>CM060972.1:1237500-1837500 GCA_030765045.1 Tenodera sinensis | reverse complement strand
CGTCACACCCAGCACCATAGTAATGTAGCTTTTCATTTGTTCAAATTGAGAATTCATTTTTTCTTGATGTCCAATAAAACACAGAAAAGCAATTTTGATTTATTATTGCTTTTCACAAGTTTTTTTTTTTTTTTTTTTTTTTTTTTTTTTTTTTTTTTTTTGCAAGTATTGCAAATAGTAATTGTGTAACGTCGAATTGTAAGTTACTTATCAGACCTTGGCCCAGTTTGAAAGGAATGAAATGCTCATTCATAATGGAGTTCTTTTCCCTTATCAACCAGTCGATATTGCAGGAAGCCTCTTGTACACGCACAGTTAGAAGTATGGAGATTATTTTCTATAACGACGTACATACATATAACTTGTTAGCTGCTAATGTATTGCACACTTTGTGTGTTAAACTTGTGGCTGTTTAGGGCTTCTCGTGACGTTGCTTCTGTTTGTCTCAGAACAGTGCTTTAATACCTACCTGCAGAATTATGTGCTCGTGTTTTAGCACTACGTAAATATGCGTTACTTCGACCATTCTACGACGCCATGCTTGTTTTTCTTATAACCCTCAATTGTCCAACTTTTTTGAATCGGCGACTGTTGTCTTTCATAGAATATCAAATATTGTATTTAGTGTTGGATCAGATATATCCACAACATTTTAGGTTATAATATGTAACCTTTAATCACTTAATTATTCACATAATTAATGCAATAATTTAAACAATTGTAATCTGATACTTCACACACGTTTCAAACTATAATTTTTAACTTTAATACCTTCAAATTACATTTATTAATTTTAACTTAAACTGTGCACCAAAATTATTTTCGTAATAAAAATATTTGAACTGCCAAATAAAACTGTTAATTGATATTGAAGTGTTGGGAGGTGAGTGTGTCTTGTGATGTAGAAACTGTCGCTATTTGAGCAATGTGCACAAAGCTACGTATCATTAAATGAATCACCAGCTTTCTTGGTTTAGTTTCTACAAGTTGTTTAACTGCTGTGACTCTCAGCGTCTCAGAGGTGTGTTTATCAGACTTAAGGTTCTGTAACATAACACTGCACCACCGGCTTTACTTCCCTTCCCAAGCAAACGTGCTAAGGATTTGACGGTGGAACAAATGCATCACCTGCGCTGGGTCTGAACCGCGAACCCGGGGACTAGTGTTACCTCTAGACCACGCAGAACACCAGTACCCTTACTTTACCCTCCATACTTGTACAAGCTGCTAATACAATGTCACATAACAACCTACTTAAGTTGTAAAACGGCTACGCATTCCACATTTAATGCTTTCTTTTGAAATGATACATTTCATATAAATGTGTACTTGTGGCATTACTGCGTTCGAAACTTTGTATTTATCCTCTACAATTCGATGCTGCCCCTTTTTATAAAACGTCAATATTATCAACAATAAAAGTTTGGTTCCTGCATGCAAATGTGTAATTGTTGTACTCCCTTGTGGTCCCCTGAACCGTGTGCGCCTGCGTCTGTCAACAAAATATCCAACATGATATTTTAGCTCCGCATCTCCCAATAATGTAATGCAAATATTTTCAAGAACACCCCTTCATAGCGGACTACTCATCACATGGAAGAATTCTTGAATATTTTTATTTTCTTGAAAATGCTACTAACGACTTTGATTAAAATACTACATACTGAAGATGTTTTCATCACAAATAAGACCTATATTTTGAATTTTCTTGGAATACCTACAGAAGTCTTCTTCATTCTGTATTACTTTTGCATAACGTCTGTCAGGGAACACAGGGACTCATGTACCAGACAGAGTGAACACCTGCAAGTATGAGAGTGAGGAAGTGATTACCCTCCCCTTATGTAGGACTTACAAGACAGTGTCTAGGGTCAGACGTCTGTCAAGGAACACAGGAACCTATGTACCAGACAGAGTGAACACCTGCAAGTATGAGAGTGAGGAAGTGATTACCCTCCCCTTATGTAGGACTTACAAGTCAGTGTCTAGAGTCAGACGTCTGTCAGGGAACACAGGAACCTATGTACCAGACAGAGTGGCAAGTATGAGAGCGAGGAAGTGATTACCCTCCCCTTATGTAGGACTTACAAGTCAGTGTCTAGAGTCAGACGTCTGTCAGGGAACACAGGAACCTATGTACCAGACAGAGTGAACACCTGCAAGTATGAGAGTGAGGAAGTGATTAACCTCCCCTTATGTAGGACTTACAAGACAGTGTCTAGAGTCAGACGTCTGTCAGGGAACACAGGAACCCATGTACCAGACAGAGTGAACACCTGCAAGTATGAGAGTGAGGAAGTGATTACCCTCCCCTTATGTAGGACTTACAAGACAGTGTCTAGAGTCAGACGTCTGTCAGGGAACACAGGAACCCATGTACCAGACAGAGTGAACACCTGCAAGTATGAGAGTGAGGAAGTGATTAACCTCCCCTTATGTAGGACTTACAAGACAGTGTCTAGAGTCAGACGTCTGTCAGGGAACACAGGAACCCATGTACCAGACAGAGTGAACACCTGCAAGTATGAGAGTGAGGAAGTGATTAACCTCCCCTTATGTAGGACTTACAAGACAGTGTCTAGAGTCAGACGTCTGTCAGGGAACACAGGAACCCATGTACCAGACAGAGTGAACACCTGCAAGTATGAGAGTGAGGAAGTGATTAACCTCCCCTTATGTAGGACTTACAAGACAGTGTCTAGAGTCAGACGTCTGTCAGGGAACACAGGAACCTATGTACCAGACAGAGTGAACACCTGCAAGTATGAGAGTGAGGAAGTGATTACCCTCCCCTTATGTAGGACTTACAAGACAGTGTCTAGAGTCAGACGTCTGTCAGGGAACACAGGAACCTATGTACCAGACAGAGTGAACACCTGCAAGTATGAGAGTGAGGAAGTGATTACCCTCCCCTTATGTAGGACTTACAAGACAGTGTCTAGAGTCAGACGTCTGTCAGGGAACACAGGAACCCATGTACCAGACAGAGTGAACACCTGCAAGTATGAGAGTGAGGAAGTGATTACCCTCCCCTTATGTAGGACTTACAAGACAGTGTCTAGAGTCAGACGTCTGTCAGGGAACACAGGAACCCATGTACCAGACAGAGTGAACACCTGCAAGTATGAGAGTGAGGAAGTGATTACCCTCCCCTTATGTAGGACTTACAAGACAGTGCCTAGAGTCAGACGTCTGTCAGGGAACACAGGAACCCATGTACCAGACAGAGTGAACACCTGCAAGTATGAGAGTGAGGAAGTGATTACCCTCCCCTTATGTAGGACTTACAAGACAGTGTCTAGAGTCAGACGTCTGTCAGGGAACACAGGAACCCATGTACCAGACAGAGTGAACACCTGCAAGTATGAGAGTGAGGAAGTGATTACCCTCCCCTTATGTAGGACTTACAAGACAGTGCCTAGAGTCAGACGTCTGTCAGGGAACACAGGAACCCATGTACCAGACAGAGTGAACACCTGCAAGTATGAGAGTGAGGAAGTGATTACCCTCCCCTTATGTAGGACTTACAAGACAGTGTCTAGAGTCAGACGTCTGTCAGGGAACACAGGAACCCATGTACCAGACAGAGTGAACACCTGCAAGTATGAGAGTGAGGAAGTGATTAACCTCCCCTTATGTAGGACTTACAAGACAGTGTCTAGAGTCAGACGTCTGTCAGGGAACACAGGAACCCATGTACCAGACAGAGTGAACACCTGCAAGTATGAGAGTGAGGAAGTGATTACCCTCCCCTTATGTAGGACTTACAAGACAGTGTCTAGAGTCAGACGTCTGTCAGGGAACACAGGAACCCATGTACCAGACAGAGTGAACACCTGCAAGTATGAGAGTGAGGAAGTGATTACCCTCCCCTTATGTAGGACTTACAAGACACTGTCTAGAGTCAGACGTCTGTCAGGGAACACAGGAACCTATGTACCAGACAGAGTGAACACCTGCAAGTATGAGAGCGAGGAAGTGATTACCCTCCCCTTATGTAGGACATACAAGACAGTGTTTAGAGTCAGACGTCTGTCAGGGAACACAGGAACCTATGTACCAGACAGAGTGAACACCTGCAAGTATGAGAGTGAGGAAGTGATTACCCTCCCCTTATGTAGGACTTACAAGTCAGTGTCTAGAGTCAGACGTCTGTCAGGGAACACAGGAACCTATGTACCAGACAGAGTGAACACCTGCAAGTATGAGAGTGAGGAAGTGATTATCCTCCCCTTATGTAGGACTTACAAGTCAGTGTCTAGAGTCAGACGTCTGTCAGGGAACACAGGAACCTATGTACCAGACAGGGTGAACACCTGCAAGTATGAGAGTGAGGAAGTGATTACCCTCCCCTTATGTAGGACTTACAAGTCAGTGTCTAGAGTCAGACGTCTGTCAGGGAACACAGGAACCTATGTACCAGACAGGGTGAACACCTGCAAGTATGAGAGTGAGGAAGTGATTACCCTCCCCTTATGTAGGACTTACAAGACAGTGCCTAGAGTCAGACGTCTGTCAGGGAACACAGGAACCTATGTACCAGACAGAGTGAACACCTGCAAGTATGAGAGTGAGGAAGTGATTACCCTCCCCTTATGTAGGACTTACAAGTCAGTGTCTAGAGTCAGACGTCTGTCAGGGAACACAGGAACCTATGTACCAGACAGAGTGAACACCTGCAAGTATGAGAGTGAGGAAGTGATTACCCTCCCCTTATGTAGGACTTACAAGTCAGTGTCTAGAGTCAGACGTCTGTCAGGGAACACAGGAACCTATGTACCAGACAGAGTGAACACCTGCAAGTATGAGAGTGAGGAAGTGATTACCCTCCCCTTATGTAGGACTTACAAGTCAGTGTCTAGAGTCAGACGTCTGTCAGGGAACACAGGAACCTATGTACCAGACAGAGTGAACACCTGCAAGTATGAGAGTGAGGAAGTGATTACTCTCCACTTATGTAGGACTTACAAGTCAGTGTCTAGAGTCAGACGTCTGTCAGGGAACACAGGCACCTATGTACCAGACAGAGTGAACACCTGCAAGTATGAGAGTGAGGAAGTGATTACTCTCCACTTATGTAGGACTTACAAGTCAGTGTCTAGAGTCAGACGTCTGTCAGGGAACACAGGAACCTATGTACCAGAAAGAGTGAACACCTGCAAGTATGAGAGTGAGGAAGTGATTACCCTCCCCTTATGTAGGACTTACAAGTCAGTGTCTAGAGTCAGACGTCTGTCAGGGAACACAGGAACCTATGTACCAGACAGAGTGAACACCTGCAAGTATGAGAGTGAGGAAGTGATTACTCTCCACTTATGTAGGACTTACAAGTCAGTGTCTAGAGTCAGACGTCTGTCAGGGAACACAGGAACCTATGTACCAGACAGAGTGAACACCTGCAAGTATGAGAGTGAGGAAGTGATTACTCTCCACTTATGTAGGACTTACAAGTCAGTGTCTAGAGTCAGACGTCTGTCAGGGAACACAGGAACCTATGTACCAGACAGAGTGAACACCTGCAAGTATGAGAGTGAGGAAGTGATTACCCTCCCCTTATGTAGGACTTACAAGTCAGTGTCTAGAGTCAGACGTCTGTCAGGGAACACAGGAACCTATGTACCAGACAGAGTGAACACCTGCAAGTATGAGAGTGAGGAAGTGATTACTCTCCACTTATGTAGGACTTACAAGTCAGTGTCTAGAGTCAGACATCTGTCAGGGAACACACGAACCTATGTACCAGACAGAGTGAACACCTGCAAGTATGAGAGTGAGGAAGTGATTACCCTCCCCTTATGTAGGACTTACAAGTCAGTGTCTAGAGTCAGACATCTGTCAGGGAACACACGAACCTATGTACCAGACAGAGTGAACACCTGCAAGTATGAGAGTGAGGAAGTGATTACCCTCCCCTTATGTAGGACTTACAAGACAGTGCCTAGGGTCAGATGTCTGTCAGGGAACACAGGAACCTATGTACCAGACAGAGTGAACACCTGCAAGTATGAGAGTGAGCAAGTGATTACCCTCCCCTTATGTAGGACTTACAAGTCAGTGTCTAGAGTCAGACGTCTGTAGGGGAACACAGGAACCCATGTACCAGACAGAGTGAACACCTGCAAGTATGAGAGTGAGGAAGTGATTACCCTCCCCTTATGTAGGACTTACAAGACAGTGTCTAGAGTCAGACGTCTGTCAGGGAACACAGGAACCTATGTACCAGACAGAGTGAACACCTGCAAGTATGAGAGTGAGGAAGTGATTACCCTCCTCTTATGTAGGACTTACAAGTCAGTGTCTAGAGTCAGACGTCTGTCAGGGAACACAGGAACCTATGTACCAGACAGAGTGAACACCTGCAAGTATGAGAGTGAGGAAGTGATTACCCTCCCCTTATGTAGGACTTACAAGTCAGTGTCTAGAGTCAGACGTCTGTCAGGGAACACAGGAACCTATGTACCAGACAGAGTGAACACCTGCAAGTATGAGAGTGAGGAAGTGATTACTCTCCACTTATGTAGGACTTACAAGTCAGTGTCTAGAGTCAGACATCTGTCAGGGAACACACGAACCTATGTACCAGACAGAGTGAACACCTGCAAGTATGAGAGTGAGGAAGTGATTACCCTCCCCTTATGTAGGACTTACAAGTCAGTGTCTAGAGTCAGACATCTGTCAGGGAACACACGAACCTATGTACCAGACAGAGTGAACACCTGCAAGTATGAGAGTGAGGAAGTGATTACCCTCCCCTTATGTAGGACTTACAAGACAGTGCCTAGGGTCAGATGTCTGTCAGGGAACACAGGAACCTATGTACCAGACAGAGTGAACACCTGCAAGTATGAGAGTGAGCAAGTGATTACCCTCCCCTTATGTAGGACTTACAAGTCAGTGTCTAGAGTCAGACGTCTGTAGGGGAACACAGGAACCCATGTACCAGACAGAGTGAACACCTGCAAGTATGAGAGTGAGGAAGTGATTACCCTCCCCTTATGTAGGACTTACAAGACAGTGTCTAGAGTCAGACGTCTGTCAGGGAACACAGGAACCTATGTACCAGACAGAGTGAACACCTGCAAGTATGAGAGTGAGGAAGTGATTACCCTCCTCTTATGTAGGACTTACAAGTCAGTGTCTAGAGTCAGTCGTCTGTCAGGGAACACAGGAACCTATGTACCAGACAGAGTGAACACCTGCAAGTATGAGAGTGAGGAAGTGATTACCCTCCCCTTATGTAGGACTTACAAGTCAGTGTCTAGAGTCAGTCGTCTGTCAGGGAACACAGGAACCTATGTACCAGACAGAGTGAACACCTGCAAGTATGAGAGTGAGGAAGTGATTACCCTCCCCTTATGTAGGACTTACAAGCCAGTGTCTAGAGTCAGACGTCTGTCAGGGAACACAGGAACCTATGTACCAGACAGAGTGAACACCTGCAAGTATGAGAGTGAGGAAGTGATTACCCTCCCCTTATGTAGGACTTACAAGACAGTGTCTAGAGTCAGACGTCTGTCAGGGAACACAGGAACCTATGTACCAGACAGAGTGAACACCTGCAAGTATGAGAGTGAGGAAGTGATTACCCTCCCCTTATGTAGGACTTACAAGACAGTGTCTAGAGTCTGACGTCTGTCAGGGAACACAGGAACCTATGTACCAGACAGAGTGAACACCTGCAAGTATGAGAGTGAGGAAGTGATTACCCTCCCTTTATATAGGACTTACAAGTCAGTGTCTAGAGTCAGACGTCTGTCAGGGAACACAGGAACCTATGTACCAGACAGAGTGAACACCTGCAAGTATGAGAGTGAGGAAGTGATTACCCTCCCTTTATGTAGGACTTACAGGACAGTGTGTAGAGTGAAAATGCAGGTAGTTGAAGTGTGCGATCTGTACGTAAGTGGTACACAAGTATTTAAGTGTATCCAATATTGGCATGTTGTGAGCGAAGTTGAGGTTATTGTCTGCAGGTTCATCATGAGCTCATCGCGTGGGACAACAGGGGCCCAGCTTAACTTACTTCATAATGGCAGATTACAGTGTCCCAGCCAAACAAAGCGTCTTTCTAAGCTGGTTATGCTAGCAGGATACCGAATCTCTTCTCTGCCCCTATCGTTTATTAATGAGCACACAAACTGTGCTTAGGAAAGTTTATTTTTATCTACCTCATAATTCAGATACATCTTCACAGAAATAGCTACAGTATATATTTCATTATAGATACAAAGGGAACTGTGATGGTGAAATCTATAAGAAATGAATATTATAATATTTTGGTCTTAAAATTGCATAGTCTTTCAATGACACAGCGACAAACAAGTGAATATGGACAGAATTATTGGAGCCAGTAATAACGAATATATCGGAATAGGCGAGTGACACAATTAATATAAATGTGTGGCGTGTTTTAAAGAGATTTGCATTTTTTCATGCAGTACATGTCCGGCTGTCATTAGCGTAGGAGTTGGGCACATTGATGAAGCAGCCAGGAAACTTGGATCCGATCCTTTTGAAAGTGGAATCGAATCGAAATTTACTGCATGGAAACACTTACTAGATTCGAATCAATTTCACGATTTGTCGCTCGCCATTTTGTTTTCTTAGTGAAAGTGATGTAATAAAACAGAAATGAAAGTCACTTTTATTATTTCTATACTCCCATAACATATTCTTCTCCAAAACAGTTGTTAACCTCAAAACATGTTTAAAATCCGCAGAAAACATTGTTTACAGGTTCGCCAAGATAAACCAAAATGACTAACTTAAAAGCTTGAATTCTTGAAGAGGCAAGAGGGGCATAACCCCCGCACTTGACAGATATTGTCCCTCCTGCACATTAAACTCTTGTTTGGAAAGGAAATGATGAAGCTTGTAGGTATATTGATTGTGCATTAGGGTGATTTAATAAAGAAAGTGATAATTAGAGGCATTCCTGTCGGAAGTCATTAGGTACCTACGTAGCTACTTGCAGAATCACAGTGTGGCCCCCTTCCTTCCTTCCTACATCTATAGAACCTGAGAGTGTGCGTGCGTGCGTATGTGTGTGTGGTGTGTGTATGTGTGGTGTGTGCGAGTGTGTGTTGTGTGTATGTGTATGTGTGTGTGCGAGTGTGTGGTGTGTGTGTATGTGTGGTGTGTGTATGTGTGGTGTGTGTGTGCGAGTGTGTGGTGTCTGTATGTGTGGTGTGTGTGTATGTGTGGTGTGTGTGTGCGAGTGTGTGGTGTGTGTATGTGTATGTGTATGTGTGTGTGCGAGTGTGTGGTGTGTGTATGTGTGTGGTGTGTGTATGTGTGTGGTGTGTGTATGTGTATGGTGTGTATGTGTGTGGTGTGTGTATGTGTGTGTATGTGTGTGGTGTGTGTGCGAGTGTGTGTGTATGCGAGTGTGTGGTGTGTGTATGTGTGTGGTGTGTGTATGTGTGTGTGCGAGTGTGTGGTGTGTGTATGTGTGTGGTGTGTGTATGTGTGTGGTGTGTGCATGTGTGTGTATGTGTGTGGTGTGTGTATGTGTGTGGTGTGTGTATGTGTGTGGTGTGTGTATGTGTGTGGTGTGTGTATGTGTGTGTGTGTATGTGTGTGGTGTGTGTATGTGTGTGGTGTGTGTATGTGTGTGGTGTGTGCATGTGTGTGTATGTGTGTGGTGTGTGTATGTGTGTGGTGTGTGTATGTGTGTGGTGTGTGTATGTGTGTGTATGTGTGTGTATGTGTGTGGTGTGTGTATGTGTGTGGTGTGTGTATGTGTGTGGTGTGTGTATGTGTGTGGTGTGTGTATGTGTGTATGTGTGTGGTGTGTGTATGTGTGTGGTGTGTGTATGTGTGTGGTGTGTGTATGTGTGTGGTGTGTGTATGTGTGTGGTGTGTGTATGGTGTATGTGTGTATGTGTATGGTGTGTATGTGTGTGGTGTGTGTATGTGTGTGGTGTGTGTATGTGTGTGGTGTGTGTATGTGTGTGTGCGAGTGTGTGTGTATGCGAGTGTGTGGTGTGTGTATGTGTGTGGTGTGTGTATGTGTGTGTGCGAGTGTGTGTGCGTGTGTATGTGTGTGGTGTGTGTATGTGTGTGTGCGAGTGTGTGGTGTGTGTATGTGTGTGGTGTGTGTATGTGTGTGTGCGAGTGTGTGGTGTGTGTATGTGTGTGGTGTGTGTATGTGTGTGTGCGAGTGTGTGGTGTGTGTATGTGTGTGGTGTGTGTATGTGTGTGTGTATGTGTATGGTGTGTGTATGTGTGTGTGCGTGTGTGTGGTGTGTGTATGTGTGTGTGCGAGTGTGTGGTGTGTGTATGTGTGTGGTGTGTGTATGTGTGTGGTGTGTGTATGGTGTGTGTATGTGTGTGTGCGTGTGTATGTGTGTGGTGTGTGTATGTGTGTGTGCGAGTGTGTGGTGTGTGTATGTGTATGGTGTGTGTATGTGTGTGTGCGTGTGTGTGGTGTGTGTATGTGTGTGTGCGAGTGTGTGGTGTGTGTATGTGTGTGGTGTGTGTATGTGTGTGGTGTGTGTATGGTGTGTGTATGTGTGTGTGCGTGTGTATGTGTGTGGTGTGTGTATGTGTGTGTGCGAGTGTGTGGTGTGTGTATGTGTGTGGTGTGTGTATGTGTGTGTGCGAGTGTGTGGTGTGTGTATGTGTGTGGTGTGTGTATGTGTGTGTGCGAGTGTGTGGTGTGTGTATGTGTGTGGTGTGTGTATGTGTGTGTGCGAGTGTGTGGTGTGTGTATGTGTGTGGTGTGTGTATGGTGTATGCGTGTGTGTGCGAGTGTGTGGGCGTGTGTGTGCGAGTGTGTGTGTGCGAGTGTGTGTGTGCGTGTGTGTGTGTGCGTGTGTGTATGCGTGTGTGTATGTGTGTGTGGTGTGTGTATGTGTGGTGTGTGTATGTGTGGTGTGTGTATGTGTGTGCGTGTGTGTGTATGTGTGTGCGCGCGCGTGCGTGTCAGTCTGTGGACAGCATAGCTCAAAAACGAAAAGTTGATTAAAAACCAGAATTAATATTTAAGTTTAATGTCTTTCAAGAATGCCACAGGAAAATTTTGAAGAAAATTGCCCCACCCTAAACTACCCTTTACATGGAAAATTTCGATTTTCTTGGAAATGACTAACGATTTTGATTAAAATGCCAAATGTTTAAGATATTTTGATAGCAAATGGAATGTATATTTTGAATTTTTTTGGCTATAGTCCCTGTAGTCCTGTTTACTCTGATGACTTTTGTATAACTGGTAAACCGTAAGAGATACTATACAAAAAATTTGGATCTTGCTAAAACACACAATTTATGTCTAATAAATCGTTTTGTAGAGTGAACCGTTTCAGAGATATTCCTTGTTATTTGTATCAGTTTTTCAAATGGAAATGTTTATCTCAACTAACATGAATAATATAAAGGAATAAGAGTTTGTAAGAGTGATTAGTGCAAGGTGAGTAGAGAAGGTCATGTGAGTGTAGGTAACACATGGAGTATGACTGTAGAAGTAGGCGAGGTGTTGTGATAGGTAAAAGCCACAGGAATGATGTGGTGAGTTGGAACAAAGTGAAGACTTGGTTGTAATATTTACAGATGGTGTTGATTGAGCTGACGACGGCCATCTTGATAGTGGTAGGCAGTCTGGCCAACACTCTACATAGTGATCATCAACAGGTAAGTAATCATTCCCCACTCAGCTTGTCACTTGGTTTGTGTTGGCGAACCTGTGAAACATGCTTTCTGCGTATTTTCAGCAGCTTTTGAACTTAGTCAATGTATTTATATATATTGTCCTGTTGTTGTGTTCAATCGTTGTTTATCCAAGAATGATAAAGAATTAAAAATAAAATATAAATTGTTTGGAATGTTTTAATGAGAAAATATATAGCAAAATTATTTTTAGAATACCTGACGCACAGTCGCAACTTGACGTAACAATGGCGTGTGATTGTATATGTATATTTGTCGAGTACAAACTTGAAAGTACAAAAATAGATATTGTGGCTTTGGTGGGTGTAAAGTAAAGAAGACAGATGTAGTCGAGATAAAGAAACACTTTTATTTCCGTAAACAGTAACTTTGTACACTCGTTGCAACAGCAAGAAAGTCTTTACCGATTCACCAACAGCACGGCTCCGAATTCGTAACACAAAAGCTGTCCCTTCTCACACTTTACTGCTATTTATATCTCCCAGGCACTATTCTGGAAACTTCAAGAAAGTTCAGTTATTATTGCGGTCAAATACAAAGCAGAAAATTCCAGAAGTCTCTATCCCTTTCTCTCTTTCGGCAAGCGCCCCAACAATGCAGCCATTCTCTGTCTCTTCCCTTCGGCTCCTTTGCGGTAGTGCCGACAATAATGCGATGGGCGACACTGCTCCCTCCTCAAGGCTGGTCGTCCCGAACAGCACCATCGTAACGGGCCAGACGATCCAGGTGTACCACTAACATCTTTCCTCGGGGCACCTTCTGGATGCGGTAGACTATGTCGTTAATCCTCTTTACCACTCGGTACGGTCCTTGCCACGGTTGTTGAAGTTTTGGGCAGCGTCCCTTGGTCCGGGTAGAGCGGTACAACCAGACTATGTCACCTTGCTGGAATCCTCGGCTGTTGGCTTGCCTGTCGTACCGGGTCTTCATGCGGTCGCTCGCCATCTGGATGTTCTGACGAGCCATCTCGTGCATGTCGTGGAGATGGTCTACTAGATTCTCCACATACTCGGTTGCCGGCTGTTTCGCTTTCGGGGGGCTCCCAAAAGCCAGGTCACAAGGGAGGCGTAGCTCTCGGCCGAACATTAGGCTTGCTGGTGTCATCCCGGTGGTGTCGTGTGTCGACGAACGGTAGGCCAGCAAGAACAGTGGTACCTTGAGGTCCCAGTCTCGCTGATGGCTGGTCACGACCTGCCTGAGGTGCTCCTCTAGGGTCTTGATGTATCTCCCGACCATGCCGTCCGACTGTGGATGTAGGGGTGTTGTGCGGGTCTTGTTCACCCCAAGTCTTTCCAATGCCTCCTTCATTAGGTGCGATTCAAAATTGGTGCCCAGGTCGCTGTGGAGCTCTAACGGGACCCCAAAACGGCAGAACAGCTGTTCCACGAGGCAGTCTGTAATCGTCTACGCCTCTTGGTTCGGGATGGCATACACCTCCGGCCACTTGGTGAAGTAGTCCACAGCTACCATCAGGCTATCAGCTGCGCGGCCTCTTCTTCTGGCGACCATTTGTTGTGCTTGGCCACTGTGTCGAATTGACGGCGGAAGACCTCAAATGTTGACGTGCCATCGTACTTCGGTGGTTTGACGCGCGTCGATGTTGTGTCGCGTGCTGGAGCCTCGGCCTTGTAGTTCTTGAGCTTTTCACTAAGCATCCCTTCCACCATTGCATTTAGCTCCTTGGCGCTACCGTCGACCCTGTCTTCGAGAACGCTAAGCCGTTCCCCGACATTCTCCAGGGCGTCAACGCGTTGGCCGAGGTCCTCCATCTTTCCACCGAGCTCTTTCACATCCTTCCTCACGCCAGCCAGTTGCTCGTCAATTTTTGCCGATAGCTCCGTCTTCATCTCTTTCAGCTCGGCAGCGAGGTTGTCGTTTGCCGTCTTCATCTCTGCTTTCAGCTCTTGTAAAAGGCTCACCAATGTAGCCTCCATCGTCATATCCCGCTTCTGACACCAGTGTGACTTTGGTGGGTGTAAAGTAAAGAAGACAGATGTAGTCGAGATAAAGAAACACTTTTATTTCCGTAAACAGTAACTTTGTACACTCGTTGCAACAGCAAGAAAGTCTTTACCGATTCTCTCACAGCACGGCTCCGAGTTAGTAACACAAAAGCTGTCCCTTCTCACACTTTACCGCTATTTATATCTCCCAGGCACTATTCTGGAAACTTCAGGAAAGTTCAGTTATTATTGCGGTCAAATACAAAGCAGAAAATTCCAGAAGTTTCTATCCCTTTCTCTCTTTCGGCAAGCGCCCAACAATGCGGCCATTCTCTATCTCTTCCCTTCGGCTCCTTTGCGGTAGTGCCGACAATAATGCGATGGGCAACACTATTTAAATATAGGTACCTATTTTTAATCTTAGTTCAGTAAAGCATGCCATCAAGGACCCCTATTAAGCGGAAATGTTTGATGATCCCGTGAATTTAGGTATGCAAAAGACGCTAAATTCCTCTTATTATACGGAAATTTGTAGTTTCGGAATGTAGAGGTTAGAAAATGTTGAGGCACAAAAGTAGCTACATGAATGTTGTAGTGCATCGAATATGTGATATGTCTACGACATGCCTTAATTGAGAATATGTGAACTGGGATAGAAGAAGAGAAGATGTCCTTTAGTTGGACGAAAAGTGTAGGCTAAACACTTATCGGCATGGTTCTGTCAGACGTTTAAAGGAACTGCAACAATGCGCCACATGGCCAAAGTACTCGCATATAGGTACCATTTGGTGTTATTTCTCAGGTGAAAGCGTTTATGGAAGTGGAGGACCTAAGCAGTAAAGGTATTTTTGTAGCACAAATATCTAAACATACACAATAGTACCTCATACTGTCCATTTCTGTATGTTAATGGTTTAATTGTCGTAATCGCATAGGCCTACCTTTATTAAGATGAAGTCTGTCATTAACGGGAAAGTTCGAGAGTCCCTTTCGATTCCGCTGAAGACAGGCTTTGCTGTATTAACAGGAAGAAATTTGTTTTTTAATCTTAATAGTATTTTATGAACAATATGTTTAGTTACTCTTTGAAGGGTATAAACGAACAAACTTAATGGTTTGTCAACCCTTTAACATGCAACATTTGAAAAGCACAAATTTTCTAGGTCTAACCTCCAAATTGACATTGTTTGGTCTTGTGAGTTAATAGTAATTGCCAAGTGAATTGGTAACTGCAAACGTTTGAATAGAATGGGTGAGTCTGAAGGAATCATTGGGATCCCTGGTAGAACAACTTCACCTTGTTATTTTCCGTTTAAAATGGTAGCTTCTAGAACATTGCCCATGATTTTTATGACCAATCACGTCCCTTGTATAGCTTTGTTGCATTCAGATTTGGAAGCAAAATGGTTGGTGAAGCAATTTTCAATGGCAAGTTGTGTGGTGGTATTCCAGGATAGTTACAACTTCCGCAGGATCTGCAACACTGTCCATGTATTCATTGCCCTGCAATGACTTGTATTTTACAATTTTTTCATTATTCAGGGTGAACTTCTCCCTTGGTTGTTGCATCCTTGACTTGAGCTGGCTGCGATGGGGTGCAGCCAAACGGTGCTTTCCGAACCGGTTTTCAAGAGCGTCCTAGATGTTTCGGGACAGCGTTCAGTACTTGTGACAGTTATGCCTAGTACGTAGAGGCTAGCTGTCTGTTGTGCAGCTTCTTCTCGTGGGCATTGCGAAGAGGGGGGGGGGGGGGCTCCTGCAGGTTGGTCAACATAATGTGCAATCAATTACTGACTATTAAACTACTATTTTAAAATATCAATTTTTATTTAGCACAAATTAATATTGTTATATGCAACAAATTTTATAAATGTTGACAATAAAATAATGAATTAATATTATCTGTTTGCAAATTTTAAACATGTGCCGCCCCCCCCCCCCCCCCTGGAAAAATGTCTATCGACGCCCATGCTTCTTCTTCTGCTTCTTCTTCTTCTTCTTCTTCTTCTTCTTCTGCTTCTTCTTCTGTGGACCATTGATTCGGCGTTGAAAGACTTCAAAGGTCGCAACTATCCTTTACATGTAATATTGCAATTTTAGATTTTCCTAAACTTGCCTTAACAATTTTAAATAAAGTAGCATATATTAAACATATTTACATTACTATTAAAATATTGTGAAGTTGGTATGACTTCGGTGTGGAAAACATCCCAGAAGCTCCTTGGCATAACGACTTGAAGCGTAGTGTATTCCCATATTCCCCTTACACCTACAAGGAAACGAACAACAAGATACTTGCTGAAAATGTTTATGTAGTAAATAGAGAAATAACTTTGTGTTGAACGTGTATGCCAAGTCCTACACTCTATACCTTCCCTGGCATTACTTTAGTTATCAATGTAAACATCACGTGTTTGAGTAACTCTTCACTGATTGGTCGAATCGCACAACCTCCATGTTTAACAGTTTCCAGTACGAATAAATGGAATACATCATCATTATCATTACCATTAACTCGTTGGATACGAAACGTATGTGTAGGCAGCCATAGGAGGAAGTGAAGTGAAGTGAAATTCGCTGAAAATACGTAACTTGTGTGACTTGAAGCATCGCCAAGGTAAACCACAATACGAAGTGGTAAAAGCGAATTGTTTTAAACATATTTACAAAATATTGTGAGAAATAACGGTCGAGTACCGTAATTATGCAAGTAGAATATATGGAGTTGTTCCATTCCCTCAATACACACACAAGTTACTCGTGTGGCGATGGCAGTTTACATAACGACTGTCACTATTTCTGGCCTCCACAACAATACAAATGTTTACATTGTAAAGCGGCGCCATGGCCGAGCAGTTAAAGCGTTCGCCTACCACCTAGACGGCCGGGGCTTGACCCCAGGGAGCCGGATATGCTATTTGTGGCGGACAAAGCGGCCTCTCCGGTATCCCCCACCCCCACCATTGTCTCCTTTCCTTCAGCCACTTTGTGTCCTATCCTGCGCCAACCTGTATATTCCTCTCATTGTCCAACTGCCATATTGTCTCCATTCCATCCTAGGTCTTCCCCTCCGCCCCGCTCTTGCTTCAGTCAAGTTATATTCCATGCCCCAATCGTACTCCTTTTCATCTACATATTACCCGTCCGGCTCTCTCCTGATATAAACACTTGGCTCAGGTGGGTTATTAGCCCAACGCTGAGCTAGCTTGGTGAAGCAGCTGCCCCCAGGCCTCCCTCATTTGTTTAGGGTTAACTCCCCTAGCCTTTAGAGAACCAACTCCCTGTGGTACAAGGCAGCAGCAAACCAGAGCCTCTTGTACCAGGTTTCGAGGTTACTGATGCGCCTTCTTGGTTACCGTAACGGTCCTAGGGCACACGAGGTCCCCACCGTACTTCAGTCGCTCCCCTACTTCCTGTTGCCCACCCCTCGGGACGAGCACCACAGAGGTTGCATTTTGAGGGGCTTCTCACCTTTCCAATCCTCCATTTCGCCTTCATTTCATATCATCCTCATCCTCACTCTCATACTTGCAGGTGTTCACTCTGTCTGGTACATAGGTTCCTGTGTTCCCTGACAGACGTCTGACTCTAGACACTGTCTTGTAAGTCCTACATAAGGGGAGGGTAATCACTTCCTCACCTTCATACTTCAGGTGTTCACTCTGTGTGGTACATAGGTTCCTGTGTTCCCTGACAGACGTCTGACTCTAGACATTGTCTTGTAAGTCCTACATAAGGGGAGGGTAATCACTTCCTCACTCTCATACTTGCAGGTGTTAACTCTGTCTGGTACATAGGTTCCTGTGTTCCCTGACAGACGTCTGACTCTAGACACCGTCTTGTAAGTCCTACATAAGGGGAGGGTAATCACTTCCTCACTCTCATACTTGCAGGTGTTAACTCTGTCTGGTACATAGGTTCCTGTGTTCCCTGACAGACGTCTGACTCTAGACACCGTCTTGTAAGTCCTACATAAGGGGAGGGTAATCACTTCCTCACTCTCATACTTGCAGGTGTTCACACTGTCTGGTACATAGGTTCCTGTGTTCCCTGACAGACGTCTGACTCTAGACACTGTCTTGTAAGTCCTACATAAGGGGAGGGTAATCACTTCCTCACTCTCATACTTGCAGGTGTTAACTCTGTCTGGTACATAGGTTCCTGTGTTCCCTGACAGACGTCTGACTCTAGACACTGTCTTGTAAGTCCTACATAAGGGGAGGGTAATCACTTCCTCACTCTCATACTTGCAGGTGTTCACTCTGTCTGGTACATAGGTTCCTGTGTTCCCTGACAGATGTCTGACTCTAGGCACTGGCTTGTAAGTCCTACATAAGGGGAGGGTAATCACTTCCTCACTCTCATACTTGCAGGTGTTCACTCTGTCTGGTACATAGGTTCCTGTGTTCCCTGACAGACGTCTGACTCTAGACACTGACTTGTAAGTCCTACATAAGGGGAGGGTAATCACTTCCTCACTCTCATTCTTGCAGGTGTTCACTCTGTCTGGTACATAGGTTCCTGTGTTCCCCGACAGACGTCTGACTCTAGACACTGACTTGTAAGTCCTACATAAGGGGAGGGTAATCAATTCCTCACTCTCATACTTGCAGGTGTTCACTCTGTCTGGTACATAGGTTCCTGTGTTCCCTGACAGACGTCTGACTCTAGACACTGACTTGTAAGTCCTACATAAGGGGAGGGTAATCACTTCCTCACTCTCATACTTGCAGGTGTTCACTCTGTCTGGTACATAGGTTCCTGTGTTCCCTGACAGACGTCTGACTCTAGACACTGACTTGTAAGTCCTACATAAGGGGAGGGTAATCACTTCCTCACTCTCATACTTGCAGGTGTTCACTCTGTCTGGTACATAGGTTCCTGTGTTCCCTGACAGACGTCTGACTCTAGACACTGACTTGTAAGTCCTACATAAGGGGAGGGTAATCAATTCCTCACTCTCATACTTGCAGGTGTTCACTCTGTCTGATACATAGGTTCCTGTGTTCCCTGACAGACGTCTGACTCTAGACACTGACTTGTAAGTCCTACATAAGGGGAGGGTAATCACTTCCTCACTCTCATTCTTGCAGGTGTTCACTCTGTCTGGTACATAGGTTCCTGTGTTCCCCGACAAACGTCTGACTCTAGACACTGTCTTGTAAGTCCTACATAAGGGGAGGGTAAACAGGTAATGAAGAAGTTTACTTTGAAAGTTAAAGTACCGCCAGGGAAGGTGTAGTAGACATTGAATCCAATACCCTGGCTCCCTGGTCTCTCTGGCCTTCGATTAGCTCTTATTATTTTCCTTATTGGCTATTTTTTCATTACTCTCCTTTGTGTTAGCTTTTCTAAGCCTTTTGTTTTTCTTCAGTTAGGAAGTTTTCGTTCTAAACTGTCACATATGTTTGATTCTTTTCCTTCACTTACTTTAATATTGTTGAATGAACCATGTTGCTCACTCTGAATCCCAAACACCGCCCCTCCCTCCCTGTCTCTGTAACTGTTTACATAGTTGGTATCAAGTAATGTAGGTACATATCTTTCTCTCTAAGGAACATTGCTACACTTTCAATCTCCTTGTCTACTGCTTGATGTTAATCTCCCACAATCTCTCTTAATTGTCATATAACTTGGAGACTTTATTTTTTACCTTATTCCTCACTACTTTCCAAAAGCTATTATTTTTATTTGCCTGTAATTTAGAAATAACTCGCATTTATATGTTGCTATCCCTGCCATTCTTATCTGACGTTACATATCTTTTGTTTGTTGACACACATTTAAGCTTTTAAAATAGTCTGTTGAGCAAAGATTAAAAAAGTAATGTGAATGCAACATATCAGATTTTTGAATGTACTAATACGTACAGAAATGTGAAATAATTGTTCTTTTTTTCTCTTCTTTTCCAGAACTCTCTGAATACAGAGGAGCATCAAGGTGAGTCAATGTGTTTCATTGTAGTGTAAGTAAGGTTAGAATATTAGGTGCTTTACTTATAAACATATTACATTATTTATGTGTATATGCACAACACTTCAATAAGATTCGAGAGTTGCAGCTGCAACTATCTTCTCATTATGTAACTGTTATTGCATTTACATGTTGCTTGGAAATGTCAAAACAAAACTGTATTTCACCCAGATCGAATCTATTCTATTCACGCGACTTGTTTACTTATGTATAGCTTCTTAAATTATTCTCACAAAAGATTATTTGATAAGTGTAGGTCATTTGTACCTGGCCGTCTATGCAGAACAACTAAGTATTGGCGCATGTGCAGGTTGGCTAGTCTCCTGTCTCCTGGATCCATGACTAAGTGATATGGACTTGTTTCCTGGATCCATGGCTTCTACCTATACTGATGTATATGATACAACACACAAGACAACCTAAGTGATATGGACTTGTTTCCTGGATCCATGACTTCTACCTATACTGATGTATATGATACAACACACAAGACAACCTAAGTGATATGGACTTGTTTCCTGGATCCATGACTTCTACCTATACTGATGTATATGATACAACACACAAGACAACCTAAGTGATATGTGCTTGTTTCCTGGATCCATGGCTTCTACCTATACTGATGTATATGATACAGTACACAAGACAACCTAAGTGATATGGACTTGTTTCCTGGATCCATGACTTCTACCTATACTGATGTATATGATACAACACACAAGACAACCTAAGTGATATGGACTTGTTTCCTGGATCCATGACTTCTACCTATACTGATGTATATGATACAACACACAAGACAACCTAAGTGATATGGACTTGTTTCCTGGATCCATGACTTCTACCTATACTGATGTATATGATACAACACACAAGACAACCTAAGTGATATGGACTTGTTTCCTGGATCCATGACTTCTACCTATACTGATGTATATGATACAGTACACACAAGACAACCTAAGTGATATGTGCTTGTTTCCTGGATCCATGACTTCTACCTATACTGATGTATATGATACAGTACACAAGACAACCTAAGTGATATGGACTTGTTTCCTGGATCCATGACTTCTACCTATACTGATGTATATGATACAACACACAAGACAACCTAAGTGATATGTGCTTGTTTCCTGGATCCATGACTTCTACCTATACTGATGTATATGATACAACACACAAGACAACCTAAGTGATATGTGCTTGTTTCCTGGATCCATGACTTCTACCTATACTGATGTATATGATACAGTACACAAGACAACCTAAGTGATATGTGCTTGTTTCCTGGATCCATGACTTCTACCTATACTGATGTATATGATACAACACACAAGACAACCTAAGTGATATGTGCTTGTTTCCTGGATCCATGACTTCTACCTATACTGATGTATATGATACAACACACAAGACAACCTAAGTGATATGGACTTGTTTCCTGGATCCATGACTTCTACCTATACTGATGTATATGATACAGTACACACAAGACAACCTAAGTGATATGTGCTTGTTTCCTGGATCCATGACTTCTACCTATACTGATGTATATGATACAGTACACAAGACAACCTAAGTGATATGGACTTGTTTCCTGGATCCATGACTTCTACCTATACTGATGTATATGATACAACACACAAGACAACCTAAGTGATATGTGCTTGTTTCCTGGATCCATGACTTCTACCTATACTGATGTATATGATACAACACACAAGACAACCTAAGTGATATGTGCTTGTTTCCTGGATCCATGACTTCTACCTATACTGATGTATATGATACAGTACACAAGACAACCTAAGTGATATGTGCTTGTTTCCTGGATCCATGACTTCTACCTATACTGATGTATATGATACAACACACAAGACAACCTAAGTGATATGTGCTTGTTTCCTGGATCCATGACTTCTACCTATACTGGTGTATATGATACAACACACAAGACAACCTAAGTGATATGTGCTTGTTTCCTGGATCCATGACTTCTACCTATACTGGTGTATATGATACAACACACAAGACAACCTAAGTGATATGTGCTTGTTTCCTGGATCCATGACTTCTACCTATACTGATGTATATGATACAACACACAAGACAACCTAAGTGATATGTGCTTGTTTCCTGGATCCATGACTTCTACCTATACTGATGTATATGATACAACACACAAGACAACCTAAGTGATATGGGCTTGTTTCCTGGATCCATGACTTCTACCTATACTGATGTATATGATACAACACACAAGACAACCTAAGTGATATGGACTTGTTTCCTGGATCCATGACTTCTACCTATACTGATGTATATGATACAGTACACAAGACAACCTAAGTGATATGGACTTGTTTCCTGGATCCATGACTTCTACCTATATTGATGTATATGATACAACACACAAGACAACCTAAGTGATATGTGCTTGTTTCCTGGATCCATGACTTCTACTTATACTGATGTATATGATACAGTACACAAGACAACCTAAGTGATATGGACTTGTTTCCTGGATCCATGACTTCTACCTATATTGATGTATATGATACAACACACAAGACAACCTAAGTGATATGGACTTGTTTCCTGGATCCATGACTTCTACCTATACTGATGTATATGATACAGTACACAAGACAACCTAAGTGATATGGACTTGTTTCCTGGATCCATGACTTCTACCTATACTGATGTATATGATACAGTACACAAGACAACCTAAGTGATATGGACTTGTTTCCTGGATCCATGACTTCTACCTATATTGATGTATATGATACAGCACACAAGACAACCTAAGTGATATGTGCTTGTTTCCTGGATCCATGACTTCTACTTATACTGATGTATATGATACAGCACACAAGACAACCTAGGTGATATGGACTTGTTTCCTGGATCCATGGCTTCTACCTATACTGATGTATATGATACAACACACAAGACAACCTAAGTGATATGGACTTGTTTCCTGGATCCATGACTTCTACCTATACTGATGTATATGATACAGTACACAAGACAACCCAAGTGATATGGGCTTGTTTCCTGGATCCATGACTTCTACCTATACTGATGTATATGATACAACACACAAGACAACCTAAGTGATATGGACTTGTTTCCTGGATCCATGACTTCTACCTATACTGATGTATATGATACAGTACACAAGACAACCCAAGTGATATGGGCTTGTTTCCTGGATCCATGAGTTCTACCTATACTGATGTATATGATACAACACACAAGACAACCTAAGTGATATGGGCTTGTTTCCTGGATCCATGACTTCTACCTATACTGATGTATATGATACAGTACACAAGACAACCTAAGTGATATGGGCTTGTTTCCTGGATCCATGACTTCTACCTATACTGATGTATATGATACAACACACAAGACAACCCAAGTGATATGTGCTTGTTTCCTGGATCCATGACTTCTACCTATACTGATGTATATGATACAACACACAAGACAACCCAAGTGATATGTGCTTGTTTCCTGGATCCATGACTTCTACCTATACTGATGTATATGATACAGTACACAAGACAACCTAAGTGATATGTGCTTGTTTCCTGGATCCATGGCTTCTACCTATACTGATGTATATGATACAGTACACAAGACAACCTAAGTGATATGGACTTGTTTCCTGGATCCATGACTTCTACCTATACTGATGTATATGATACAGTACACAAGACAACCTAAGTGATATGGGCTTGTTTCCTGGATCCATGACTTCTACCTATACTGATGTATATGATACAACACACAAGACAACCTAAGTTATATGGACTTGTTTCCTGGATCCATGACTTCTACCTATACTGATGTATATGATACAACACACAAGACAACCCAAGTGATATGTGCTTGTTTCCTGGATCCATGACTTCTACCTATACTGATGTATATGATACAACACACAAGACAACCCAAGTGATATGTGCTTGTTTCCTGGATCCATGACTTCTACCTATACTGATGTATATGATACAGTACACAAGACAACCTAAGTGATATGTGCTTGTTTCCTGGATCCATGGCTTCTACCTATACTGATGTATATGATACAGTACACAAGACAACCTAAGTGATATGGACTTGTTTCCTGGATCCATGACTTCTACCTATACTGATGTATATGATACAACACACAAGACAACCTAAGTGATATGGACTTGTTTCCTGGATCCATGACTTCTACCTATACTGATGTATATGATACAACACACAAGACAACCTAAGTGATATGGACTTGTTTCCTGGATCCATGACTTCTACCTATACTGATGTATATGATACAACACACAAGACAACCTAAGTGATATGGACTTGTTTCCTGGATCCATGACTTCTACCTATACTGATGTATATGATACAACACACAAGACAACCTAAGTGATATGGGCTTGTTTCCTGGATCCATGACTTCTACCTATACTGATGTATATGATACAACACACAAGACAACCTAAGTGATATGGACTTGTTTCCTGGATCCATAACTTCTACCTATACTGATGTATATGATACAACACACAAGACAACTTAAGTGATATGGACTTGTTTCCTGGATCCATGACTTCTACCTATACTGATGTATATGATACAGTACACAAGACAACCTAAGTGATATGGACTTGTTTCCTGGATCCATGACTTCTACCTATACTGATGTATATGATACAACACACAAGACAACCTAAGTGATATGTGCTTGTTTCCTGGATCCATGACTTCTACCTATACTGATGTATATGATACAACACACAAGACAACCTAAGTGATATGGACTTGTTTCCTGGATCCATGACTTCTACCTATACTGATGTATATGATACAGTACACAAGACAACCTAAGTGATATGGACTTGTTTCCTGGATCCATGACTTCTACCTATATTGATGTATATGATACAACACACAAGACAACCTAAGTGATATGTGCTTGTTTCCTGGATCCATGGCTTCTACCTATACTGATGTATATGATACAACACACAAGACAACCTAAGTGATATGGACTTGTTTCCTGGATCCATGACTTCTACCTATACTGATGTATATGATACAGTACACAAGACAACCTAAGTGATATGTGCTTGTTTCCTGGATCCATGACTTCTACCTATACTGATGTATATGATACAACACACAAGACAACCTAAGTGATATGTGCTTGTTTCCTGGATCCATGACTTCTACCTATACTGATGTATATGATACAACACACAAGACAACCTAAGTGATATGTGCTTGTTTCCTGGATCCATGACTTCTACCTATACTGATGTATATGATACAACACACAAGACAACCTAAGTGATATGTGCTTGTTTCCTGGATCCATGACTTCTACCTATACTGATGTATATGATACAACACACAAGACAACCTAAGTGATATGTGCTTGTTTCCTGGATCCATGACTTCTACCTATACTGATGTATATGATACAGTACACAAGACAACCTAAGTGATATGTGCTTGTTTCCTGGATCCATGACTTCTACCTATACTGATGTATATGATACAACACACAAGACAACCTAAGTGATATGTGCTTGTTTCCTGGATCCATAACTTCTACCTATACTGGTGTATATGATACAACACACAAGACAACCTAAGTGATATGTGCTTGTTTCCTGGATCCATGACTTCTACCTATACTGATGTATATGATACAACACACAAGACAACGTAAGTGATATGTGCTTGTTTCCTGGATCCATGACTTCTACCTATACTGGTGTATATGATACAACACACAAGACAACCTAAGTGATATGGGCTTGTTTCCTGGATCCATAACTTCTACCTATACTGGTGTATATGATACAACACACAAGACAACGTAAGTGATATGTGCTTGTTTCCTGGATCCATGACTTCTACCTATACTGGTGTATATGATACAACACACAAGACAACCTAAGTGATATGGGCTTGTTTCCTGGATCCATAACTTCTACCTATACTGGTGTATATGATACAACACACAAGACAACGTAAGTGATATGTGCTTGTTTCCTGGATCCATGACTTCTACCTATACTGGTGTATATGATACAACACACAAGACAACCTAAGTGATATGTGCTTGTTTCCTGGATCCATGACTTCTACCTATACTGATGTATATGATACAACACACAAGACAACCTAAGTGATATGTGCTTGTTTCCTGGATCCATGACTTCTACCTATACTGATGTATATGATACAGTACACAAGACAACCTAAGTGATATGTGCTTGTTTCCTGGATCCATGACTTCTACCTATACTGATGTATATGATACAACACACAAGACAACCTAAGTGATATGTGCTTGTTTCCTGGATCCATGACTTCTACCTATACTGATGTATATGATACAACACACAAGACAACCTAAGTGATATGGACTTGTTTCCTGGATCCATGACTTCTACCTATACTGATGTATATGATACAGTACACACAAGACAACCTAAGTGATATGTGCTTGTTTCCTGGATCCATGACTTCTACCTATACTGATGTATATGATACAGTACACAAGACAACCTAAGTGATATGGACTTGTTTCCTGGATCCATGACTTCTACCTATACTGATGTATATGATACAACACACAAGACAACCTAAGTGATATGTGCTTGTTTCCTGGATCCATGACTTCTACCTATACTGATGTATATGATACAACACACAAGACAACCTAAGTGATATGTGCTTGTTTCCTGGATCCATGACTTCTACCTATACTGATGTATATGATACAGTACACAAGACAACCTAAGTGATATGTGCTTGTTTCCTGGATCCATGACTTCTACCTATACTGATGTATATGATACAACACACAAGACAACCTAAGTGATATGTGCTTGTTTCCTGGATCCATGACTTCTACCTATACTGGTGTATATGATACAACACACAAGACAACCTAAGTGATATGTGCTTGTTTCCTGGATCCATGACTTCTACCTATACTGGTGTATATGATACAACACACAAGACAACCTAAGTGATATGTGCTTGTTTCCTGGATCCATGACTTCTACCTATACTGATGTATATGATACAACACACAAGACAACCTAAGTGATATGTGCTTGTTTCCTGGATCCATGACTTCTACCTATACTGATGTATATGATACAACACACAAGACAACCTAAGTGATATGGGCTTGTTTCCTGGATCCATGACTTCTACCTATACTGATGTATATGATACAACACACAAGACAACCTAAGTGATATGGACTTGTTTCCTGGATCCATGACTTCTACCTATACTGATGTATATGATACAGTACACAAGACAACCTAAGTGATATGGACTTGTTTCCTGGATCCATGACTTCTACCTATATTGATGTATATGATACAACACACAAGACAACCTAAGTGATATGTGCTTGTTTCCTGGATCCATGACTTCTACTTATACTGATGTATATGATACAGTACACAAGACAACCTAAGTGATATGGACTTGTTTCCTGGATCCATGACTTCTACCTATATTGATGTATATGATACAACACACAAGACAACCTAAGTGATATGGACTTGTTTCCTGGATCCATGACTTCTACCTATACTGATGTATATGATACAGTACACAAGACAACCTAAGTGATATGGACTTGTTTCCTGGATCCATGACTTCTACCTATACTGATGTATATGATACAGTACACAAGACAACCTAAGTGATATGGACTTGTTTCCTGGATCCATGACTTCTACCTATATTGATGTATATGATACAGCACACAAGACAACCTAAGTGATATGTGCTTGTTTCCTGGATCCATGACTTCTACTTATACTGATGTATATGATACAGCACACAAGACAACCTAGGTGATATGGACTTGTTTCCTGGATCCATGGCTTCTACCTATACTGATGTATATGATACAACACACAAGACAACCTAAGTGATATGGACTTGTTTCCTGGATCCATGACTTCTACCTATACTGATGTATATGATACAGTACACAAGACAACCCAAGTGATATGGGCTTGTTTCCTGGATCCATGACTTCTACCTATACTGATGTATATGATACAACACACAAGACAACCTAAGTGATATGGACTTGTTTCCTGGATCCATGACTTCTACCTATACTGATGTATATGATACAGTACACAAGACAACCCAAGTGATATGGGCTTGTTTCCTGGATCCATGAGTTCTACCTATACTGATGTATATGATACAACACACAAGACAACCTAAGTGATATGGGCTTGTTTCCTGGATCCATGACTTCTACCTATACTGATGTATATGATACAGTACACAAGACAACCTAAGTGATATGGGCTTGTTTCCTGGATCCATGACTTCTACCTATACTGATGTATATGATACAACACACAAGACAACCCAAGTGATATGTGCTTGTTTCCTGGATCCATGACTTCTACCTATACTGATGTATATGATACAACACACAAGACAACCCAAGTGATATGTGCTTGTTTCCTGGATCCATGACTTCTACCTATACTGATGTATATGATACAGTACACAAGACAACCTAAGTGATATGTGCTTGTTTCCTGGATCCATGGCTTCTACCTATACTGATGTATATGATACAGTACACAAGACAACCTAAGTGATATGGACTTGTTTCCTGGATCCATGACTTCTACCTATACTGATGTATATGATACAGTACACAAGACAACCTAAGTGATATGGGCTTGTTTCCTGGATCCATGACTTCTACCTATACTGATGTATATGATACAACACACAAGACAACCTAAGTTATATGGACTTGTTTCCTGGATCCATGACTTCTACCTATACTGATGTATATGATACAACACACAAGACAACCCAAGTGATATGTGCTTGTTTCCTGGATCCATGACTTCTACCTATACTGATGTATATGATACAACACACAAGACAACCCAAGTGATATGTGCTTGTTTCCTGGATCCATGACTTCTACCTATACTGATGTATATGATACAGTACACAAGACAACCTAAGTGATATGTGCTTGTTTCCTGGATCCATGGCTTCTACCTATACTGATGTATATGATACAGTACACAAGACAACCTAAGTGATATGGACTTGTTTCCTGGATCCATGACTTCTACCTATACTGATGTATATGATACAACACACAAGACAACCTAAGTGATATGGACTTGTTTCCTGGATCCATGACTTCTACCTATACTGATGTATATGATACAACACACAAGACAACCTAAGTGATATGGACTTGTTTCCTGGATCCATGACTTCTACCTATACTGATGTATATGATACAACACACAAGACAACCTAAGTGATATGGACTTGTTTCCTGGATCCATGACTTCTACCTATACTGATGTATATGATACAACACACAAGACAACCTAAGTGATATGGGCTTGTTTCCTGGATCCATGACTTCTACCTATACTGATGTATATGATACAACACACAAGACAACCTAAGTGATATGGACTTGTTTCCTGGATCCATAACTTCTACCTATACTGATGTATATGATACAACACACAAGACAACTTAAGTGATATGGACTTGTTTCCTGGATCCATGACTTCTACCTATACTGATGTATATGATACAGTACACAAGACAACCTAAGTGATATGGACTTGTTTCCTGGATCCATGACTTCTACCTATACTGATGTATATGATACAACACACAAGACAACCTAAGTGATATGTGCTTGTTTCCTGGATCCATGACTTCTACCTATACTGATGTATATGATACAACACACAAGACAACCTAAGTGATATGGACTTGTTTCCTGGATCCATGACTTCTACCTATACTGATGTATATGATACAGTACACAAGACAACCTAAGTGATATGGACTTGTTTCCTGGATCCATGACTTCTACCTATATTGATGTATATGATACAACACACAAGACAACCTAAGTGATATGTGCTTGTTTCCTGGATCCATGGCTTCTACCTATACTGATGTATATGATACAACACACAAGACAACCTAAGTGATATGGACTTGTTTCCTGGATCCATGACTTCTACCTATACTGATGTATATGATACAGTACACAAGACAACCTAAGTGATATGTGCTTGTTTCCTGGATCCATGACTTCTACCTATACTGATGTATATGATACAACACACAAGACAACCTAAGTGATATGTGCTTGTTTCCTGGATCCATGACTTCTACCTATACTGATGTATATGATACAACACACAAGACAACCTAAGTGATATGTGCTTGTTTCCTGGATCCATGACTTCTACCTATACTGATGTATATGATACAACACACAAGACAACCTAAGTGATATGTGCTTGTTTCCTGGATCCATGACTTCTACCTATACTGATGTATATGATACAACACACAAGACAACCTAAGTGATATGTGCTTGTTTCCTGGATCCATGACTTCTACCTATACTGATGTATATGATACAGTACACAAGACAACCTAAGTGATATGTGCTTGTTTCCTGGATCCATGACTTCTACCTATACTGATGTATATGATACAACACACAAGACAACCTAAGTGATATGTGCTTGTTTCCTGGATCCATAACTTCTACCTATACTGGTGTATATGATACAACACACAAGACAACCTAAGTGATATGTGCTTGTTTCCTGGATCCATGACTTCTACCTATACTGATGTATATGATACAACACACAAGACAACGTAAGTGATATGTGCTTGTTTCCTGGATCCATGACTTCTACCTATACTGGTGTATATGATACAACACACAAGACAACCTAAGTGATATGGGCTTGTTTCCTGGATCCATAACTTCTACCTATACTGGTGTATATGATACAACACACAAGACAACGTAAGTGATATGTGCTTGTTTCCTGGATCCATGACTTCTACCTATACTGGTGTATATGATACAACACACAAGACAACCTAAGTGATATGGGCTTGTTTCCTGGATCCATAACTTCTACCTATACTGGTGTATATGATACAACACACAAGACAACGTAAGTGATATGTGCTTGTTTCCTGGATCCATGACTTCTACCTATACTGGTGTATATGATACAACACACAAGACAACCTAAGTGATATGTGCTTGTTTCCTGGATCCATGACTTCTACCTATACTGATGTATATGATACAACACACAAGACAACGTAAGTGATATGTGCTTGTTTCCTGGATCCATGACTTCTACCTATACTGGTGTATATGATACAACACACAAGACAACCTAAGTGATATGGACTTGTTTCCTGGATCCATGACTTCTACCTATACTGGTGTATATGATACAACACACAAGACAACGTAAGTGATATGAACTTGTTTCCTGGATCCATGACTTCTACCTATACTGATGTATATGATACAACACACAAGACTATCTAAGTGATATGTGCTTGTTTCCTGGATCCATGACTTCTACCTATACTGATGTATATGATACAGTACACAAGACAACCTAAGTGATATGTGCTTGTTTCCTGGATCCATAACTTCTACCTATACTGATGTATATGATACAACACACAAGACAACCTAAGTGATATGTGCTTGTTTCCTGGATCCATGACTTCTACTTATACTGATGTATATGATACAGCACACAAGACAACCTAGGTGATATGGACTTGTTTCCTGGATCCATGGCTTCTACCTATACTGATGTATATGATACAACACACAAGACAACCTAAGTGATATGGGCTTGTGCTTGTATATCTATATAAATGATTATAACAGTGCATTATGTAGAAATCTATTATGTGTAAATAAGGTTCTATTAATATGTCTTTAAATTGCATTTTGCTGAGATGTTTAAAAATTTATGGATAAATACGAATTACTTAGACCTGGGTTATTCATAAGACAGGTTTCTCATAGGTGTATTTTGTTAACCAGAGATTTCAAATGGTAGGGGTGTTTAATTGTTTGTATTGTGATGCAGTTTAGTTGGGTTTAGTTGGTTGTAAGCACTACACACATTTTAGTTTCTGCGATGGTATGTTTGTTTAGCCAATGAATACTCTGTTTATGTGGCTTTCTGATAATGCCGAAGTATGATGAAGATATACATGTATACAATGTTACACAGGTGATAATGGGGGAGGATTCCCTGGACACAATTGGTTGAAGATATCTGCCTTTCCCCCAACTCTGGTTACTGTGAATGCTGGCACACGGATCGAGCTGGAGTGTGAAGCCATTGGAAGTCCCAGACCAACGATAGAGTGGTATCGTGGAAGGAAACCATTACAGGTGTGTATGCATATGTCATTTTTATTGGTTTATCTTTGAGCGAAGATATGTTAAACAAAAGTGCACAAACCAAATGAGCCAGCCCAGTGGTGACATGCGTAACTTGCTTTTGGTGGGTTCAGGTGCCGCCATTGGATGCTTTCGTTACTGGAAATATTAGGCATACTGTGCTGGTCTGTGCCTGACATCATCCACATATGGTCTCTTCCGTCATTGCTCCCTACAGGGCTCACAGTAGAAAGACAAAGGAATGAATGATGTATGTGTTGTCCTGGTTGTGGAAGCCCTCTCTTCATCTTTGGCAAGGCCAGTGTCCCATGTTCCAACTTTTTTGACCAAACATTTTATATCCAATGGAATTGCACACAAAAGAAACAGTGTCTGTCACTATGATTCATTTTGGTCCAAAACAAATGGTAGCTCACGTACCAAGCGTGAGAAATAAACATGGCAGAAGCAAATATTAATTTAGTGATTGCTATATTAAGCATAGGTTTGGGATATATTTTCACGAGTTTCAGCATAAAGAAAAGATGTATTAGAAGTAAAAGATGTTGGTAGACACAGTCATAGTTTGAAAGAAGAGAACAGGGCGCAGACTGAGGTATACCGGTTCTACAAGCGAGTGAGTAAATAACGTTACAAGACCCGGAAAACTATCGCAATTTTAATTTTGTATTGTATAAAAACTTGAAGTGTTGAAATGCTTGGATGAGCAACAGTATGGCCTCCTGAGTCCAGTTTATCATTTCTAAATGATGCTGCAGGTTGTGTAAAAGCCTTACATACACAACAGCTGACTACACTTTGCATTTTGTTACGTTACTGACACTGATTGGCTATTTTCATATTGGTGGATGAAAAAAATTGGGTGTAACTCAATCACTTTGGATAAAAAAAATAGGATAGAAATTGTATTCAACTCTCGATGTCTCACGATGCACTTTTGTTGTATACAATGCTTTGGACCATGGAATATTGGTTTAACATTGTGTGACGTACCACTAGAGACTGAAGCTCAAGCTACCTAACACCACTGTGCGGGGAGTAAACAAGCTTAACAATGGAGTGTGGCAGAACAAAGCATTGAACAAAAAAAAAAGTATTTTATATAAGTTGTTTGTTTTAACAAGATCTACATTGTTTATGTAGTAATATTTTCTTTTATTTGGTTTAGTTCTTTTTACAATATGCGTTTCACTTGGTGGGTGTATCGCAGGATATTTAATCTCATACAACGCTTAAGAAAGCATTTTTCATAACACTATGTTACGGCTCTTCAAATGTGCTGGGCTGCTCCTGGCTTGCAGCTTACAGTGAAGTAACAGACGCATGGCTGAAATAATATTTTGTGTATCTCTTACAGTTTACCAGTTATACAAAAGTCATTCAGAATGAAGAGGGCTTCAGAGAATATTCACAGAAAATTCAATATATACATTTCGTTTCTCATGAAAATATCTTAAACAAATAGTATTTTGATCAAAATAATTAGAGCCATTTTTGAGAAAAGCAAATTTTTTATGAATTAAATGGAAGGGTAGCTTTGGGTTGGGAGTGGTTTTTCAAAATGTTTTTGTTGCATCCTTAAAGATGCCAAACTTAAATCCATTGTATTGTACAATGTGTGGCAATAAAGAAACCAGACTGGTTGTTCTGTGCATTTCCGACTTCATCAGTGACAAAGAGAAGAGTAAGGGGTTGGCTGTGGGACTCTTCCTGACACATGTATAAAATTTCACGCCGTTGTGGTGGTTAGTCTGGCTGTGAGGGTTCCTAGAAACAGGTCGTGTGTGTGGGCTCCATCAGAATTATACTGTGTTACAAAGTAGCATCAAGTTCCTCAGAAAACTTGGAAAACCCACCACAGAAATTTACAATTTGTTGAAGCAAGTTTGTGGTGATCAGTGTCTATTTCATACACATGTCTTTGAGTGGATTAAGAGGTTCAAGGACAGTAGGGAAGACATTGAAGACAATTCAAAATCAGGTTGTACTTCCACTTCAGACACTGAAAATAATGTTTATTTTTGAGATCGAAGAGGTTATCTTCATTCATTGGGTGCCTGGAGGTCAGACTGTCAATCAGGTTTATTATAAAACTGTTCTGAAGACCCTCCGTGAAAATGTGCAACGAAGGAGACGAGATCTGTGGAAGAATTGCTCATGGATTTTTCATCACGAAAACATGTCAGCCCATAAGACAATGAAGAGGTTTTGGCAAAAAGCAACATTCCAGTGATGGAACATCCACTGTATTAGCCTAACCTAGCACCATGCAACTTTTGTCTCTTCCCAAAACTGAAGTCTGTGCTCAAAGGAATCAAGTTCAAGTCTGGATACAGTGGAGGAATTCTGACGGAGCCCAGACACACGACCTGTTTCTAGGAAGCCTCACAGTCAGGCTAACCTCCACAGCATACATCTGTCCGGAAGAGTCCCACAGCCAATCCCTTACTCTTCTCTTTGTCATTGACAAAGCTTAAAATGTGGATAACAACCAGTTTGGTTTCTTTATTGCCACACATCGTATGCTGATCACAGATATACACAGATACATGCAGACATTTTTTTAAAAAAGTTTTTTTTTTGCTTTTGTTTTGTTTTTTGTTTTGTATTGAGGTAGTCTTAAAATATGTATTATTTATGCTGAAATCTTGATACTGAATGTTTAGGTGGAATATAATACTTGTACGTACTATATGTAGTGGAGAAAGTAATGAGAAAGGACAAGTCAGTTCTGTATGTCAGACTTAAAAAAGAACGTTGTTTTTCAGAAAGAAACGGAGACAAACCAAGTAGAGGAAGTGTCTGCTACATCAGGCAATTCTGGCATAGGAAAGATGAAGTCTCGACTTGTGTTGGACTGTATCATGCCACAGATGGAGGACTCGTACACCTGCGTCGCTTCTTCTGGGAGCAGAACTGCCCTTGCACCCTCTACAATGATGCTTGTGGAAGGTAATGTTTGCATTTATTAGTATTATAGAGTGTATGTTTAACAAGTTATGTCACAACTATAAATGTGGGTAATACAACAAAGAATGACAAAACATTTGTTAACTTTGATATAGGAATTTATTTATTTATTTGTGCTACAACAGAGCAAAGCTCCAATTACAGTAGCTACATGTTTATTTACACAAGTTTGACTAAATGCAAAACAAGAATATAAGAGGTAATACAAAGAAACTAAAAATAAACTATCTATTAAGGTGTTATGACATTACAAAGTGTATACTTCTCAAGCGAACAAGTGATACAACACAGTAAACAATAATTAAACAAATTTGCATGTAATAGAAAAAGAATATGAATAAGAATGGCTGATGCCCTCTCTGGCAACTCCAGCGTGCACGCTTTGACCTGGAGCTGTTGAGCTGTGCAAAGTTAGCTACCCATCACTCAGTGTTTCACCAACTTTTCACCGAAGTTCTGGGCCGAAATCAGATTTATTCTCCGGCATTTACTGATGGCTCACAGATGGCTAGTGCGACGGGTTCCACTTTTGTTTATAATGGCCACGTTCACATGTACCGCCTTCCAGACGCCAGTTCAGTATTTACCGCCGAGCTGTGTGCCATCTTTTATTTCCTACTTTTTATCTCCAGTTCAGGTCCTGGAAGTTTTATCATCTGTTCTGATTCTTTTAGCACTCTCCAGACTCTGCAACAGTATATTGGCACCTCGGCATTGATCCAGACTTTGATTTTGCAACTACTGTCTCGCGGATACCAGTTGGTTTTTACGTGGATCCCAGGCCATGTGGGTATACCAGGCATCGAGGCGGCGGATGTGGCTGCAAACTCTGCATGTCACCTTCCGGAGTATTCCACCCGCACGCTTCCCTATATAGATATGCAGAAGTACTTTCGTTGCCATCTATTTACTCTCTGGCAGGAATCTTGGGAAGCGTTAACTGGCACTCAGTTACGGGCAATCAAGGACACGGTACAACCCTGGCAGACCAGCTGCAGGGATTCCAGGCGGGAAGAAGGTGATCCGGAAGCTGTCTGTGCGACGTGCAATGTTCCATTCTCCGTCGCACATGTCCTCCTTGATTGTCCGCGATATGCTCGTGAGCGCCAGTCCCTTGGCCTGGGTCTTACACTGTGCTCAATTTTAGGCAAAAACCCAGTAGCTGTAAATACAGTACTGCGGTTTATTGCCAAGATTGATTTTGGCAAGCAAGTGCAAGGTGTTTTTTTTATCTTGGCGGAATTAGGATTTTAGGGTGGTTTTAGCTTTTTAACGGTGTTACCTGGTTAAGTTTGGTGCTGTTTTTGCTATTATTATTTTGGAATGTACTGTGCTATGAGACTCCTTTTCTATCTAGGTCGTGGTAACGGATGGAATGAAATATCACACAATGTTTCTTCACCACAATGTAATATTTTATTAACACTTCATCGATACTTTACATTAAGTAATTCCTCTCAGTACCAATCCAAATGCTTAAAAACCTTTCCACTTTTTCACTTAGTGGAGCTTATGCTTGATGAAAGTTTGGTGAAAGTTCCATGTTCACACTACATAAAAATGTCTTTTCAGCTCGAACATACACACGCGAGTGAACAGTTTTTTGGCGTCGTTTGACGATACCCCGCCTTTTTCATATTCATCCGCGCATGCGTCCATCAAATAGTTCTTTCTCGTTAGGGAAGCGATCCCTAATCATCCTCCCCTACTTTTATTATGGAACACATACAATTCTAATATTTATACATATATATTAAAATCAAATATGGAAAGATTTATGACGTCTTTGTGCAAACTTAGTTGTTTGTAACAATGAACCTTATCAATATGTTTTCGTCACTTAACTATCTCATACCAACATCAAAAAACGAATTACACTTTTAACAAACATTCACATGAACGATTTTCTTTTGGGGTTTTCTAATATTCTGTCTCAAGTTTTTCCCTGTTTTATTTTTAAGCCATTTTAACTCATCTTTTAGTACTTTTCACTTTCCATTTTAATTATTTTAACTTTGACGTTTTAACTTTTTAGGGGTGAGCTTTTACTAATTTGCTTGCTTTTATATTTGGACTTCGGACCCTAATGACCTAGTTGTCAACGGGCCCTTAAACCAAACTCACTCACTCAACTGTTAGCAAGTGGACAAATGAATTTAAGTTTGGTTGGGAGAGCTTAGATGATTCGTGCAGTGGCCAGTCAAGATGTGTCACTGCCCCAGAAATCATTGCAAAAGTGCACAAAATGGTAATGAAGGATCGCCAATTGAAAGTGCATGAAATTGCTCAAGCTTGCCAGATGTCATCTGAAAGGGTATATCAGATTTTGACTGAAGAATTAGATATGAAAAAATTATCTGCAAGATGGGTGCCACAACTCTTGACACTGAATCAAAAACACATGAGAATGGAAGTATCTGAACAATGCTTAGCACGTTTTAGGAGCAACAAACAAACTTTTTTGTGTTGCTTTGTGACCACAGATGAAACTTGGGTCCACTACTATACTCCAGAGTCAGCACTGACAGCATTGCTGAGGGGATGTCAGTACAATGAAATAGTTGTAGTTGTGTTTGCATTACTCCATTACTTACTGCTTGAGGTACAAACAGTGTGGACAACCTGACAGCATTGCTGAGGGGATGTCAGTACAATGAAATAGTTGTAGTTGTGTTTGCATTACTCCATTACTTGCTGCGTGCAGGTACAAACAGTGTGGACAACCTGACAGCATTGCTGAGGGGATGTCAGTACAATGAAATAGTTGTAGTTGTGTTTGCATTACTCCATTACTCGCTGCTTGCAGGTACAAACAGTGTGGACAACCTGACAGCACTGCTGAGGGGATGTCAGTACAATGAAATAGTTGTAGTTGTGTTTGCATTACTCCATTACTTGCTGCGTGCAGGTACAAACAGTGTGGACAACCTGACAGCATTGCTGAGGGGATGCCAGTACAATGAAATAGTTGTAGTTGTGTTTGCATTACTCGCTGCTTGAGGTACAAACAGTGTGGACAACCTGACAGCATTGCTGAGGGGATGCCAGTACAATGAAATAGTTGTAGTTGTGTTTGCATTACTCCATTACTTACTGCTTGAGGAACAAACAGTGTGGACAACCTGACAGCATTGCTGAGGGGATGCCAGTACAATGAAATAGTTGTAGTTGTGTTTGCATTACTCCATTACTTACTGCTTGAGGTACAAACTGTGTGGACAACCTGACAGCATTGCTGAGGGGATGCCAGTACAATGAAATAGTTGTAGTTGTGTTTGCATTACTCGCTGCTTGAGGTACAAACAGTGTGGACAACCTGACAGCATTGCTGAGGGGATGCCAGTACAATGAAATAGTTGTAGTTGTGTTTGCATTACTCCATTACTTACTGCTTGAGGAACAAACAGTGTGGACAACCTGACAGCATTGCTGAGGGGATGCCAGTACAATGAAATAGTTGTAGTTGTGTTTGCATTACTCCATTACTTACTGCTTGAGGTACAAACTGTGTGGACAACCTGACAGCATTGCTGAGGGGATGCCAGTACAATGAAATAGTTGTAGTTGTGTTTGCATTACTCCATTACTTACTGCTTGAGGTACAAACTGTGTGGACAACCTGACAGCATTGCTGAGGGGATGTCAGTACAATGAAATAGTTGTAGTTGTGTTTGCATTACTCGCTGCTTGCAGGTACAAACAGTGTAGACAACCTGACAGCATTGCTGAGGGGATGTCAGTACAATGAAATAGTTGTACTTGTGTTTGCATTACTCGCTGCTTGCAGGAACAAACAGTGTGGACAACCTGACAGCATTGCTGAGGGGATGCCAGTACAATGAAATAGTTGTAGTTGTGTTTGCATTACTCCATTACTTGCTGCTTGAGGTACAAACAGTGTAGACAACCTGACAGCATTGCTGAGGGGATGTCAGTACAATGAAATAGTTGTAGTTGTGTTTGCATTACTCCATTACTTACTGCTTGAGGTACAAACAGTGTAGACAACCTGACAGCATTGCTGAGGGGATGCCAGTACAATGAAATAGTTGTAGTTGTGTTTGCATTACTCCATCACTCGCTGCCTGAGGTACAAACAGTGTGGACAACCTGACAGCACTGCTGAGGGGATGTCAGTACAATGAAATAGTTGTAGTTGTGTTTGCATTCCTCGCTGCTTGCAGGTACAAACAGTGTGGACAACCTGACAGCATTGCTGAGGGGATGTCAGTACAATGAAATAGTTGTAGTTGTGTTTGCATTACTCGCTGCTTGCAGGTACAAACAGTGTGGACAACCTGACAGCATTGCTGAGGGGATGTCAGTACAATGAAATAGTTGTACTTGTGTTTGCATTACTCCATTCCTCGCTGCTTGAGGTACAAACAGTGTGGACAACCTGACAGCATTGCTGAGGGGATGTCAGTACAATGAAATAGTTGTACTTGTGTTTGCATTACTCCATTACTTGCTGCTTGAGGTACAAACAGTGTGGACAACCTGACAGCACTGCTGAGGGGATGTCAGTACAATGAAATAGTTGTACTTGTGTTTGCATTACTCCATTACTCGCTGCTTGAGGTACAAACAGTGTGGACAACCTGACAGCATTGCTGAGGGGATGTCAGTACAATGAAATAGTTGTACTTGTGTTTGCATTACTCCATTACTTGCTGCTTGAGGTACAAACAGTGTGGACAACCTGACAGCACTGCTGAGGGGATGTCAGTACAATGAAATAGTTGTAGTTGTGTTTGCATTACTCGCTGCTTGCAGGTACAAACAGTGTAGACAACCTGACAGCATTGCTGAGGGGATGCCAGTACAATGAAATAGTTGTAGTTGTGTTTGCATTACTCCATTACTCGCTGCTTGCAGGTACAAACAGTGTAGACAACCTGACAGCATTGCTGAGGGGATGCCAGTACAATGAAATAGTTGTAGTTGTGTTTGCATTACTCCATTCCTCGCTGCTTGCAGGTACAAACAGTGTAGACAACCTGACAGCATTGCTGAGGGGATGTCAGTACAATGAAATAGTTGTAGTTGTGTTTGCATTACTCCATTACTTACTGCTTGAGGTACAAACAGTGTAGACAACCTGACAGCATTGCTGAGGGGATGTCAGTACAATGAAATAGTTGTAGTTGTGTTTGCATTACTCCATTACTCGCTGCTTGCAGGTACAAACAGTGTGGACAACCTGACAGCATTGCTGAGGGGATGTCAGTACAATGAAATAGTTGTAGTTGTGTTTGCATTACTCCATTACTTACTGCTTGAGGTACAAACAGTGTAGACAACCTGACAGCATTGCTGAGGGGATGTCAGTACAATGAAATAGTTGTAGTTGTGTTTGCATTACTCCATTCCTCGCTGCTTGCAGGTACAAACAGTGTGGACAACCTGACAGCACTGCTGAGGGGATGTCAGTACAATGAAATAGTTGTAGTTGTGTTTGCATTACTCCATTACTCGCTGCTTGCAGGTACAAACAGTGTGGACAACCTGACAGCATTGCTGAGGGGATGTCAGTACAATGAAATAGTTGTAGTTGTGTTTGCATTACTCCATTACTCGCTGCTTGAGGTAAAAACTGTGTGGACAACCTGACAGCACTGCTGAGGGGATGTCAGTACAATGAAATAGTTGTAGTTGTGTTTGCATTACTCCATTACTCGCTACTTGCAGGTACAAACAGTGTGGACAACCTGACAGCATTGCTGAGGGGATGTCAGTACAATGAAATAGTTGTAGTTGTGTTTGCATTACTCCATTACTTACTGCTTGAGGTACAAACAGTGTAGACAACCTGACAGCATTGCTGAGGGGATGTCAGTACAATGAAATAGTTGTAGTTGTGTTTGCATTACTCCATTACTCGCTGCTTGCAGGTACAAACAGTGTGGACAACCTGACAGCATTGCTGAGGGGATGTCAGTACAATGAAATAGTTGTAGTTGTGTTTGCATTACTCCATTACTTACTGCTTGAGGTACAAACAGTGTAGACAACCTGACAGCATTGCTGAGGGGATGTCAGTACAATGAAATAGTTGTAGTTGTGTTTGCATTACTCCATTCCTCGCTGCTTGCAGGTACAAACAGTGTGGACAACCTGACAGCACTGCTGAGGGGATGTCAGTACAATGAAATAGTTGTAGTTGTGTTTGCATTACTCCATTACTCGCTGCTTGCAGGTACAAACAGTGTGGACAACCTGACAGCATTGCTGAGGGGATGTCAGTACAATGAAATAGTTGTAGTTGTGTTTGCATTACTCCATTACTCGCTGCTTGAGGTACAAACTGTGTGGACAACCTGACAGCACTGCTGAGGGGATGTCAGTACAATGAAATAGTTGTAGTTGTGTTTGCATTACTCCATTACTCGCTACTTGAGGTACAAACAGTGTAGACAACCTGACAGCATTGCTGAGGGGATGTCAGTACAATGAAATAGTTGTACTTGTGTTTGCATTACTCCATTACTCGCTGCTTGAGGTACAAACTGTGTGGACAACCTGACAGCATTGCTGAGGGGATGTCAGTACAATGAAATAGTTGTAGTTGTGTTTGCATTACTCCATTACTTGCTGCTTGCAGGTACAAACAGTGTGGACAACCTGACAGCATTGCTGAGGGGATGTCAGTACAATGAAATAGTTGTACTTGTGTTTGCATTACTCCATTACTCGCTACTTGCAGGTACAAACAGTGTGGACAACCTGACAGCATTGCTGAGGGGATGTCAGTACAATGAAATAGTTGTACTTGTGTTTGCATTACTCCATTACTCGCTGCTTGCAGGTACAAACAGTGTAGACAACCTGACAGCATTGCTGAGGGGATGTCAGTACAATGAAATAGTTGTACTTGTGTTTGCATTACTCCATTACTCGCTGCTTGAGGTACAAACTGTGTGGACAACCTGACAGCATTGCTGAGGGGATGTCAGTACAATGAAATAGTTGTAGTTGTGTTTGCATTACTCCATTACTCTAGCTTGAGGTACAAACAGTGTGGACAACCTGACAGCATTGCTGAGGGGATGCCAGTACAATGAAATAGTTGTAGTTGTGTTTGCATTACTCCATTACTCGCTACTTGCAGGTACAAACAGTGTGGACAACCTGACAGCATTGCTGAGGGGATGCCAGTACAATGAAATAGTTGTAGTTGTGTTTGCATTACTCCATTACTTGCTGCTTGCAGGTACAAACAGTGTGGACAACCTGACAGCATTGCTGAGGGGATGTCAGTACAATGAAATAGTTGTAGTTGTGTTTGCATTACTCCATTACTTACTGCTTGCAGGTACAAACAGTGTAGACAACCTGACAGCATTGCTGAGGGGATGCCAGTACAATGAAATAGTTGTAGTTGTGTTTGCATTACTCCATTACTTACTGCTTGCAGGTACAAACAGTGTGGACAACCTGACAGCATTGCTGAGGGGATGTCAGTACAATGAAATAGTTGTAGTTGTGTTTGCATTACTCCATTACTTACTGCTTGCAGGTACAAACAGTGTAGACAACCTGACAGCATTGCTGAGGGGATGCCAGTACAATGAAATAGTTGTAGTTGTGTTTGCATTACTCCATTACTCGCTGCTTGCAGGTACAAACAGTGTGGACAACCTGACAGCACTGCTGAGGGGATGTCAGTACAATGAAATAGTTGTACTTGTGTTTGCATTACTCCATTACTCGCTGCTTGCAGGTACAAACAGTGTGGACAACCTGACAGCATTGCTGAGGGGATGTCAGTACAATGAAATAGTTGTACTTGTGTTTGCATTACTCCATTACTCGCTGCTTGCAGGTACAAACAGTGTGGACAACCTGACAGCACTGCTGAGGGGATGTCAGTACAATGAAATAGTTGTAGTTGTGTTTGCATTACTCCATTACTCGCTGCTTGAGGTACAAACAGTGTGGACAACCTGACAGCATTGCTGAGGGGATGCCAGTACAACGAAATAGTTGTACTTGTGTTTGCATTACTCCATTACTTACTGCTTGCAGGTACAAACAGTGTGGACAACCTGACAGCATTGCTGAGGGGATGCCAGTACAATGAAATAGTTGTACTTGTGTTTGCATTACTCCATTACTCGCTGCTTGCAGGTACAAACAGTGTAGACAACCTGACAGCACTGCTGAGGGGATGCCAGTACAATGAAATAGTTGTAGTTGTGTTTGCATTACTCCATTACTCGCTGCTTGCAGGTACAAACAGTGTAGACAACCTGACAGCATTGCTGAGGGGATGTCAGTACAATGAAATAGTTGTAGTTGTGTTTGCATTACTCCATTACTCGCTGCTTGAGGTACAAACAGTGTAGACAACCTGACAGCACTGCTGAGGGGATGTCAGTACAATGAAATAGTTGTAGTTGTGTTTGCATTACTCCATTACTCGCTGCTTGCAGGTACAAACAGTGTAGACAACCTGACAGCATTGCTGAGGGGATGTCAGTACAATGAAATAGTTGTAGTTGTGTTTGCATTACTCGCTGCTTGCAGGTACAAACAGTGTGGACAACCTGACAGCACTGCTGAGGGGATGTCAGTACAATGAAATAGTTGTAGTTGTGTTTGCATTACTCCATTACTCGCTACTTGCAGGTACAAACAGTGTGGACAACCTGACAGCATTGCTGAGGGGATGTCAGTACAATGAAATAGTTGTAGTTGTGTTTGCATTACTTGCTGCGTGCAGGTACAAACAGTGTGGACAACCTGACAGCATTGCTGAGGGGATGTCAGTACAATGAAATAGTTGTAGTTGTGTTTGCATTACTCCATTACTCGCTGCTTGCAGGTACAAACAGTGTGGACAACCTGACAGCACTGCTGGGGGGATGTCAGTACAATGAAATAGTTGTAGTTGTGTTTGCATTACTTGCTGCGTGCAGGTACAAACAGTGTGGACAACCTGACAGCATTGCTGAGGGGATGTCAGTACAATGAAATAGTTGTAGTTGTGTTTGCATTACTTGCTGCTTGCAGGTACAAACAGTGTGGACAACCTGACAGCATTGCTGAGGGGATGTCAGTACAATGAAATAGTTGTAGTTGTGTTTGCATTACTCCATTACTCGCTGCTTGAGGTACAAACAGTGTAGACAACCTGACAGCATTGCTGAGGGGATGCCAGTACAATGAAATAGTTGTAGTTGTGTTTGCATTACTCCATTCCTCGCTGCTTGCAGGTACAAACAGTGTGGACAACCTGACAGCATTGCTGAGGGGATGTCAGTACAATGAAATAGTTGTAGTTGTGTTTGCATTACTCCATTACTTGCTGCTTGCAGGTACAAACAGTGTGGACAACCTGACAGCATTGCTGAGGGGATGTCAGTACAATGAAATAGTTGTACTTGTGTTTGCATTACTCCATTACTCGCTGCTTGAGGTACAAACAGTGTGGACAACCTGACAGCATTGCTGAGGGGATGCCAGTACAATGAAATAGTTGTAGTTGTGTTTGCATTACTCCATTACTCGCTGCTTGAGGTACAAACAGTGTGGACAACCTGACAGCATTGCTGAGGGGATGCCAGTACAATGAAATAGTTGTAGTTGTGTTTGCATTACTCCATTACTCGCTGCTTGCAGGTACAAACAGTGTGGACAACCTGACAGCATTGCTGAGGGGATGTCAGTACAATGAAATAGTTGTAGTTGTGTTTGCATTACTCGCTGCTTGCAGGTACAAACAGTGTGGACAACCTGACAGCATTGCTGAGGGGATGCCAGTACAATGAAATAGTTGTAGTTGTGTTTGCATTACTCCATTACTCGCTGCTTGCAGGTACAAACAGTGTGGACAACCTGACAGCATTGCTGAGGGGATGTCAGTACAATGAAATAGTTGTAGTTGTGTTTGCATTACTCCATTACTCGCTGCTTGCAGGTACAAACAGTGTAGACAACCTGACAGCATTGCTGAGGGGATGTCAGTACAATGAAATAGTTGTAGTTGTGTTTGCATTACTCCATTACTCGCTGCTTGCAGGTACAAACAGTGTGGACAACCTGACAGCATTGCTGAGGGGATGCCAGTACAATGAGAATGTGTCGAGTGCATCAGCACGCATCACCATGTGGAGCCCTGTGTACATGGAGATGATAGGACGTGACGTGATCCTGCCGTGCAGGGCACAAGGACATCCCATCCCCAGCATCTACTGGCTAGACAACGAGTCTCAACCCATCACCGAGTCTGACAGAAGGTTTAAGGTACTCTTAGCTCTACCATATACCAGGCCAATCAATCATCACTGGTCATCAATACTATTGTCCCTGATGAAATGTATTATTACTGTATTCTTACATACCCTAAATCCAAAACTGGTAAAGAAATCTCTCTACCACTCACAATTTTCAAGAGCTAACATCATAAGTATGTAGGCTTTCATGGCCGGTAGGAATAAAATATCTTTCAGGCTTGTAGGCCGTGGTCAATGTGTAGGAATTGCTCCTGATGTTTCGCTCAAGTTTGCGTTGAGCATCTTTAGAAGACCCAACGGTGAGTGAAGGACAGAGATTCAGTTTACCTTATATATATATATATATATATATATATAGCAGACTATAAGAAGGGAGGTGTGGAGTAGTATATATATTATAATTGTTATACCTTTTTTATATATATATAAAAAAGGTATAACAATTATAATATATATACTACTCCACACCTCCCTTCTTATAGTCTGCTCCACTCCTCTTCTTATAGTCTGCTCCACTCCTCTTCTTATAGTCTGCTCCACTCCTCTTCTTATACACTGCTCCACTCCTCTTCTTATACAGTACTCTACGCCTGTTTGTGTACCCTGCTCCACTCCTCTTCTTATAGCCTGCTCCTCTCCTCTTCTTATAGCCTGCTCCACTCCTCTTCTTATAGTCTGCTCCACTCCTCTTCTTATAGTCTGCTCCACTCCTCTTCTTATACACTGCTCCACTCCACTTCTTATAGTCTGCTCCACTCCTCTTCTTATAGTCTGCTCCACTCCTCTTCTTATACACTGCTCCACTCCTCTTCTTATAGTCTGCTCCACTCCTCTTCTTATACACTGCTCCACTCCTCTTCTTATAGTCTGCTCCACTCCTCTTCTTATACACTGCTCCACTCCTCTTCTTATACACTGCTCCACTCCTCTTCTTATACACTGCTCCACTCCTCTCCTTATACACTGCTCCACTCCTCTTCTTATACAGTACTCTACGCCTGTTTGTGTACCCTGCTCCACTCCTCTTCTTATAGCCTGCTCCACTCCTCTTCTTATAGCCTACTCCACTCCTCTTCTTATAGTCTGCTCCACTCCTCTTCTTATACACTGCTCCACTCCTCTTCTTAGAGTCTGCTCCACTCCTCTTCTTATACACTGCTCCACTCCTCTTCTTATACAGTACTCTACGCCTGTTTGTGTACCCTGCTAATATTGATTTTAGCATTAAAAAAACATGAGTTATGGATTAACAAATTTTTGAAGTTTAATTTCCCGGTACCTATTTTATACGCTACATGACTATATAACTGGTATAAGTAAAATGTGCTGAAAAGGGCCACTCCCCCGGCCATCCCTCCCTCCCTCGCCTTCACTGCTGTTCAGCTTCCAACACGCCTCACTCAGTGGTAAGTATGGCTTCATTGGAATGTCTGTTTCTACCTCACTAAGGCTGGTTCTAAGTTACAAGACCAGGAATGTTTGCACATTTCAGTTCACTAATATAAGGCATTACAATATCAAACACCATTTTGATCAGTAGAATAAAGCAAACTTTGGTAATTTTACATGAATTTATTTACAATTACAAAAAGTACTTTCTGAATGCTCGTATTTGTAAACATAAAATGAATCATAAAATCCCACTTTTTAGGGTTTAGTTTCTTATTGCTTTATTTGATATAAGCTATTGTATTTCATGATTCAAAGTTTGAACTAATATTCACTTTAAAACAAAACAATTTATTATAATAAAAAATTGAGTCAGATTGAAACATTTAACATCAATTACATGTAATGAATCTTGACTGGTTTCAAGGGCTTCAATTGCTCCCATCATCAGAATTAACTGACTGGTTTTTGTTGATGTGGTTGGTTGGGCTGACATGTAGCGGTGGGCTGATGAACTTCCATAAAGGGGGTTTGGTGGCAGCAAATCAAAGTTCATTACACGGAGTCTGTGTTTTACTTTCTCTACTATGTTTAGTAAAGTAGAGGAAGTATTGTATACCACCCAAAAAATCGATGTTGAGATTTCACCAGAAATATGTTTTGAGGCCCCCTGAATAACAAAAAAACATTTTTAGAAAAAGGTCCTTCTGTGTGTCTGCATAACTCAAAAATAAAAAGTTAGTTAAAAACCAAAGTTGGAATTTAAGTTTAATGCCTTTCAAGGATGTGGCACGAAGATTTTCAGGAAAATTCCTCCACCCTAAACTACCCTTTACATGGAAAATTTTTGGAAAATGTTGATTTTTTTGAAAATGGCAAACAGTTTTGATTAAAATGCCATATGTTTGAGATATTTTTATGACTAATGAAATCTATATCTTGAATTTTCTTGCTGTAGTCCATGAAGTACTATTTACTCCAGATGACTTTAGCATAACTGGTAAACCGTAAGAGATAGACCAAATCGTACTATGGTGGGGGTTTTGTTAGTCTAAGGATGAGGTTCAGCAACGAATGGGGCTGATGACGGAGACAACCCTCTGACACATGAGTGGTGTAGAAATGGCATATGTTACATTTAACAGCATTCCCAGAAGGAAATAAGCTATAAATGTGGAAGGTGTGACAGTAGCTGATTGTGTACTTGCAGGTGCTGAGTAATGGGGATCTGTACATTTCCAAACTGCGCTGGAGTGACATGGGGGGCTACACATGTGTAGCAACCAACAGTGAAGCTCGAGACGCAGTCACAACATTTGTATACCCTGTCCTGGTAAGTGCTTCTACAGAGATCCCAGAATCTGAAGAGAGTAATAAGCAAATTAGTTCACAGTTCTCACATGTCTGGTAAAAATAACAGTTTATGCTCCATACACTACCCCTAACTCCCCCTGCTGTTGAGTGTCAGCCTTTCCCTCTCTCAACCAAGAGGTCCAAGGTTCCCTACACTAGCCGTTAAAGTCAACTTATCACCACATACACCAGCCTATCTCAGTCAGTCTGTAGCCCATGTCAGTCTGTAGCCTATGTCAGTCTGTAACCTATGTCAGTCTGTCTATAGCCTATGTCAGTCTGTCTGTAGCTTATGTCAGTCTGTAGCCTATGTCAGTCTCTAGCCTATGTCAGTCTGTAGCCTATGTCAGTCTCTAGCCTATGTCAGTCTGTCTATAGCCTATGTCAGTCTGTAGACTATGTCAGTCTCAAGCCTATGTCAGTCTGTAGCCTATGTCAGTCTGTAGCCTATGTCAGTCTCTAGCCTATGTCAGTCTGTAGCCTATGTCAGTCTGTAGCCTATGTCAGTCTCTAGCCTATGGCAGTCTGTCTATAGCCTATATCAGTCTGTAGCCTATGTCAGTCTCTAGCCTATGTCAGTCTCTAGCCTATGTCAGTCTGTAGCCTATGTCAGTCTCTAGCCTATGTCAGTCTGTCTATAGCCTATGTCAGTCTGTAGACTATGTCAGTCTCAAGCCTATGTCAGTCTGTAGCCTATGTCAGTCTCTAGCCTATGTCAGTCTGTAGCCTATGTCAGTCTCTAGCCTATGTCAGTCTGTCTATAGCCTATGTCAGTCTGTAGACTATGTCAGTCTCAAGCCTATGTCAGTCTGTAGCCTATGTCAGTCTCTAGCCTATGTCAGTCTCTAGCCTATGTCAGTCTCTAGCCTATGTCAGTCTGTCTATAGCCTATGTCAGTCTGTAGACTATGTCAGTCTCAAGCCTATGTCAGTCTGTAGCCTATGTCAGTCTGTAGCCTATGTCAGTCTCTAGCCTATGTCAGTCTGTAGCCTATGTCAGTCTGTAGCCTATGTCAGTCTCTAGCCTATGTCAGTCTGTCTATAGCCTATGTCAGTCTGTAGCCTATGTCAGTCTCTAGCCTATGTCAGTCTCTAGCCTATGTCAGTCTGTAGCCTATGTCAGTCTCTAGCCTATGTCAGTCTGTCTATAGCCTATGTCAGTCTGTAGACTATGTCAGTCTCAAGCCTATGTCAGTCTGTAGCCTATGTCAGTCTCTAGCCTATGTCAGTCTGTAGCCTCTGTCAGTCACTAGCCTATGTCATTCTCCAGCCTATGACATTCTCTAAGCTATGTCATTCTCTAGCCTATGTCAGTCTCTACCCAATGTCATTCTCTAGCCAATGTCATTCTCTAGCATATGTAAGTCTGTAGCCTATGTCATACTCTAGCCTATGTCATTCTCTAGCATATGTCATTCTCTAGCCAATGTCATTCTCTAGCATATGTGAGTCTGTAGCCTATGTCATTCTCTAGCCTATGTCATTCTCTAGCCTATGTCATTCTCTAGCCTATGTCATTCTCTAGCCTATGTCATTCTCTAGCCAATGTCATTCTCTAGCATATGTGAGTCTGTAGCCTATGTCATTCTCTAGCCTATGTCATTCTCTAGCATATGTCAGTCTGTAGCCTATGTCATTCTCTAGCCTATGTCATTCTCTAGCATATATCAGTCTGTAGCCTATGTCATTCTCTAGCGAATGTCATTCTCTAGCATATGTCAGTCTGTAGCCTATGTCATTCTCTAGCCAATGTCATTCTCTAGCCAATGTGAGTCTGTAGCCTATGTCATTCTCTAGCATATGTGAGTCTGTAGCCTATGTCAGTCTCTAGCCAATGTCATTCTCTACCATATGTCATTCTCTAGCCTATGTCAGTCTGTAGCCTATGTCAGTCTCTAGCCTATGTCATTCTCTAGCCTATGTCATTCTCTAGCCTATGTCATTCTCTAGCCTATGTCATTCTCTAGCATATGTCAGTCTGTAGCCTATGTCATTCTCTGGCATATGTCAGTCTGTAGCCTATGTCCTTCTCTAGCATATGTCATTCTCTAGCATATGTCATTCTCTAGCCTATGTCATTCTCTAGCATATGTCATTCTCTAGCATATGTCAGTCTGTAGGCTATGTCAGTCTGTAGCCTATGTCATTCTCTAGCCTATGTCATTCTCTAGCCAATGTCATTCTCTAGCATATGTGAGTCTGTAGCCTATGTCATTCTCTAGCCTATGTCATTCTCTAGCATATGTCAGTCTGTAGCCTATGTCAGTCTGTAGCCTATGTCAGTCTCTAGCCTATGTCATTCTCTAGCATATGTCAGTCTGTAGCCTATGTCATTCTCTAGCATATGTCAGTCTGTAGCCTATGTCATTCTCTAGCATACGTCAGTCTGTAGCCTATGTCATTTTCTAGCATATGTCATTCTCTAGCATATGTCATTCTCTAGGTTATGTCATTCTCTAGCCTATGTCATTCTCTAGCCTATGTCATTCTCTAGCCTATGTCAGTCTGTAGCCTATGTCATTCTCTAGCCTATGTCAGTCTCTAGCCTATGTCATTCTCTAGCCTATGTCAGTCTGTAGCCTATGTCAGTCTGTAGCCTATGTCAGTCTGTAGCCTATGTCATTCTCTAGCCTATGTCATTCTCTAGCCTATGTCATTCTCTAGCCTATGTCATTCTCTAGCCTATGTCAGTCTGTAGCCTATGTCATTCTCTAGCATATGTCATTCTCTAGCCTATGTCATTCTCTAGCCTATGCCAGTCTCTAGCCTTTTCATTCTCTAGCCTATGTCATTCTCTAGCCTATGTGAGTCTCTAGCCTATGTCATTCTCTAGCCTATGTCATTCTCTAGCCTATGCCAGTCTCTAGCCTATGTCATTCTCTAGCCTTTTCATTCTCTAGCCTATGTGAGTCTCTAGCCTATGTCATTCTCTAGCCTATGTCAGTCTCTAGCCTATGTCATTCTCTAGCCTATGTCAGTCTCTAGCCTATGCCAGTCTGTAGCCTATGTCATTTTCTAGCCTATGTGAGTCTCTAGCCTATGTGAGTATCTAGCCTATATCATTCTGTAGCCTATGTGAGTCTCTAGCCTATGTGAGTCTCTAGCCTATGTCAGTCTGTAGCCTATGTGAGTCTCTAGCCTATGTCAGTCTCTAGCCTTTTTTTTTTTTTTTTTTTTAAGATTCTTTATTGTTCTACATGTTCCATTACAATATGTAATACTACATGTTGGGTTTGCTTATTATAAATTTAACATTAATAATTACATAGATTTATACAGTTCAATTATTTTTTGTCAGATCAATTGCATTGGCATACTGAATATATTCTTTAAAATAACTTTTAGCAATTTCGACTTTAGTTGGTGGCCATTTTCCTCTTCTTTGAATTATTTTCCTTCTGAATGCTCTTCTTTTTTCTTCGAGATTTTTGCAGTCATAAATTATATGGTGTGTTGTTTGCTCTCCTCCATTACATGAACAACTTGGGTCGTCTGTGATGTGGAACCTATAGTAGTATGCTTTAAGTCTTCCGTGTCCTGTCAGTAGTGTTGTAAGGTTTGCCGTTAGATTTATCCTTAACTTCAGTCTGTCTGCTACAGTAGGAAAGTATTGCTTTGTTTCCTGACCTTTAGTTGTTTCTTGCCATTGACTTTCCCAATGTTTTAGACTTTCTTGTCTTAGCGTTCTTCTAACAAAACTCTTTGGAAGTCTATTATAGCTGCATTCCTCTTCGTTTGTAATTGCTCTCTTTGCTAGTCGGTCTGCAATTTCATTGCCTTGTATCCCTATGTGTGCTTTGACCCACCCAATTTCTACATTCCAGTTTTGTTTTTCTAAAATTTTTAACATTGTTCTAATTGCTTCTGTTAGGTAACTATGAATTTTGTAGTTATGCAATGATTGTAATGTGACTCTACTGTCCGTGTATATCGCTGCAGTTTTGTTATCTTCTTCAGTTAAGTAAATATTTTGAACAGTTTCTAATGCTTTCAACACTGCAAATTGTTCAGCTTGGTTATTGGAGCACTGTTTATCTAACTTATATTGTAGCTGATATTTCAGTTTGTTCTGATGATAAATTGCTACTCCAGAACCAACTCCTTCTGTTTTACTGCCATCTGTATCAATTTCCAGTGCATAGGTTTTATTCTGATTTATTTCTTTTATTATTGGTATGTCGGCTGGATGACACCATTTCCTATATTCTACAGGTTTGTCTAATTTGTTCTCGGAGTATTGTTTCAATATTGTATATTCATTGGCGATTTCCTGAAGTTTGATTGTAATAGGTGTAAGTCCCGTTATAATGGATAGTGCTTCAGTAGATGTGGTCCTGAATGCTTTAGCAATTTTGATATTTATTTGTCTTTGCACTCTTGTAAACTTATTTGCATTATATTTCCTGTCAATGGCATCTATCCATACTGGAACTGCATAAGATAGTAATGGTAGAATTGCACCGTTGTACATAGTCTTTAAGCCTATGTGAGTCTGTAGCCTATGTCAGACTGTAGCCTATGTTAGTCTGTAGCCTATGTGAGTCTCTAGCCTATGTCATTCTGTAGCCTATTTTAGTCTGTAGCCTATGTCAGTCTGTAGCCTATGTGAGTCTCTAGCCTATGTCAGTCTCCAGCCTAAGTCAGTGTGTAGCCTATGTGAGTCTCTAGCCTGTCATTCTGTAGCCTTTGTCAGTCTGTAGCCTATGTCAGTCTGTAGCCTATGTGAGTCTCTAGCCTATGTCAGTCTGTAGCCTATGTCAGTCTGTAGCCTATGTCAGTCTCTAGCCTATGTCAGTCTCCAGCCTATGTCAGTCTGTAGCCTATGTGAGTCTCTAGCCTATGTCAGTGTGTAGCCTATGTGAGTCTCTAGCCTATGTCATTCTCTAGCCTATGTCATTCTCTAGCCTATGTCAGTCTCTAGCCTATGTCATTCACTAGCCTATGTCATTCTCTAGCCTATGTCAGTCTCTAGCCTATGTCATTCTCTAGCCTATGTCAGTCTCTAGCCTATGTCAGTCTGTAGCCTATGTGAGTCTCTAGCCTATGTCATTCTCTAGCCTATGTCAGTCTCTAGCCTATGTCATTATCTAGCCTATGTGATTGTCTAGCCTATGTCGGTCTCTAGCCTATGTCATTCTCTAGCCTATGTCAGTCTCTAGCCTATGTCATTCTCTAGCCTATGTCATTCTCTAGCCTATGTCATTCTCTAGCCTATGTCATTCTATAGCCTATGTGAGTCTCTAGTCTATGTCATTCTCTAGCCTTTCATTCTCTAGCCTATGTCAGTCTCTAGCCTATGTGAGTCTCTAGCCTATGTCATTCTGTAGCCTATGTGAGTCTCTAGCCTATGTCATTCTCTAGCATATGTGTGTCTCTAGCCTATGTCATTCTCTAGCCTATGTGAGTCTCTAGCCTATGTCATTCTCTAGCCTATGTGAGTCTCTAGCCTATGTCATTCTCTAGCCTATGTCAATCTCTAGCCTATGTGAGTCTCTAGCCTATGTGAGTCTCTAGCCTATGTCATTCTCTAGCCTATGACAGTCTCTAGCCTATGTGAGTCTCTAGCCTATGTGAGTCTCTAGCCTATGTCATTCTCTAGCCTATGTGAGTCTCTAGCCTATGTCATTCTCTAGCATATGTGAGTCTCTAGCCTATGTCATTCTCTAGCCTATGTCAGTCTCTAGCCTATGTCATTCTCTAGCCTTTTCATTCTCTAGCCTATGTCATTCTCTAGCCTATGTGAGTCTCTAGCCTATGTCATTCTCTAGCCTATGTCATTCTCTAGCCTATGCCAGTCTCTAGCCTTTTCATTCTCTAGCCTATGTCATTCTCTAGCCTATGTCAGTCTCTAGCCTATGTCATTCTCTAGCCTATGTCATTCTCTAGCCTATGCCAGTCTCTAGCCTTTTCATTCTCTAGCCTATGCCAGTCTCTAGCCTTTTCATTCTCTAGCCTATGTCATTCTCTAGCCTATGTGAGTCTCTAGCCTATGTCATTCTCTAGCCTATTTTTTTTTTTTTTTTAAAGATTCTTTATTGTTCTACATGTTCCATTACAATATGTAATACTACATGTTGGGTTTGCTTTGTAAACTGATAAATACATCTTAATTTAACATTAATAATTACATAGATTTATATAGTTCAATTATTTTTTGTCAGATCAATTGCATTGGCATACTGAATATATTCTTTAAAATAACTTTTAGCAATTTCGACTTTAGTTGGTGGCCATTTTCCTCTTCTTTGAATTATTTTCCTTCTGAATGTTCTTCTTTTTTCTTTGAGATTTTTGCAGTCATAAATTATATGGTCTGTTGTTTGCTCTCCTCCATTACAGGAACAACTTGGGTCATCTGTGATGTGGAACCTATAGTAGTATGCTTTAAGTCTTCCGTGTCCTGTCAATAGTGTTGTAAGGTTTGCCGTTAGATTTATCCTTAACTTCAGTCTGTCTGCTACAGTAGGAAAGTATTGCTTTGTTTCCTGACCTTTAGTTGTTTCTTGCCATTGACTTTCCCAATGTTTTAGACTTTCTTGTCTTAGCGTTCTTCTAACAAAACTCTTTGGAATTCTATTATAGTTGCATTCCTCTTCGTTTGTAATTGCTCTCTTTGCTAGTCGGTCTGCAATTTCATTGCCTTGTATCCCTATGTGTGCTTTGACCCACCCAATTTCTACATTCCAGTTTTGTTTTTCTAAAATTTTTAACATTGTTCTAATTGCTTCTGTTAGGTAACTGTGAATTTTGTAGTTATGCAATGATTGTAATGTGACTCTACTGTCCGTGTATATCGCTGCAGTTTTGTTATCTTCTTCAGTTAAGTAAATATTTTCAACAGTTTCTAATGCTTTCAACACTGCAAATTGTTCAGCTTGGTTATTGGAGCACTGTTTATCTAACTTATATTGTAGCTGATATTTCAGTTTGTTCTGATGATAAATTGCTACTCCAGAACCAACTCCTTCTTCTGTTTTACTGCCATCTGTATCAATTTCCAGTGCATAGGTTTTATTCTGATTTATTTCTTTTATTATTGGTATGTCGGCTGGATGACACCATTTCCTATATTCTACAGGTTTGTCTAATTTGTTCTCGGAGTATTGTTTCAATATTGTATATTCATTGGCGATTTCCTGAAGTTTGATTGTAATAGGTGTAAGTCCCGTTATAATGGATAGTGCTTCAGTAGATGTGGTCCTGAATGCTTTAGCAATTTTGATATTTATTTGTCTTTGCACTCTTGTAAACTTATTTGCATTATATTTCCTGTCAATGGCATCTATCCATACTGGAACTGCATAAGATAGTAATGGTAGAATTGCACCGTTGTACATAGTCTTTAAGCCTATGTGAGTCTGTAGCCTATGTCAGACTGTAGCCTATGTTAGTCTGTAGCCTATGTGAGTCTCTAGCCTATGTCATTCTGTAGCCTATTTTAGTCTGTAGCCTATGTCAGTCTGTAGCCTATGTGAGTCTCTAGCCTATGTCAGTCTCCAGCCTAAGTCAGTGTGTAGCCTATGTGAGTCTCTAGCCTGTCATTCTGTAGCCTTTGTCAGTCTGTAGCCTATGTCAGTCTGTAGCCTATGTGAGTCTCTAGCCTATGTCAGTCTGTAGCCTATGTCAGTCTGTAGCCTATGTCAGTCTCTAGCCTATGTCAGTCTCCAGCCTATGTCAGTCTGTAGCCTATGTGAGTCTCTAGCCTATGTCAGTGTGTAGCCTATGTGAGTCTCTAGCCTATGTCATTCTCTAGCCTATGTCATTCTCTAGCCTATGTCAGTCTCTAGCCTATGTCATTCACTAGCCTATGTCATTCTCTAGCCTATGTCAGTCTCTAGCCTATGTCATTCTCTAGCCTATGTCAGTCTCTAGCCTATGTCAGTCTGTAGCCTATGTGAGTCTCTAGCCTATGTCATTCTCTAGCCTATGTCAGTCTCTAGCCTATGTCATTATCTAGCCTATGTGATTGTCTAGCCTATGTCGGTCTCTAGCCTATGTCATTCTCTAGCCTATGTCAGTCTCTAGCCTATGTCATTCTCTAGCCTATGTCATTCTCTAGCCTATGTCATTCTCTAGCCTATGTCATTCTATAGCCTATGTGAGTCTCTAGTCTATGTCATTCTCTAGCCTTTCATTCTCTAGCCTATGTCAGTCTCTAGCCTATGTGAGTCTCTAGCCTATGTCATTCTGTAGCCTATGTGAGTCTCTAGCCTATGTCATTCTCTAGCATATGTGTGTCTCTAGCCTATGTCATTCTCTAGCCTATGTGAGTCTCTAGCCTATGTCATTCTCTAGCCTATGTGAGTCTCTAGCCTATGTCATTCTCTAGCCTATGTCAATCTCTAGCCTATGTGAGTCTCTAGCCTATGTGAGTCTCTAGCCTATGTCATTCTCTAGCCTATGACAGTCTCTAGCCTATGTGAGTCTCTAGCCTATGTGAGTCTCTAGCCTATGTCATTCTCTAGCCTATGTGAGTCTCTAGCCTATGTCATTCTCTAGCATATGTGAGTCTCTAGCCTATGTCATTCTCTAGCCTATGTCAGTCTCTAGCCTATGTCATTCTCTAGCCTTTTCATTCTCTAGCCTATGTCATTCTCTAGCCTATGTGAGTCTCTAGCCTATGTCATTCTCTAGCCTATGTCATTCTCTAGCCTATGCCAGTCTCTAGCCTTTTCATTCTCTAGCCTATGTCATTCTCTAGCCTATGTCAGTCTCTAGCCTATGTCATTCTCTAGCCTATGTCATTCTCTAGCCTATGCCAGTCTCTAGCCTTTTCATTCTCTAGCCTATGCCAGTCTCTAGCCTTTTCATTCTCTAGCCTATGTCATTCTCTAGCCTATGTGAGTCTCTAGCCTATGTCATTCTCTAGCCTATTTTTTTTTTTTTTTTTAAAGATTCTTTATTGTTCTACATGTTCCATTACAATATGTAATACTACATGTTGGGTTTGCTTTGTAAACTGATAAATACATCTTAATTTAACATTAATAATTACATAGATTTATATAGTTCAATTATTTTTTGTCAGATCAATTGCATTGGCATACTGAATATATTCTTTAAAATAACTTTTAGCAATTTCGACTTTAGTTGGTGGCCATTTTCCTCTTCTTTGAATTATTTTCCTTCTGAATGTTCTTCTTTTTTCTTTGAGATTTTTGCAGTCATAAATTATATGGTCTGTTGTTTGCTCTCCTCCATTACAGGAACAACTTGGGTCATCTGTGATGTGGAACCTATAGTAGTATGCTTTAAGTCTTCCGTGTCCTGTCAATAGTGTTGTAAGGTTTGCCGTTAGATTTATCCTTAACTTCAGTCTGTCTGCTACAGTAGGAAAGTATTGCTTTGTTTCCTGACCTTTAGTTGTTTCTTGCCATTGACTTTCCCAATGTTTTAGACTTTCTTGTCTTAGCGTTCTTCTAACAAAACTCTTTGGAATTCTATTATAGTTGCATTCCTCTTCGTTTGTAATTGCTCTCTTTGCTAGTCGGTCTGCAATTTCATTGCCTTGTATCCCTATGTGTGCTTTGACCCACCCAATTTCTACATTCCAGTTTTGTTTTTCTAAAATTTTTAACATTGTTCTAATTGCTTCTGTTAGGTAACTGTGAATTTTGTAGTTATGCAATGATTGTAATGTGACTCTACTGTCCGTGTATATCGCTGCAGTTTTGTTATCTTCTTCAGTTAAGTAAATATTTTGAACAGTTTCTAATGCTTTCAACACTGCAAATTGTTCAGCTTGGTTATTGGAGCACTGTTTATCTAACTTATATTGTAGCTGATATTTCAGTTTGTTCTGATGATAAATTGCTACTCCAGAACCAACTCCTTCTTCTGTTTTACTGCCATCTGTATAAATTTCCAGTGCATATGTTTTATTCTGATTTATTTCTTTTATTATTGGTATGTCGGCTGGATGACACCATTTCCTATATTCTACAGGTTTGTCTAATTTGTTCTCGGAGTTTTGTTTCAAAATTGTATATTCATTGGCGATTTCCTGAAGTTTAATTGTAATAGGTGTAAGTCCCGTTAAAATGGATAGTGCTTCAGTAGATGTGGTCCTGAATGCTTTAGCAATTTTGATATTTATTTGTCTTTGCACTCTTGTAAACTTATTTGCATTATATTTTCTGTCAATGGCTTCTATCCATACTGGAGCTGCATAAGATAGTAATGGTAGAATTGCACCGTTGTACATAGTTTTTAAAGCCTGGTGTTTCAGTCCCCAATCTAGTTTTGCTGATTTAGATAAAATGTGTATCAATTTATTGGCTTTCTCTGTTACATACTGAATGTGATCATTAAAGGTGAAATTTTTATCAATGATTATTCCCAAATATTTGACGTTTTCTACTTGTTTTATTTGTCTGTTATTGATAAAGATGCTTATATCTCTTTCCACTCTACGTTTGCGTGTTATTAGCATTGTTTTCGACTTTTGCTCATTAAAAATAATTTTATTATTCTTAGCCCACGTTTCAATCTTTTTCAGGTCTACATTATTGTAATTTTCGGCTTCCAAGTTGGTTTTACCTCTAGTTATTATTAATAAATCATCCGCAAATGCCACTACCTTTGTATGGCTCGAGTATTCAATATTCAAGAGCGAATTGTATTGTAAATTCCAAAAGCCTGGTCCGCAGCAAGATCCTTGTGGACATCCCTTGCTTACATTTTTTTCAAGTTTTACATTATTAACTGTCAATACTGCACTTCTATGACTGAAATAACTTTTAGCAAGGTAGTATAAGTTACTCGGGCAGTTAAATTCCCTCAATGTATACAATATACTCGGCCACCAGGCTGCGTCAAAAGCTCCCTGAACATCCAGGCTGGTTAAAATTACCATCTGACCATCTTCCAGGGTTTTCTTTATGTATTTTTTAACTGTCATTGCAGCATCTACTGTGCTTGTTTGTGGAGTGAAACCAAATTGGTTGTTATTCATTAAGTTTTGTGAATGTGCATGGTACATTATTCTGTCGATTAAAAGTTTTTCTAGTAGTTTCCCTCCTACATTCAGTAAACTGATTGGTCGGAATTTTGTTACTTCTGAACTCTTTTCCTTTCCTGGTTTAACAATAGGTATTAATTTGGCTTTCTTCCATTGCTTAGGAAAGTTTCCTTTTGTTAGACAATTGTTGTAGATGGCTGTCATATATTTTGGAAACACATTAAAGACCTTAAGTAATATTTTACTTGTAATTCCATCTTCTCCAGGAGTTTTACTTGCATCCATTCTACTTAAAATATCTTTTATTTCTCTCTGAGTAAAATCTTTATCATTCTGTGTTGTGATTGGTCTGTTGATTACTTCCCTAATATTTTTGTGATAACAATTGTCTCTAGCCTATGTCAATCTCTAGCCTATGTGAGTCTCTAGCCTATGTGAGTCTCTAGCCTATGTCATTCTCTAGCCTATGACAGTCTCTAGCCTATGACAGTCTCTAGCCTATGTGAGTCTCTAGCCTATGTGACTCTCTAGCCTATGTCATTCTCTAGCCTATGTGAGTCTCTAGCCTATGTCATTCTCTAGCATATGTGAGTCTCTAGCCTATGTCATTCTCTAGCCTATGTCAGTCTCTAGCCTATCTCATTCTCTAGCCTTTTCATTCTCTAGCCTATGTCATTCTCTAGCCTATGTGAGTCTCTAGCCTATGTCATTCTCTAGCCTATGTCATTCTCTAGCCTATGCCAGTCTCTAGCCTTTTCATTCTCTAGCCTATGTCATTCTCTAGCCTATGTCAGTCTCTAGCCTATGTCATTCTCTAGCCTATGTCATTCTCTAGCCTATGCCAGTCTCTAGCCTTTTCATTCTCTAGCCTATGTCATTCTCTAGCCTATGTCAGTCTCTAGCCTATGTCATTCTCTAGCCTATGTCATTCTCTAGCCTATGTCAGTCTCTAGCCTATGTCATTCTCTAGCCTTTTCATTCTCTAGCCTATGTCATTCTCTAGCCTATGTGAGTCTCTAGCCTATGTCATTCTCTAGCCTATGTCATTCTCTAGCCTATGCCAGTCTCTAGCCTTTTCATTCTCTAGCCTATGTCATTCTCTAGCCTATGTGAGTCTCTAGCCTATGTCATTCTCTAGCCTATGCCAGTCTCTAGCCTCTGTCATTCTCTAGCCTTTTCATTCTCTAGCCTATGTCATTCTCTAGCCTATGTGAGTCTCTAGCCTATGTCATTCTCTAGCCTATGTCATTCTCTAGCCTATGTCAGTCTCTAGCCTATGTCATTCTCTAGCCTTTTCATTCTCTAGCCTATGTCATTCTCTAGCCTATGTGAGTCTCTAGCCTATGTCATTCTCTAGCCTATGTCAGTCTCTAGCCTATACCAGTCTGTAGCCTATGTCATTTTCTAGCCTATGTGAGTCTCTAGCCTATGTGAGTATCTAGCCTATATCATTCTGTAGCCTATGTGAGTCTCTAGCCTATGTGAGTCTCTAGCCTATGTCAGTCTGTAGCCTATGTGAGTCTCTAGCCTATGTCAGTCTCTAGCCTATTTTTTTTTTTTTTTTTAAGATTCTTTATTGTTCTACATGTTCCATTACAATATGTAATACTACATGTTGGGTTTGCTTATTATAAATTTAACATTAATAATTACATAGATTTATACAGTTCAATTATTTTTTGTCAGATCAATTGCATTGGCATACTGAATATATTCTTTAAAATAACTTTTAGCAATTTCGACTTTAGTTGGTGGCCATTTTCCTCTTCTTTGAATTATTTTCCTTCTGAATGCTCTTCTTTTTTCTTCGAGATTTTTGCAGTCATAAATTATATGGTGTGTTGTTTGCTCTCCTCCATTACATGAACAACTTGGGTCGTCTGTGATGTGGAACCTATAGTAGTATGCTTTAAGTCTTCCGTGTCCTGTCAGTAGTGTTGTAAGGTTTGCCGTTAGATTTATCCTTAACTTCAGTCTGTCTGCTACAGTAGGAAAGTATTGCTTTGTTTCCTGACCTTTAGTTGTTTCTTGCCATTGACTTTCCCAATGTTTTAGACTTTCTTGTCTTAGCGTTCTTCTAACAAAACTCTTTGGAAGTCTATTATAGCTGCATTCCTCTTCGTTTGTAATTGCTCTCTTTGCTAGTCGGTCTGCAATTTCATTGCCTTGTATCCCTATGTGTGCTTTGACCCACCCAATTTCTACATTCCAGTTTTGTTTTTCTAAAATTTTTAACATTGTTCTAATTGCTTCAGTTAGGTAACTGTGAATTTTGTAGTTATGCAATGATTGTAATGTGACTCTACTGTCCGTGTATATCGCTGCAGTTTTGTTATCTTCTTCAGTTAAGTAAATATTTTGAACAGTTTCTAATGCTTTCAACACTGCAAATTGTTCAGCTTGGTTATTGGAGCACTGTTTATCTAACTTATATTGTAGCTGATATTTCAGTTTGTTCTGATGATAAATTGCTACTCCAGAACCAACTCCTTCTGTTTTACTGCCATCTGTATCAATTTCCAGTGCATAGGTTTTATTCTGATTTATTTCTTTTATTATTGGTATGTCGGCTGGATGACACCATTTCCTATATTCTACAGGTTTGTCTAATTTGTTCTCGGAGTATTGTTTCAATATTGTATATTCATTGGCGATTTCCTGAAGTTTGATTGTAATAGGTGTAAGTCCCGTTATAATGGATAGTGCTTCAGTAGATGTGGTCCTGAATGCTTTAGCAATTTTGATATTTATTTGTCTTTGCACTCTTGTAAACTTATTTGCATTATATTTCCTGTCAATGGCATCTATCCATACTGGAACTGCATAAGATAGTAATGGTAGAATTGCACCGTTGTACATAGTCTTTAAGCCTATGTGAGTCTGTAGCCTATGTCAGACTGTAGCCTATGTTAGTCTGTAGCCTATGTGAGTCTCTAGCCTATGTCATGCTGTAGCCTATTTTAGTCTGTAGCCTATGTCAGTCTGTAGCCTATGTGAGTCTCTAGCCTATGTCAGTCTCCAGCCTAAGTCAGTGTGTAGCCTATGTGAGTCTCTAGCCTGTCATTCTGTAGCCTTTGTCAGTCTGTAGCCTATGTGAGTCTCTAGCCTATGTCAGTCTGTAGCCTATGTCAGTCTGTAGCCTATGTCAGTCTCTAGCCTATGTCAGTCTCCAGCCTATGTCAGTCTGTAGCCTATGTGAGTCTCTAGCCTATGTCAGTCTGTAGCCTATGTGAGTCTCTAGCCTATGTCATTCTCTAGCCTATGTCATTCTCTAGCCTATGTCAGTCTCTAGCCTATGTCATTCACTAGCCTATGTCATTCTCTAGCCTATGTCAGTCTCTAGCCTGTCATTCTCTAGCCTATGTCAGTCTGTAGCCTATGTGAGTCTCTAGCCTATGTCATTCTCTAGCCTATGTCATTCTCTAGCCTATGTCAGTCTCTAGCCTATGTCATTATCTAGCCTATGTGATTGTCTAGCCTATGTCGGTCTCTAGCCTATGTCATTCTCTAGCCTATGTCAGTCTCTAGCCTATGTCATTCTCTAGCCTATGTCATTCTCTAGCCTATGTCATTCTCTAGCCTATGTCATTGTATAGCCTATGTGAGTCTCTAGTCTATGTCATTCTCTAGCCTTTCATTCTCTAGCCTATGTCAGTCTCTAGCCTATGTCATTCTCTAGCCTATGTGAGTCTCTAGCCTATGTCATTCTCTAGCATATGTGTGTCTCTAGCCTATGTCATTCTCTAGCCTATGTGAGTCTCTAGCCTATGTCATTCTCTAGCCTATGTGAGTCTCTAGCCTATGTCATTCTCTAGCCTATGTCAATCTCTAGCCTATGTGAGTCTCTAGCCTATGTGAGTCTCTAGCCTATGTCATTCTCTAGCCTATGACAGTCTCTAGCCTATGTGAGTCTCTAGCCTATGTCATTCTCTAGCCTATGTGAGTCTCTAGCCTATGTCATTCTCTAGCATATGTGAGTCTCTAGCCTATGTCATTCTCTAGCCTATGTCAGTCTCTAGCCTATGTCATTCTCTAGCCTTTTCATTCTCTAGCCTATGTCATTCTCTGGCCTATGTGAGTCTCTAGCCTATGTCATTCTCTAGCCTATGTCATTCTCTAGCCTATGCCAGTCTCTAGCCTTTTCATTCTCTAGCCTATGTCATTCTCTAGCCTATGTCAGTCTCTAGCCTATGTCATTCTCTAGCCTATGTCATTCTCTAGCCTATGCCAGTCTCTAGCCTTTTCATTCTCTAGCCTATGTCATTCTCTAGTCTATGTCAGTCTCTAGCCTATGTCATTCTCTAGCCTATGCCAGTCTCTAGCCTATGTCATTCTCTAGCCTATGTCATTCTCTAGCCTATGTCAGTCTCTAGCCTATGTCATTCTCTAGCCTTTTCATTCTCTAGCCTATGTCATTCTCTAGCCTATGTGAGTCTCTAGCCTATGTCATTCTCTAGCCTATGTCATTCTCTAGCCTATGCCAGTCTCTAGCCTTTTCATTCTCTAGCCTATGTCATTCTCTAGCCTATGTGAGTCTCTAGCCTATGTCATTCTCTAGCCTATGTCATTCTCTAGCCTATGCCAGTCTCTAGCCTATGTCATTCTCTAGCCTATGTCATTCTCTAGCCTATGTCATTCTCTAGCCTATGCCAGTCTCTAGCCTATGTCATTCTCTAGCCTTTTCATTCTCTAGCCTATGTGAGTCTCTAGCCTATGTCATTCTCTAGCCTATGTCAGTCTCTAGCCTATGTCATTCTCTAGCCTATGTCATTCTCTAGCCTATGTCAGTCTCTAGCCTATGTCAGTCTCTAGCCTATGCCAGTCTGTAGCCTATGTCATTTTCTAGCCTATGTGAGTCTCTAGCCTATGTGAGTATCTAGCCTATATCATTCTGTAGCCTATGTGAGTCTCTAGCCTATGTCAGTCTGTAGCCTATGTGAGTCTCTAGCCTATGTCAGTCTCTAGCCTATTTTTTTTTTTTTTTTTAAGATTCTTTATTGTTCTACATGTTCCATTACAATATGTAATACTACATGTTGGGTTTGCTTATTATAAATTTAACATTAATAATTACATAGATTTATACAGTTCAATTATTTTTTGTCAGATCAATTGCATTGGCATACTGAATATATTCTTTAAAATAACTTTTAGCAATTTCGACTTTAGTTGGTGGCCATTTTCCTCTTCTTTGAATTATTTTCCTTCTGAATGCTCTTCTTTTTTCTTCGAGATTTTTGCAGTCATAAATTATATGGTGTGTTGTTTGCTCTCCTCCATTACATGAACAACTTGGGTCGTCTGTGATGTGGAACCTATAGTAGTATGCTTTAAGTCTTCCGTGTCCTGTCAGTAGTGTTGTAAGGTTTGCCGTTAGATTTATCCTTAACTTCAGTCTGTCTGCTACAGTAGGAAAGTATTGCTTTGTTTCCTGACCTTTAGTTGTTTCTTGCCATTGACTTTCCCAATGTTTTAGACTTTCTTGTCTTAGCGTTCTTCTAACAAAACTCTTTGGAAGTCTATTATAGCTGCATTCCTCTTCGTTTGTAATTGCTCTCTTTGCTAGTCGGTCTGCAATTTCATTGCCTTGTATCCCTATGTGTGCTTTGACCCACCCAATTTCTACATTCCAGTTTTGTTTTTCTAAAATTTTTAACATTGTTCTAATTGCTTCAGTTAGGTAACTGTGAATTTTGTAGTTATGCAATGATTGTAATGTGACTCTACTGTCCGTGTATATCGCTGCAGTTTTGTTATCTTCTTCAGTTAAGTAAATATTTTGAACAGTTTCTAATGCTTTCAACACTGCAAATTGTTCAGCTTGGTTATTGGAGCACTGTTTATCTAACTTATATTGTAGCTGATATTTCAGTTTGTTCTGATGATAAATTGCTACTCCAGAACCAACTCCTTCTTCTGTTTTACTGCCATCTGTATAAATTTCCAGTGCATATGTTTTATTCTGATTTATTTCTTTTATTATTGGTATGTCGGCTGGATGACACCATTTCCTATATTCTACAGGTTTGTCTAATTTGTTCTCGGAGTTTTGTTTCAATATTGTACATTCATTGGCGATTTCCTGAAGTTTAATTGTAATAGGTGTAAGTCCCGTTATAATGGATAGTGCTTCAGTAGATGTGGTCCTGAATGCTTTTGCAATTTTGATATTTATTTGTCTTTGCACTCTTGTAAACTTATTTGCATTATATTTTCTGTCAATGGCTTCTATCCATACTGGAGCTGCATAAGATAGTAATGGTAGAAGTGCACCGTTGTACATAGTCTTTAAAGCCTGGTGTTTCAGTCCCCAATCTAGTTTTGCTGATTTAGATAAAATGTGTATCAATTTATTGGCTTTCTCTGTTACATACTGAATGTGATCATTAAAGGTGAAATTTTTATCAATGATTATTCCCAAATATTTGACGTTTTCCACTTGTTTTATTTGTCTGTTATTGATAAAGATGCTTATATCCCTTTCCACTCTACGTTTGCGTGTTATTAGCATTGTTTTCGACTTTTGCTCATTAAAAATAATTTTATTATTCTTAGCCCACGTTTCAATCTTTTTCAGGTCTACATTATTGTAATTTTCGGCTTCCAAGTTGGTTTTACCTCTAGTTATTATTAATAAACAGTCTGTAGCTTATGTCAGTCTGTAGCCTATGTGAGTCTCTAGCCTATGTCATTCTGTAGCTTATGTTAGTCTGTAGCCCATGTCAGTCTGTAGCCTATGTCAGTCTGTAGCCTATGTCATTCTCTAGCCTATGTCATTCTCCAGCCAATGTCATTCTCTAGCATATGTGAGTCTGTAGCCTATGTCATTCTCTAGCCTATGTCATTCTCTAGCCAATGTCATTCTCTAGCATATGTGAGTCTGTAGCCTATGTCATTCTCTAGCCTATGTCATTTCTCTAGCCTATGTCATTCTCTAGCATATGTCACTCTGTAGCCTATGTCAGTCTCTAGCCTATGTCATTCTCTAGCATATGTCAGTCTGTAGCCTATGTCATTCTCTAGCATATGTCAGTCTATAGCCTATGTCATTCTCTAGCATATGTCAGTCTGTAGCCTATGTCATTCTCTAGCATATGTCATTCTTTAGCATATGTCATTCTCTAGCCTATGTCATTCTCTAGCCTATGTCATTCTCTAGCATATGTCATTCTCTAGCATATGTCAGTCTGTAGCCTATGTCATTCTCTAGCCTATGTCAGTCTCTAGCCTATTTCATTCTGTAGCCTATGTCAGTCGGTAGCCTATGTCAGGCCCTAGCCTATGTCAGTCTATAGCCCATGTCAGTCTGTAGCCTATGTCAGTCTCTAGCCTATGTCATTCTCTAGCCCATGTCAGTCTCTAGCCTATGTCAGTCTCTAGCCTATGTGAGTCTCTAGGCTATGTCAGTCTCTAGCCTATGTCATTCTCTAGCCTATGTCAGTATGTAGCCTATGTCAGTCTCTAGCCTAGGTCATTCTCTAGCCTATGTCAGTCTCTAGCCTATGTCAGTCTCTAGCCTATGTGAGTCTCTAGCCTATGTGAGTCTCTAGGCTATGTCAGTCTCTAGCCTATGTCATTCTCTAGCCTATGTCAGTCTCTAGCCTATTTCATTCTCTAGCCTATGTCAGTCTCTAGCCTATTTCATTCTGTAGCCTATGTCAGTCGGTAGCCTATGTCACGCCCTAGCCTATGTCAGTCTGTAGCCCATGTCAGTCTGTAGCCTATGTCAGTCTCTAGCCTATGTCATACTCTAGCCCATGTCAGTCTCTAGCCTATGTCAGTCTCTAGCCTATGTGAGTCTCTAGGCTATGTCAGTCTCTAGCCTATGTCATTCTCTAGCCTATGTCAGTATGTAGCCTATGTCAGTCTCTAGCCTAGGTCATTCTCTAGCCTATTTCAGTCTCTAGCCTATGTCAGTCTCTAGCCTATGTGAGTCTCTAGGCTATGTCAGTCTCTAGCCTATTTCATTCTCTAGCCTATGTCAGTCTCTAACCTATGTCAGTCTGTAGCCTATGTGAGTCTCTAGCCTATGTCAGTCTGTAGCCTATGTCAGTCTGTAGCCTAATTGAGTCTCTAGCCTATGTGAGTCTCTAGCCTATGTCAGCATCTAGCCTATGTCAGTCTGTAGCCTATGTGAGTCTCTAGCCTATGTGAGTCTCTAGCCTATGTCAGTCTGTAGCCTATGTCAGTCTGTAGCGTATGTGAGTCTCTAGCCTATGTCAGTCTGTAGCCTATGTGAGTCTCTAGCCTATGTCAGTCTGTAGCCTACGTGAGTCTCTAGCCTATGTGAGTCTCTAGCCTATGTCAGTCTGTAGCCTATGTGAGTCTCTAGCCTATGTGAGTCTCTAGCCTATGTGAGTCTCTAGCCTATGTCAGTCTGTAGCCTATGTGAGTCTCTAGCCTATGTGAGTCTCTAGCCTATGTCAGTCTGTAGCTTTATTAAGATTCTTTATTGTTCTACATGTTCCATTACAATATGTAATACTACATGTTGGGTTTGCTTATTATAAATTTAACATTAATAATTACATAGATTTATACAGTTCAATTATTTTTTGTCAGATCAATTGCATTGGCATACTGAATATATTCTTTAAAATAACTTTTAGCAATTTCGACTTTAGTTGGTTGCCATTTTCCTCTTCTTTGAATGATTTTCCTTCTGAATGCTCTTCTTTTTTCTTCGAGATTTTTGCAGTCATAAATTATATGGTCTGTAGTTTGCTCTCCTCCATTACATGAACAACTTGGGTCGTCTGTGATGTGGAACTTATAGTAGTATGCTTTAAGTCTTCCGTGTCCTGTCAGTAGTGTTGTAAGGTTTGCCGTTAGATTTATCCTTAACTTCAGTCTGTCTGCTACAGTAGGAAAGTATTGCTTTGTTTCCTGACCTTTAGTTGTTTCTTGCCATTGACTTTCCCAATGTTTTAGACTTTCTTGTCTTAGCGTTCTTCTAACAAAACTCTTTGGAAGTCTATTATAGCTGCATTCCTCTTCGTTTGTAATTGCTCTCTTTGCTAGTCGGTCTGCAATTTCATTGCCTTGTATCCCTATGTGTGCTTTGACCCACCCAATTTCTACATTCCAGTTTTGTTTTTCTAAAATTTTTAACATTGTTCTAATTGCTTCAGTTAGGTAACTGTGAATTTTGTAGTTATGCAATGATTGTAATGTGACTCTACTGTCCGTGTATATCGCTGCAGTTTTGTTATCTTCTTCAGTTAAGTAAATATTTTGAACAGTTTCTAATGCTTTCAACACTGCAAATTGTTCAGCTTGGTTATTGGAGCACTGTTTATCTAACTTATATTGTAGCTGATATTTCAGTTTGTTCTGATGATAAATTGCTACTCCAGAACCAACTCCTTCTTCTGTTTTACTGCCATCTGTATAAATTTCCAGTGCATATGTTTTATTCTGATTTATTTCTTTTATTATTGGTATGTCGGCTGGATGACACCATTTCCTATATTCTACAGGTTTGTCTAATTTGTTCTCGGAGTTTTGTTTCAATATTGTACATTCATTGGCGATTTCCTGAAGTTTAATTGTAATAGGTGTAAGTCCCGTTATAATGGATAGTGCTTCAGTAGATGTGGTCCTGAATGCTTTAGCAATTTTGATATTTATTTGTCTTTGCACTCTTGTAAACTTATTTGCATTGTATTTTCTGTCAATGGCTTCTATCCATACTGGAGCTGCATAAGATAGTAATGGTAGAATTGCACCGTTGTACATAGTCTTTAAAGCCTGGTGTTTCAGTCCCCAATCTAGTTTTGCTGATTTAGATAAAATGTGTATCAATTTATTGGCTTTCTCTGTTACATACTGAATGTGATCATTAAAGGTGAACTTTTTATCAATGATTATTCCCAAATATTTGACGTTTTCTACTTGTTTTATTTGTCTGTTATTGATAAAGATGCTTATATCCCTTTCCACTCTACGTTTGCGTGTTATTAGCATTGTTTTCGACTTTTGCTCATTAAAAATAATTTTATTATTCTTAGCCCACGTTTCAATCTTTTTCAGGTCTACATTATTGTAATTTTCGGCTTCCAAGTTGGTTTTACCTCTGGTTATTATTAATAAACAGTCTGTAGCTTATGTCAGTCTGTAGCCTATGTGAGTCTCTAGCCTATGTCATTCTGTAGCCTATGTTAGTCTGTAGCCTATGTCAGTCTGTAGCCTATGTGAGTCTGTAGCCTATGTCAGACTGTAGCCTATGTTAGTCTGTAGCCTATGTGAGTCTCTAGCCTATGTCATTCTGTAGCCTATTTTAGTCTGTAGCCTATGTCAGTCTGTAGCCTATGTGAGTCTCTAGCCTATGTCAGTCTCCAGCCTAAGTCAGTGTGTAGCCTATGTGAGTCTCTAGCCTGTCATTCTGTAACCTATGTTAGTCTGTAGCCTATGTAATTCTGTAGCCTATGTCAGTCTGTGGCCTATGTCAGTCTGTAGCCTATGTCAGTCTGTAGCCTATGTGAGTCTCTAGCCTATGTCAGTCTGTAGCCTATGTCAGTCTGTAGCCTATGTGAGTCTCTAGCCTATGTCAGTCTGTAGCCTATGCCAGTCTGTAGCCTATGTCAGTCTGTAGCCTATGTCAGTCTCTAGCCTATGTCAGTCTGTAGCCTATGTGAGTCTCTAGCCTATGTCAGTCTGTAGCCTATGTGAGTCTCTAGCCTATGTCATTCTCTAGCCTATGTCATTCTCTAGCCTATGTCAGTCTCTAGCCTATGTCATTCTCCAGCCTATGTCATTCTCTAGCCTATGTCAGTCTCTAGCCTATGTCATTCTCTAGCCTATGTCATTCTCTAGCCTTTGTCAGTCTGTAGCCTATGTGAGTCTCTAGCCTATGTCAGTCTTTAGCCTATGTGAGTCTCTAGCCTATGTCATTCTCTACCCTATGTGATTGTCTAGCCTATGTCGGTCTCTAGCCTATGTCATTCTCTAGCCTATGTCAGTCTCTAGCCTATGTCATTCTCTAGCCTATGTCATTCTATAGCCTATGTGAGTCTCTAGCCTATGTCATTCTCTAGCCTTTCATTCTCTAGCCTATGTCAGTCTCTAGCCTATGTGAGTCTCTAGCCTATGTGAGTCTCTAGCGTATGTCATTCTCTAGCATATGTGAGTCTCTAGCCTATGTCATTCTCTAGCCTATGTGAGTCTCTAGCCTATGTCATTCTCTAGCCTATGTGAGTCTCTAGCCTATGTCATTCTCTAGCCTATGTCATTCTCTAGCCTATGTGAGTCTCTAGCCTATATCATTCTCTAGCCTATGTCAGTCTCTAGCCTATGTGAGTCTCTAGCCTATGTCATTCTCTAGCCTATGTCAGTCTCTAGCCTACGTGAGTCTCTAGGCTATGTCATTCTCTAGCCTATGTCATTCTCTAGCCTATGTGAGTCTCTAGCCTATGTCATTCTCTAGCCTATGTGAGTCTCTAGCCTATGTCATTCTCTAGCCTATGTCAGTCTCTAGCCTATGTGAGTCTGTAGCCTATGTCAGTCTCTAGCCTATGTCATTCTCTAGCCTATGTCATTCTCTAGCCTATGTCATTCTCTAGCCTATGTGAGTCTTTAGCCTTTGTCATTCTCTAGCATATGTGAGTCTCTAGCCTATGTCATTCTCTAGCATATGTGAGTCTCTAGCCTATGTCATTCTATAGCCTATGTGAGTCTCTAGCCTATGTCATTCTCTAGGCTATGTGAGTCTCTAGCCTATGTCATTCTCTAGCCTATGTCATTCTCTAGCCTATGTGAGTCTCTAGCCTATGTCATTCTCTAGCATATGTGAGTCTCTAGCTTATGTCAGTCTCTAGCCTATGTCAGTCTCTAGCCTACTTGAGTCTCCAGCCTATGTCATTCTCTAGCCTATGTCATTGTCTAGCCTATGTGAGTCTCTAGCCTATGTCATTCTCTAGCATATATGAGTCTCTAGCATATGTCAGTCTGTAGCCTATGTCATTCTCTAGCATATGTCAGTCTGTAGCCTATGTCATTCTCTAGCATATGTCATTCTCTAGCATATGTCATTCTCTAGCCTGTGTCATTATCTAGCCTATGTCATTCTCTAGCATATGTCATTCTCTAGCATATGTCAGTCTGTAGCCTATGTCATTCTCTAGCCTATGTCAGTCTCTAGCCTATTTCATTCTGTAGCCTATGTCAGTCGGTAGCCTATGTCACGCCCTAGCCTATGTCAGTCTGTAGCCCATGTCAGTCTGTAGCCTATGTCAGTCTCTACCCTATGTCATTCTCTAGCCCATGTCAGTCTCTAGCCTATGTCAGTCTCTAGCCTATGTGAGTCTCTAGGCTATGTCAGTCTCTAGCCTATGTCATTCTCTAGCCTATGTCAGTATGTAGCCTATGTCAGTCTCTAGCCTAGGTCATTCTCTAGCCTATGTCAGTCTCTAGCCTATGTCAGTCTCTAGCCTATGTGAGTCTCTAGGCTATGTCAGTCTCTAGCCTATGTCATTCTCTAGCCTATGTCAGTCTCTAGCCTATTTCATTCTCTAGCCTATGTCAGTCTCTAGCCTATGTCAGTCTCTAGCCTATGTGAGTCTCTAGCCTATGTCAGCATCTAGCCTATGTCAGTCTGTAGCCTATGTGAGTCTCTAGCCTATGTCAGTCTCTAGCCTATGTCAGTCTGTAGCGTATGTGAGTCTCTAGCCTATGTCAGTCTGTAGCCTATGTGAGTCTCTAGCCTATGTCAGTCTGTAGCCTATGTGAGTCTCTAGCCTATGTGAGTCTCTAGGCTATGTCAGTCTCTAGCCTATTTCATTCTCTAGCCTATGTCAGTCTCTAGCCTATGTCAGTCTCTAGCCTATGTGAGTCTCTAGCCTATGTCAGTCTGTAGCCTATGTCAGTCTGTAGCCTAATTGAGTCTCTAGCCTATGTGAGTCTCTAGCCTATGTCAGCATCTAGCCTATGTCAGTCTGTAGCCTATGTGAGTCTCTAGCCTATGTGAGTCTCTAGCCTATGTGAGTCTCTAGCCTATGTCAGTCTCTAGCCTATGTCAGTCTGTAGCGTATGTGAGTCTCTAGCCTATGTCAGTCTGTAGCCTATGTGAGTCTCTAGCCTATGTCAGTCTGTAGCCTATGTGAGTCTCTAGCCTATGTGAGTCTCTAGCCTATGTCAGTCTGTAGCCTATGTGAGTCTCTAGCCTATGTGAGTCTCTAGCCTATGTCAGTCTCTAGCCTATGTGAGTCTCTAGCCTATGTGAGTCTCTAGCCTATGTGAGTCTCTAGCCTACGTCAGTCTGTAGCCTATGTCAGTCTGTAGCCTTTGTCAGTCTCTAGCCTATGTGAGTCTCTAGCCTATGTCAGTCTGTAGCTTTATTAAGATTCTTTATTGTTCTACATGTTCCATTACAATATGTAATACTACATGTTGGGTTTGCTTATTATAAATTTAACATTAATAATTACATAGATTTATACAGTTCAATTATTTTTTGTCAGATCAATTGCATTGGCATACTGAATATATTCTTTAAAATAACTTTTAGCAATTTCGACTTTAGTTGGTGGCCATTTTCCTCTTTGAATGATTTTCCTTCTGAATGCTCTTCTTTTTTCTTCGAGATTTTTGCAGTCATAAATTATATGGTCTGTTGTTTGCTCTCCTCCATTACATGAACAACGTGGGTCGTCTGTGATGTGGAACTTATAGTAGTATGCTTTAAGTCTTCCGTGTCCTGTCAGTAGTGTTGTAAGGTTTGCCGTTAGATTTATCCTTAACTTCAGTCTGTCTGCTACAGTAGGAAAGTATTGCTTTGTTTCCTGACCTTTAGTTGTTTCTTGCCATTGACTTTCCCAATGTTTTAGACTTTCTTGTCTTAGCGTTCTTCTAACAAAACTCTTTGGAAGTCTATTATAGCTGCATTCCTCTTCGTTTGTAATTGCTCTCTTTGCTAGTCGGTCTGCAATTTCATTGCCTTGTATCCCTATGTGTGCTTTGACCCACCCAATTTCTACATTCCAGTTTTGTTTTTCTAAAATTTTTAACATTGTTCTAATTGCTTCAGTTAGGTAACTGTGAATTTTGTAGTTATGCAATGATTGTAATGTGACTCTACTGTCCGTGTATATCGCTGCAGTTTTGTTATCTTCTTCAGTTAAGTAAATATTTTGAACAGTTTCTAACGCTTTCAACACTGCAAATTGTTCAGCTTGGTTATTGGAGCACTGTTTATCTAACTTATATTGTAGCTGATATTTCAGTTTGTTCTGATGATAAATTGCTACTCCAGAACCAACTCCTTCTTCTGTTTTACTGCCATCTGTATAAATTTCCAGTGCATATGTTTTATTCTGATTTATTTCTTTTATTATTGGTATGTCGGCTGGATGACACCATTTCCTATATTCTACAGGTTTGTCTAATTTGTTCTCGGAGTTTTGTTTCAATATTGTACATTCATTGGCGATTTCCTGAAGTTTAATTGTAATAGGTGTAAGTCCCGTTATAATGGATAGTGCTTCAGTAGATGTGGTCCTGAATGCTTTTGCAATTTTGATATTTATTTGTCTTTGCACTCTTGTAAACTTATTTGCATTATATTTTCTGTCAATGGCTTCTATCCATACTGGAGCTGCATAAGATAGTAATGGTAGAATTGCACCGTTGTACATAGTCTTTAAAGCCTGGTGTTTCAGTCCCCAATCTAGTTTTGCTGATTTAGATAAAATGTGTATCAATTTATTGGCTTTCTCTGTTACATACTGAATGTGATCATTAAAGGTGAAATTTTTATCAATGATTATTCCCAAATATTTGACGTTTTCCACTTGTTTTATTTGTCTGTTATTGATAAAGATGCTTATATCCCTTTCCACTCTACGTTTGCGTGTTATTAGCATTGTTTTCGACTTTTGCTCATTAAAAATAATTTTATTATTCTTAGCCCACGTTTCAATCTTTTTCAGGTCTACATTATTGTAATTTTCGGCTTCCAAGTTGGTTTTACCTCTAGTTATTATTAATAAACAGTCTGTAGCTTATGTCAGTCTGTAGCCTATGTGAGTCTCTAGCCTATGTCATTCTGTAGCTTATGTTAGTCTGTAGCCCATGTCAGTCTGTAGCCTATGTCAGTCTGTAGCCTATGTCATTCTCTAGCCTATGTCATTCTCCAGCCAATGTCATTCTCTAGCATATGTGAGACTGTAGCCTATGTCATTCTCTAGCCTATGTCATTCTCTAGCCAATGTCATTCTCTAGCATATGTGAGTCTGTAGCCTATGTCATTCTCTAGCCTATGTCATTTCTCTAGCCTATGTCATTCTCTAGCATATGTCAGTCTGTAGCCTATGTCAGTCTCTAGCCTATGTCATTCTGTAGCATATGTCAGTCTGTAGCCTATGTCATTCTCTAGCATATGTCAGTCTATAGCCTATGTCATTCTCTAGCATATGTCAGTCTGTAGCCTATGTCATTCTCTAGCATATGTCATTCTTTAGCATATGTCATTCTCTAGCCTATGTCATTCTCTAGCCTATGTCATTCTCTAGCATATGTCATTCTCTAGCATATGTCAGTCTGTAGCCTATGTCATTCTCTAGCCTATGTCAGTCTCTAGCCTATTTCATTCTGTAGCCTATGTCAGTCGGTAGCCTATGTCAGGCCCTAGCCTATGTCAGTCTGTAGCCCATGTCAGTCTGTAGCCTATGTCAGTCTCTAGCCTATGTCATTCTCTAGCCCATGTCAGTCTCTAGCCTATGTCAGTCTCTAGCCTATGTGAGTCTCTAGGCTATGTCAGTCTCTAGCCTATGTCATTCTCTAGCCTATGTCAGTATGTAGCCTATGTCAGTCTCTAGCCTAGGTCATTCTCTAGCCTATGTCAGTCTCTAGCCTATGTCAGTCTCTAGCCTATGTGAGTCTCTAGCCTATGTGAGTCTCTAGGCTATGTCAGTCTCTAGCCTATGTCATTCTCTAGCCTATGTCAGTCTCTAGCCTATTTCATTCTCTAGCCTATGTCAGTCTCTAGCCTATTTCATTCTGTAGCCTATGTCAGTCGGTAGCCTATGTCAGGCCCTAGCCTATGTCAGTCTGTAGCCCATGTCAGTCTGTAGCCTATGTCAGTCTCTAGCCTATGTCATTCTCTAGCCCATGTCAGTCTCTAGCCTATGTCAGTCTCTAGCCTATGTGAGTCTCTAGGCTATGTCAGTCTCTAGCCTATGTCATTCTCTAGCCTATGTCAGTATGTAGCCTATGTCAGTCTCTAGCCTAGGTCATTCTCTAGCCTATTTCAGTCTCTAGCCTATGTCAGTCTCTAGCCTATGTGAGTCTCTAGGCTATGTCAGTCTCTAGCCTATTTCATTCTCTAGCCTATGTCAGTCTCTAACCTATGTCAGTCTGTAGCCTATGTGAGTCTCTAGCCTATGTCAGTCTGTAGCCTATGTCAGTCTGTAGCCTAATTGAGTCTCTAGCCTATGTGAGTCTCTAGCCTATGTCAGCATCTAGCCTATGTCAGTCTGTAGCCTATGTGAGTCTCTAGCCTATGTGAGTCTCTAGCCTATGTCAGTCTGTAGCCTATGTCAGTCTGCAGCGTATGTGAGTCTCTAGCCTATGTCAGTCTGTAGCCTATGTGAGTCTCTAGCCTATGTCAGTCTGTAGCCTACGTGAGTCTCTAGCCTATGTGAGTCTCTAGCCTATGTCAGTCTGTAGCCTATGTGAGTCTCTAGCCTATGTGAGTCTCTAGCCTATGTGAGTCTCTAGCCTATGTGAGTCTCTAGCCTACGTCAGTCTGTAGCCTATGTCAGTCTCTAGCCTATGTGAGTCTCTAGCCTATGTCAGTCTGTAGCTTTATTAAGATTCTTTATTGTTCTACATGTTCCATTACAATATGTAATACTACATGTTGGGTTTGCTTATTATAAATTTAACATTAATAATTACATAGATTTATACAGTTCAATTATTTTTTGTCAGATCAATTGCATTGGCATACTGAATATATTCTTTAAAATAACTTTTAGCAATTTCGACTTTAGTTGGTTGCCATTTTCCTCTTCTTTGAATGATTTTCCTTCTGAATGCTCTTCTTTTTTCTTCGAGATTTTTGCAGTCATAAATTATATGGTCTGTAGTTTGCTCTCCTCCATTACATGAACAACTTGGGTCGTCTGTGATGTGGAACTTATAGTAGTATGCTTTAAGTCTTCCGTGTCCTGTCAGTAGTGTTGTAAGGTTTGCCGTTAGATTTATCCTTAACTTCAGTCTGTCTGCTACAGTAGGAAAGTATTGCTTTGTTTCCTGACCTTTAGTTGTTTCTTGCCATTGACTTTCCCAATGTTTTAGACTTTCTTGTCTTAGCGTTCTTCTAACAAAACTCTTTGGAAGTCTATTATAGCTGCATTCCTCTTCGTTTGTAATTGCTCTCTTTGCTAGTCGGTCTGCAATTTCATTGCCTTGTATCCCTATGTGTGCTTTGACCCACCCAATTTCTACATTCCAGTTTTTTTTTTCTAAAATTTTTAACATTGTTCTAATTGCTTCAGTTAGATAACTGTGAATTTTGTAGTTATGCAATGATTGTAATGTGACTCTACTGTCCGTGTATATCGCTGCAGTTTTGTTATCTTCTTCAGTTAAGTAAATATTTTGAACAGTTTCTAATGCTTTCAACACTGCAAATTGTTCAGCTTGGTTATTGGAGCACTGTTTATCTAACTTATATTGTAGCTGATATTTCAGTTTGTTCTGATGATAAATTGCTACTCCAGAACCAACTCCTTCTTCTGTTTTACTGCCATCTGTATAAATTTCCAGTGCATATGTTTTATTCTGATTTATTTCTTTTATTATTGGTATGTCGGCTGGATGACACCATTTCCTATATTCTACAGGTTTGTCTAATTTGTTCTCGGAGTTTTGTTTCAATATTGTACATTCATTGGCGATTTCCTGAAGTTTAATTGTAATAGGTGTAAGTCCCGTTATAATGGATAGTGCTTCAGTAGATGTGGTCCTGAATGCTTTTGCAATTTTGATATTTATTTGTCTTTGCACTCTTGTAAACTTATTTGCATTATATTTTCTGTCAATGGCTTCTATCCATACTGGAGCTGCATAAGATAGTAATGGTAGAATTGCACCGTTGTACATAGTCTTTAAAGCCTGGTGTTTCAGTCCCCAATCTAGTTTTGCTGATTTAGATAAAATGTGTATCAATTTATTGGCTTTCTCTGTTACATACTGAATGTGATCATTAAAGGTGAAATTTTTATCAATGATTATTCCCAAATATTTGACGTTTTCCACTTGTTTTATTTGTCTGTTATTGATAAAGATGCTTATATCCCTTTCCACTCTACGTTTGCGTGTTATTAGCATTGTTTTCGACTTTTGCTCATTAAAAATAATTTTATTATTCTTAGCCCACGTTTCAATCTTTTTCAGGTCTACATTATTGTAATTTTCGGCTTCCAAGTTGGTTTTACCTCTAGTTATTATTAATAAACAGTCTGTAGCTTATGTCAGTCTGTAGCCTATGTGAGTCTCTAGCCTATGTCATTCTGTAGCTTATGTTAGTCTGTAGCCCATGTCAGTCTGTAGCCTATGTCAGTCTGTAGCCTATGTCAGTCTGTAGCCTATGTCATTCTCTAGCCTATGTCATTCTCCAGCCTATGTCATTCTCTAGCATATGTGAGTCTGTAGCCTATGTCATTCTCTAGCCTATGTCATTCTCTAGCCAATGTCATTCTCTAGCATATGTGAGTCTGTAGCCTATGTCATTCTCTAGCCTATGTCATTTCTCTAGCCTATGTCATTCTCTAGCATATGTCAGTCTGTAGCCTATGTCAGTCTCTAGCCTATGTCATTCTCTAGCATATGTCAGTCTGTAGCCTATGTCATTCTCTAGCATATGTCAGTCTATAGCCTATGTCATTCTCTAGCATATGTCAGTCTGTAGCCTATGTCATTCTCTAGCATATGTCATTCTTTAGCATATGTCATTCTCTAGCCTATGTCATTCTCTAGCCAATGTCATTCTCTAGCATATGTCATTCTCTAGCATATGTCAGTCTGTAGCCTATGTCATTCTCTAGCCTATGTCAGTCTCTAGCCTATTTCATTCTGTAGCCTATGTCAGTCGGTAGCCTATGTCAGGCCCTAGCCTATGTCAGTCTGTAGCCCATGTCAGTCTGTAGCCTATGTCAGTCTCTAGCCTATGTCATTCTCTAGCCCATGTCAGTCTCTAGCCTATGTCAGTCTCTAGCCTATGTGAGTCTCTAGGCTATGTCAGTCTCTAGCCTATGTCATTCTCTAGCCTATGTCAGTATGTAGCCTATGTCAGTCTCTAGCCTAGGTCAGTCTCTAGCCTAGGTCATTCTCTAGCCTATGTCAGTCTCTAGCCTATGTCAGTCTCTAGCCTATGTCAGTCTCTAGCCTATGTGAGTCTCTAGGCTATGTCAGTCTCTAGCCTATGTCATTCTCTAGCCTATGTCAGTCTCTAGCCTATTTCATTCTCTAGCCTATGTCAGTCTCTAGCCTATTTCATTCTGTAGCCTATGTCAGTCGGTAGCCTATGTCAGGCCCTAGCCTATGTCAGTCTGTAGCCCATGTCAGTCTGTAGCCTATGTCAGTCTCTAGCCTATGTCATTCTCTAGCCCATGTCAGTCTCTAGCCTATGTGAGTCTCTAGGCTATGTCAGTCTCTAGCCTATGTCATTCTCTAGCCTATGTCAGTATGTAGCCTATGTCAGTCTCTAGCCTAGGTCATTCTCTAGCCTATGTCAGTCTCTAGCCTATGTCAGTCTCTAGCCTATGTGAGTCTCTAGGCTATGTCAGTCTCTAGCCTATGTCATTCTCTAGCCTATGTCAGTCTCTAGCCTATTTCATTCTCTAGCCTATGTCAGTCTCTAACCTATGTCAGTCTGTAGCCTATGTGAGTCTCTAGCCTATGTCAGTCTGTAGCCTATGTCAGTCTGTAGCCTAATTGAGTCTCTAGCCTATGTGAGTCTCTAGCCTATGTCAGCATCTAGCCTATGTCAGTCTGTAGCCTATGTGAGTCTCTAGCCTATGTCAGTCTGTAGCCTATGTCAGTCTGTAGCGTATGTGAGTCTCTAGCCTATGTCAGTCTGTAGCCTATGTGAGTCTCTAGCCTATGTCAGTCTGTAGCCTACGTGAGTCTCTAGCCTATGTGAGTCTCTAGCCTATGTCAGTCTGTAGCCTATGTGAGTCTCTAGCCTATGTGAGTCTCTAGCCTATGTCAGTCTGTAGCCTATGTGAGTCTCTAGCCTATGTGAGTCTCTAGCCTACGTCAGTCTGTAGCCTATGTCAGTCTCTAGCCTATGTGAGTCTCTAGCCTATGTCAGTCTGTAGCTTTATTAAGATTCTTTATTGTTCTACATGTTCCATTACAATATGTAATACTACATGTTGGGTTTGCTTATTATAAATTTAACATTAATAATTACATAGATTTATACAGTTCAATTATTTTTTGTCAGATCAATTGCATTGGCATACTGAATATATTCTTTAAAATAACTTTTAGCAATTTCGACTTTAGTTGGTTGCCATTTTCCTCTTCTTTGAATGATTTTCCTTCTGAATGCTCTTCTTTTTTCTTCGAGATTTTTGCAGTCATAAATTATATGGTCTGTAGTTTGCTCTCCTCCATTACATGAACAACTTGGGTCGTCTGTGATGTGGAACTTATAGTAGTATGCTTTAAGTCTTCCGTGTCCTGTCAGTAGTGTTGTAAGGTTTGCCGTTAGATTTATCCTTAACTTCAGTCTGTCTGCTACAGTAGGAAAGTATTGCTTTGTTTCCTGACCTTTAGTTGTTTCTTGCCATTGACTTTCCCAATGTTTTAGACTTTCTTGTCTTAGCGTTCTTCTAACAAAACTCTTTGGAAGTCTATTATAGCTGCATTCCTCTTCGTTTGTAATTGCTCTCTTTGCTAGTCGGTCTGCAATTTCATTGCCTTGTATCCCTATGTGTGCTTTGACCCACCCAATTTCTACATTCCAGTTTTGTTTTTCTAAAATTTTTAACATTGTTCTAATTGCTTCAGTTAGATAACTGTGAATTTTGTAGTTATGCAATGATTGTAATGTGACTCTACTGTCGGTGTATATCGCTGCAGTTTTGTTATCTTCTTCAGTTAAGTAAATATTTTGAACAGTTTCTAATGCTTTCAACACTGCAAATTGTTCAGCTTGGTTATTGGAGCACTGTTTATCTAACTTATATTGTAGCTGATATTTCAGTTTGTTCTGATGATAAATTGCTACTCCAGAACCAACTCCTTCTTCTGTTTTACTGCCATCTGTATAAATTTCCAGTGCATATGTTTTATTCTGATTTATTTCTTTTATTATTGGTATGTCGGCTGGATGACACCATTTCCTATATTCTACAGGTTTGTCTAATTTGTTCTCGGAGTTTTGTTTCAATATTGTACATTCATTGGCGATTTCCTGAAGTTTAATTGTAATAGGTGTAAGTCCCGTTATAATGGATAGTGCTTCAGTAGATGTGGTCCTGAATGCTTTAGCAATTTTGATATTTATTTGTCTTTGCACTCTTGTAAACTTATTTGCATTGTATTTTCTGTCAATGGCTTCTATCCATACTGGAGCTGCATAAGATAGTAATGGTAGAATTGCACCGTTGTACATAGTCTTTAAAGCCTGGTGTTTCAGTCCCCAATCTAGTTTTGCTGATTTAGATAAAATGTGTATCAATTTATTGGCTTTCTCTGTTACATACTGAATGTGATCATTAAAGGTGAAATTTTTATCAATGATTATTCCCAAATATTTGACGTTTTCTACTTGTTTTATTTGTCTGTTATTGATAAAGATGCTTATATCCCTTTCCACTCTACGTTTGCGTGTTATTAGCATTGTTTTCGACTTTTGCTCATTAAAAATAATTTTATTATTCTTAGCCCACGTTTCAATCTTTTTCAGGTCTACATTATTGTAATTTTCGGCTTCCAAGTTGGTTTTACCTCTGGTTATTATTAATAAACAGTCTGTAGCTTATGTCAGTCTGTAGCCTATGTGAGTCTCTAGCCTATGTCATTCTGTAGCCTATGTTAGTCTGTAGCCTATGTCAGTCTGTAGCCTATGTGAGTCTGTAGCCTATGTCAGACTGTAGCCTATGTTAGTCTGTAGCCTATGTGAGTCTCTAGCCTATGTCATTCTGTAGCCTATTTTAGTGTGTAGCCTATGTCAGTCTGTAGCCTATGTGAGTCTCTAGCCTATGTCAGTCTCTAGCCTAAGTCAGTGTGTAGCCTATGTGAGTCTCTAGCCTGTCATTCTGTAACCTATGTTAGTCTGTAGCCTATGTAATTCTGTAGCCTATGTCAGTCTGTGGCCTATGTCAGTCTGTAGCCTATGTCAGTCTGTAGCCTATGTGAGTCTCTAGCCTATGTCAGTCTGTAGCCTATGTCAGTCTGTAGCCTATGTGAGTCTCTAGCCTATGTCAGTCTGTAGCCTATGTCAGTCTGTAGCCTATGTCAGTCTCTAGCCTATGTCAGTCTGTAGCCTATGTGAGTCTCTAGCCTATGTCAGTCTGTAGCCTATGTGAGTCTCTAGCCTATGTCATTCTCTAGCCTATGTCAGTCTCTAGCCTATGTCATTCTCCAGCCTATGTCATTCTCTAGCCTATGTCAGTCTCTAGCCTATGTCATTCTCTAGCCTATGTCATTCTCTAGCCTATGTCAGTCTGTAGCCTATGTGAGTCTCTAGCCTATGTCAGTCTTTAGCCTATGTGAGTCTCTAACCTATGTCATTCTCTACCCTATGTGATTGTCTAGCCTATGTCGGTCTCTAGCCTATGTCATTCTCTAGCCTATGTCAGTCTCTAGCCTATGTCATTCTCTAGCCTATGTCATTCTCTAGCCTATGTCATTCTATAGCCTATGTGAGCCTCTAGCCTGTCATTCTCTAGCCTTTCATTCTCTAGCCTATGTCAGTCTCTAGCCTATGTGAGTCTCTAGCCTATGTGAGTCTCTAGCGTATGTCATTCTCTAGCATATGTGAGTCTCTAGCCTATGTCACTCTCTAGCCTATGTGAGTCTCTAGCCTATGTCATTCTCTAGCCTATGTGAGTTTCTAGCCTATGTCATTCTCTAGCCTATGTCATTCTCTAGCCTATGTGAGTCTCTAGCCTATATCATTCTCTAGCCTATGTCAGTCTCTAGCCTATGTGAGTCTCTAGCCTATGTCATTCTCTAGCCTATGTCAGTCTCTAGCCTACGTGAGTCTCTAGCCTATGTCATTCTCTAGCCTATGTCATTCTCTAGCCTATGTGAGTCTCTAGCCTTTGTCATTCTCTAGCCTATGTGAGTCTCTAGCCTATGTCATTCTCTAGCCTATGTCAGTCTCTAGCCTATGTGAGTCTGTAGCCTATGTCAGTCTCTAGCCTATGTCATTCTCTAGCCTATGTCATTCTCTAGCCTATGTCATTCTCTAGCCTATGTGAGTCTTTAGCCTTTGTCATTCTCTAGCATATGTGAGTCTCTAGCCTATGTCATTCTCTAGCATATGTGAGTCTCTAGCCTATGTCATTCTATAGCCTATGTGAGTCTCTAGCCTATGTCATTCTCTAGGCTATGTGAGTCTCTAGCCTATGTCATTCTCTAGCCTATGTCATTCTCTAGCCTATGTGAGTCTCTAGCCTATGTCATTCTCTAGCATATGTGAGTCTCTAGCCTATGTCAGTCTCTATCCTATGTCAGTCTCTAGCCTACTTGAGTCTCTAGCCTATGTCAGTCTCTAGCCTATGTCATTCTCTAGCCTATGTCATTCTCTATCCTATGTCATTCTCTAGCCTATGTGAGTCTCTAGCCTATGTCATTCTCTAGCCTATGTCAGTCTCTAGCCTATGTGAGTCTCTAGCCTATGTCATTCTCTAGCGTATGTCAGTCTCTAGCCTACGTGAGTCTCTAGCCTATGTCATTCTCTAGCCTATGTGAGTCTCTAGCCTATGTCATTCTCTAGCCTATGTCAGTCTCTAGCCTATGTCATTCTCTAGCCTATGTCATTCTCTAGCCTATGTGAGTCTCTACCCTATGTCATTCTCTAGCCGATGTCAGTCTGTAGCCTGTGTCAGTGTGTAGCCTATGTCAGTCTGTAGCCTATGTCAGTCTGTAGCCTATGTCAGTCTGTAGCCTATGTCAGTCTCTAGCCTACGTGAGTCTCTAGCCTATGTCAGTCTCTAGCCTATGTCATTCTCTAGCCTATGTGAGTCTCTAGCCTATGTGAGTTTCTAGCCTATGTGAGTCTCTAGCCTATGTCATTCTCTAGCATATGTGAGTCTCTAGCCTATGTCATTCTCTAGCCTATGTCAGTCTCTAGCCTATGTCATTCTCTAGCCTTTTCATTCTCTAGCCTATGTCATTCTCTAGCCTATGTGAGTCTCTAGCCTATGTCATTCTCTAGCCTATGTCATTCTGTGGCTTATGTTAGTCTGTAGCCTATGTCAGTCTGTAGCCTATGTGAGTCTGTAGCCTATGTCAGACTGTAGCCTATGTTAGTCTGTAGCCTATGTGAGTCTCTAGCCTATGTCATTCTGTAGCCTATTTTAGTCTGTAGCCTATGTCAGTCTGTAGCCTATGTGAGTCTCTAGCCTATGTCAGTCTCCAGCCTAAGTCAGTGTGTAGCCTATGTGAGTCTCTAGCCTGTCATTCTGTAGCCTATGTTAGTCTGTAGCCTATGTCATTCTGTAGCCTATGTCAGTCTGTAGCCTATGTCAGTCTGTAGCCTATGTCAGTCTGTAGCCTATGTGAGTCTCTAGCCTATGTCAGTCTGTAGCCTATGTCAGTCTGTAGCCTATGTGAGTCTCTAGCCTATGTCATTCTCTAGCCTATGTCATTCTCTAGCCTATGTCAGTCTCTAGCCTATGTCATTCACTAGCCTATGTCATTCTCTAGCCTATGTCATTCTCTAGCCTATGTCATTCTCTAGCCTATGTCAGTCTGTAGCCTATGTGAGTCTCTAGCCTATGTCAGTCTGTAGCCTATGTGAGTCTCTAGCCTATGTCATTCTGTAGCCTATGTCATTCTCTAGCCTATGTCAGTCTCTAGCCTATGTCATTCTCTAGCCTATGTGATTGTCTAGCCTATGTCGGTCTCTAGCCTATGTCATTCTCTAGCCTATGTCAGTCTCTAGCCTATGTCAGTCTCTAGCCTATGTCATTCTCTAGCCTATGTCATTCTCTAGCCTATGTCATTCTATAGCCTATGTGAGGTTCTAGTCTATGTCATTCTCTAGCCTTTCATTCTCTAGCCTATGTCAGTCTCTAGCCTATGTGAGTCTCTAGCCTATGTCATTCTCTAGCCTATGTGAGTCTCTAGCCTATGTCATTCTCTAGCATATGTGTGTCTCTAGCCTATGTCATTCTCTAGCCTATGTGAGTCTCTAGCCTATGTCATTCTCTAGCCTATGTGAGTCTCTAGACTATGTCATTCTCTAGCCTATGTCAATCTCTAGCCTATGTGAGTCTCTAGCCTATGTGAGTCTCTAGACTATGTGAGTCTCTAGCCTATGACAGTCTCTAGCCTATGTGAGTCTCTAGCCTATGTCATTCTCTAGCCTATGTGAGTCTCTAGCCTATGTCATTCTCTAGCATATGTGAGTCTGTAGCCTATGTCATTCTCTAGCCTATGTGAGTCTCTAGCCTATGTCATTCTCTAGCCTATGTCATTCTCTAGCATATGTGAGTCTCTAGCTTATGTGAGTCTCTAGCCTATGTCATTCTCTAGCCTATGTGAGTCTCTAGCCTATGTGAGTCTCTAGCCTATGTCATTCTCTAGCCTATGTGAGTCTCTAGCCTATGTCATTCTCTAGCCTATGTCAGTCTCTAGCCTATGTGAGTCTGTAGCCTATGTCAGTCTGTAGCCTATGTCATTCTCTAGCCTATGTCATTCTCTAGCCTATGTCATTCTCTAGCCTATGTAATTCTCTAGCCTATGTCATTCTCTAGCCTATGTAATTCTCTAGTCTATGTCATTCTCTAGCCAATGTCATTCTCTAGCATATGTGAGTCTGTAGCCTATGTCATTCTCTAGCCTATGTCATTCTCTAGCCAATGTCGTTCTCTAGCATATGTCAGTCTGTAGCCTATGTCATTCTCTAGCATATGTCAGTCTGTAGCCTATGTCATTCTCTATCATATGTCAGTCTGTAGCCTATGTCAGTCTGTAGCCTATGTCAGTCTCTAGCCTATGTCATTCTCTAGCATATGTCAGTCTGTAGCCTATGTCATTCTCTAGCATATGTCAGTCTGTAGCCTATATCATTCTCTAGCATACGTCAGTCTGTAGCCTATGTCATTTTCTAGCATATGTCATTCTCTAGGTTATGTCATTCTCTAGCCTATGTCATTCTCTAGCCTATGTCATTCTCTAGCCTATGTCAGTCTGTAGCCTATGTCATTCTCTAGCCTATGTCAGTCTCTAGCCTATGTCATTCTCTAGCCTATGTCAGTCTGTAGCCTATGTCAGTCGGTAGCCTATTTCATTCTCTAGCCTATGTCATTCTCTAGCCTATGACATTCTCTAGCATATGTCAGTCTGTAGCCTATGTCAGTCTCTAGCCTATGTCATTCTCTAGCATATGTCAGTCTGTAGCCTATGTCATTCTCTAGCATATGTCAGTCTGTAGCCTATGTCATTCTCTGGCATATGTCAGTCTGTAGCCTATGTCCTTCTCTAGCATATGTCATTCTCTAGCATATGTCATTCTCTAGCCTATGTCATTCTCTAGCCTATGTCATTCTCTAGCATATGTCATTCTCTAGCATATGTCAGTCTGTAGCCTATGTCAGTCTGTAGCCTATGTCATTCTCTAGCCTATGTCATTCTCTAGCCTATGTCATTCTCTAGCCTATGTCATTCTCTAGCCTATGTCAGTCTGTAGCCTATGTCAGTCTGTAGCCTATGTCATTCTCTAGCCTATGTCATTCTCTAGCCAATGTCATTCTCTAGCATATGTGAGTCTGTAGCCTATGTCATTCTCTAGCCTATGTCATTCTCTAGCCAATGTCATTCTCTAGCATATGTGAGTCTGTAGCCTATGTCATTCTCTAGCCTATGTCATTCTCTAGCATATGTCAGTCTGTAGCCTATGTCAGTCTCTAGCCTATGTCAGTCTCTAGCCTATGTCATTCTCTAGCATATGTCAGTCTGTAGCCTATGTCATTCTCTAGCATATGTCAGTCTGTAGCCTATGTCATTCTCTAGCATATGTCAGTCTGTAGCCTATGTCATTCTCTAGCATATGTCATTCTCTAGCATGTCATTCTCTAGCCTGTGTCATTCTCTAGCCTATGTCATTCTCTAGCCTATGTCATTCTCTAGCATATGTCATTCTCTAGCATATGTCAGTCTGTAGCCTATGTCATTCTCTAGCCTATGTCAGTCTCTAGCCTATTTCATTCTGTAGCCTATGTCAGTCGGTAGCCTATGTCAGGCCCTAGCCTATGTCAGTCTGTAGCCCATGTCAGTCTGTAGCCTATGTCAGTCTCTAGCCTATGTCATTCTCTAGCCCATGTCAGTCTCTAGCCTATGTCAGTCTCTAGCGTATGTGAGTCTCTAGGCTATGTCAGTCTCTAGCCTATGTCATTCTCTAGCCTATGTCAGTATGTAGCCTATGTCAGTCTCTAGCCTAGGTCATTCTCTAGCCTATGTCAGTCTCTAGCCTATGTCAGTCTCTAGCCTATGTGAGTCTCTAGGCTATGTCAGTCTCTAGCCTATGTCATTCTCTAGCCTATGTCAGTCTCTAGCCTATTTCATTCTCTAGCCTATGTCAGTCTCTAGCCTATGTCAGTCTCTAGCCTATGTGAGTCTCTAGCCTATGTCAGTCTGTAGCCTATGTCAGTCTGTAGCCTAATTGAGTCTCTAGCCTATGTGAGTCTCTAGCCTATGTCAGCATCTAGCCTATGTCAGTCTGTAGCCTATGTGAGTCTCTAGCCTATGTGAGTCTCTAGCCTATGTCAGTCTCTAGCCTATGTCAGTCTGAAGCGTATGTGAGTCTCTAGCCTATGTCAGTCTGTAGCCTATGTGAGTCTCTAGCCTATGTCAGTCTGTAGCCTATGTGAGTCTCTAGCCTATGTGAGTCTCTAGCCTATGTCAGTCTGTAGCCTATGTGAGTCTCTAGCCTATGTGAGTCTCTAGCCTATGTCAGTCTGTAGCCTATGTGAGTCTCTAGCCTATGTGAGTCTCTAGCCTATGTCAGTCTGTAGCTTTATTAAGATTCTTTATTGTTCTACATGTTCCATTACAATATGTAATACTACATGTTGGGTTTGCTTATTATAAATTTAACATTAATAATTACATAGATTTATACAGTTCAATTATTTTTTGTCAGATCAATTGCATTGGCATACTGAATATATTCTTTAAAATAACTTTTAGCAATTTCGACTTTAGTTGGTGGCCATTTTCCTCTTCTTTGAATTATTTTCCTTCTGAATGCTCTTCTTTTTTCTTCGAGATTTTTGCAGTCATAAATTATATGGTCTGTTGTTTGCTCTCCTCCATTACATGAACAACTTGGGTCGTCTGTGATGTGGAACTTATAGTAGTATGCTTTAAGTCTTCCGTGTCCTGTCAGTAGTGTTGTAAGGTTTGCCGTTAGATTTATCCTTAACTTCAGTCTGTCTGCTACAGTAGGAAAGTATTGCTTTGTTTCCTGACCTTTAGTTGTTTCTTGCCATTGACTTTCCCAATGTTTTAGACTTTCTTGTCTTAGCGTTCTTCTAACAAAACTCTTTGGAAGTCTATTATAGCTGCATTCCTCTTCGTTTGTAATTGCTCTCTTTGCTAGTCGGTCTGCAATTTCATTGCCTTGTATCCCTATGTGTGCTTTGACCCACCCAATTTCTACATTCCAGTTTTCTTTTTCTAAAATTTTTAACATTGTTCTAATTGCTTCTGTTAGGTAACTGTGAATTTTGTAGTTATGCAATGATTGTAATGTGACTCTACTGTCCGTGTATATCGCTGCAGTTTTGTTATCTTCTTCAGTTAAGTAAATATTTTGAACAGTTTCTAATGCTTTCAACACTGCAAATTGTTCAGCTTGGTTATTGGAGCACTGTTTATCTAACTTATATTGTAGCTGATATTTCAGTTTGTTCTGATGATAAATTGCTACTCCAGAACCAACTCCTTCTTCTGTTTTACTGCCATCTGTATAAATTTCCAGTGCATATGTTTTATTCTGATTTATTTCTTTTATTATTGGTATGTCGGCTGGATGACACCATTTCCTATATTCTACAGGTTTGTCTAATTTGTTCTCGGAGTTTTGTTTCAATATTGTACATTCATTGGCGATTTCCTGAAGTTTAATTGTAATAGGTGTAAGTCCCGTTATAATGGATAGTGCTTCAGTAGATGTGGTCCTGAATGCTTTAGCAATTTTCATATTTATTTGTCTTTGCACTCTTGTAAACTTATTTGCATTATATTTTCTGTCAATGGCTTCTATCCATACTGGAGCTGCATAAGATAGTAATGGTAGAATTGCACCGTTGTACATAGTCTTTAAAGCCTGGTGTTTCAGTCCCCAATCTAGTTTTGCTGATTTAGATAAAATGTGTATCAATTTATTGGCTTTCTCTGTTACATACTGAATGTGATCATTAAAGGTGAAATTTTTATCAATGATTATTCCCAAAAATTTGACGTTTTCCACTTGTTTTATTTGTCTGTTATTGATAAAGATGCTTATATCCCTTTCCACTCTACGTTTGCGTGTTATTAGCATTGTTTTCGACTTTTGCTCATTAAAAATAATTTTACTATTCTTAGCCCACGTTTCAATCTTTTTCAGGTCTACATTATTGTAATTTTCGGCTTCCAAGTTGGTTTTACCTCTAGTTATTATTAATAAACAGTCTGTAGCCTATGTGAGTCTCTAGCCTATGTCAGTCTGTAGCCTATGTCAGTCTGTAGCCTATGTCAGTCTCTAGCCTATGTCAGTCTCCAGCCTATGTCAGTCTGTAGCCTATGTGAGTCTCTAGCCTATGTCAGTCTGTAGTCTATGTGAGTCTCTAGCCTATGTCATTCTCTAACCTATGTCATTCTCTAGCCTATGTCAGTCTCTAGCCTATGTCATTCTCTAGCCTATGTCATTCTCTAGCCTATGTCATTCTCTAGCCTATGTCAGTCTCTAGCCTATGTCATTCTCTAGCCTATGTCAGTCTGTAGCCTATGTGAGTCTCTAGCCTATGTCATTCTCTAGCCTATGTGAGTCTCTAGCCTATGTCATTCTCTAGCCTATGTGAGTCTCTAGCCTATGTCATTCTCTAGCCTATGTCAGTCTCTAGCCTATGTCATTCTCTAGCCTATGTGAGTCTCTAGCCTATGTCATTCTCTAGCCTATGTCATTCTCTAGCCTATGTCATTCTCTAGCCTATGTCATTCTCTAGCCTATGTGAGTCTCTAGCCTATGTCATTCTCTAGCCTATGTCAGTCTCTAGCCTATGTGAGTCTCTAGCCTATGTCATTCTCTAGCCTATGTCAGTCTCTAGCCTACGTGAGTCTCTAGCCTATGTCATTCTCTAGCCTATGTCATTCTCTAGCCTATGTCATTCTCTAGCCTATGTCATTCTCTAGCCTATGTGAGTCTCTAGCCTATGTCATTCTCTAGCCTATGTCAGTCTCTAGCCTATGTGAGTCTCTAGCCTATGTCATTCTCTAGCCTATGTCAGTCTCTAGCCTACGTGAGTCTCTAGCCTATGTCATTCTCTAGCCTATGTCATTCTCTAGCCTATGTCATTCTCTAGCCTATGTCATTCTCTAGCCTATGTGAGTCTCTAGCCTATGTCATTCTCTAGCCTATGTCAGTCTCTAGCCTATGTGAGTCTCTAGCCTATGTCATTCTCTAGCCTATGTCAGTCTCTAGCCTACGTGAGTCTCTAGCCTATGTCATTCTCTAGCCTATGTCATTCTCTAGCCTATGTCATTCTCTAGCCTATGTCATTCTCTAGCCTATGCGAGTCTCTAGCCTATGTCATTCTCTAGCCTATGTGAGTCTGTAGCCTATGTCAGTCTGTAGCCTATGTCAGTCTGTAGCCTATGTGAGTCTGTAGCCTATGTCAGTCTCTAGCCTATGTCATTCTCTAGCCTATGTCATTCTCTAGCCTATGTGGGTCTCTCGCCTATGTCATTCTCTAGCATATGTGAGTCTCTAGACTATGTCATTCTCTAGCCTATGCCATTCTCTAGCCTATGTCATTCTCTAGCCTATGTGAGTCTCTAGCCTATGTCATTCTATAGCCTATGTGAGTCTCTAGCCTATGTCATTCTCTAGGCTATGTGAGTCTCTAGCCTATGTCATTCTCTAGCCTATGTTATTCTCTAGCCTATGTGAGTCTCTAGCCTATGTCATTCTCTAGCATATGTGAGTCTCTAGCCTATGTCAGTCTAGCCTACTTGAGTCTCTAGCCTATGTCAGTCTCTAGCCTATGTCATTCTCTAGCCTATGTGAGTCTCTAGCCTATGTCATTCTCTAGCCTATGTCAGTCTCTAGCCTATGTGAGTCTCTAGCCTATGTCATTCTCTAGCGCATGTCAGTCTCTAGCCTACGTGAGTCTCTAGCCTATGTCATTCTCTAGCCTATGTCATTCTCTAGCCAATGTGAGTCTCTAGCCAATGTCATTCTCTAGCCTATGTCAGTCTCTAGCCTATGTCATTTTCTAGCCTATGTGAGTCTCTAGCCTATGTCATTCTCTAGCCTATGTCAGTCTCTAGCCTATGTGAGTCTCTAGCCTACGTCATTCTCTAGCCTACGTCAGTCTGTAGCCTGTGTCAGTGTGTAGCCTGTGTCAGTCTGTAGCCTATGTCAGTCTGTAGCCTATGTCAGTCTCTAGCCTATGTCAGTCTCTAGCCTACGTGAGTCTCTAGCCTATGTCAGTCTCTAGCCTATGTCATTCTCTAGCCTATGTGAGTCTCTAGCCTATGTGAGTCTCTAGCCTATGTCATTCTATAGCCTATGTGAGTCTCTAGCCTATGTCATTCTCTAGGATATGTGAGTCTCTAGCCTATGTCATTCTCTAGCCTATGTTATTCTCTAGCCTATGTGAGTCTCTAGCCTATGTCATTCTCTAGCATATGTGAGTCTCTAGCCTATGTCAGTCTCTAGCCTATGTCAGTCTAGCCTACTTGAGTCTCTAGCCTATGTCAGTCTCTAGCCTATGTCATTCTCTAGCCTATGTCATTCTCTAGCCTATGTGAGTCTCTAGCCTATGTCATTCTCTAGTCTATGTCAGTCTCTAGCCTATGTGAGTCTCTAGCCTATGTCATTCTCTAGCGCATGTCAGTCTCTAGCCTACGTGAGTCTCTAGCCTATGTCATTCTCTAGCCTATGTCATTCTCTAGCCAATGTGAGTCTCTAGCCAATGTCATTCTCTAGCCTATGTCAGTCTCTAGCCTATGTCATTTTCTAGCCTATGTGAGTCTCTAGCCTATGTCATTCTCTAGCCTATGTCAGTCTCTAGCCTATGTGAGTCTGTAGCCTACGTCATTCTCTAGCCTACGTCAATCTGTAGCCTGTGTCAGTGTGTAGCCTGTGTCAGTCTGTAGCCTATGTCAGTCTTTAGCCTATGTCAGTCTGTAGCCTATGTCAGTCTCTAGCCTATGTCAGTCTCTAGCCTACGTGAGTCTCTAGCCTATGTCAGTCTCTAGCCTATGTCATTCTCTAGCCTATGTGAGTCTCTAGCCTATGTGAGTCTCTAGCCTATGTCATTCTCTAGCATATGTGAGTCTCTAGCCTATGTCATTCTCTAGCCTATGTCAGTCTCTAGCCTATGTCATTCTCTAGCCTTTTCATTCTCTAGCCTATGTCATTCTCTAGCCTATGTGAGTCTCTAGCCTATGTCATTCTCTAGCCTATGTCATTCTCTAGCCTATGTCAGTCTCTAGCCTATGTCAGTCTGTAGCCTATGTCATTTTCTAGCCTATGTGAGTCTATAGCCTATGTGAGTCTCTAGCCTATGTCATTCTGTAGCCTATGTGAGTCTCTAGCCTATGTGAGTCTCTAGCCTATGTGAGTCTCTAGCCTATGTGAGTCTCTAGCCTATGTCAGTCTCTAGCCTATGTCAATCTCTGGCCTATGGCGGTCTGTAGACTTTGCCAGTCTCTGGCCTATGTCAGTCTCTGGCCTATGTCGGTCTGTAGCCTTTGCCAGTCTCTGGCCTATGTTAGTCTGTAGCCTATGTCAGTCTGTAGCCTATGTCAGTCTGTAGCCTATGTCAGTCTGTAGCCTATGTCGGTCTGTAGCCTATGTCAGTCTGTAGCCTATTTCGGTCTGTAGCCTATGTCGGTCTGTAGCCTATGTCGGTCTGTAGCCTATGTCGGTCTGTAGCCTATGTCAGTCTGTAGCCTATGTCGGTCTGTAGCCTATGTCGGTCTGTAGCCTATGTCTGTCTGTAGCCTATGTCGGTCTGTAGCCTTTGTCGGTCTGTAGCCTATGTTGGTCTGTGGCCTATGTCGGTCTGTAGCCTATGTCGGTCTGTAGCCTATGTCAGTCTGTAGCCCATGTCGGTCTGTAGCCTATATCAGTCTGTAGCCCATGTCAGTCTGTAGCCTATATCAGTCTGTAGCCCATGTCGATCTGTAGCCTATGTCGGTCTGTAGCCTATGTCGGTCTGTAGCCTATGTCAGTCTGTAGCCTATGTCGGTCTGTAGCCTATGTCGGTCTGTAGCCTATGTCAGTCTGTAGCCTTTGTCAGTCTGTAGCCTATGTCGGTCTGTAGCCTTTGCCAGTCTCTGGCCTATGTCAGTCTGTAGCCTATGTCAGTCTGTAGCCTATGTCAGTCTGTAGCCTATGTCAGTCTGTAGCCTATGTCAGTCTGTAGCCTATGTCGGTCTGTACCCTATGTCAGTCTGTAGCCTTTCTCGGTCTGTAGCCTATGTCGGTCTGTAGCCTATGTCGGTCTGTAGCCTATGTCGGTCTGTAGCCTATGTCGGTCTGTAGCCTATGTCGGTCTGTAGGCTATGTCGGTCTGTAGGCTATGTCGGTCTGTAGGCTATGTCGGTCTGTAGCCTATGTCGGTCTGTAGCCTTTGCCAGTCTCTGGCTTATGTCAGTCTGTAGCCTATGTCAGTCTGTAGCCTTTGCCAGTCTGTAGCCTTTGCCAGTCTCTGGCCTATGTCAGTCTCTAGCCTTTGCCAGTCTCTGGCCTATGTCAGTCTGTAGCCTGTCAGTCTGTAGCCTATATCAGTCTCTGGCCTATGTCAGTCTGTAGCATATGTTAGTCTGTAGCCTTTGCCAGTCTCTGGCCTATGTCAGTCTATAGCCTATGTCAGTCTGAAGCCTATATCAGTCTCTGGCCTATGTCGGTCTCTAGCCTTTGTCAGTCTCTTGCCTATGTCAGTCTGTAGCCTTTGCCAGTCTCTGGCCTATGTCAGTCTCTAGCCTATGTCAGTCTGTAGCCTATGTCAGTCTGAAGCCTATGTCGGTCTGTAGCCTATGTCAGTCTGTAGCCTATATCAGTCTGTAGCCTTTGCCAGTCTCCAGCCTATGTCAGTCTGTAGCCTTTGCCAGTCTCTGGCCTATGTCAGTCTGTAGCCTATGTCAGTCTCTAGCCTATGTCAGTCTGTAGCCTATGTCAGTCCGAAGCCTATGTCGGTCTATAGCAGATGTCGGTCTGCAGCATATGTCAGTCTCTAGCCCATGTCAGTCTCTAGCCTATATCAGTCTGTAGCCTATGTCAGTCTGTAGCCTATGTCAGTCTATAGCCTATGTCGGTCTGTAGCATAGGTCAGTCTCTAGCCCATGACAGTGTCTAGCCCATGCCTGTCTGTAGCCCCTGTCAGTCTCTAGCCCATGTCAGTCTCTAGCCCATGTCAGTCTCTAGCCCATGTCTGTCTCTAGCCCATGTCTGTCTGTAGCCCATGTTAGTCTCTAGCCCATGTCAGTCTCTAGCCCATGTCAGTCTCTAGCCCATGTCTGTCTGTAGCCTATGTCAGTCTCTGGCCTATGTCAGTCTCTAGCCCATTTCAGTCTCTAGCCCATGTCAGTCTCTAGCCCATGTCTGTCTGTAGCCTATGTCAGTCTTTGGCCTATGTCAGTCTCTAGCCCATGTCAGTCTCTAGCCCATGTCAGTCTCTAGCCCATGTCAGTCTCTAGTCCATGTGAGTCTCTTGCCTATGTCAGTCTCTAGCCCATGTCAGTCTGTAGCCCATGTCAGTCTGTAGCCCATGTCAGTCTCTAGCCCATGTCAGTCTCTAGCTCATGTCTGTCTGTAGCCTATGTCAGTCTCTGGCCTATGTCAGTCTGTAGCCTACGTCAGTCTGTAGCCTACGTCAGTCTGTAGCCCATGTCAGTCTCTAGCCTATGTCAGTCTGTAGCCCATGTCGGTCTGTAGCCTCTCAGTCTCTGGCCTATGTCAGGCTGTAGCCTATGTCAGTCTGTAGCCTATGTCAGTCTGTAGCCTATATCAGTCTGTAGCCCATGTCGGTCTGTAGCCTTTGTCAGTCTCTGGCCTATGTCAGTCTGTAGCCTATGTCAGTCTGTAGCCTATGTCAGTCTGTAGCCTATGTCGGTCTGTAGCCTATGTCAGTCTGTAGCCTATGTCAGTCTGTAGCCTATGTCAGTCTGTAGCCTATGTCAGTCTGTAGCCTATGTCAGTCTGTAGCCTATGTCAGTCTGTAGCCTATGTCGGTCTGTAGCCTATGTCGGTCTGTAGCCTATGTCAGTCTGTAGCCTATGTTGGTCTGTAGCCTATGTCAGTCTGTAGCCTATGTCGGTCTGTAGCCTATGTCAGTCTGTAGCCTATGTCAGTCTGTAGCCTTTGCCAGTCTCTGGCCTATGTCGGTCTGTAGCCTTTGTCAGTCTCTGGCCTATTTCAGTCTCTAGCCTTTGCCAGTCTGTAGCCTATGTCGGTCTGTAGCCTATGTCAGTCTCTGGCCTATATCAGTCTATTGCCTATGTCAGTCTGTAGCCTATATCAGTCTGTAGCCCATGTCGGTCTGTAGCCTTTGTCAGTCTCTAGCCCATGTCAGTCTGTAGCCTATATCAGTCTGTAGCCCATGTCGGTCTGTAGCCTTTGTCAGTCTCTGGCCTTTGTCAGTCTCTAGCCTCTGTCAGTCTGTAGCCCATGTCGGTCTGTAGCCTTTGTCAGTCTCTGGCCTATGTCAGTCTGTAGCCTATGTCAGTCTCTGGCCTATGTCAGTCTGTAGCCTATGTCAGTCTCTAGCCTATGTCAGTCTCTGGCCTATGTCAGTCTGTAGCCTATGTCAGTCTCTGGCCTATGTCAGTCTGTAGCCTATGTCAGTCTCTGGCCTATGTCAGTCTGTAGCCTATGTCAGTCTCTGGCCTATGTCAGTCTGTAGCCTATATCATTCTGTAGCCCATGTCGGTCTGTAGCCTTTGTCAGTCTCTGGCATATGTCAGTCTGTAGCCTATGTCAGTCTGTAGCCTATGTCGGTCTGTAGCCTATGTCGGTCTGTAGCCTATGTCAGTCTGTAGCCTATGTCAGTCTGTAGCCTATGTCGGTCTGTAGCCTTTGCCAGTCTCTGGCCTATGTCAGTCTGTAGCCTATGTCAGTCTGTAGCCTATGTCAGTCTGTAGCCTATGTCGGTCTGTAGCCCATGTCAGTCTGTAGCCCATGTCAGTCTGTAGCCCATGTCGGTCTGTGGCCTTTGTCAGTCTCTGGCCTGTCAGTCTGTAGCCTATGTCGGTCTGTAGCCTGTGTCGGTCTGTAGCCTATGTCAGTCTGTAGCCTATGTCAGTCTCTAGCCTATGTCTGTCTGTAGCCTATGTCGGTCTGTAGCCTATGTCGGTCTGTAGCCTATGTCAGTCTGTAGCCTATGTCAGTCTGTAGCCTATATCAGTCTGTAGACCATGTCGATCTGTAGCCTAAGTCAGTCTGTAGCCTATATCAGTCTGTAGCCTATATCAGTCTGTAGCCCATGTCGGTCTGTAGCCTTTGTCAGTCTCTGGCCTATGTCAGTCTGTAGCCTATGTAAGTCTGTAGGCTATGTCGGTCTGTAGCCTATGTCAGTCTGTAGCCTATGTCAGTCTGTAGCCTATGTCAGTCTGTAGCCTATGTCGGTCTGTAGCCTATGTCGGTCTGTAGCCTATGTCGGTCTGTAGCCTATGTCAGTCTGTAGCCTATGTCGGTCTGTAGCCTTTGCCAGTCTCTGGCCTATGTAAGGCTGTAGCCTATGTCAGTCTGTAGCCTATGTCAGTCTGTAGCCTATGTCAGTCTGTAGCCTATGTCAGTCTGTAGCCTATGTCAGTCTGTAGCCTATGTCAGTCTGTAGCCTATGTCGGTCTGTAGCCTATGTCTGTCTGTAGGCTATGTCGGTCTGTAGCCTTTGTCAGTCTCTGGCCTATGCCAGTCTGTAGCCTATGTCAGTCTGTAGCCTATGTAAGTCTGTAGGCTATGTCGGTCTGTAGCCTATGTCGGTCTGTAGCCTTTCTCGGTCTGTAGCCTATGTCGGTCTGTAGCCTATGTCGGTCTCTAGCCTATGTCGGTCTGTAGCCTATGTCGGTCTGTAGCCTATGTCGGTCTGTAGCCTATGTCGGTCTGTAGCCTATGTCGGTCTGTAGCCTTTGCCAGTCTCTGGCGTATGTCAGTCTGTAGCCTATGTCAGTCTGTAGCCTATGTCAGTCTGTAGCCTATGTCGGTCATTAGCCTATGTCAGTCTGTAGCCTATGTCAGTCTGTAGCCTTTGCCAGTCTCTGGCCTATGTCAGTCTCTAGCCTTTGCCAGTCTCTGGCCTATGTCAGTCTGTAGCCTATGTCAGTCTCTAGCCTATATCAGTCTCTGGCCTATGTCAGTCTGTAGCCTAAGTCAGTCTGTAGCCTTTGCCAGTCTCTGGCCTATGTCAGTCTGTAGCCTATGTCAGTCTGTAGCCTATATCAGTCTCTGGCCTATGTCGGTCTCTAGCCTTTGTCAGTCTCTGGCCTATGTCAGTCAGTAGCTTTTGCCAGTCTCTTGCCTATGTCGGTCTGTAGCCTATGTCAGTCTCTAGCCTATGTCAGTCTGTAGCCTATGTCAGTCATAAGCCTATGTCTGTCTGTAGCCTATGTCAGTCTGTAGCCCATGTCAGTCTCTAGCCTATGTCAGTCTGTAGCCCATGTCGGTCTGTAGCCTTAGTCAGTCTCTGGCCTATGTCAGTCTGTAGCCTATGTCAGTCTCTAGCCCCTGTCAGTCTGTAGCCTATGTCAGTCTGAAGCCTATGTCGGTCTATAGCAGATGTCGGTCTGCAGCATATGTCAGTCTCTAGCCCATGTCAGTCTCTAGCCTATGTCAGTCTGTAGCCTATGTCAGTCTGTAGCCTATGTCAGTCTATAGCCTATGTCGGTCTGTAGCATAGGTCAGTCTCTAGCCCATGTCAGTCTCTAACCCATGTCTGTCTGTAGCCCATGTCAGTCTCTAGCCCATGTCATTCTCTAGCCCATGTCAGTCTCTAGCCCATGTCAGTCTCTAGCCCATGTCTGTCTCTAGCCCATGTCTGTCTGTAGCCCATGTCAGTCTCTAGCCCATGTCAGTCTCTAGCCCATGTCAGTCTCTAGCCCATGTCAGTCTCTACCCCATGTCTGTCTGTAGCCTATGTCAGTCTCTGGCCCATGTCAGTCTCTAGCCCATGTCTGTCTGTAGCCTATGTCAGTCTCTGGCCCATGTCAGACTCTAGCCCATGTCAGTCTCTAGCCCATGTCAGTCTCTAGCCCATGTGAGTCTCTAGCCCATGTGAGTCTCTGGCCTATGTCAGTCTCTAGCCCATGTCAGTCTGTAGCCCATGTCAGTCTCTAGCCCATGTCAGTCTCTAGCCCATGTCAGTCTCTAGCCCATGTCAGTCTCTAGCCCATGTCTGTCTGTAGCCTATGTCAGTCTCTGGCCTATGTCAGTCTGTAGCCTATGTCAGTCTGTAGCCTACGTCAGTCTGTAGCCCATGTCAGTCTCTAGCCTATGTCAGTCTGTAGCCCATGTCAGTCTCTAGCCTATGTCAGTCTGTAGCCCATGTCGGTCTGTAGGCTTTGTCAGTCTCTGGCCTATGTCAGTCTGTAGCCTATGTCAGTCTCTGGCCTATGTCAGTCTGTAGACTATGTTAGTCTGTAGCCTATATCAGTCTGTAGCCCATGCCGGTCTGTAGCCTTTGTCAGTCTCTGGCCTATGTCAGTCTGTAGCCTATGTCAGTCTGTAGCCTATGTCAGTCTGTTGCCTATGTCGGTCTGTAGCCTATGTCAGTCTGTAGCCTATGTCAGTCTGTAGCCTATGTCAGTCTGTAGCCTATATCAGTCTGTAGCCTATGTCGGTCTGTAGCCTATGTCGGTCTGTAGCCTATGTCAGTCTGTAGCCTATGTCAGTCTGTAGCCTATGTCGGTCTGTAGTCTTTGCCAGTCTGTAGCCTATGTCAGTCTGTAGCCTATGTCAGTCTGTAGCCTATGTCGGTCTGTAGCCTATGTCAGTCTGTAGCCTATGTCGGTCTGTAGCCTATGTCGGTCTGTAGCCTATGTCAGTCTGTAGCCTATGTCAGTCTGTAGCCTATGTCGGTCTGTAGCCTATGTCGGTCTGTAGCCTATGTCAGTCTGTAGCCTATGTCGGTCTGTAGCCTATGTCGGTCTGTAGCCTATGTCAGTCTGTAGCCTATGTCAGTCTGTAGCCTATGTCAGTCTGTAGCCTATGTCGGTCTGTAGCCTATGTCGGTCTGTAGCCTATGTCGGTTTCTAGCCTTTGTCGGTCTGTAGCCTATGTCGGTCTGTAGCCTATGTCGGTCTGTAGCCTATGTCGGTCTGTAGCCTATGTCGGTCTGTAGCCTTTGCCAGTCTCTGGCCTATGTCAGTCTGTAGCCTGTGTCAGTCTGTAGCCTATGTCAGTCTGCAGCCTATGTCGGTCTTTAGCCTATGTCAGTCTGTAGCCTTTGCCAGTCTCTGGCCTATGTCGCTCTGTAGCCTTTGCCAGTCTCTGGCCTATGTCAGTCTCTAGCCTTTGCCAGTCTCTGGCCTGTGTCAGTCTGTAGCCTATGTCAGTCTGTAGCCTATATCAGTCCCTGGCCTATGTCAGTCTCTGGCCTATGTCAGTCTGTAGCCTATGTCAGTCTGTAGCCTATGTCAGTCTCTAGCCCATGTCTGTCTTTAGCCTATGTCAGTCTCTGGCCCATGTCGGTCTGTAGCCTTTGCCAGTCTCTGGCCTATGTCAGTCTGTAGCCTATGTCAGTCTGTAGCCTATCTCAGTCTGTAGCCTATGTCAGTCTGTAGCCTATGTCAGTCTGTAGCCTATGTCAGTCTGTAGCCTATGTCGGTCTGTAGCCTATGTCAGTCTCTGGCCTATGTCAGTCTGTAGCCTATGTCAGTCTGTAGCCTATGTCGGTCTGTAGCCTATGTCAGTCTCTGGCCTATGTCAGTCTGTAGCCTATGTCAGTCTGTAGCCTATGTCAGTCTGTAGCCTATGTCAGTCTGTAGCCTATGTCAGTCTCTGGCCCATGTCAGTTTGTAGCCTATGTCAGTCTCTAGCCCATGTCGTTCTGTAGCCTTTGCCAGTCTCTGGCCTATGTCAGTCTGTAGCCTATGTCAGTCTGTAGCCTATGTCAGTCTGTAGCCTATGTCAGTGTGTAGCCTATGTCGGTCAGTAGCCCATGTCAGTCTCTAGCCCATGTCAGTCTCTAGCCCATGTCTGTCTGTAGCCTATGTCAGTCTCTAGCCCATGTCAGTCTCTAGCCCATGTCAGTCTCTAGCCCATGTCAGTCTCTAGCCCATGTCTGTCTTTAGCCTATGTCAGTCTCTGGCCTATGTCAGTCTCTAGCCCATGTCAGTATCTAGCCCATGTCAGTCTCTAGCCCGTGTCAGTCTCTAGTCCATGTGAGTCTCTGGCCTATGTCAGTCTCTAGCCCATGTCAGTCTGTAGCCCATGTCAGTCTCTAGCCCATGTCAGTCTCTAGCCCATGTCAGTCTCTAGCCCATGTCAGTCTCTAGCCCATGTCTGTCTGTAGCCTATGTTAGTCTCTGGCCTATGTCAGTCTGTAGCCTATGTCAGTCTGTAGCCTACGTCAGTCTGTAGCCCATGTCAGTCTCTAACCTATGTCAGTCTGTAGCCCATGTCGGTCTGTAGCCTTTGTCAGTCTCTGGCCTATGTCAGTCTGTAGCCTATATCAGTCTGTAGCCTATGTCAGTCTGTAGCCTATGTCGGTCTGTAGCCTATGTCAGTCTGTAGCCTATGTCAGTCTGTAGCCTATGTCAGTCTGTAGCCTATGTCAGTCTGTAGCCTATGTCAGTCTGTAGCCTACGTCGGTCTGTAGCCTATGTCAGTGTTTAGCCTATGTCAGTCTGTAGCCTATGTCGGTCTGTAGCCTATGTTGGTCTGTAGCCTATGTCAGTCTGTAGCCTATGTCAGTCTGTAGCCTATGTCGGTCTGTAGCCTTTGCCAGTCTCTGCCCTATGTCAGTCTGTAGCCTATGTCAGTCTGTAGCCTATGTCGGTCTGTAGCCTATGTCAGTGTTTAGCCTATGTCGGTCTGTAGGCTATGTCGGTCTGTAGCCTATGTCGGGCTGTAGCCAATGTCAGTCTGTAGCCTATGTCAGTCTGTAGCCTATGTCGGTCTGTAGCCTATGTCAGTGTGTAGCCTATGTCGGTCTGTAGCCTATGTCAGTCTGTAGCCTGTTGTCAGTCTGTAGCCTATGTCAGTCTGTAGCCTATGTCGGTCTGTAGCCTATGTCGGTCTGTAGCCTATGTCAGTCTGTAGCCTTTGTCGGTCTGTAGCCTATGTCGGTCTGTAGCCTATGTCGGTCTGTAGCCTATGTCGGTCTGTAGCCTTTGCCAGGCTCTGGCCTATGTCAGTCTGTAGCCTATGTCAGTCTGTAGCCTATGTCAGTCTGTAGCCTATGTCGGTCTGTAGCCTATGTCAGTCGGTAGCCTATGTCTGTCTGTAGCCTTTGCCAGTCTCTGGCCTATGTCGGTCTATAGCCTTTGCCAGTCTCTGGCCTATGTCAGTCTCTAGCCTTTGCCCGTCTGTAGCCTATGTCGGTCTGTAGCCTATGTCAGTCTCTGGCCTATGTCAGTCTGTAGTCTATGTCAGTCTGTAGCCTATATCGGTCTGTAGCCTTTGTCAGTCTCTGGCCTTTGTCAGTCTCTGGCCTATGTCAGTCTGTAGCCTATGTCAGTCTGCAGCCTATGTCAGTGTCTGGCCTATGTCAGTCTGTAGCCTATATCAGTCTGTAGCCCATGTCGGTCTGTAGCCTTTGTCAGTCTCTGGCCTATGTCAGTCTGTAGCCTATGTCGGTCTGTAGCCTATGTCGGTCTGTAGCCTATGTCAGTCTGTAGCCTATGTCAGTCTCTAGCCTATGTCAGTCTGTAGCCTATGTCGGTCTGTAGCCTATGTCGGTCTGTAGCCTATGTCGGTCTGTAGCGTTTGCCAGTCTCTGGCCTATGTCAGTCTGTAGCCTATGTCAGTCTGTAGCCTATGTCGGTCTGTAGCCTATGTCAGTCTGTAGCCTATGTCAGTCTGTAGCCTATGTCAGACTGTAGCCTATGTCGGTCTGTAGCCTATGTCAGTCTCTAGCCTATGTCAGTCTCTGGCCTATGCCAGTCTGTAGCCTTTGCCAGTCTCTAGCCTTTGCCAGTCTCTGGCCTATGTCGGTCTGTAGCCTATGTCGGTATGTAGCCTATGTCAGTCTGTAGCCTTTCTCGGTCTGTAGCCTATGTCGGTCTGTAGCCTATGTCGGTCTGTAGCCTATGTCGGTCTTTAGCCTATGTCAGTCTTTAGCCTATGTCAGTCTGTAGCCTATGTCAGTCTTTAGCCTATGTCAGTCTGTAGCCTATGTCGGTCTGTAGCGTTTGCCAGTCTCTGGCCTATGTCAGTCTTTAGCCTATGTCAGTCTATAGCCTATGTCAGTATGTAGCCTATGTCGGTCTGTAGCCTATGTCGGTCTTTAGCCTATGTCAGTATGTAGCCTATGTCAGTCTGTAGCCTATGTCAGTCTGTAGCCCATGTCGGTCTGTAGCCTATGTCGGTCTGTAGCCTATGTCGGTCTGTAGCTTATATCAGTCTGTAGGCCATGTCGGTCTGTAGCGTTTGTCAGTCTCTGGCATATGTCAGTCTGTAGCCTATGTCAGTCTGTAGCCTATGTCAGTCTGTAGCCTATGTCAGTCTGTAGCCTATGTCGGTCTGTAGCCTATGTCGGTCTGTATCCTATGTCAGTCTGTAGCCTATGTCAGTCATTAGCCTATGTCGGTCTGTAGCCTATGTCGGTCTGTAGCCTATGTCAGTCTGTAGCGTATGTCAGTCTGTAGCCTATGTCAGTCTGTAGCCTATGTCGGTCTGTAGCGTTTGCCAGTCTCTGGCCTATGTCAGTCTGTAGCCTATGTCAGTCTGTAGCCTATGTCAGTCAGTAGCCTATGTCAGTCTGTAGCCTATGTCAGTCTGTAGCCTATGTCAGTCTGTAGCCTATGTCAGTATGTAGCCTATGTCGGTCTGTAGCCTATGTCAGTCTGTAGCCTATGTCGGTCTGTAGCCTATGTCGGTCTGTAGCCTATGTCGGTCTGTAGCCTATGTCGGTCTGTAGCCTATGTCAGTCTGTAGCCTTTCTCGGTCTGTAGTCTATGTCGGTCTGTAGCCTATGTCAGTCTGTAGCCTATGTCGGTCTGTAGCCTTTGCCAGTCTCTGGCCTATGTCAGTCTGTAGCCTATGTCAGTCTGTAGCCTATGTCCGTCTGTAGCCTATGTCAGTCTATAGCCTATGTCGGTCTGTAGCATAGGTCAGTCTCTAGCCCATGTCAGTCTCTAACCCATGTCTGTCTGTAGCCCATGTCAGTCTCTAGCCCATGTCATTCTCTAGCCCATGTCAGTCTCTAGCCCATGTCAGTCTCTAGCCCATGTCTGTCTCTAGCCCATGTCTGTCTGTAGCCCATGTCAGTCTCTAGCCCATGTCAGTCTCTAGCCCATGTCAGTCTCTAGCCCATGTCAGTCTCTACCCCATGTCTGTCTGTAGCCTATGTCAGTCTCTGGCCCATGTCAGTCTCTAGCCCATGTCTGTCTGTAGCCTATGTCAGTCTCTGGCCCATGTCAGACTCTAGCCCATGTCAGTCTCTAGCCCATGTCAGTCTCTAGCCCATGTGAGTCTCTAGCCCATGTGAGTCTCTGGCCTATGTCAGTCTCTAGCCCATGTCAGTCTGTAGCCCATGTCAGTCTCTAGCCCATGTCAGTCTCTAGCCCATGTCAGTCTCTAGCCCATGTCAGTCTCTAGCCCATGTCTGTCTGTAGCCTATGTCAGTCTCTGGCCTATGTCAGTCTGTAGCCTATGTCAGTCTGTAGCCTACGTCAGTCTGTAGCCCATGTCAGTCTCTAGCCTATGTCAGTCTGTAGCCCATGTCAGTCTCTAGCCTATGTCAGTCTGTAGCCCATGTCGGTCTGTAGGCTTTGTCAGTCTCTGGCCTATGTCAGTCTGTAGCCTATGTCAGTCTCTGGCCTATGTCAGTCTGTAGACTATGTTAGTCTGTAGCCTATATCAGTCTGTAGCCCATGCCGGTCTGTAGCCTTTGTCAGTCTCTGGCCTATGTCAGTCTGTAGCCTATGTCAGTCTGTAGCCTATGTCAGTCTGTTGCCTATGTCGGTCTGTAGCCTATGTCAGTCTGTAGCCTATGTCAGTCTGTAGCCTATGTCAGTCTGTAGCCTATATCAGTCTGTAGCCTATGTCGGTCTGTAGCCTATGTCGGTCTGTAGCCTATGTCAGTCTGTAGCCTATGTCAGTCTGTAGCCTATGTCGGTCTGTAGTCTTTGCCAGTCTGTAGCCTATGTCAGTCTGTAGCCTATGTCAGTCTGTAGCCTATGTCGGTCTGTAGCCTATGTCAGTCTGTAGCCTATGTCGGTCTGTAGCCTATGTCGGTCTGTAGCCTATGTCAGTCTGTAGCCTATGTCAGTCTGTAGCCTATGTCGGTCTGTAGCCTATGTCGGTCTGTAGCCTATGTCAGTCTGTAGCCTATGTCGGTCTGTAGCCTATGTCGGTCTGTAGCCTATGTCAGTCTGTAGCCTATGTCAGTCTGTAGCCTATGTCAGTCTGTAGCCTATGTCGGTCTGTAGCCTATGTCGGTCTGTAGCCTATGTCGGTTTCTAGCCTTTGTCGGTCTGTAGCCTATGTCGGTCTGTAGCCTATGTCGGTCTGTAGCCTATGTCGGTCTGTAGCCTATGTCGGTCTGTAGCCTTTGCCAGTCTCTGGCCTATGTCAGTCTGTAGCCTGTGTCAGTCTGTAGCCTATGTCAGTCTGCAGCCTATGTCGGTCTTTAGCCTATGTCAGTCTGTAGCCTTTGCCAGTCTCTGGCCTATGTCGCTCTGTAGCCTTTGCCAGTCTCTGGCCTATGTCAGTCTCTAGCCTTTGCCAGTCTCTGGCCTGTGTCAGTCTGTAGCCTATGTCAGTCTGTAGCCTATATCAGTCCCTGGCCTATGTCAGTCTCTGGCCTATGTCAGTCTGTAGCCTATGTCAGTCTGTAGCCTATGTCAGTCTCTAGCCCATGTCTGTCTTTAGCCTATGTCAGTCTCTGGCCCATGTCGGTCTGTAGCCTTTGCCAGTCTCTGGCCTATGTCAGTCTGTAGCCTATGTCAGTCTGTAGCCTATCTCAGTCTGTAGCCTATGTCAGTCTGTAGCCTATGTCAGTCTGTAGCCTATGTCAGTCTGTAGCCTATGTCGGTCTGTAGCCTATGTCAGTCTCTGGCCTATGTCAGTCTGTAGCCTATGTCAGTCTGTAGCCTATGTCGGTCTGTAGCCTATGTCAGTCTCTGGCCTATGTCAGTCTGTAGCCTATGTCAGTCTGTAGCCTATGTCAGTCTGTAGCCTATGTCAGTCTGTAGCCTATGTCAGTCTCTGGCCCATGTCAGTTTGTAGCCTATGTCAGTCTCTAGCCCATGTCGTTCTGTAGCCTTTGCCAGTCTCTGGCCTATGTCAGTCTGTAGCCTATGTCAGTCTGTAGCCTATGTCAGTCTGTAGCCTATGTCAGTGTGTAGCCTATGTCGGTCAGTAGCCCATGTCAGTCTCTAGCCCATGTCAGTCTCTAGCCCATGTCTGTCTGTAGCCTATGTCAGTCTCTAGCCCATGTCAGTCTCTAGCCCATGTCAGTCTCTAGCCCATGTCAGTCTCTAGCCCATGTCTGTCTTTAGCCTATGTCAGTCTCTGGCCTATGTCAGTCTCTAGCCCATGTCAGTATCTAGCCCATGTCAGTCTCTAGCCCGTGTCAGTCTCTAGTCCATGTGAGTCTCTGGCCTATGTCAGTCTCTAGCCCATGTCAGTCTGTAGCCCATGTCAGTCTCTAGCCCATGTCAGTCTCTAGCCCATGTCAGTCTCTAGCCCATGTCAGTCTCTAGCCCATGTCTGTCTGTAGCCTATGTCAGTCTCTGGCCTATGTCAGTCTGTAGCCTATGTCAGTCTGTAGCCTACGTCAGTCTGTAGCCCATGTCAGTCTCTAACCTATGTCAGTCTGTAGCCCATGTCGGTCTGTAGCCTTTGTCAGTCTCTGGCCTATGTCAGTCTGTAGCCTATATCAGTCTGTAGCCTATGTCAGTCTGTAGCCTATGTCGGTCTGTAGCCTATGTCAGTCTGTAGCCTATGTCAGTCTGTAGCCTATGTCAGTCTGTAGCCTATGTCAGTCTGTAGCCTATGTCAGTCTGTAGCCTACGTCGGTCTGTAGCCTATGTCAGTGTTTAGCCTATGTCAGTCTGTAGCCTATGTCGGTCTGTAGCCTATGTTGGTCTGTAGCCTATGTCAGTCTGTAGCCTATGTCAGTCTGTAGCCTATGTCGGTCTGTAGCCTTTGCCAGTCTCTGCCCTATGTCAGTCTGTAGCCTATGTCAGTCTGTAGCCTATGTCGGTCTGTAGCCTATGTCAGTGTTTAGCCTATGTCGGTCTGTAGGCTATGTCGGTCTGTAGCCTATGTCGGGCTGTAGCCAATGTCAGTCTGTAGCCTATGTCAGTCTGTAGCCTATGTCGGTCTGTAGCCTATGTCAGTGTGTAGCCTATGTCGGTCTGTAGCCTATGTCAGTCTGTAGCCTGTTGTCAGTCTGTAGCCTATGTCAGTCTGTAGCCTATGTCGGTCTGTAGCCTATGTCGGTCTGTAGCCTATGTCAGTCTGTAGCCTTTGTCGGTCTGTAGCCTATGTCGGTCTGTAGCCTATGTCGGTCTGTAGCCTATGTCGGTCTGTAGCCTTTGCCAGGCTCTGGCCTATGTCAGTCTGTAGCCTATGTCAGTCTGTAGCCTATGTCAGTCTGTAGCCTATGTCGGTCTGTAGCCTATGTCAGTCGGTAGCCTATGTCTGTCTGTAGCCTTTGCCAGTCTCTGGCCTATGTCGGTCTATAGCCTTTGCCAGTCTCTGGCCTATGTCAGTCTCTAGCCTTTGCCCGTCTGTAGCCTATGTCGGTCTGTAGCCTATGTCAGTCTCTGGCCTATGTCAGTCTGTAGTCTATGTCAGTCTGTAGCCTATATCGGTCTGTAGCCTTTGTCAGTCTCTGGCCTTTGTCAGTCTCTGGCCTATGTCAGTCTGTAGCCTATGTCAGTCTGCAGCCTATGTCAGTGTCTGGCCTATGTCAGTCTGTAGCCTATATCAGTCTGTAGCCCATGTCGGTCTGTAGCCTTTGTCAGTCTCTGGCCTATGTCAGTCTGTAGCCTATGTCGGTCTGTAGCCTATGTCGGTCTGTAGCCTATGTCAGTCTGTAGCCTATGTCAGTCTCTAGCCTATGTCAGTCTGTAGCCTATGTCGGTCTGTAGCCTATGTCGGTCTGTAGCCTATGTCGGTCTGTAGCGTTTGCCAGTCTCTGGCCTATGTCAGTCTGTAGCCTATGTCAGTCTGTAGCCTATGTCGGTCTGTAGCCTATGTCAGTCTGTAGCCTATGTCAGTCTGTAGCCTATGTCAGACTGTAGCCTATGTCGGTCTGTAGCCTATGTCAGTCTCTAGCCTATGTCAGTCTCTGGCCTATGCCAGTCTGTAGCCTTTGCCAGTCTCTAGCCTTTGCCAGTCTCTGGCCTATGTCGGTCTGTAGCCTATGTCGGTATGTAGCCTATGTCAGTCTGTAGCCTTTCTCGGTCTGTAGCCTATGTCGGTCTGTAGCCTATGTCGGTCTGTAGCCTATGTCGGTCTTTAGCCTATGTCAGTCTTTAGCCTATGTCAGTCTGTAGCCTATGTCAGTCTTTAGCCTATGTCAGTCTGTAGCCTATGTCGGTCTGTAGCGTTTGCCAGTCTCTGGCCTATGTCAGTCTTTAGCCTATGTCAGTCTATAGCCTATGTCAGTATGTAGCCTATGTCGGTCTGTAGCCTATGTCGGTCTTTAGCCTATGTCAGTATGTAGCCTATGTCAGTCTGTAGCCTATGTCAGTCTGTAGCCCATGTCGGTCTGTAGCCTATGTCGGTCTGTAGCCTATGTCGGTCTGTAGCTTATATCAGTCTGTAGGCCATGTCGGTCTGTAGCGTTTGTCAGTCTCTGGCATATGTCAGTCTGTAGCCTATGTCAGTCTGTAGCCTATGTCAGTCTGTAGCCTATGTCAGTCTGTAGCCTATGTCGGTCTGTAGCCTATGTCGGTCTGTATCCTATGTCAGTCTGTAGCCTATGTCAGTCATTAGCCTATGTCGGTCTGTAGCCTATGTCGGTCTGTAGCCTATGTCAGTCTGTAGCGTATGTCAGTCTGTAGCCTATGTCAGTCTGTAGCCTATGTCGGTCTGTAGCGTTTGCCAGTCTCTGGCCTATGTCAGTCTGTAGCCTATGTCAGTCTGTAGCCTATGTCAGTCAGTAGCCTATGTCAGTCTGTAGCCTATGTCAGTCTGTAGCCTATGTCAGTCTGTAGCCTATGTCAGTATGTAGCCTATGTCGGTCTGTAGCCTATGTCAGTCTGTAGCCTATGTCGGTCTGTAGCCTATGTCGGTCTGTAGCCTATGTCGGTCTGTAGCCTATGTCGGTCTGTAGCCTATGTCAGTCTGTAGCCTTTCTCGGTCTGTAGTCTATGTCGGTCTGTAGCCTATGTCAGTCTGTAGCCTATGTCGGTCTGTAGCCTTTGCCAGTCTCTGGCCTATGTCAGTCTGTAGCCTATGTCAGTCTGTAGCCTATGTCCGTCTGTAGCCTATGTCGGTCTGTAGCCTATGTCAGTCTGTAGCCCATGTCGGTCTGTAGCCTTTTCCAGTCTCTGGCCTATGTCAGTCTGTAGCCTATGTCAGTCTGTAGCCTATGTCACTCTGTAGCCTATGTCGGTCTGTAGCCTATGTCGGTCTGTAGCCTATGTCGGTCTGTAGCCTATGTCGGTCTGTAGCCTATGTCGGTCTGTAGCCTATATCAGTCTGTAGCCTATATCAGTCTGTAGCCTATGTCGGTCTGTAGCCTTTGCCAGTCTGTGGCCTATGTCAGTCTGTAGCCTATGTCAGTCTGTAGCCTATGTCAGTCTCTAGCCTATGTCAGTCTCTGGCCTATGCCAGTCTGTAGCCTTTGCCAGTCTCTGGCCTATGTCAGTCTGTAGCCTATGTGAGTCTGTAGCCTATGTTAGTCTGTAGCCCATGTCAGTCTCTAGGCTTGTCAGTCTGTAGCCTATGTCGGTCTGTAGCCTATATCACTCTGTAGCCTATGTCGGTCTGTAGCCTATGTCAGTCTGTAGCCCATGTCAGTATCTAGCCTATGTCAGTCTGTAGCCTATATCAGTCTTTAGCCTATATCAGTCTGTAGCCTATGTCGGTCTGTAGCCCATGTCAGTCTGTAGCCTATGTCGGTCTGTAGCCTATATCAGTCTGTAGCCTATGTCGGTCTGTAGCCTATATCAGTGTGTAGCCTATGTCGGTCTGTAGCCTATATCAGTCTGTAGCCTATGTCGGTCTGTAGCCTATGTCGGTCTGTAGCCTATGTCCGTCTGTAGCCTATGTCAGTCTTAGCCTATATCCGTCTGTAGCCTATGTCAGTCTGTAGCCTATATCCGTCTGTAGCCTATGTCAGTCTGTAGCCTATGTCAGTCTGTAGCCCATATCAGTCTGTAGCCTATATCAGTCTGTAGCCTATGTCGGTCTGTAGCCCATGTCAGTCTCTAGCCTATATCAGTCTGTAGCCTATGTCGGTCTGTAGCCTATATCAGTCTGTAGCCTATATCTGTCTGTAGCCTATGTCGGTCTGTAGCCTTTGCCAGTCTCTGGCCTCTGTCAGTCTGTAGCCTATATCAGTCTGTAGCCTATGTCGGTCTGTAGCCTTTGCCAGTCTCTGGCCTATGTCAGTCTGTAGCCTATGTCAATCTGTAGCCTATGTCAGTCTGTAGCCTATGTCAGTCTGTAGCCTATATCAGTCTGTAGCCTATATCAGTCTGTAGCCTATGTCGGTCTGTAGCCTTTGCCAGTCTCTGGCCTATGTTAGTCTGTAGCCTATATCGGTCTGTAGCCTATGTCGGTCTGTAGCCTATATCAGTCTGTAGCCTATATCAGTCTGTAGCCTATATCAGTCTGTAGCCTATGTCGGTCTCTAGCCTTTGCCAGTCTCTGGCCTATGTCAGTCTGTAGCCTATATCAGTCTGTAGCCTATGTCAGTCTGTAGCCTATGTCAGTCTGTAGCCTATGTCAGTCTGTAGCCTATGTCAATCTGTAGCCTATGTCGGTCTGTAGCCTATGTCGGTCTCTAGCCTATGTCAGTCTCTTGCCTATGTCAGTCTCTAGCCTATGTCAGTCTCTGGCGTATGCCAGTCTGTAGCCTTTGCCAGTCTCTGGCCTATGTCAGTCTGTAGCCTATGTCAGTCTGTAGCCTTTGCCAGTCTCTGGCCTATGTCAGTCTGTAGCCTATGTCAGTCTCTAGCCTATGTCAGTCTCTAGCCTATGTCAGTCTCTGGCCTATGTCAGTCTCTGGCCTATGTCAGTCTGTAGCCTATGTCGGTCTGTAGCCTATGTCGGTCTGTAGCCTATGTCGGTCTGTAGCCTATGTCGGTCTGTAGCCTATGTCGGTCTGTAGCCTATGTCGGTCTGTAGCCTATGTCGGTCTGTAGCCGATGTCGGTCTGTAGCCTTCTCCAGTCTCTGGCCTATGTCAGTCTGTAGCCTATGTCAGTCTGTAGCCTATGTCAGTCTCTGGCCTATGTCAGTCTCTGGCCTATGTCAGTCTGTAGCCTATGTCGGTCTGTAGCCTATGTCGGTCTGTAGCCTATGTCCGTCTGTAGCCTATGTCGGTCTGTAGCCTATGTCAGTCTGTAGCCCATGTCGGTCTGTAGCCTTTTCCAGTCTCTGGCCTATGTCAGTCTGTAGCCTATGTCAGTCTGTAGCCTATGTCACGCTGTAGCCTATGTCGGTCTGTAGCCTATGTCGGTCTGTAGCCTATGTCGGTCTGTAGCCTATGTCGGTCTGTAGCCTATGTCGGTCTGTAGCCTATATCAGTCTGTAGCCTATATCAGTCTGTAGCCTATGTCGGTCTGTAGCCTTTGCCAGTCTGTGGCCTATGTCAGTCTGTAGCCTATGTCAGTCTGTAGCCTATGTCAGTCTCTAGCCTATGTCAGTCTCTGGCCTATGCCAGTCTGTAGCCTTTGCCAGTCTCTGGCCTATGTCAGTCTGTAGCCTATGTGAGTCTGTAGCCTATGTCAGTCTGTAGCCCATGTCAGTCTCTAGGCTTGTCAGTCTGTAGCCTATGTCGGTCTGTAGCCTATATCACTCTGTAGCCTATGTCGGTCTGTAGCCTATGTCGGTCTGTAGCCTATGTCGGTCTGTAGCCTATCTCGGTCTGTAGCCTATCTCGGTCTGTAGCCTATGTCAGTCTGTAGCCTATGTCGGTCTGTAGCCTATGTCGGTCTGTAGCCTATGTCGGTCTGTAGCCTATGTCGGTCTGTAGCCTATGTCAGTCTGTAGCCTTTGCCAGTCTCTGGCCTATGTCAGTCTGTAGCCTATGTCAGTCTGTAGCCTATGTGAGTCTTTATCCTATGTCAGTCTGTAGCCTATGTCGGTCTGTAGCGTTTGCCAGTCTCTGGCCTATGTCAGTCTGTAGCCTATGTCAGTCTGTAGCCTATGTCAGTCTGTAGCCTATGTCGGTCTGTAGCCTATGTCGGTCTGTAGCCTATGTCAGACTGTAGCCTGTGTCGGTCTGTAGCGTTTGCCAGTCTCTGGCCTATGTCAGTCTCTAGCCTATGTCAGTCTCTAGCCTTTGCCAGTCTCTGGCCTATGTCGGTCTGTAGCCTATGTCGGTCTGTAGCCTATGTCAGTCTGTAGCCTTTCTCGGTCTGTAGCCTATGTCGGTCTGTAGCCTATGTCGGTCTGTAGCCTATGTCGGTCTTTAGCCTATGTCAGTCTTTAGCCTATGTCAGTCTGTAGCCTATGTCAGTCTGTAGCCTATGTCAGTCTGTAGCCCATGTCGGTCTGTAGCCTATGTCGGTCTGTAGCCTATATCAGTCTGTAGCTTATATCAGTCTGTAGCCCATGTCGGTCTGTAGCCTTTGTCAGTCTCTGGCCTATGTCAGTCTGTAGCCTATGTCAGTCTGTAGCCTATGTCGGTCTGTATCCTATGTCAGTCTGTAGCCTATGTCAGTCTGTAGCCTATGTCGGTCTGTAGCCTATGTCGGTCTGTAGCCTATGTCGGTCTGTAGCCTATGTCAGTCTGTAGCCTATGTCAGTCTGTAGCCTATGTCGGTCTGTAGCGTTTGCCAGTCTCTGGCCTATGTCAGTCTGTAGCCTATGTCAGTCTATAGCCTATGGCAGTATGTAGCCTATGTCGGTCTGTAGCCTATGTCGGTCTGTAGCCTATGTCAGTCTCTACCCTATGTCAGTCTGTAGCCTATGTCGGTCTGTAGCCTATGTCAGTATGTAGCCTATGTCAGTCTGTAGCCTATGTCAGTCTGTAGCCCATGTCGGTCTGTAGCCTATGTCGGTCTGTAGCCTATGTCGGTCTGTAGCTTATATCAGTCTGTAGGCCATGTCGGTCTGTAGCGTTTGTCAGTCTCTGGCATATGTCAGTCTGTAGCCTATGTCAGTCTGTAGCCTATGTCAGTCTGTAGCCTATGTCAGTCTGTAGCCTATGTCAGTCTGTAGCCTATGTCGGTCTGTATCCTATGTCGGTCTGTATCCTATGTCGGTCTGTAGCCTATGTCGGTCTGTAGCCTATGTCAGTCTGTAGCCTTTCTCGGTCTGTAGCCTATGTCGGTCTGTAGCCTATGTCAGTCTGTAGCCTATGTCGGTCTGTAGCCTTTGCCAGTCTCTGGCCTATGTCAGTCTGTAGCCTATGTCAGTCTGTAGCCTATGTCCGTCTGTAGCCTATGTCGGTCTGTAGCCTATGTCGGTCTGTAGCCAATGTCAGTCTGTAGCCCATGTCGGTCTGTAGCCTTTTCCAGTCTCTGGCCTATGTCAGTCTGTAGCCTATGTCAGTCTGTAGCCTATGTCACTCTGTAGCCTATGTCGGTCTGTAGCCTATGTCGGTCTGTAGCCTTTGTCGGTCTGTAGCCTTTGCCAGTCTCTGGCCTATGTCAGTCTGTAGCCTATGTCAGTCTGTAGCCTATGTCAGTCTCTGGCCTATGTCAGTCTGTAGCCTATGTCGGTCTGTAGCCTATGTCGGTCTGTAGCCTATGTCCGTCTGTAGCCTATGTCGGTCTGTAGCCTATGTCAGTCTGTAGCCCATGTCGGTCTGTAGCCTTTTCCAGTCTCTGGCCTATGTCAGTCTGTAGCCTATGTCAGTCTGTAGCCTATGTCACTCTGTAGCCTATGTCGGTCTGTAGCCTATGTCGGTCTGTAGCCTATGTCGGTCTGTAGCCTATGTCGGTCTGTAGCCTATATCAGTCTGTAGCCTATATCAGTCTGTAGCCTATGTCGGTCTGTAGCCTTTGCCAGTCTGTGGCCTATGTCAGTCTGTAGCCTATGTCAGTCTGTAGCCTATGTCAGTCTCTAGCCTATGTCAGTCTCTGGCCTATGCCAGTCTGTAGCCTTTGCCAGTCTCTGGCCTATGTCAGTCTGTAGCCTATGTGAGTCTGTAGCCTATGTCAGTCTGTAGCCCATGTCAGTCTCTAGGCTTGTCAGTCTGTAGCCTATGTCGGTCTGTAGCCTATGTCGGTCTGTAGCCTATGTCGGTCTGTAGCCTATGTCGGTCTGTAGCCTATGTCGGTCTGTAGCCTATCTCGGTCTGTAGCCTATCTCGGTCTGTAGCCTATGTCGGTCTGTAGCCTATGTCGGTCTGTAGCCTATGTCGGTCTGTAGCCTATGTCGGTCTGTAGCCTATGTCGGTCTGTAGCCTATGTCAGTCTGTAGCCTTTGCCAGTCTCTGGCCTATGTCAGTCTGTAGCCTATGTCAGTCTGTAGCCTATGTGAGTCTGTATCCTATGTCAGTCTGTAGCCTATGTCGGTCTGTAGCGTTTGCCAGTCTCTGGCCTATGTCAGTCTGTAGCCTATGTCAGTCTGTAGCCTATGTCAGTCTGTAGCCTATGTCGGTCTGTAGCCTATGTCGGTCTGTAGCCTATGTCGGTCTGTAGCCTATGTCAGTCTGTAGCCTATGTCAGTCTGTAGCCTATGTCAGACTGTAGCCTATGTCGGTCTGTAGCGTTTGCCAGTCTCTGGCCTATGTCAGTCTGTAGCCTATGTCAGTCTCTAGCCTTTGCCAGTCTCTGGCCTATGTCGGTCTGTAGCCTATGTCGGTCTGTAGCCTATGTCAGTCTGTAGCCTTTCTCGGTCTGTAGCCTATGTCGGTCTGTAGCCTATGTCGGTCTGTAGCCTATGTCGGTCTTTAGCCTATGTCAGTCTTTAGCCTATGTCAGTCTGTAGCCTATGTCAGTCTGTAGCCTATGTCAGTCTGTAGCCCATGTCGGTCTGTAGCCTATGTCGGTCTGTAGCCTATATCAGTCTGTAGCTTATATCAGTCTGTAGCCCATGTCGGTCTGTAGCCTTTGTCAGTCTCTGGCCTATGTCAGTCTGTAGCCTATGTCAGTCTGTAGCCTATGTCAGTCTGTAGCCTATGTCGGTCTGTAGCCTATGTCGGTCTGTATCCTATGTCAGTCTGTAGCCTATGTCAGTCTGTAGCCTATGTCGGTCTGTAGCCTATGTCAGTCTGTAGCCTATGTCGGTCTGTAGCGTTTGCCAGTCTCTGGCCTATGTCAGTCTGTAGCCTATGTCAGTCTATAGCCTATGTCAGTATGTAGCCTATGTCGGTCTGTAGCCTATGTCGGTCTTTAGCCTATGTCAGTCTCTACCCTATGTCAGTCTGTAGCCTATGTCGGTCTGTAGCCTATGTCGGTCTTTAGCCTATGTCAGTATGTAGCCTATGTCAGTCTGTAGCCTATGTCAGTCTGTAGCCCATGTCGGTCTGTAGCCTATGTCGGTCTGTAGCCTATGTCGGTCTGTAGCCTATGTCGGTCTGTAGCCTATGTCGGTCTGTAGCTTATATCAGTCTGTAGGCCATGTCGGTCTGTAGCGTTTGTCAGTCTCTGGCATATGTCAGTCTGTAGCCTATGTCAGTCTGTAGCCTATGTCAGTCTGTAGCCTATGTCAGTCTGTAGCCTATGTCGGTCTGTATCCTATGTCAGTCTGTAGCCTATGTCAGTCATTAGCCTATGTCGGTCTGTAGCCTATGTCGGTCTGTAGCCTATGTCAGTCTGTAGCCTATGTCAGTCTGTAGCCTATGTCAGTCTGTAGCCTATGTCGGTCTGTAGCGTTTGCCAGTCTCTGGCCTATGTCAGTCTGTAGCCTATGTCAGTCTGTAGCCTATGTCAGTCAGTAGCCTATGTCAGTCTGTAGCCTATGTCAGTCTGTAGCCTATGTCAGTCTGTAGCCTATGTCTGTCTGTAGCGTTTGCCAGTCTCTGGCCTATGTCAGTCTGTAGCCTATGTCAGTCTGTAGCCCATGTCAGTCTCTAGGCTTGTCAGTCTGTAGCCTATGTCGGTCTGTAGCCTATGTCGGTCTGTAGCCTATGTCGGTCTGTAGCCTATGTCGGTCCGTAGCCTATGTCGGTCTGTAGCCTATCTCGGTCTGTAGCCTATCTCGGTCTGTAGCCTATGTCGGTCTGTAGCCTATGTCGGTCTGTAGCCTATGTCAGTCTGTAGCCTTTTCCAGTCTCTGGCCTATGTCAGTCTGTAGCCTATGTCAGTCTGTAGCCTATGTGAGTCTGTATCCTATGTCAGTCTGTAGCCTATGTCGGTCTGTAGCGTTTGCCAGTCTCTGGCCTATGTCAGTCTGTAGCCTATGTCAGTCTGTAGCCTATGTCAGTCTGTAGCCTATGTCGGTCTGTAGCCTATGTCGGTCTGTAGCCTATGTCGGTCTGTAGCCTATGTCAGTCTGTAGCCTATGTCAGTCTGTAGTCTATGTCAGACTGTAGCCTATGTCGGTCTGTAGCGTTTGCCAGTCTCTGGCCTATGTCAGTCTGTAGCCTATGTCAGTCTCTAGCCTTTGCCAGTCTCTGGCGTATGTCGGTCTGTAGCCTATGTCAGTCTGTAGCCTATGTCAGTCTGTAGCCCATGTCGGTCTGTAGCCTATGTCGGTCTGTAGCCTATATCAGTCTGTAGCTTATATCAGTCTGTAGCCCATGTCGGTCTGTAGCCTTTGTCAGTCTCTGGCCTATGTCAGTCTGTAGCCTATGTCAGTCTGTAGCCTATGTCGGTCTGTATCCAATGTCAGTCTGTAGCCTATGTCAGTCTGTAGCCTATGTCGGTCTGTAGCCTATGTCGGTCTGTAGCCTATGTCGGTCTGTAGCCTATGTCAGTCTGTAGCCTATGTCAGTCTGTAGCCTATGTCGGTCTGTAGCGTTTGCCAGTCTCTGGCCTATGTCAGTCTGTAGCCTATGTCAGTCTATAGCCTATGGCAGTATGTAGCCTATGTCGGTCTGTAGCCTATGTCGGTCTGTAGCCTATGTCAGTCTCTACCCTATGTCAGTCTGTAGCCTATGTCGGTCTGTAGCCTATGTCAGTATGTAGCCTATGTCAGTCTGTAGCCTATGTCAGTCTGTAGCCCATGTCGGTCTGTAGCCTATGTCGGTCTGTAGCCTATGTCGGTCTGTAGCTTATATCAGTCTGTAGGCCATGTCGGTCTGTAGCGTTTGTCAGTCTCTGGCATATGTCAGTCTGTAGCCTATGTCAGTCTGTAGCCTATGTCAGTCTGTAGCCTATGTCAGTCTGTAGCCTATGTCAGTCTGTAGCCTATGTCGGTCTGTATCCTATGTCGGTCTGTATCCTATGTCGGTCTGTAGCCTATGTCGGTCTGTAGCCTATGTCAGTCTGTAGCCTTTCTCGGTCTGTAGCCTATGTCGGTCTGTAGCCTATGTCAGTCTGTAGCCTATGTCGGTCTGTAGCCTTTGCCAGTCTCTGGCCTATGTCAGTCTGTAGCCTATGTCAGTCTGTAGCCTATGTCCGTCTGTAGCCTATGTCGGTCTGTAGCCTATGTCAGTCTGTAGCCCATGTCGGTCTGTAGCCTTTTCCAGTCTCTGGCCTATGTCAGTCTGTAGCCTATGTCAGTCTGTAGCCTATGTCACTCTGTAGCCTATGTCGGTCTGTAGCCTATGTCGGTCTGTAGCCTTTGTCGGTCTGTAGCCTTTGCCAGTCTCTGGCCTATGTCAGTCTGTAGCCTATGTCAGTCTGTAGCCTATGTCAGTCTCTGGCCTATGTCAGTCTGTAGCCTATGTCGGTCTGTAGCCTATGTCGGTCTGTAGCCTATGTCCGTCTGTAGCCTATGTCGGTCTGTAGCCTATGTCAGTCTGTAGCCCATGTCGGTCTGTAGCCTTTTCCAGTCTCTGGCCTATGTCAGTCTGTAGCCTATGTCAGTCTGTAGCCTATGTCACTCTGTAGCCTATGTCGGTCTGTAGCCTATGTCGGTCTGTAGCCTATGTCGGTCTGTAGCCTATGTCGGTCTGTAGCCTATGTCGGTCTGTAGCCTATATCAGTCTGTAGCCTATATCAGTCTGTAGCCTATGTCGGTCTGTAGCCTTTGCCAGTCTGTGGCCTATGTCAGTCTGTAGCCTATGTCAGTCTGTAGCCTATGTCAGTCTCTAGCCTATGTCAGTCTCTGGCCTATGCCAGTCTGTAGCCTTTGCCAGTCTCTGGCCTATGTCAGTCTGTAGCCTATGTGAGTCTGTAGCCTATGTCAGTCTGTAGCCCATGTCAGTCTCTAGGCTTGTCAGTCTGTAGCCTATGTCGGTCTGTAGCCTATGTCGGTCTGTAGCCTATGTCGGTCTGTAGCCTATGTCGGTCTGTAGCCTATGTCGGTCTGTAGCCTATCTCGGTCTGTAGCCTATCTCGGTCTGTAGCCTATGTCGGTCTGTAGCCTATGTCGGTCTGTAGCCTATGTCGGTCTGTAGCCTATGTCGGTCTGTAGCCTATGTCGGTCTGTAGCCTATGTCAGTCTGTAGCCTTTGCCAGTCTCTGGCCTATGTCAGTCTGTAGCCTATGTCAGTCTGTAGCCTATGTGAGTCTGTATCCTATGTCAGTCTGTAGCCTATGTCGGTCTGTAGCGTTTGCCAGTCTCTGGCCTATGTCAGTCTGTAGCCTATGTCAGTCTGTAGCCTATGTCAGTCTGTAGCCTATGTCGGTCTGTAGCCTATGTCGGTCTGTAGCCTATGTCGGTCTGTAGCCTATGTCAGTCTGTAGCCTATGTCAGTCTGTAGCCTATGTCAGACTGTAGCCTATGTCGGTCTGTAGCGTTTGCCAGTCTCTGGCCTATGTCAGTCTGTAGCCTATGTCAGTCTCTAGCCTTTGCCAGTCTCTGGCCTATGTCGGTCTGTAGCCTATGTCGGTCTGTAGCCTATGTCGGTCTGTAGCCTATGTCAGTCTGTAGCCTTTCTCGGTCTGTAGCCTATGTCGGTCTGTAGCCTATGTCGGTCTGTAGCCTATGTCGGTCTTTAGCCTATGTCAGTCTTTAGCCTATGTCAGTCTGTAGCCTATGTCAGTCTGTAGCCTATGTCAGTCTGTAGCCCATGTCGGTCTGTAGCCTATGTCGGTCTGTAGCCTATATCAGTCTGTAGCTTATATCAGTCTGTAGCCCATGTCGGTCTGTAGCCTTTGTCAGTCTCTGGCCTATGTCAGTCTGTAGCCTATGTCAGTCTGTAGCCTATGTCAGTCTGTAGCCTATGTCAGTCTGTAGCCTATGTCGGTCTGTAGCCTATGTCGGTCTGTATCCTATGTCAGTCTGTAGCCTATGTCAGTCTGTAGCCTATGTCGGTCTGTAGCCTATGTCAGTCTGTAGCCTATGTCGGTCTGTAGCGTTTGCCAGTCTCTGGCCTATGTCAGTCTGTAGCCTATGTCAGTCTATAGCCTATGTCAGTATGTAGCCTATGTCGGTCTGTAGCCTATGTCGGTCTTTAGCCTATGTCAGTCTCTACCCTATGTCAGTCTGTAGCCTATGTCGGTCTGTAGCCTATGTCGGTCTTTAGCCTATGTCAGTATGTAGCCTATGTCAGTCTGTAGCCTATGTCAGTCTGTAGCCCATGTCGGTCTGTAGCCTATGTCGGTCTGTAGCCTATGTCGGTCTGTAGCCTATGTCGGTCTGTAGCCTATGTCGGTCTGTAGCTTATATCAGTCTGTAGGCCATGTCGGTCTGTAGCGTTTGTCAGTCTCTGGCATATGTCAGTCTGTAGCCTATGTCAGTCTGTAGCCTATGTCAGTCTGTAGCCTATGTCAGTCTGTAGCCTATGTCGGTCTGTATCCTATGTCAGTCTGTAGCCTATGTCAGTCATTAGCCTATGTCGGTCTGTAGCCTATGTCGGTCTGTAGCCTATGTCAGTCTGTAGCCTATGTCAGTCTGTAGCCTATGTCAGTCTGTAGCCTATGTCGGTCTGTAGCGTTTGCCAGTCTCTGGCCTATGTCAGTCTGTAGCCTATGTCAGTCTGTAGCTTATGTCAGTCAGTAGCCTATGTCAGTCTGTAGCCTATGTCAGTCTGTAGCCTATGTCAGTCTGTAGCCTATGTCGGTCTGTAGCGTTTGCCAGTCTCTGGCCTATGTCAGTCTGTAGCCTATGTCAGTCTGTAGCTTATGTCAGTCTGTAGCCTATGTCAGTCTGTAGCCTATGTCAGTCTGTAGCCTATGTCAGTCTGTAGCCTATGTCTGTCTGTAGCGTTTGCCAGTCTCTGGCCTATGTCAGTCTGTAGCCTATGTCAGTCTGTAGCCCATGTCAGTCTCTAGGCTTGTCAGTCTGTAGCCTATGTCGGTCTGTAGCCTATGTCGGTCTGTAGCCTATGTCGGTCTGTAGCCTATGTCGGTCTGTAGCCTATGTCGGTCTGTAGCCTATCTCGGTCTGTAGCCTATCTCGGTCTGTAGCCTATGTCGGTCTGTAGCCTATGTCGGTCTGTAGCCTATGTCAGTCTGTAGCCTTTTCCAGTCTCTGGCCTATGTCAGTCTGTAGCCTATGTCAGTCTGTAGCCTATGTGAGTCTGTATCCTATGTCAGTCTGTAGCCTATGTCGGTCTGTAGCGTTTGCCAGTCTCTGGCCTATGTCAGTCTGTAGCCTATGTCAGTCTGTAGCCTATGTCAGTCTGTAGCCTATGTCGGTCTGTAGCCTATGTCGGTCTTTAGCCTATGTCGGTCTGTAGCCTATGTCAGTCTGTAGCCTATGTCAGTCTGTAGCCTATGTCAGACTGTAGCCTATGTCGGTCTGTAGCGTTTGCCAGTCTCTGGCCTATGTCAGTCTGTAGCCTATGTCAGTCTCTAGCCTTTGCCAGTCTCTGGCCTATGTCGGTCTGTAGCCTATGTCAGTCTGTAGCCTTTCTCGGTCTGTAGCCTATGTCGGTCTGTAGCCTATGTCGGTCTGTAGCCTATGTCGGTCTTTAGCCTATGTCAGTCTTTAGCCTATGTCAGTCTGTAGCCTATGTCAGTCTGTAGCCTATGTCAGTCTGTAGCCCATGTCGGTCTGTAGCCTATGTCGGTCTGTAGCCTATATCAGTCTGTAGCTTATATCAGTCTGTAGCCCATGTCGGTCTGTAGCCTTTGTCAGTCTCTGGCCTATGTCAGTCTGTAGCCTATGTCAGTCTGTAGCCTATGTCAGTCTGTAGCCTATGTCGGTCTGTAGCCTATGTCGGTCTGTATCCTATGTCAGTCTGTAGCCTATGTCAGTCTGTAGCCTATGTCGGTCTGTAGCCTATGTCAGTCTGTAGCCTATGTCGGTCTGTAGCGTTTGCCAGTCTCTGGCCTATGTCAGTCTGTAGCCTATGTCAGTCTATAGCCTATGTCAGTATGTAGCCTATGTCGGTCTGTAGCCTATGTCGGTCTTTAGCCTATGTCAGTCTCTACCCTATGTCAGTCTGTAGCCTATGTCGGTCTGTAGCCTATGTCGGTCTTTAGCCTATGTCAGTATGTAGCCTATGTCAGTCTGTAGCCTATGTCAGTCTGTAGCCCATGTCGGTCTGTAGCCTATGTCGGTCTGTAGCCTATGTCGGTCTGTAGCCTATGTCGGTCTGTAGCCTATGTCGGTCTGTAGCTTATATCAGTCTGTAGGCCATGTCGGTCTGTAGCGTTTGTCAGTCTCTGGCATATGTCAGTCTGTAGCCTATGTCAGTCTGTAGCCTATGTCAGTCTGTAGCCTATGTCAGTCTGTAGCCTATGTCGGTCTGTAGCCTATGTCGGTCTGTATCCTATGTCAGTCTGTAGCCTATGTCAGTCATTAGCCTATGTCGGTCTGTAGCCTATGTCGGTCTGTAGCCTATGTCAGTCTGTAGCCTATGTCAGTCTGTAGCCTATGTCGGTCTGTAGCGTTTGCCAGTCTCTGGCCTATGTCAGTCTGTAGCCTATGTCAGTCTGTAGCCTATGTCAGTCAGTAGCCTATGTCAGTCTGTAGCCTATGTCAGTCTGTAGCCTATGTCAGTCTGTAGCCTATGTCAGTCTGTAGCCTATGTCGGTCTGTAGCGTTTGCCAGTCTCTGGCCTATGTCAGTCTGTAGCCTATGTCAGTCAGTAGCCTATGTCAGTCTGTAGCCTATGTCAGTCTGTAGCCTATGTCAGTATGTAGCCTATGTCGGTCTGTAGCCTTTCTCGGTCTGTAGCCTATGTCGGTCTGTAGCCTATGTCAGTCTGTAGCCTATGTCGGTCTGTAGCCTTTGCCAGTCTCTGGCCTATGTCAGTCTGTAGCCTATGTCCGTCTGTAGCCTATGTCGGTCTGTAGCCTATGTCAGTCTGTAGCCCATGTCGGTCTGTAGCCTTTTCCAGTCTCTGGCCTATGTCAGTCTGTAGCCTATGTCAGTCTTTAGCCTATGTCACTCTGTAGCCTATGTCGGTCTGTAGCCTATGTCGGTCTGTAGCCTATGTCGGTCTGTAGCCTTTGCCAGTCTGTGGCCTATGTCAGTCTGTAGCCTATGTCAGTCTGTAGCCTATGTCAGTCTCTAGCCTATGTCAGTCTCTGGCCTATGCCAGTCTGTAGCCTTTGCCAGTCTCTGGCCTATGTCAGTCTGTAGCCTATGTGAGTCTGTAGCCTATGTCACTCTGTAGCCCATGTCAGTCTCTAGGCTTGTCAGTCTGTAGCCTATGTCGGTCTGTAGCCTATATCACTCTGTAGCCTATGTCGGTCTGTAGCCTATGTCAGTCTGTAGCCCATGTCAGTATCTAGCCTATGTCAGTCTGTAGCCTATATCAGTCTTTAGCCTATATCAGTCTGTAGCCTATGTCGGTCTGTAGCCCATGTCAGTCTGTAGCCTATGTCGGTCTGTAGCCTATATCAGTCTGTAGCCTATGTCGGTCTGTAGCCTATATCAGTGTGTAGCCTATGTCGGTCTGTAGCCCATGTCAGTCTGTAGCCTATGTGGGTCTGTAGCCTATATCAGTCTGTAGCCTATGTCGGTCTGTAGCCTATGTCAGTCTGTAGCCCATGTCAGTATCTAGCCTATGTCAGTCTGTAGCCTATATCAGTCTTTAGCCTATATCAGTCTGTAGCCTATGTCGGTCTGTAGCCCATGTCGGTCTGTAGCCTATGTCGGTCTGTAGCCTATATCAGTCTGTAGCCTATATCAGTCTGTAGCCTATGTCGGTCTGTAGCCTTTGCCAGTCTGTGGCCTATGTCAGTCTGTAGCCTATGTCAGTCTGTAGCCTATGTCAGTCTCTAGCCTATGTCAGTCTCTGGCCTATGCCAGTCTGTAGCCTTTGCCAGTCTCTGGCCTATGTCAGTCTGTAGCCTATGTGAGTCTGTAGCCTATGTCAGTCTGTAGCCCTTGTCAGTCTCTAGGCTTGTCAGTCTGTAGCCTATGTCGGTCTGTAGCCTATATCACTCTGTAGCCTATGTCGGTCTGTAGCCTATGTCGGTCTGTAGCCTATGTCGGTCTGTAGCCTATCTCGGTCTGTAGCCTATCTCGGTCTGTAGCCTATGTCGGTCTGTAGCATATGTCGGTCTGTAGCCTATGTCGGTCTGTAGCCTATGTCGGTCTGTAGCCTATGTCGGTCTGTAGCCTATGTCAGTCTGTAGCCTTTGCCAGTCTCTGGCCTATGTGAGTCTGTATCCTATGTCAGTCTGTAGCCTATGTCGGTCTGTAGCGTTTGCCAGTCTCTGGCCTATGTCAGTCTGTAGCCTATGTCAGTCTGTAGCCTATGTCAGTCTGTAGCCTATGTCGGTCTGTAGCCTATGTCGGTCTGTAGCCTATGTCGGTCTGTAGCCTATGTCAGTCTGTAGCCTATGTCAGTCTGTAGCCTATGTCAGACTGTAGCCTATGTCGGTCTGTAGCGTTTGCCAGTCTCTGGTCTATGTCAGTCTGTAGCCTATGTCAGTCTCTAGCCTTTGCCAGTCTCTGGCCTATGTCGGTCTGTAGCCTATGTCGGTCTGTAGCCTATGTCAGTCTGTAGCCTTTCTCGGTCTGTAGCCTATGTCGGTCTGTAGCCTATGTCGGTCTTTAGCCTATGTCGGTCTTTAGCCTATGTCAGTCTGTAGCCTATGTCAGTCTGTAGCCTATGTCAGTCTGTAGCCCATGTCGGTCTGTAGCCTATGTCGGTCTGTAGCCTATATCAGTCTGTAGCTTATATCAGTCTGTAGCCCATGTCGGTCTGTAGCCTTTGTCAGTCTCTGGCCTATGTCAGTCTGTAGCCTATGTCAGTCTGTAGCCTATGTCAGTCTGTAGCCTATGTCGGTCTGTAGCCTATGTCGGTCTGTATCCTATGTCAGTCTGTAGCCTATGTCAGTCTGTAGCCTATGTCGGTCTGTAGCCTATGTCGGTCTGTAGCCTATGTCAGTCTGTAGCCTATGTCAGTCTGTAGCCTATGTCGGTCTGTAGCGTTTGCCAGTCTCTGGCCTATGTCAGTCTGTAGCCTATGTCAGTCTATAGCCTATGTCAGTATGTAGCCTATGTCGGTCTGTAGCCTATGTCGGTCTGTAGCCTATGTCAGTCTCTACCCTATGTCAGTCTGTAGCCTATGTCGGTCTGTAGCCTATGTCGGTCTTTAGCCTATGTGAGTATGTAGCCTATGTCAGTCTGTAGCCTATGTCAGTCTGTAGCCCATGTCGGTCTGTAGCCTATGTCGGTCTGTAGCCTATGTCGGTCTGTAGCTTATATCAGTCTGTAGGCCATGTCGGTCTGTAGCGTTTGTCAGTCTCTGGCATATGTCAGTCTGTAGCCTATGTCAGTCTGTAGCCTATGTCAGTCTGTAGCCTATGTCAGTCTGTAGCCTATGTCGGTCTGTAGCCTATGTCGGTCTGTATCCTATGTCAGTCTGTAGCCTATGTCAGTCATTAGCCTATGTCGGTCTGTAGCCTATGTCGGTCTGTAGCCTATGTCGGTCTGTAGCCTATGTCAGTCTGTAGCGTATGTCAGTCTGTAGCCTATGTCAGTCTGTAGCCTATGTCGGTCTGTAGCGTTTGCCAGTCTCTGGCCTATGTCAGTCTGTAGCCTATGTCAGTCTGTAGCCTATGTCAGTCAGTAGCCTATGTCAGTCTGTAGCCTATGTCAGTCTGTAGCCTATGTCAGTCTGTAGCCTATGTCAGTATGTAGCCTATGTCGGTCTGTAGCCTATGTCAGTCTGTAGCCTATGTCGGTCTGTAGCCTATGTCGGTCTGTAGCCTATGTCGGTCTGTAGCCTATGTCGGTCTGTAGCCTATGTCAGTCTGTAGCCTTTCTCGGTCTGTAGCCTATGTCGGTCTGTAGCCTATGTCAGTCTGTAGCCTATGTCGGTCTGTAGCCTTTGCCAGTCTCTGGCCTATGTCAGTCTGTAGCCTATGTCAGTCTGTAGCCTATGTCCGTCTGTAGCCTATGTCGGTCTGTAGCCTATGTCAGTCTGTAGCCCATGTCGGTCTGTAGCCTTTTCCAGTCTCTGGCCTATGTCAGTCTGTAGCCTATGTCAGTCTGTAGCCTATGTCACTCTGTAGCCTATGTCGGTCTGTAGCCTATGTCGGTCTGTAGCCTATGTCGGTCTGTAGCCTATGTCGGTCTGTAGCCTATATCAGTCTGTAGCCTATATCAGTCTGTAGCCTATGTCGGTCTGTAGCCTTTGCCAGTCTGTGGCCTATGTCAGTCTGTAGCCTATGTCAGTCTGTAGCCTATGTCAGTCTCTAGCCTATGTCAGTCTCTGGCCTATGCCAGTCTGTAGCCTTTGCCAGTCTCTGGCCTATGTCAGTCTGTAGCCTATGTGAGTCTGTAGCCTATGTTAGTCTGTAGCCCATGTCAGTCTCTAGGCTTGTCAGTCTGTAGCCTATGTCGGTCTGTAGCCTATATCACTCTGTAGCCTATGTCGGTCTGTAGCCTATGTCAGTCTGTAGCCCATGTCAGTATCTAGCCTATGTCAGTCTGTAGCCTATATCAGTCTTTAGCCTATATCAGTCTGTAGCCTATGTCGGTCTGTAGCCCATGTCAGTCTGTAGCCTATGTCGGTCTGTAGCCTATATCAGTCTGTAGCCTATGTCGGTCTGTAGCCTATATCAGTGTGTAGCCTATGTCGGTCTGTAGCCTATATCAGTCTGTAGCCTATGTCGGTCTGTAGCCTATGTCGGTCTGTAGCCTATGTCCGTCTGTAGCCTATGTCAGTCTTAGCCTATATCCGTCTGTAGCCTATGTCAGTCTGTAGCCTATATCCGTCTGTAGCCTATGTCAGTCTGTAGCCTATGTCAGTCTGTAGCCCATATCAGTCTGTAGCCTATATCAGTCTGTAGCCTATGTCGGTCTGTAGCCCATGTCAGTCTCTAGCCTATATCAGTCTGTAGCCTATGTCGGTCTGTAGCCTATATCAGTCTGTAGCCTATATCTGTCTGTAGCCTATGTCGGTCTGTAGCCTTTGCCAGTCTCTGGCCTCTGTCAGTCTGTAGCCTATATCAGTCTGTAGCCTATGTCGGTCTGTAGCCTTTGCCAGTCTCTGGCCTATGTCAGTCTGTAGCCTATGTCAGTCTGTAGCCTATGTCAGTCTGTAGCCTATGTCAGTCTGTAGCCTATATCAGTCTGTAGCCTATATCAGTCTGTAGCCTATGTCGGTCTGTAGCCTTTGCCAGTCTCTGGCCTATGTTAGTCTGTAGCCTATATCGGTCTGTAGCCTATGTCGGTCTGTAGCCTATATCAGTCTGTAGCCTATATCAGTCTGTAGCCTATATCAGTCTGTAGCCTATGTCGGTCTCTAGCCTTTTCCAGTCTCTGGCCTATGTCAGTCTGTAGCCTATGTCAGTCTGTAGCCTATGTCAGTCTGTAGCCTATGTCAGTCTGTAGCCTATGTCAATCTGTAGCCTATGTCGGTCTGTAGCCTATGTCGGTCTCTAGCCTATGTCAGTCTCTTGCCTATGTCAGTCTCTAGCCTATGTCGGTCTGTAGCCTATGTCCGTCTGTAGCCTATGTCGGTCTGTAGCCTATGTCAGTCTGTAGCCTATGTCGGTCTGTAGCCGATGTCGGTCTGTAGCCTTCTCCAGTCTCTGGCCTATGTCAGTCTGTAGCCTATGTCAGTCTGTAGCCTATGTCAGTCTCTGGCCTATGTCAGTCTCTGGCCTATGTCAGTCTGTAGCCTATGTCGGTCTGTAGCCTATGTCGGTCTGTAGCCTATGTCCGTCTGTAGCCTATGTCGGTCTGTAGCCTATGTCAGTCTGTAGCCCATGTCGGTCTGTAGCCTTTTCCAGTCTCTGGCCTATGTCAGTCTGTAGCCTATGTCAGTCTCTAGCGTATGTGAGTCTGTATCCTATGTCAGTCTGTAGCCTATGTCGGTCTGTAGCGTTTGCCAGTCTCTGGCCTATGTCAGTCTGTAGCCTATGTCAGTCTGTAGCCTATGTCAGTCTGTAGCCTATGTCGGTCTGTAGCCTATGTCGGTCTGTAGCCTATGTCAGACTGTAGCCTGTGTCGGTCTGTAGCGTTTGCCAGTCTCTGGCCTATGTCAGTCTGTAGCCTATGTCAGTCTCTAGCCTTTGCCAGTCTCTGGCCTATGTCGGTCTGTAGCCTATGTCGGTCTGTAGCCTATGTCAGTCTGTAGCCTTTCTCGGTCTGTAGCCTATGTCGGTCTGTAGCCTATGTCGGTCTGTAGCCTATGTCGGTCTTTAGCCTATGTCAGTCTTTAGCCTATGTCAGTCTGTAGCCTATGTCAGTCTGTAGCCTATGTCAGTCTGTAGCCCATGTCGGTCTGTAGCCTATGTCGGTCTGTAGCCTATATCAGTCTGTAGCTTATATCAGTCTGTAGCCCATGTCGGTCTGTAGCCTTTGTCAGTCTCTGGCCTATGTCAGTCTGTAGCCTATGTCAGTCTGTAGCCTATGTCGGTCTGTATCCTATGTCAGTCTGTAGCCTATGTCAGTCTGTAGCCTATGTCGGTCTGTAGCCTATGTCGGTCTGTAGCCTATGTCGGTCTGTAGCCTATGTCAGTCTGTAGCCTATGTCAGTCTGTAGCCTATGTCGGTCTGTAGCGTTTGCCAGTCTCTGGCCTATGTCAGTCTGTAGCCTATGTCAGTCTATAGCCTATGGCAGTATGTAGCCTATGTCGGTCTGTAGCCTATGTCGGTCTGTAGCCTATGTCGGTCTTTAGCCTATGTCAGTATGTAGCCTATGTCAGTCTGTAGCCTATGTCAGTCTGTAGCCCATGTCGGTCTGTAGCCTATGTCGGTCTGTAGCCTATGTCGGTCTGTAGCTTATATCAGTCTGTAGGCCATGTCGGTCTGTAGCGTTTGTCAGTCTCTGGCATATGTCAGTCTGTAGCCTATGTCAGTCTGTAGCCTATGTCAGTCTGTAGCCTATGTCAGTCTGTAGCCCATGTCGGTCTGTATCCTATGTCGGTCTGTATCCTATGTCGGTCTGTAGCCTATGTCGGTCTGTAGCCTATGTCAGTCTGTAGCCTTTCTCGGTCTGTAGCCTATGTCGGTCTGTAGCCTATGTCAGTCTGTAGCCTATGTCGGTCTGTAGCCTTTGCCAGTCTCTGGCCTATGTCAGTCTGTAGCCTATGTCAGTCTGTAGCCTATGTCCGTCTGTAGCCTATGTCGGTCTGTAGCCTATGTCAGTCTGTAGCCCATGTCGGTCTGTAGCCTTTTCCAGTCTCTGGCCTATGTCAGTCTGTAGCCTATGTCAGTCTGTAGCCTATGTCACTCTGTAGCCTATGTCGGTCTGTAGCCTATGTCGGTCTGTAGCCTTTGTCGGTCTGTAGCCTTTGCCAGTCTCTGGCCTATGTCAGTCTGTAGCCTATGTCAGTCTGTAGCCTATGTCAGTCTCTGGCCTATGTCAGTCTGTAGCCTATGTCGGTCTGTAGCCTATGTCGGTCTGTAGCCTATGTCCGTCTGTAGCCTATGTCGGTCTGTAGCCTATGTCAGTCTGTAGCCCATGTCGGTCTGTAGCCTTTTCCAGTCTCTGGCCTATGTCAGTCTGTAGCCTATGTCAGTCTGTAGCCTATGTCGGTCTGTAGCCTATGTCGGTCTGTAGCCTATGTCGGTCTGTAGCGTATGTCGGTCTGTAGCCTATGTCGGTCTGTAGCCTATATCAGTCTGTAGCCTATATCAGTCTGTAGCCTATGTCGGTCTGTAGCCTTTGCCAGTCTGTGGCCTATGTCAGTCTGTAGCCTATGTCAGTCTGTAGCCTATGTCAGTCTCTAGCCTATGTCAGTCTCTGGCCTATGCCAGTCTGTAGCCTTTGCCAGTCTCTGGCCTATGTCAGTCTGTAGCCTATGTGAGTCTGTAGCCTATGTCAGTCTGTAGCCCATGTCAGTCTCTAGGCTTGTCAGTCTGTAGCCTATGTCGGTCTGTAGCCTATGTCGGTCTGTAGCCTATGTCGGTCTGTAGCCTATGTCGGTCTGTAGCCTATGTCGGTCTGTAGCCTATGTCGGTCTGTAGCCTATCTCGGTCTGTAGCCTATCTCGGTCTGTAGCCTATGTCGGTCTGTAGCCTATGTCGGTCTGTAGCCTATGTCGGTCTGTAGCCTATGTCAGTCTGTAGCCTTTGCCAGTCTCTGGCCTATGTCAGTCTGTAGCCTATGTCAGTCTGTAGCCTATGTGAGTCTGTATCCTATGTCAGTCTGTAGCCTATGTCGGTCTGTAGCGTTTGCCAGTCTCTGGCCTATGTCAGTCTGTAGCCTATGTCAGTCTGTAGCCTATGTCAGTCTGTAGCCTATGTCGGTCTGTAGCCTATGTCGGTCTGTAGCCTATGTCGGTCTGTAGCCTATGTCAGTCTGTAGCCTATGTCAGTCTGTAGCCTATGTCAGACTGTAGCCTATGTCGGTCTGTAGCGTTTGCCAGTCTCTGGCCTATGTCAGTCTGTAGCCTATGTCAGTCTCTAGCCTTTGCCAGTCTCTGGCCTATGTCGGTCTGTAGCCTATGTCGGTCTGTAGCCTATGTCAGTCTGTAGCCTTTCTCGGTCTGTAGCCTATGTCGGTCTGTAGCCTATGTCGGTCTGTAGCCTATGTCGGTCTTTAGCCTATGTCAGTCTTTAGCCTATGTCAGTCTGTAGCCTATGTCAGTCTGTAGCCTATGTCAGTCTGTAGCCCATGTCGGTCTGTAGCCTATGTCGGTCTGTAGCCTATATCAGTCTGTAGCTTATATCAGTCTGTAGCCCATGTCGGTCTGTAGCCTTTGTCAGTCTCTGGCCTATGTCAGTCTGTAGCCTATGTCAGTCTGTAGCCTATGTCAGTCTGTAGCCTATGTCGGTCTGTAGCCTATGTCGGTCTGTATCCTATGTCAGTCTGTAGCCTATGTCAGTCTGTAGCCTATGTCGGTCTGTAGCCTATGTCAGTCTGTAGCCTATGTCGGTCTGTAGCGTTTGCCAGTCTCTGGCCTATGTCAGTCTGTAGCCTATGTCAGTCTATAGCCTCTGTCAGTATGTAGCCTATGTCGGTCTGTAGCCTATGTCGGTCTTTAGCCTATGTCAGTCTCTACCCTATGTCAGTCTGTAGCCTATGTCGGTCTGTAGCCTATGTCGGTCTTTAGCCTATGTCAGTATGTAGCCTATGTCAGTCTGTAGCCTATGTCAGTCTGTAGCCCATGTCGGTCTGTAGCCCATGTCGGTCTGTAGCCTATGTCGGTCTGTAGCCTATGTCGGTCTGTAGCTTATATCAGTCTGTAGGCCATGTCGGTCTGTAGCGTTTGTCAGTCTCTGGCATATGTCAGTCTGTAGCCTATGTCAGTCTGTAGCCTATGTCAGTCTGTAGCCTATGTCAGTCTGTAGCCTATGTCGGTCTGTATCCTATGTCAGTCTGTAGCCTATGTCAGTCATTAGCCTATGTCGGTCTGTAGCCGATGTCGGTCTGTAGCCTATGTCAGTCTGTAGCCTATGTCAGTCTGTAGCCTATGTCAGTCTGTAGCCTATGTCGGTCTGTAGCGTTTGCCAGTCTCTGGCCTATGTCAGTCTGTAGCCTATGTCAGTCTGTAGCCTATGTCAGTCAGTAGCCTATGTCAGTCTGTAGCCTATGTCAGTCTGTAGCCTATGTCAGTCTGTAGCCTATGTCAGTCTGTAGCCTATGTCAGTCTGTAGCCTATGTCGGTCTGTAGCGTTTGCCAGTCTCTGGCCTATGTCAGTCTGTAGCCTATGTCAGTCTGTAGCCCATGTCAGTCTCTAGGCTTGTCAGTCTGTAGCCTATGTCGGTCTGTAGCCTATGTCGGTCTGTAGCCTATGTCGGTCTGTAGCCTATGTCGGTCTGTAGCCTATGTCAGTCTGTAGCCTATGTCGGTCTGTAGCCTTTGCCAGTCTCTGGCCTATGTCAGTCTGTAGCCTATGTCAGTCTGTAGCCTATGTGAGTCTGTATCCTATGTCAGTCTGTAGCCTATGTCGGTCTGTAGCGTTTGCCAGTCTCTGGCCTATGTCAGTCTGTAGCCTATGTCAGTCTGTAGCCTATGTCGGTCTGTAGCCTATGTCGGTCTGTAGCCTATGTCGGTCTGTAGCCTATGTCAGTCTGTAGCCTATGTCAGTCTGTAGCCTATGTCAGACTGTAGCCTATGTCGGTCTGTAGCGTTTGCCAGTCTCTGGCCTATGTCAGTCTGTAGCCTATGTCAGTCTCTAGCCTTTGCCAGTCTCTGGCCTATGTCGGTCTGTAGCCTATGTCAGTCTGTAGCCTTTCTCGGTCTGTAGCCTATGTCGGTCTGTAGCCTATGTCGGTCTGTAGCCTATGTCGGTCTGTAGCCTATGTCGGTCTGTAGCCTATGTCAGTCTGTAGCCTTTGCCAGTCTCTGGCCTATGTCAGTCTGTAGCCTATGTCAGTCTGTAGCCTATGTGAGTCTGTATCCTATGTCAGTCTGTAGCCTATGTCGGTCTGTAGCGTTTGCCAGTCTCTGGCCTATGTCAGTCTGTAGCCTATGTCAGTCTGTAGCCTATGTCAGTCTGTAGCCTATGTCGGTCTGTAGCCTATGTCGGTCTGTAGCCTATGTCGGTCTGTAGCCTATGTCAGTCTGTAGCCTATGTCAGTCTGTAGCCTATGTCAGACTGTAGCCTATGTCGGTCTGTAGCGTTTGCCAGTCTCTGGCCTATGTCAGTCTGTAGCCTATGTCAGTCTCTAGCCTTTGCCAGTCTCTGGCCTATGTCGGTCTGTAGCCTATGTCGGTCTGTAGCCTATGTCAGTCTGTAGCCTTTCTCGGTCTGTAGCCTATGTCGGTCTGTAGCCTATGTCGGTCTGTAGCCTATGTCGGTCTTTAGCCTATGTCGGTCTTTAGCCTATGTCAGTCTGTAGCCTATGTCAGTCTGTAGCCTATGTCAGTCTGTAGCCCATGTCGGTCTGTAGCCTATGTCGGTCTGTAGCCTATATCAGTCTGTAGCTTATATCAGTCTGTAGCCCATGTCGGTCTGTAGCCTTTGTCAGTCTCTGGCCTATGTCAGTCTGTAGCCTATGTCAGTCTGTAGCCTATGTCAGTCTGTAGCCTATGTCGGTCTGTAGCCTATGTCGGTCTGTATCCTATGTCAGTCTGTAGCCTATGTCAGTCTGTAGCCTATGTCGGTCTGTAGCCTATGTCAGTCTGTAGCCTATGTCGGTCTGTAGCGTTTGCCAGTCTCTGGCCTATGTCAGTCTGTAGCCTATGTCAGTCTATAGCCTATGTCAGTATGTAGCCTATGTCGGTCTGTAGCCTATGTCGGTCTTTAGCCTATGTCAGTCTCTACCCTATGTCAGTCTGTAGCCTATGTCGGTCTGTAGCCTATGTCGGTCTTTAGCCTATGTCAGTATGTAGCCTATGTCAGTCTGTAGCCCATGTCAGTCTGTAGCCCATGTCGGTCTGTAGCCTATGTCGGTCTGTAGCCTATGTCGGTCTGTAGCCTATGTCGGTCTGTAGCTTATATCAGTCTGTAGGCCATGTCGGTCTGTAGCGTTTGTCAGTCTCTGGCATATGTCAGTCTGTAGCCTATGTCAGTCTGTAGCCTATGTCAGTCTGTAGCCTATGTCAGTCTGTAGCCTATGTCGGTCTGTATCCTATGTCAGTCTGTAGCCTATGTCAGTCATTAGCCTATGTCGGTCTGTAGCCTATGTCGGTCTGTAGCCTATGTCAGTCTGTAGCCTATGTCAGTCTGTAGCCTATGTCAGTCTGTAGCCTATGTCGGTCTGTAGCGTTTGCCAGTCTCTGGCCTATGTCAGTCTGTAGCCTATGTCAGTCTGTAGCCTATGTCAGTCAGTAGCCTATGTCAGTCTGTAGCCTATGTCAGTCTGTAGCCTATGTCAGTCTGTAGCCTATGTCAGTCTGTAGCCTATGTCGGTCTGTAGCGTTTGCCAGTCTCTGGCCTATGTCAGTCTGTAGCCTATGTCAGTCTGTAGCCCATGTCAGTCTCTAGGCTTGTCAGTCTGTAGCCTATGTCGGTCTGTAGCCTATGTCGGTCTGTAGCCTATGTCGGTCTGTAGCCTATGTCGGTCTGTAGCCTATGTCGGTCTGTAGCCTATCTCGGTCTGTAGCCTATCTCGGTCTGTAGCCTATCTCGGTCTGTAGCCTATGTCGGTCTGTAGCCTATGTCGGTCTGTAGCCTATGTCAGTCTGTAGCCTTTGCCAGTCTCTGGCCTATGTCAGTCTGTAGCCTATGTCAGTCTGTAGCCTATGTGAGTCTGTATCCTATGTCAGTCTGTAGCCTATGTCGGTCTGTAGCGTTTGCCAGTCTCTGGCCTATGTCAGTCTGTAGCCTATGTCAGTCTGTAGCCTATGTCAGTCTGTAGCCTATGTCGGTCTGTAGCCTATGTCGGTCTGTAGCCTATGTCGGTCTGTAGCCTATGTCAGTCTGTAGCCTATGTCAGTCTGTAGCCTATGTCAGACTGTAGCCTATGTCGGTCTGTAGCGTTTGCCAGTCTCTGGCCTATGTCAGTCTGTAGCCTATGTCAGTCTCTAGCCTTTGCCAGTCTCTGGCCTATGTCGGTCTGTAGCCTATGTCAGTCTGTAGCCTTTCTCGGTCTGTAGCCTATGTCGGTCTGTAGCCTATGTCGGTCTGTAGCCTATGTCGGTCTTTAGCCTATGTCAGTCTTTAGCCTATGTCAGTCTGTAGCCTATGTCAGTCTGTAGCCTATGTCAGTCTGTAGCCCATGTCGGTCTGTAGCCTATGTCGGTCTGTAGCCTATATCAGTCTGTAGCTTATATCAGTCTGTAGCCCATGTCGGTCTGTAGCCTTTGTCAGTCTCTGGCCTATGTCAGTCTGTAGCCTATGTCAGTCTGTAGCCTATGTCAGTCTGTAGCCTATGTCGGTCTGTAGCCTATGTCGGTCTGTATCCTATGTCAGTCTGTAGCCTATGTCAGTCTGTAGCCTATGTCGGTCTGTAGCCTATGTCAGTCTGTAGCCTATGTCGGTCTGTAGCGTTTGCCAGTCTCTGGCCTATGTCAGTCTGTAGCCTATGTCAGTCTATAGCCTATGTCAGTATGTAGCCTATGTCGGTCTGTAGCCTATGTCGGTCTTTAGCCTATGTCAGTCTCTACCCTATGTCAGTCTGTAGCCTATGTCGGTCTGTAGCCTATGTCGGTCTTTAGCCTATGTCAGTATGTAGCCTATGTCAGTCTGTAGCCTATGTCAGTCTGTAGCCCATGTCGGTCTGTAGCCTATGTCGGTCTGTAGCCTATGTCGGTCTGTAGCCTATGTCGGTCTGTAGCCTATGTCGGTCTGTAGCTTATATCAGTCTGTAGGCCATGTCGGTCTGTAGCGTTTGTCAGTCTCTGGCATATGTCAGTCTGTAGCCTATGTCAGTCTGTAGCCTATGTCAGTCTGTAGCCTATGTCAGTCTGTAGCCTATGTCGGTCTGTATCCTATGTCAGTCTGTAGCCTATGTCAGTCATTAGCCTATGTCGGTCTGTAGCCTATGTCGGTCTGTAGCCTATGTCAGTCTGTAGCCTATGTCAGTCTGTAGCCTATGTCAGTCTGTAGCCTATGTCGGTCTGTAGCGTTTGCCAGTCTCTGGCCTATGTCAGTCTGTAGCCTATGTCAGTCTGTAGCCTATGTCAGTCAGTAGCCTATGTCAGTCTGTAGCCTATGTCAGTCTGTAGCCTATGTCAGTCTGTAGCCTATGTCAGTCTGTAGCCTATGTCAGTCTGTAGCCTATGTCGGTCTGTAGCGTTTGCCAGTCTCTGGCCTATGTCAGTCTGTAGCCTATGTCAGTCAGTAGCCTATGTCAGTCTGTAGCCTATGTCAGTCTGTAGCCTATGTCAGTATGTAGCCTATGTCGGTCTGTAGCCTTTCTCGGTCTGTAGCCTATGTCGGTCTGTAGCCTATGTCAGTCTGTAGCCTATGTCGGTCTGTAGCCTTTGCCAGTCTCTGGCCTATGTCAGTCTGTAGCCTATGTCAGTCTGTAGCCTATGTCCGTCTGTAGCCTATGTCGGTCTGTAGCCTATGTCAGTCTGTAGCCCATGTCGGTCTGTAGCCTTTTCCAGTCTCTGGCCTATGTCAGTCTGTAGCCTATGTCAGTCTTTAGCCTATGTCACTCTGTAGCCTATGTCGGTCTGTAGCCTATGTCGGTCTGTAGCCTATGTCGGTCTGTAGCCTTTGCCAGTCTGTGGCCTATGTCAGTCTGTAGCCTATGTCAGTCTGTAGCCTATGTCAGTCTCTAGCCTATGTCAGTCTCTGGCCTATGCCAGTCTGTAGCCTTTGCCAGTCTCTGGCCTATGTCAGTCTGTAGCCTATGTGAGTCTGTAGCCTATGTCACTCTGTAGCCCATGTCAGTCTCTAGGCTTGTCAGTCTGTAGCCTATGTCGGTCTGTAGCCTATATCACTCTGTAGCCTATGTCGGTCTGTAGCCTATGTCAGTCTGTAGCCCATGTCAGTATCTAGCCTATGTCAGTCTGTAGCCTATATCAGTCTTTAGCCTATATCAGTCTGTAGCCTATGTCGGTCTGTAGCCCATGTCAGTCTGTAGCCTATGTCGGTCTGTAGCCTATATCAGTCTGTAGCCTATGTCGGTCTGTAGCCTATATCAGTGTGTAGCCTATGTCGGTCTGTAGCCCATGTCAGTCTGTAGCCTATGTGGGTCTGTAGCCTATATCAGTCTGTAGCCTATGTCGGTCTGTAGCCTATGTCAGTCTGTAGCCCATGTCAGTATCTAGCCTATGTCAGTCTGTAGCCTATATCAGTCTTTAGCCTATATCAGTCTGTAGCCTATGTCGGTCTGTAGCCCATGTCAGTCTCTGGCCTATGTCAGTCTGTAGCCTATATCAGTCTGTAGCCTATGTCGGTCTGTAGCCTATATCAGTGTGTAGCCTATGTCGGTCTGTAGCCCATGTCAGTCTGTAGCCTATGTCGGTCTGTAGCCTATATCAGTCTGTAGCCTATGTCGGTCTGTAGCCTATGTCGGTCTGTAGCCTATGTCCGTCTGTAGCCTATGTCAGTCTGTAGCCTATATCCGTCTGTAGCCTATGTCAGTCTGTAGCCTATATCCGTCTGTAGCCTATGTCAGTCTGTAGCCTATGTCAGTCTGTAGCCCATATCAGTCTGTAGCCTATATCAGTCTGTAGCCTATGTCGGTCTGTAGCCCATGTCAGTCTCTAGCCTATATCAGTCTGTAGCCTATGTCGGTCTGTAGCCTATATCAGTCTGTAGCCTATATCTGTCTGTAGCCTATGTCGGTCTGTAGCCTTTGCCAGTCTCTGGCCTCTGTCAGTCTGTAGCCTATATCAGTCTGTAGCCTATATCAGTGTGTAGCCTATATCGGTCTGTAGCCTATGTCGGTCTGTAGCCTATGTCAGTCTGTAGCCTATGTCAGTCTGTAGCCTATATCAGTCTGTAGCCTATATCAGTCCGTGGCCTATGTCGGTCTGTAGCCTTTGCCAGTCTCTGGCCTATGTCAGTCTGTAGCCTATATCGGTCTGTAGCCTATGTCGGTCTGTAGCCTATATCAGTCTGTAGCCTATATCAGTCTGTAGCCTATATCAGTCTGTAGCCTATGTCGGTCTGTAGCCTTTGCCAGTCTCTGGCCTATGTCAGTCTGTAGCCTATGTCAGTCTGTAGCCTATGTCAGTCTGTAGCCTATGTCAGTCTGTAGCCTATATCAGTCTGTAGCCTATATCAGTCTGTAGCCTATGTCGGTCTGTAGCCTTTGCCAGTCTCTGGCCTATGTCAGTCTGTAGCCTATATCGGTCTGTAGCCTATGTCAGTCTGTAGCCTATATCAGTCTGTAGCCTATATCAGTCTGTAGCCTATATCAGTCTGTAGCCTATGTCGGTCTGTAGCCTTTGCCAGTCTCTGGCCTATGTCAGTCTGTAGCCTATGTCAGTCTGTAGCCTATGTCAGTCTGTAGCCTATGTCAGTCTGTAGCCTATGTCAATCTGTAGCCTATGTCGGTCTGTAGCCTATGTCGGTCTCTAGCCTATGTCAGTCTCTTGCCTATGGCAGTCTCTAGCCTATGTCAGTCTCTGGCGTATGCCAGTCTGTAGCCTTTGCCAGTCTCTGGCCTATGTCAGTCTGTAGCCTATGTCAGTCTGTAGCCTTTGCCAGTCTCTGGCCTATGTCAGTCTGTAGCCTATGTCAGTCTCTAGCCTATGTCAGTCTCTAGCCTATGTCAGTCTCTGGCCTATGTCAGTCTGTAGCCTATGTCGGTCTGTAGCCTATGTCGGTCTGTAGCCTATGTCGGTCTGTAGCCTATGTCGGTCTGTAGCCTATGTCGGTCTGTAGCCTATGTCGGTCTGTAGCCTTTGCCAGTCTCTGGCCTATGTCAGTCTGAAGCCTATGTCAGTCTGTAGCCTATGTCAGTCTCTGGCCTATGTCAGTCTCTGGCCTATGTCAGTCTGTAGCCTATGTCGGTCTGTAGCCTATGTCGGTCTGTAGCCTATGTCCGTCTGTAGCCTATGTCGGTCTGTAGCCTATGTCAGTCTGTAGCCCATGTCGGTCTGTAGCCTTTTCCAGTCTCTGGCCTATGTCAGTCTGTAGCCTATGTCAGTCTGTAGCCTATGTCACTCTGTAGCCTATGTCGGTCTGTAGCCTATGTCGGTCTGTAGCCTATGTCGGTCTGTAGCCTATGTCGGTCTGTAGCCTATATCAGTCTGTAGCCTATGTCGGTCTGTAGCCTTTGCCAGTCTGTGGCCTATGTCAGTCTGTAGCCTATGTCAGTCTGTAGCCTATGTCAGTCTCTAGCCTATGTCAGTCTCTGGCCTATGCCAGTCTGTAGCCTTTGCCAGTCTCTGGCCTATGTCAGTCTGTAGCCTATGTGAGTCTGTAGCCTATGTCAGTCTGTAGCCCATGTCAGTCTCTAGGCTTGTCAGTCTGTAGCCTATGTCGGTCTGTAGCCTATATCACTCTGTAGCCTATGTCGGTCTGTAGCCTATGTCGGTCTGTAGCCTATCTCGGTCTGTAGCCTATCTCGGTCTGTAGCCTATGTCGGTCTGTAGCCTATGTCGGTCTGTAGCCTATGTCGGTCTGTAGCCTATGTCGGTCTGTAGCCTATGTCGGTCTTTAGCCTATGTCGGTCTGTAGCCTATGTCGGTCTGTAGCCTATGTCAGTCTGTAGCCTTTGCCAGTCTCTGGCCTATGTCAGTCTGTAGCCTATGTCAGTCTGTAGCCTATGTGAGTCTGTATCCTATGTCAGTCTGTAGCCTATGTCGGTCTGTAGCGTTTGCCAGTCTCTGGCCTATGTCAGTCTGTAGCCTATGTCAGTCTGTAGCCTATGTCAGTCTGTAGCCTATGTCGGTCTGTAGCCTATGTCGGTCTGTAGCCTATGTCGGTCTGTAGCCTATGTCAGTCTGTAGCCTATGTCAGTCTGTAGCCTATGTCAGACTGTAGCCTGTGTCGGTCTGTAGCGTTTGCCAGTCTCTGGCCTATGTCGGTCTGTAGCCTATGTCGGTCTGTAGCCTATGTCAGTCTGTAGCCTTTCTCGGTCTGTAGCCTATGTCGGTCTGTAGCCTATGTCGGTCTGTAGCCTATGTCGGTCTTTAGCCTATGTCGGTCTTTAGCCTATGTCAGTCTGTAGCCTATGTCAGTCTGTAGCCTATGTCAGTCTGTAGCCCATGTCGGTCTGTAGCCTATGTCGGTCTGTAGCCTATATCAGTCTGTAGCTTATATCAGTCTGTAGCCCATGTCGGTCTGTAGCCTTTGTCAGTCTCTGGCCTATGTCAGTCTGTAGCCTATGTCAGTCTGTAGCCTATGGCCGTCTGTAGCCTATGTCAGTCTGTAGCCTATATCCGTCTGTAGCCTATGTCAGTCTGTAGCCTATATCCGTCTGTAGCCTATGTCAGTCTGTAGCCTATATCAGTCTGTAGCTTATATCAGTCTGTAGCCCATGTCGGTCTGTAGCCTTTGTCAGTCTCTGGCCTATGTCAGTCTGTAGCCTATGTCAGTCTGTAGCCTATGTCAGTCTGTAGCCTATGTCGGTCTGTAGCCTTTGCCAGTCTCTGGCCTATGTCAGTCTGTAGCCTATATCGGTCTGTAGCCTATGTCGGTCTGTAGCCTATATCAGTCTGTAGCCTATATCAGTCTGTAGCCTATATCAGTCTGTAGCCTATGTCGGTCTGTAGCCTTTGCCAGTCTCTGGCCTATGTCAGTCTGTAGCCTATGTAAGTCTGTAGCCTATGTCAGTCTGTAGCCTATGTCAGTCTGTAGCCTATGTCAATCTGTAGCCTATGTCGGTCTGTAGCCTATGTCGGTCTCTAGCCTATGTCAGTCTCTAGCCTATGTCAGTCTCTGGCGTATGCCAGTCTGTAGCCTTTGCCAGTCTCTGGCCTATGTCAGTCTGTAGCCTATGTCAGTCTGTAGCCTTTGCCAGTCTCTGGCCTATGTCAGTCTGTAGCCTATGTCAGTCTCTAGCCTATGTCAGTCTCTAGCCTATGTCAGTCTCTGGCCTATGTCAGTCTGTAGCCTATGTCGGTCTGTAGCCTATGTCGGTCTGTAGCCTATGTCGGTCTGTAGCCTATGTCGGTCTGTAGCCTATGTCGGTCTGTAGCCTATGTCGGTCTGTAGCCTATGTCGGTCTGTAGCCTATGTCGGTCTGTAGCCTTTGCCAGTCTCTGGCCTATGTCAGTCTGTAGCCTATGTCAGTCTGTAGCCTATGTCAGTCTCTGGCCTATGTCAGTCTCTGGCCTATGTCAGTCTGTAGCCTATGTCGGTCTGTAGCCTATGTCGGTCTGTAGCCTATGTCGGTCTGTAGCCTATGTCCGTCTGTAGCCTATGTCGGTCTGTAGCCTATGTCAGTCTGTAGCCCATGTCGGTCTGTAGCCTTTTCCAGTCTCTGGCCTATGTCAGTCTGTAGCCTATGTCAGTCTGTAGCCTATGTCAGTCTGTAGCCTATGTCGGTCTGTAGCCTATGTCGGTCTGTAGCCTATGTCGGTCTGTAGCCTATGTCGGTCTGTAGCCTATGTCGGTCTGTAGCCTATATCAGTCTGTAGCCTATATCAGTCTGTAGCCTATGTCGGTCTGTAGCCTTTGCCAGTCTGTGGCCTATGTCAGTCTGTAGCCTATGTCAGTCTGTAGCCTATGTCAGTCTCTAGCCTATGTCAGTCTCTGGCCTATGCCAGTCTGTAGCCTTTGCCAGTCTCTGGCCTATGTCAGTCTGTAGCCTATGTGAGTCTGTAGCCTATGACAGTCTGTAGCCCATGTCAGTCTCTAGGCTTGTCAGTCTGTAGCCTATGTCGGTCTGTAGCCTATATCACTCTGTAGCCTATGTCGGTCTGTAGCCTATGTCGGTCTGTAGCCTATGTCGGTCTGTAGCCTATCTCGGTCTGTAGCCTATCTCGGTCTGTAGCCTATGTCGGTCTGTAGCCTATGTCGGTCTGTAGCCTATGTCGGTCTGTAGCCTATGTCGGTCTGTAGCCTATGTCAGTCTGTAGCCTTTGCCAGTCTCTGGCCTATGTCAGTCTGTAGCCTATGTCAGTCTGTAGCCTATGTGAGTCTGTATCCTATGTCAGTCTGTAGCCTATGTCGGTCTGTAGCGTTTGCCAGTCTCTGGCCTATGTCAGTCTGTAGCCTATGTCAGTCTGTAGCCTATGTCGGTCTGTAGCCTATGTCGGTCTGTAGCCTATGTCGGTCTGTAGCCTATGTCGGTCTGTAGCCTATGTCAGTCTGTAGCCTATGTCAGTCTGTAGCCTATGTCAGACTGTAGCCTATGTCGGTCTGTAGCCTATGTCAGTCTCTAGCCTATGTCAGTCTCTGGCCTATGCCAGTCTGTAGCCTTTGCCAGTCTCTAGCCTTTGCCAGTCTCTGGCCTATGTCGGTCTGTAGCCTATGTCGGTCTGTAGCCTATGTCAGTCTGTAGCCTTTCTCGGTCTGTAGCCTATGTCGGTCTGTAGCCTATGTCGGTCTGTAGCCTATGTCGGTCTTTAGCCTATGTCAGTCTTTAGCCTATGTCAGTCTGTAGCCTATGTCAGTCTGTAGCCTATGTCAGTCTGTAGCCCATGTCGGTCTGTAGCCTATGTCGGTCTGTAGCCTATATCAGTCTGTAGCTTATATCAGTCTGTAGCCCATGTCGGTCTGTAGCCTTTGTCAGTCTCTGGCCTATGTCAGTCTGTAGCCTATGTCAGTCTGTAGCCTATGTCAGTCTGTAGCCTATGTCGGTCTGTAGCCTATGTCGGTCTGTATCCTATGTCAGTCTGTAGCCTATGTCAGTCTGTAGCCTATGTCGGTCTGTAGCCTATGTCAGTCTTTAGCCTATGTCAGTCTGTAGCCTATGTCGGTCTGTAGCGTTTGCCAGTCTCTGGCCTATGTCAGTCTTTAGCCTATGTCAGTCTATAGCCTATGTCAGTATGTAGCCTATGTCGGTCTGTAGCCTATGTCGGTCTTTAGCCTATGTCAGTCTCTACCCTATGTCAGTCTGTAGCCTATGTCGGTCTGTAGCCTATGTCGGTCTTTAGCCTATGTCAGTATGTAGCCTATGTCAGTCTGTAGCCCATGTCGGTCTGTAGCCTATGTCGGTCTGTAGCCTATGTCGGTCTGTAGCTTATATCAGTCTGTAGGCCATGTCGGTCTGTAGCGTTTGTCAGTCTCTGGCATATGTCAGTCTGTAGCCTATGTCAGTCTGTAGCCTATGTCAGTCTGTAGCCTATGTCAGTCTGTAGCCTATGTCGGTCTGTAGCCTATGTCGGTCTGTATCCTATGTCAGTCTGTAGCCTATGTCAGTCTGTAGCCTATGTCAGTCTGTAGCCTATGTCGGTCTGTAGCCTATGTCGGTCTGTAGCCTATGTCGGTCTGTAGCCTATGTCAGTCTGTAGCCTATGTCAGTCTGTAGCCTATGTCAGTCTGTAGCCTATGTCAGACTGTAGCCTGTGTCGGTCTGTAGCGTTTGCCAGTCTCTGGCCTATGTCAGTCTGTAGCCTATGTCAGTCTCTAGCCTTTGCCAGTCTCTGGCCTATGTCGGTCTGTAGCCTATGTCGGTCTGTAGCCTATGTCAGTCTGTAGCCTTTCTCGGTCTGTAGCCTATGTCGGTCTGTAGCCTATGTCGGTCTTTAGCCTATGTCGGTCTTTAGCCTATGTCAGTCTGTAGCCTATGTCAGTCTGTAGCCTATGTCAGTCTGTAGCCCATGTCGGTCTGTAGCCTATGTCGGTCTGTAGCCTATATCAGTCTGTAGCTTATATCAGTCTGTAGCCCATGTCGGTCTGTAGCTTTTGTCAGTCTCTGGCCTATGTCAGTCTGTAGCCTATGTCAGTCTGTAGCCTATGTCAGTCTGTAGCCTATGTCGGTCTGTAGCCTTTGCCAGTCTCTGGCCTATGTCAGTCTGTAGCCTATATCGGTCTGTAGCCTATGTCGGTCTGTAGCCTATATCAGTCTGTAGCCTATATCAGTCTGTAGCCTATATCAGTCTGTAGCCTATGTCGGTCTGTAGCCTTTGCCAGTCTCTGGCCTATGTCAGTCTGTAGCCTATGTAAGTCTGTAGCCTATGTCAGTCTGTAGCCTATGTCAGTCTGTAGCCTATGTCAATCTGTAGCCTATGTCGGTCTGTAGCCTATGTCGGTCTCTAGCCTATGTCAGTCTCTTGCCTATGTCAGTCTCTAGCCTATGTCAGTCTCTGGCGTATGCCAGTCTGTAGCCTTTGCCAGTCTCTGGCCTATGTCAGTCTGTAGCCTATGTCAGTCTGTAGCCTATGTCACTCTGTAGCCTATGTCGGTCTGTAGCCTATGTCGGTCTGTAGCCTATGTCGGTCTGTAGCCTATGTCGGTCTGTAGCCTATATCAGTCTGTAGCCTATTTCAGTCTGTAGCCTATGTCGGTCTGTAGCCTTTGCCAGTCTGTGGCCTATGTCAGTCTGTAGCCTATGTCAGTCTGTAGCCTATGTCAGTCTCTAGCCTATGTCAGTCTCTAGCCTATGTCAGTCTCTGGCCTATGCCAGTCTGTAGCCTTTGCCAGTCTCTGGCCTAAGTCAGTCTGTAGCCTATGTGAGTCTGTAGCCTATGTCAGTCTGTAGCCCATGTCAGTCTCTAGGCTTGTCAGTCTGTAGCCTATGTCGGTCTGTAGCCTATATCACTCTGTAGCCTATGTCGGTCTGTAGCCTATGTCGGTCTGTAGCCTATGTCGGTCTGTAGCCTATCTCGGTCTGTAGCCTATCTCGGTCTGTAGCCTATGTCGGTCTGTAGCCTATGTCGGTCTGTAGCCTATGTCGGTCTGTAGCCTATGTCAGTCTGTAGCCTTTGCCAGTCTCTGGCCTATGTCAGTCTGTAGCCTATGTCAGTCTGTAGCCTATGTGAGTCTGTATCCTATGTCAGTCTGTAGCCTATGTCGGTCTGTAGCGTTTGCCAGTCTCTGGCCTATGTCAGTGTGTAGCCTATGTCAGTCTGTAGCCTATGTCAGTCTGTAGCCTATGTCGGTCTGTAGCCTATGTCGGTCTGTAGCCTATGTCGGTCTGTAGCCTATGTCAGTCTGTAGCCTATGTCAGACTGTAGCCTGTGTCGGTCTGTAGCGTTTGCCAGTCTCTGGCCTATGTCAGTCTGTAGCCTATGTCAGTCTCTAGCCTTTGCCAGTCTCTGGCCTATGTCGGTCTGTAGCCTATGTCGGTCTGTAGCCTATGTCAGTCTGTAGCCTTTCTCGGTCTGTAGCCTATGTCGGTCTGTAGCCTATGTCGGTCTTTAGCCTATGTCGGTCTTTAGCCTATGTCAGTCTGTAGCCTATGTCAGTCTGTAGCCTATGTCAGTCTGTAGCCCATGTCGGTCTGTAGCCTATGTCGGTCTGTAGCCTATATCAGTCTGTAGCTTATATCAGTCTGTAGCCCATGTCGGTCTGTAGCCTTTGTCAGTCTCTGGCCTATGTCAGTCTGTAGCCTATGTCAGTCTGTAGCCTATGTCAGTCTGTAGCCTATGTCGGTCTGTAGCCTTTGCCAGTCTCTGGCCTATGTCAGTCTGTAGCCTATATCGGTCTGTAGCCTATGTCGGTCTGTAGCCTATATCAGTCTGTAGCCTATATCAGTCTGTAGCCTATATCAGTCTGTAGCCTATGTCGGTCTGTAGCCTTTGCCAGTCTCTGGCCTATGTCAGTCTGTAGCCTATGTAAGTCTGTAGCCTATGTCAGTCTGTAGCCTATGTCAGTCTGTAGCCTATGTCAATCTGTAGCCTATGTCGGTCTGTAGCCTATGTCGGTCTCTAGCCTATGTCAGTCTCTTGCCTATGTCAGTCTCTAGCCTATGTCAGTCTCTGGCGTATGCCAGTCTGTAGCCTTTGCCAGTCTCTGGCCTATGTCAGTCTGTAGCCTATGTCAGTCTGTAGCCTTTGCCAGTCTCTGGCCTATGTCAGTCTGTAGCCTATGTCAGTCTCTAGCCTATGTCAGTCTCTAGCCTATGTCAGTCTCTGGCCTATGTCAGTCTGTAGCCTATGTCGGTCTGTAGCCTATGTCGGTCTGTAGCCTATGTCGGTCTGTAGCCTATGTCGGTCTGTAGCCTATGTCGGTCTGTAGCCTATGTCGGTCTGTAGCCTATGTCGGTCTGTAGCCTATGTCGGTCTGTAGCCTATGTCGGTCTGTAGCCTTTGCCAGTCTCTGGCCTATGTCAGTCTGTAGCCTATGTCAGTCTGTAGCCTATGTCAGTCTCTGGCCTATGTCAGTCTCTGGCCTATGTCAGTCTGTAGCCTATGTCGGTCTGTAGCCTATGTCGGTCTGTAGCCTATGTCCGTCTGTAGCCTATGTCGGTCTGTAGCCTATGTCAGTCTGTAGCCCATGTCGGTCAGTAGCCTTTTCCAGTCTCTGGCCTATGTCAGTCTGTAGCCTATGTCAGTCTGTAGCCTATGTCACTCTGTAGCCTATGTCGGTCTGTAGCCTATGTCGGTCTGTAGCCTATGTCGGTCTGTAGCCTATGTCGGTCTGTAGCCTATGTCGGTCTGTAGCCTATATCAGTCTGTAGCCTATATCAGTCTGTAGCCTATGTCGGTCTGTAGCCTTTGCCAGTCTGTGGCCTATGTCAGTCTGTAGCCTATGTCAGTCTGTAGCCTATGTCAGTCTCTAGCCTATGTCAGTCTCTGGCCTATGCCAGTCTGTAGCCTATGTCGGTCTGTAGCCTATGTCCGTCTGTAGCCTATGTCGGTCTGTAGCCTATGTCAGTCTGTAGCCCATGTCGGTCAGTAGCCTTTTCCAGTCTCTGGCCTATGTCAGTCTGTAGCCTATGTCAGTCTGTAGCCTATGTCACTCTGTAGCCTATGTCGGTCTGTAGCCTATGTCGGTCTGTAGCCTATGTCGGTCTGTAGCCTATGTCAGTCTGTAGCCTATGTCGGTCTGTAGCCTATATCAGTGTGTAGCCTATGTCGGTCTGTAGCCCATGTCAGTCTGTAGCCTATGTCGGTCTGTAGCCTATATCAGTCTGTAGCCTATGTCGGTCTGTAGCCTATGTCGGTCTGTAGTCTATGTCAGTCTGTAGCATATATCCGTCTGTAGCCTATGTCAGTCTGTAGCCTATATCCGTCTGTAGCCTATGTCGGTCTGTAGCCTTTGCCAGTCTCTGGCCTCTGTCAGTCTGTAGCCTATATCAGTCTGTAGCCTATGTCGGTCTGTAGCCTATATCAGTCTGTAGCCTATATCAGTCTGTAGCCTATGTCGGTCTGTAGCCCATGTCAGTCTCTAGCCTATATCAGTCTGTAGCCTATGTCGGTCTGTAGCCTATATCAGTCTGTAGCCTATATCAGTCTGTAGCCTATGTCGGTCTGTAGCCTTTGCCAGTCTCTGGCCTCTGTCAGTCTGTAGCCTATGTCGGTCTGTAGCCTATATCAGTCTGTAGCCTATATCAGTCTGTAGCTTATATCAGTCTGTAGCCCATGTCGGTCTGTAGCCTTTGTCAGTCTCTGGCCTATGTCAGTCTGTAGCCTATGTCAGTCTGTAGTCCATGTCAGTATCTAGCCTATGTCAGTCTGTAGCCTATATCAGTCTTTAGCCTATATCAGTCTGTAGCCTATGTCGGTCTGTAGCCCATGTCAGTCTGTAGCCTATGTCGGTCTGTAGCCTATATCAGTGTGTAGCCTATGTCGGTCTGTAGCCCATGTCAGTCTGTAGCCTATGTCGGTCTGTAGCCTATATCAGTCTGTAGCCTATGTCGGTCTGTAGCCTATGTCGGTCTGTAGTCTATGTCAGTCTGTAGCATATATCCGTCTGTAGCCTATGTCAGTCTGTAGCCTATATCCGTCTGTAGCCTATGTCGGTCTGTAGCCTTTGCCAGTCTCTGGCCTCTGTCAGTCTGTAGCCTATCAGTCTGTAGCCTATGTCGGTCTGTAGCCTATATCAGTCTGTAGCCTATATCAGTCTGTAGCCTATGTCGGTCTGTAGCCCATGTCAGTCTCTAGCCTATATCAGTCTGTAGCCTATGTCGGTCTGTAGCCTATGTCGGTCTGTAGCCTTTGCCAGTCTCTGGCCTCTGTCAGTCTGTAGCCTATGTCGGTCTGTAGCCTATATCAGTCTGTAGCCTATATCAGTCTGTAGCTTATATCAGTCTGTAGCCCATGTCGATCTGTAGCCTTTGTCAGTCTCTGGCCTATGTCAGTCTGTAGCCTATGTCAGTCTGTAGCCTATGTCGGTCTGTAGCCTATGTCGGTCTGTAGTCTATGTCGGTCTGTAGCCTATGTCGGTCTGTAGCCTATGTCGGTCTGTAGCCTATGTCGGTCTGTAGCCTATGTCGGTCTGTAGCCTATGTCAGTCTGTAGCCTTTGCCAGTCTCTGGCCTATGTCAGTCTGTAGCCTATGTCAGTCTGTAGCCTATGTGAGTCTGTATCCTATGTCAGTCTGTAGCCTATGTCGGTCTGTAGCGTTTGCCAGTCTCTGGCCTATGTCAGTCTGTAGCCTATGTCAGTCTGTAGCCTATGTCAGTCTGTAGCCTATGTCAGTCTGTAGCCTATGTCGGTCTGTAGCCTATGTCGGTCTGTAGCCTATGTCGGTCTGTAGCCTATGTCAGTCTGTAGCCAATGTCAGTGTGTAGCCTATGTCAGTCTGTAGCCTATGTCGGTCTGTAGCGTTTGCCAGTCTCTGGCCTATGTCAGTCTGTAGCCTATGTCAGTCTCTAGCCTTTGCCAGTCTCTGGCCTATGTCGGTCTGTAGCCTATGTCGGTCTGTAGCCTATGTCAGTCTGTAGCCTTTCTCGGTCTGTAGCCTATGTCGGTCTGTAGCCTATGTCGGTCTGTAGCCTATGTCGGTCTTTAGCCTATGTCAGTCTTTAGCCTATGTCAGTCTGTAGCCTATGTCAGTCTGTAGCCCATGTCGGTCTGTAGCCTATGTCGGTCTGTAGCCTATATCAGTCTGTAGCTTATATCAGTCTGTAGCCCATGTCGGTCTGTAGCCTTTGTCAGTCTCTGGCCTATGTCAGTCTGTAGCCTATGTCAGTCTGTAGCCTATGTCGGTCTGTAGCCTATGTCGGTCTGTATCCTATGTCAGTCTGTAGCCTATGTCAGTCTGTAGCCTATGTCGGTCTGTAGCCTATGTCGGTCTGTAGCCTATGTCAGTCTGTAGCCTATGTCAGTCTGTAGTCTATGTCATTCTGTAGCCTATGTCGGTCTGTAGCGTTTGCCAGTCTCTGGCCTATGTCAGTCTGTAGCCTATGTCAATCTGTAGCCTATGTCAGTATGTAGACTATGTCAGTCTATAGCCTATGTCAGTCTGTAGCCTATGTCAGTCTGTAGCCCATGTCGGTCTGTAGCCTATGTCGGTCTGTATCCTATATCAGTCTGTAGCTTATATCAGTCTGTAGCCCATGTCGGTCTGTAGCCTTTGTCAGTCTCTGGCCTATGTCAGTCTGTAGCCTATGTCAGTCTGTAGCCTATGTCAGTCTCTAGCCTCTGTCAGTCTCTGGCCTATGCCAGTCTGTAGCCTTTGCCAGTCTCTGGCCTATGTCAGTCTGTAGCCTATGTGAGTCTGTAGCCTATGTCAGTCTGTAGCCCATGTCAGTCTCTAGGCTTGTCAGTCTGTGGCCTATGTCGGTCTGTAGCCTATATCACTCTGTAGCCTATGTCGGTCTGTAGCCTATGTCAGTCTGTAGTCCATGTCAGTATCTAGCCTATGTCAGTCTGTAGCCTATATCAGTCTTTAGCCTATATCAGTCTGTAGCCTATGTCGGTCTGTAGCCCATGTCAGTCTGTAGCCTATGTCGGTCTGTAGCCTATATCAGTGTGTAGCCTATGTCGGTCTGTAGCCCATGTCAGTCTGTAGCCTATGTCGGTCTGTAGCCTATATCAGTCTGTAGCCTATGTCGGTCTGTAGCCTATGTCGGTCTGTAGTCTATGTCAGTCTGTAGCATATATCCGTCTGTAGCCTATGTCAGTCTGTAGCCTATATCCGTCTGTAGCCTATGTCGGTCTGTAGCCTTTGCCAGTCTCTGGCCTCTGTCAGTCTGTAGCCTATATCAGTCTGTAGCCTATGTCGGTCTGTAGCCTATATCAGTCTGTAGCCTATATCAGTCTGTAGCCTATGTCGGTCTGTAGCCCATGCCAGTCTCTAGCCTATATCAGTCTGTAGCCTATGTCGGTCTGTAGCCTATATCAGTCTGTAGCCTATATCAGTCTGTAGCCTATGTCGGTCTGTAGCCATTTGCCAGTCTCTGGCCTCTGTCAGTCTGTAGCCTATGTCGGTCTGTAGCCTATATCAGTCTGTAGCCTATATCAGTCTGTAGCTTATATCAGTCTGTAGCCCATGTCGGTCTGTAGCCTTTGTCAGTCTCTGGCCTATGTCAGTCTGTAGCCTATGTCAGTCTGTAGTCCATGTCAGTATCTAGCCTATGTCAGTCTGTAGCCTATATCAGTCTTTAGCCTATATCAGTCTGTAGCCTATGTCGGTCTGTAGCCCATGTCAGTCTGTAGCCTATGTCGGTCTGTAGCCTATATCAGTGTGTAGCCTATGTCGGTCTGTAGCCCATGTCAGTCTGTAGCCTATGTCGGTCTGTAGCCTATATCAGTCTGTAGCCTATGTCGGTCTGTAGCCTATGTCGGTCTGTAGTCTATGTCAGTCTGTAGCATATATCCGTCTGTAGCCTATGTCAGTCTGTAGCCTATATCCGTCTGTAGCCTATGTCGGTCTGTAGCCTTTGCCAGTCTCTGGCCTCTGTCAGTCTGTAGCCTATATCAGTCTGTAGCCTATGTCGGTCTGTAGCCTATATCAGTCTGTAGCCTATATCAGTCTGTAGCCTATGTCGGTCTGTAGCCCATGTCAGTCTCTAGCCTATATCAGTCTGTAGCCTATGTCGGTCTGTAGCCTATATCAGTCTGTAGCCTATATCAGTCTGTAGCCTATGTCGGTCTGTAGCCTTTGCCAGTCTCTGGCCTCTGTCAGTCTGTAGCCTATGTCGGTCTGTAGCCTATATCAGTCTGTAGCCTATATCAGTCTGTAGCTTATATCAGTCTGTAGCCCATGTCGGTCTGTAGCCTTTGTCAGTCTCTGGCCTATGTCAGTCTGTAGCCTATGTCAGTCTGTAGCCTATGTCGGTCTGTAGTCTATGTCGGTCTGTAGCCTATGTCGGTCTGTACCCTATGTCGGTCTGTAGCCTATGTCGGTCTGTAGCCTATGTCAGTCTGTAGCCTTTGCCAGTCTCTGGCCTATGTCAGTCTGTAGCCTATGTCAGTCTGTAGCCTATGTGAGTCTGTATCCTATGTCAGTCTGTAGCCTATGTCAGTCTGTAGCCTATGTCGGTCTGTAGCGTTTGCCAGTCTCTGGCCTATGTCAGTCTGTAGCCTATGTCAGTCTGTAGCCTATGTCAGTCTGTAGCCTATGTCAGTCTGTAGCCTATGTCGGTCTGTAGCCTATGTCGGTCTGTAGCCTATGTCGGTCTGTAGCCTATGTCAGTCTGTAGCCTATGTCAGTCTGTAGCCTATGTCGGTCTGTAGCGTTTGCCAGTCTCTGGCCTATGTCAGTCTGTAGCCTATGTCAGTCTCTAGCCTTTGCCAGTCTCTGGCCTATGTCGGTCTGTAGCCTATGTCGGTCTGTAGCCTATGTCAGTCTGTAGCCTTTCTCGGTCTGTAGCCTATGTCGGTCTGTAGCCTATGTCGGTCTGTAGCCTATGTCGGTCTTTAGCCTATGTCAGTCTTTAGCCTATGTCAGTCTGTAGCCTATGTCAGTCTGTAGCCCATGTCGGTCTGTAGCCTATGTCGGTCTGTAGCCTATATCAGTCTGTAGCTTATATCAGTCTGTAGCCCATGTCGGTCTGTAGCCTTTGTCAGTCTCTGGCCTATGTCAGTCTGTAGCCTATGTCAGTCTGTAGCCTATGTCGGTCTGTAGCCTATGTCGGTCTGTATCCTATGTCAGTCTGTAGCCTATGTCAGTCTGTAGCCTATGTCGGTCTGTAGCCTATGTCGATCTGTAGCCTATGTCAGTCTGTAGCCTATGTCATTCTGTAGCCTATGTCGGTCTGTAGCGTTTGCCAGTCTCTGGCCTATGTCAGTCTGTAGCCTATGTCAATCTGTAGCCTATGTCAGTATGTAGACTATGTCAGTCTATAGCCTATGTCAGTCTGTAGCCTATGTCAGTCTGTAGCCCATGTCGGTCTGTAGCCTATGTCGGTCTGTATCCTATATCAGTCTGTAGCTTATATCAGTCTGTAGCCCATGTCGGTCTGTAGCCTTTGTCAGTCTCTGGCCTATGTCAGTCTGTAGCCTATGTCAGTCTGTAGCCTATGTCAGTCTGTAGCCTATGTCGGTCTGTAGCCTATGTCGGTCTGTATCCTATGTCAGTCTGTAGCCTATGTCAGTCTGTAGCCCATGTCAGTCTCTAGGCTTGTCAGTCTGTAGCCTATGTCGGTCTGTAGCCTATATCACTCTGTAGCCTATGTCGGTCTGTAGCCTATGTCAGTCTGTAGCCCATGTCGGTCTGTAGCCTATGTCGGTCTGTATCCTATATCAGTCTGTAGCTTATATCAGTCTGTAGCCCATGTCGGTCTGTAGCCTTTGTCAGTCTCTGGCCTATGTCAGTCTGTAGCCTATGTCAGTCTGTAGCCTATGTCAGTCTGTAGCCTATGTCGGTCTGTAGCCTATGTCGGTCTGTATCCTATGTCAGTCTGTAGCCTATGTCAGTCTGTAGCCCATGTCAGTCTCTAGGCTTGTCAGTCTGTAGCCTATGTCGGTCTGTAGCCTATATCAGTCTGTAGCCTATGTCGGTCTGTATCCTATATCAGTCTGTAGCTTATATCAGTCTGTAGCCTATGTCGGTCTGTAGCCCATGTCAGTCTGTAGCCTATGTCGGTCTGTAGCCTATATCAGTCTGTAGCCTATGTCGGTCTGTAGCCTATATCAGTGTGTAGCCTATGTCGGTCTGTAGCCCATGTCAGTCTGTAGCCTATGTCGGTCTGTAGCCTATATCAGTCTGTAGCCTATGTCGGTCTGTAGCCTATGTCCGTCTGTAGCCTATGTCAGTCTGTAGCCTATATCCGTCTGTAGCCTATGTCAATCTGTAGCCTATATCCGTCTGTAGCCTATGTCAGTCTGTAGCCCATATCAGTCTGTAGCCTATATCAGTCTGTAGCCTATGTCGGTCTGTAGCCTATGTCGGTCTGTAGCCTTTGCCAGTCTCTGGCCTCTGTCAGTCTGTAGCCTATATCAGTCTGTAGCCTATGTCGGTCTGTAGCCTATATCAGTCTGTAGCCTATATCGGTCTGTAGCCTATGTCGGTCTGTAGCCTATGTCAGTCTGTAGCCTATGTCAGTCTGTAGCCTATATCAGTCTGTAGCCTATATCAGTCCGTAGCCTATGTCGGTCTGTAGCCTTTGCCAGTCTCTGGCCTATGTCAGTCTGTAGCCTATATCGGTCTGTAGCCTATGTCGGTCTGTAGCCTATATCGGTCTGTAGCCTATATCAGTCTGTAGCCTATATCAGTCTGTAGCCTATATCAGTCTGTAGCCTATGTCGGTCTGTAGCCTTTGCCAGTCTCTGGCCTATGTCAGTCTGTAGCCTATGTCAGTCTGTAGCCTATGTCAGTCTGTAGCCTATGTCAGTCTGTAGCCTATATCAGTCTGTAGCCTATATCAGTCGGTAGCCTATGTCGGTCTGTAGCCTTTGCCAGTCTCTGGCCTATGTCAGTCTGTAGCCTATATCGGTCTGTAGCCTATGTCGGTCTGTAGCCTATATCAGTCTGTAGCCTATATCAGTCTGTAGCCTATATCAGTCTGTAGCCTATGTCGGTCTGTAGCCTTTGCCAGTCTCTGGCCTATGTCAGTCTGTAGCCTATGTCAGTCTGTAGCCTATGTCAGTCTGTAGCCTATGTCAGTCTGTAGCCTATGTCAATCTGTAGCCTATGTCGGTCTGTAGCCTATGTCGGTCTCTAGCCTATGTCAGTCTCTGGCGTATGCCAGTCTGTAGCCTTTGCCAGTCTCTGGCCTATGTCAGTCTGTAGCCTATGTCAGTCTGTAGCCTTTGCCAGTCTCTGGCCTATGTCAGTCTGTAGCCTATGTCAGTCTCTAGCCTATGTCAGTCTCTGGCCTATGTCGGTCTGTAGCCTATGTCGGTCTGTAGCCTATGTCGGTCTGTAGCCTATGTCGGTCTGTAGCCTATGTCGGTCTGTAGCCTATGTCGGTCTGTAGCCTATGTCGGTCTGTAGCCTTTGCCAGTCTCTGGCCTATGTCAGTCTGTAGCCTATGTCAGTCTGTAGCCTATGTCAGTCTCTGGCCTATGTCAGTCTCTGGCCTATGTCAGTCTGTAGCCTATGTCGGTCTGTAGCCTATGTCGGTCTGTAGCCTATGTCCGTCTGACGCCTATGTCGGTCTGTAGCCTATGTCAGTCTGTAGCCCATGTCGGTCTGTAGCCTTTTCCAGTCTCTTGCCTATGTCAGTCTGTAGCCTATGTCAGTCTGTAGCCTATGTCACTCTGTAGCCTATGTCGGTCTGTAGCCTATGTCGGTCTGTAGCCTATGTCGGTCTGTAGCCTATGTCGGTCTGTAGCCTATATCAGTCTGTAGCCTATATCAGTCTGTAGCCTATGTCGGTCTGTAGCCTTTGCCAGTCTGTGGCCTATGTCAGTCTGTAGCCTATGTCAGTCTGTAGCCTATGTCAGTCTCTAGCCTATGTCAGTCTCTGGCCTATGCCAGTCTGTAGCCTTTGCCAGTCTCTGGCGTATGTCAGTCTGTAGCCTATGTGAGTCTGTAGCCTATGTCAGTCTGTAGCCCATGTCAGTCTCTAGGCTTGTCAGTCTGTAGCCTATGTCGGTCTGTAGCCTATATCACTCTGTAGCCTATGTCGGTTATTAGCCTATGTCAGTCTGTAGCCCATGTCAGTATCTAGCCTATGTCAGTCTGTAGCCTATATCAGTCTTAGCCTATATCAGTCTGTAGCCTATGTCGGTCTGTAGCCCATGTCAGTCTGTAGCCTATGTCGGTCTGTAGCCTATATCAGTCTGTAGCCTATGTCGGTCTGTAGCCTATATCAGTGTGTAGCGTATGTCGGTCTGTAGCCCATGTCCGTCTGTAGCCTATGTCGGTCTGTAGCCTATATCAGTCTGTAGCCTATGTCGGTCTGTAGCCTATGTCGGTCTGTAGCCGATGTCGGTCTGTAGCCTATGTCAGTCTGTAGCCTATATCCGTCTGTAGCCTATGTCAGTCTGTAGCCTATATCCGTCTGTAGCCTACGTCAGTCTATAGCCTATGTCAGTCTGTAGCCTATATAAGTCTGTAGCCTATGTCGGTCTGTAGCCCATGTCAGTCTCTAGCCTATATCAGTCTGTAGCCTATGTCGGTCTGTAGCCTATATCAGTCTGTAGCCTATGTCGGTCTGTAGCCTTTGCCAGTCTCTGGCCTCTGTCAGTCTGTAGCCTATGTCGGTCTGTAGCCTATATCAGTCTGTAGCCTATATCAGTCTGTAGCCTATGTCGGTCTGTAGCCTATCTCAGTCTGTAGCCTATGTCAGTCTGTAGCCTATATCAGTCTGTAGCCTATATCAGTCCGTAGCCTATGTCGGTCTGTAGCCTTTGCCAGTCTCTGGCCTATGTCAGTCTGTAGCCTATATCGGTCTGTAGCCTATGTCGGTCTGTAGCCTATATCAGTCTGTAGCCTATATCAGTCTGTAGCCTATATCAGTCTGTAGCCTATATCAGTCTGTAGCCTATGTCGGTCTGTAGCCTATATCAGTCTGTAGCCTATGTCGGTCTGTAGCCGTTGCCAGTCTCTGGCCTATGTCAGTCTGTAGCCTATATCGGTCTGTAGCCTATGTCGGTCTGTAGCCTATATCAGTCTGTAGCCTATATCAGTCTGTAGCCTATATCAGTCTGTAGCCTATGTCGGTCTGTAGCCTTTGCCAGTCTCTGGCCTATGTCAGTCTGTAGCCTATGTCAGTCTCTGGCGTATGCCAGTCTGTAGCCTATGTCAGTCTGTAGCCTATGTCAGTCTGTAGCCTATATCAGTCTGTAGCCTATGTCGGTCTGTAGCCTTTGCCAGTCTCTGGCCTATGTCAGTCTGTAGCCTATATCGGTCTGTAGCCTATGTCGGTCTGTAGCCTATATCAGTCTGTAGCCTATATCAGTCTGTAGCCTATATCAGTCTGTAGCCTATGTCAGTCTCTGGCGTATGCCAGTCTGTAGCCTATATCAGTCTCTGGCCTATGTCAGTCTGTAGCCTATGTCAGTCTGTAGCCTATGTCAGTCTGTAGCCTATATCAGTCTGTAGCCTATGTCGGTCTGTAGCCTTTGCCAGTCTCTGGCCTATGTCAGTCTGTAGCCTATATCGGTCTGTAGCCTATGTCGGTCTGTAGCCTATATCAGTCTGTAGCCTATATCAGTCTGTAGCCTATATCAGTCTGTAGCCTATGTCGGTCTGTAGCCTTTGCCAGTCTCTGGCCTATGTCAGTCTGTAGCCTATGTCAGTCTGTAGCCTATGTCAGTCTGTAGCCTATGTCAATCTGTAGCCTATGTCGGTCTGTAGCCTATGTCGGTCTCTAGCCTATGTCAGTCTCTTGCCTATGTCAGTCTCTAGCCTATGTCAGTCTCTGGCGTATGCCAGTCTGTAGCCTTTGCCAGTCTCTGGCCTATGTCAGTCTGTAGCCTATGTCAGTCTGTAGCCTTTGCCAGTCTCTGGCCTATGTCAGTCTGTAGCCTATGTAAGTCTCTAGCCTATGTCAGTCTCTGGCCTATGTCAGTCTGTAGCCTATGTCGGTCTGTAGCCTATGTCGGTCTGTAGCCTATGTCGGTCTGTAGCCTATGTCGGTCTGTAGCCTATGTCGGTCTGTAGCCTATGTCGGTCTGTAGCCTATGTCGGTCTGTAGCCTATGTCGGTCTGTAGCCTATGTCGGTCTGTAGCCTATGTCGGTCTGTAGCCTATGTCGGTCTGTAGCCTATGTCGGTCTGTAGCCTATGTCGGTCTGTAGCCTATGTCGGTCTGTAGCCTATGTCGGTCTGTAGCCTATGTCAGTCTGTAGCCTTTGCCAGTCTCTGGCCTATGTCAGTCTGTAGCCTATGTGAGTCTGTAGCCTATGTGAGTCTGTATCCTATGTCAGTCTGTAGCCTATGTCAGTCTGTAGCCCATGTCGGTCTGTAGCCTATGTCGGTCTGTAGCCTATATCAGTCTGTAGCTTATATCAGTCTGTAGCCCATGTCGGTCTGTAGCCTTTGTCAGTCTCTGGCCTATGTCAGTCTGTAGCCTATGTCAGTCTGTAGCCTATGTCGGTCTGTAGCCTATGTCGGTCTGTATCCTATGTCAGTCTGTAGCCTATGTCAGTCTGTAGCCTATGTCGGTCTGTAGCCTATGTCAGTCTGTAGCCTATGTCAGTCTGTAGCCTATGTCAGTCTGTAGCCTATGTCGGTCTGTAGCGTTTGCCAGTCTCTGGCCTATGTCAGTCTGTAGCCTATGTCAATCTGTAGCCTATGTCAGTATGTAGCCTATGTCAGTCTATAGCCTATGTCAGTCTGTAGCCTATGTCAGTCTGTAGCCCATGTCGGTCTGTAGCCTATGTCGGTCTGTATCCTATATCAGTCTGTAGCTTATATCAGTCTGTAGCCCATGTCGGTCTGTAGCCTTTGTCAGTCTCTGGCATATGTCAGTCTGTAGCCTATGTCAGTCTGTAGCCTATGTCAGTCTGTAGCCTATGTCAGTCTGTAGCCTATGTCAGTCTGTAGCCTATGTCGGTCTGTAGCCTATGTCGGTCTGTATCCTATGTCAGTCTGTAGCCTATGTCAGTCTGTAGCCTATGTCGGTCTGTAGCCTATGTCGGTCTGTAGCCTATGTCAGTCTGTAGCCTATGTCAGTCTGTAGCCTATGTCAGTGAGTAGCCTATGTCAGTCTGTAGCCTATGTCAGTCTGTAGCCTATGTCAGTCTGTAGCCTATGTCAGTCTGTAGCCTATGTCAGTATGTAGCCTATGTCGGTCTGTAGCCTATGTCGGTCTGTAGCCTATGTCGGTCTGTAGCCTATGTCGGTCTGTAGCCTATGTCGGTCTGTAGCCTATGTCGGTCTGTAGCCTATGTCGGTCTTTAGCCTATGTCAGTCTGTAGCCTTTCTCGGTCTGTAGCCTATGTCGGTCTGTAGCCTATGTCAGTCTGTAGCCTATGTCGGTCTGTAGCCTTTGCCAGTCTCTGGCCTATGTCAGTCTGTAGCCTATGTCAGTCTGTAGCCTATGTCCGTCTGAAGCCTATATCGGTCTGTAGCCTATGTCAGTCTGTAGCCCATGTCGGTCTGTAGCCTTTGCCAGTCTCTGGCCTATGTCAGTCTGTAGCCTATGTCAGTCTGTAGCCTATGTCACTCTGTAGCCTATGTCGGTCTGTAGCCTATGTCGGTCTGTAGCCTATGTCGGTCTGTAGCCTATGTCGGTCTGTAGCCTATGTCGGTCTGTAGCCTTTGCCAGTCTGTGGCCTATGTCAGTCTGTAGCCTATGTCAGTCTGTAGCCTATGTCAGTCTCTAGCCTATGTCAGTCTCTGACCTATGCCAGTCTGTAGCCTTTGCCAGTCTCTGGCCTATGTCAGTCTGTAGCCTATGTGAGTCTGTAGCCTATGTCAGTCTGTAGCCCATGTCAGTCTCTAGGCTTGTCAGTCTGTGGCCTATGTCGGTCTGTAGCCTATATCACTCTGTAGCCTATGTCGGTCTGTAGCCTATGTCAGTCTGTAGTCCATGTCAGTATCTAGCCTATGTCAGTCTGTAGCCTATATCAGTCTTTAGCCTATATCAGTCTGTAGCCTATGTCGGTCTGTAGCCCATGTCAGTCTGTAGCCTATGTCGGTCTGTAGCCTATATCAGTGTGTAGCCTATGTCGGTCTGTAGCCCATGTCAGTCTGTAGCCTATGTCGGTCTGTAGCCTATATCAGTCTGTAGCCTATGTCGGTCTGTAGCCTATGTCGGTCTGTAGTCTATGTCAGTCTGTAGCATATATCCGTCTGTAGCCTATGTCAGTCTGTAGCCTATATCCGTCTGTAGCCTATGTCGGTCTGTAGCCTTTGCCAGTCTCTGGCCTCTGTCAGTCTGTAGCCTATATCAGTCTGTAGCCTATGTCGGTCTGTAGCCTATATCAGTCTGTAGCCTATATCAGTCTGTAGCCTATGTCGGTCTGTAGCCCATGTCAGTCTCTAGCCTATATCAGTCTGTAGCCTATGTCGGTCTGTAGCCTATATCAGTCTGTAGCCTATATCAGTCTGTAGCCTATGTCGGTCTGTAGCCTTTGCCAGTCTCTGGCCTCTGTCAGTCTGTAGCCTATATCAGTCTGTAGCCTATGTCGGTCTGTAGCCTATATCAGTCTGTAGCCTATATCAGTCTGTAGCTTATATCAGTCTGTAGCCCATGTCGGTCTGTAGCCTTTGTCAGTCTCTGGCCTATGTCAGTCTGTAGCCTATGTCAGTCTGTAGCCTATGTCGGTCTGTAGCCTATGTCGGTCTGTAGTCTATGTCGGTCTGTAGCCTATGTCGGTCTGTAGCCTATGTCGGTCTGTAGCCTATGTCGGTCTGTAGCCTATGTCGGTCTGTAGCCTATGTCAGTCTGTAGCCTTTGCCAGTCTGTGGCCTATGTCAGTCTGTAGCCTATGTCAGTCTGTAGCCTATGTGAGTCTGTATCCTATGTCAGTCTGTAGCCTATGTCAGTCTGTAGCCTATGTCGGTCTGTAGCGTTTGCCAGTCTCTGGCCTATGTCAGTCTGTAGCCTATGTCAGTCTGTAGCCTATGTCGGTCTGTAGCCTATGTCGGTCTGTAGCCTATGTCGGTCTGTAGCCTATGTCAGTCTGTAGCCTATGTCAGTCTGTAGCCTATGTCAGTCTGTAGCCTATGTCGGTCTGTAGCGTTTGCCAGTCTCTGGCCTATGTCAGTCTCTAGCCTTTGCCAGTCTCTGGCATATGTCGGTCTGTAGCCTATGTCGGTCTGTAGCCTATGTCAGTCTGTAGCCTTTCTCGGTCTGTAGCCTATGTCGGTCTGTAGCCTATGTCGGTCTGTAGCCTATGTCGGTCTTTAGCCTATGTCAGTCTTTAGCCTATGTCAGTCTGTAGCCTATGTCAGTCTGTAGCCCATGTCGGTCTGTAGCCTATGTCGGTCTGTAGCCTATATCAGTCTGTAGCTTATATCAGTCTGTAGCCCATGTCGGTCTGTAGCCTTTGTCAGTCTCTGGCCTATGTCAGTCTGTAGCCTATGTCAGTCTGTAGCCTATGTCGGTCTGTAGCCTATGTCGGTCTGTATCCTATGTCAGTCTGTAGCCTATGTCAGTCTGTAGCCTATGTCGGTCTGTAGCCTATGTCGGTCTGTAGCCTATGTCAGTCTGTAGCCTATGTCAGTCTGTAGCCTATGTCATTCTGTAGCCTATGTCGGTCTGTAGCGTTTGCCAGTCTCTGGCCTATGTCAGTCTGTAGCCTATGTCAATCTGTAGCCTATGTCAGTATGTAGACTATGTCAGTCTATAGCCTATGTCAGTCTGTAGCCTATGTCAGTCTGTAGCCCATGTCGGTCTGTAGCCTATGTCGGTCTGTATCCTATATCAGTCTGTAGCTTATATCAGTCTGTAGCCCATGTCGGTCTGTAGCCTTTGTCAGTCTCTGGCCTATGTCAGTCTGTAGCCTATGTCAGTCTGTAGCCTATGTCAGTCTGTAGCCTATGTCGGTCTGTAGCCTATGTCGGTCTGTATCCTATGTCAGTCTGTAGCCTATGTCAGTCTGTAGCCTATGTCGGTCTGTAGCCTATGTCGGTCTGTAGCTTATATCAGTCTGTAGGCCATGTCGGTCTGTAGCGTTTGTCAGTCTCTGGCATATGTCAGTCTGTAGCCTATGTCAGTCTGTAGCCTATGTCAGTCTGTAGCCTATGTCGGTCTGTAGCCTATGTCGGTCTGTAGCCTATGTCGGTCTGTATCCTATGTCAGTCTGTAGCCTATGTCAGTCTGTAGCCTATGTCAGTCTGTAGCCTATGTCGGTCTGTAGCCTATGTCGGTCTGTAGCCTATGTCGGTCTGTAGCCTATGTCAGTCTGTAGCCTATGTCAGTCTGTAGCCTATGTCAGACTGTAGCCTGTGTCGGTCTGTAGCGTTTGCCAGTCTCTGGCCTATGTCAGTCTGTAGCCTATGTCAGTCTCTAGCCTTTGCCAGTCTCTGGCCTATGTCGGTCTGTAGCCTATGTCGGTCTGTAGCCTTTGCCAGTCTCTGGCCTATGTCAGTCTGTAGCCTATGTCAGTCTGTAGCCTTTGCCAGTCTCTGGCCTATGTCAGTCTGTAGCCTATGTCAGTCTCTAGCCTATGTCAGTCTCTGGCCTATGTCGGTCTGTAGCCTATGTCGGTCTGTAGCCTATGTCGGTCTGTAGCCTATGTCGGTCTGTAGCCTATGTCGGTCTGTAGCCTATGTCGGTCTGTAGCCTTTGCCAGTCTCTGGCCTATGTCAGTCTGTAGCCTATGTCAGTCTGTAGCCTATGTCAGTCTCTGGCCTATGTCAGTCTCTGGCCTATGTCAGTCTGTAGCCTATGTCGGTCTGTAGCCTATGTCGGTCTGTAGCCTATGTCCGTCTGACGCCTATGTCGGTCTGTAGCCTATGTCAGTCTGTAGCCCATGTCGGTCTGTAGCCTTTTCCAGTCTCTTGCCTATGTCAGTCTGTAGCCTATGTCAGTCTGTAGCCTATGTCACTCTGTAGCCTATGTCGGTCTGTAGCCTATGTCGGTCTGTAGCCTATGTCGGTCTGTAGCCTATGTCGGTCTGTAGCCTATATCAATCTGTAGCCTATATCAGTCTGTAGCCTATGTCGGTCTGTAGCCTTTGCCAGTCTGTGGCCTATGTCAGTCTGTAGCCTATGTCAGTCTGTAGCCTATGTCAGTCTCTAGCCTATGTCAGTCTCTGGCCTATGCCAGTCTGTAGCCTTTGCCAGTCTCTGGCGTATGTCAGTCTGTAGCCTATGTGAGTCTGTAGCCTATGTCAGTCTGTAGCCCATGTCAGTCTCTAGGCTTGTCAGTCTGTAGCCTATGTCGGTCTGTAGCCTATATCACTCTGTAGCCTATGTCGGTTATTAGCCTATGTCAGTCTGTAGCCCATGTCAGTATCTAGCCTATGTCAGTCTGTAGCCTATATCAGTCTTAGCCTATATCAGTCTGTAGCCTATGTCGGTCTGTAGCCCATGTCAGTCTGTAGCCTATGTCGGTCTGTAGCCTATATCAGTCTGTAGCCTATGTCGGTCTGTAGCCTATATCAGTGTGTAGCGTATGTCGGTCTGTAGCCCATGTCCGTCTGTAGCCTATGTCGGTCTGTAGCCTATATCGGTCTGTAGCCTATGTCGGTCTGTAGCCGATGTCGGTCTGTAGCCTATGTCAGTCTGTAGCCTATATCCGTCTGTAGCCTATGTCAGTCTGTAGCCTATATCCGTCTGTAGCCTACGTCAGTCTATAGCCTATGTCAGTCTGTAGCCTATATAAGTCTGTAGCCTATGTCGGTCTGTAGCCCATGTCAGTCTCTAGCCTATATCAGTCTGTAGCCTATGTCGGTCTGTAGCCTATATCAGTCTGTAGCCTATGTCGGTCTGTAGCCTTTGCCAGTCTCTGGCCTCTGTCAGTCTGTAGCCTATGTCGGTCTGTAGCCTATATCAGTCTGTAGCCTATATCAGTCTGTAGCCTATGTCGGTCTGTAGCCTATGTCAGTCTGTAGCCTATGTCAGTCTGTAGCCTATATCAGTCTGTAGCCTATATCAGTCCGTAGCCTATGTCGGTCTGTAGCCTTTGCCAGTCTCTGGCCTATGTCAGTCTGTAGCCTATATCGGTCTGTAGCCTATGTCGGTCTGTAGCCTATATCAGTCTGTAGCCTATATCAGTCTGTAGCCTATATCAGTCTGTAGCCTATATCAGTCTGTAGCCTATGTCGGTCTGTAGCCTATATCAGTCTGTAGCCTATGTCGGTCTGTAGCCTTTGCCAGTCTCTGGCCTATGTCAGTCTGTAGCCTATATCGGTCTGTAGCCTATGTCGGTCTGTAGCCTATATCAGTCTGTAGCCTATATCAGTCTGTAGCCTATATCAGTCTGTAGCCTATGTCGGTCTGTAGCCTTTGCCAGTCTCTGGCCTATGTCAGTCTGTAGCCTATGTCAGTCTCTGGCGTATGCCAGTCTGTAGCCTATGTCAGTCTGTAGCCTATGTCAGTCTGTAGCCTATATCAGTCTGTAGCCTATGTCGGTCTGTAGCCTTTGCCAGTCTCTGGCCTATGTCAGTCTGTAGCCTATATCGGTCTGTAGCCTATGTCGGTCTGTAGCCTATATCAGTCTGTAGCCTATATCAGTCTGTAGCCTATATCAGTCTGTAGCCTATGTCAGTCTCTGGCGTATGCCAGTCTGTAGCCTATATCAGTCTCTGGCCTATGTCAGTCTGTAGCCTATGTCAGTCTGTAGCCTATGTCAGTCTGTAGCCTATATCAGTCTGTAGCCTATGTCGGTCTGTAGCCTTTGCCAGTCTCTGGCCTATGTCAGTCTGTAGCCTATATCGGTCTGTAGCCTATGTCGGTCTGTAGCCTATATCAGTCTGTAGCCTATATCAGTCTGTAGCCTATATCAGTCTGTAGCCTATGTCGGTCTGTAGCCTTTGCCAGTCTCTGGCCTATGTCAGTCTGTAGCCTATGTCAGTCTGTAGCCTATGTCAGTCTGTAGCCTATGTCAATCTGTAGCCTATGTCGGTCTGTAGCCTATGTCGGTCTCTAGCCTATGTCAGTCTCTTGCCTATGTCAGTCTCTAGCCTATGTCAGTCTCTGGCGTATGCCAGTCTGTAGCCTTTGCCAGTCTCTGGCCTATGTCAGTCTGTAGCCTATGTCAGTCTGTAGCCTTTGCCAGTCTCTGGCCTATGTCAGTCTGTAGCCTATGTAAGTCTCTAGCCTATGTCAGTCTCTGGCCTATGTCAGTCTGTAGCCTATGTCGGTCTGTAGCCTATGTCGGTCTGTAGCCTATGTCGGTCTGTAGCCTATGTCGGTCTGTAGCCTATGTCGGTCTGTAGCCTATGTCGGTCTGTAGCCTATGTCGGTCTGTAGCCTATGTCGGTCTTTAGCCTATGTCGGTCTGTAGCCTATGTCGGTCTGTAGCCTATGTCGGTCTGTAGCCTATGTCGGTCTTTAGCCTATGTCAGTCTGTAGCCTATGTCCGTCTGAAGCCTATATCGGTCTGTAGCCTATGTCAGTCTGTAGCCCATGTCGGTCTGTAGCCTTTGCCAGTCTCTGGCCTATGTCAGTCTGTAGCCTATGTCAGTCTGTAGCCTATGTCAGTCTGTAGCCTATGTCAGTCTGTAGCCTATGTCAGTATGTAGCCTATGTCAGTATGTAGCCTATGTCGGTCTGTAGCCTATGTCGGTCTGTAGCCTATGTCGGTCTGTAGCCTATGTCGGTCTGTAGCCTATGTCGGTCTGTAGCCTATGTCGGTCTGTAGCCTATGTCGGTCTTTAGCCTATGTCAGTCTGTAGCCTTTCTCGGTCTGTAGCCTATGTCGGTCTGTAGCCTATGTCAGTCTGTAGCCTATGTCGGTCTGTAGCCTTTGCCAGTCTCTGGCCTATGTCAGTCTGTAGCCTATGTCAGTCTGTAGCCTATGTCCGTCTGAAGCCTATATCGGTCTGTAGCCTATGTCAGTCTGTAGCCCATGTCGGTCTGTAGCCTTTGCCAGTCTCTGGCCTATGTCAGTCTGTAGCCTATGTCAGTCTGTAGCCTATGTCACTCTGTAGCCTATGTCGGTCTGTAGCCTATGTCGGTCTGTAGCCTATGTCGGTCTGTAGCCTATGTCGGTCTGTAGCCTATGTCGGTCTGTAGCCTTTGCCAGTCTGTGGCCTATGTCAGTCTGTAGCCTATGTCAGTCTGTAGCCTATGTCAGTCTCTAGCCTATGTCAGTCTCTGGCCTATGCCAGTCTGTAGCCTTTGCCAGTCTCTGGCCTATGTCAGTCTGTAGCCTATGTGAGTCTGTAGCCTATGTCAGTCTGTAGCCCATGTCAGTCTCTAGGCTTGTCAGTCTGTGGCCTATGTCGGTCTGTAGCCTATATCACTCTGTAGCCTATGTCGGTCTGTAGCCTATGTCAGTCTGTAGTCCATGTCAGTATCTAGCCTATGTCAGTCTGTAGCCTATATCAGTCTTTAGCCTATATCAGTCTGTAGCCTATGTCGGTCTGTAGCCCATGTCAGTCTGTAGCCTATGTCGGTCTGTAGCCTATATCAGTGTGTAGCCTATGTCGGTCTGTAGCCCATGTCAGTCTGTAGCCTATGTCGGTCTGTAGCCTATATCAGTCTGTAGCCTATGTCGGTCTGTAGCCTATGTCGGTCTGTAGTCTATGTCAGTCTGTAGCATATATCCGTCTGTAGCCTATGTCAGTCTGTAGCCTATATCCGTCTGTAGCCTATGTCGGTCTGTAGCCTTTGCCAGTCTCTGGCCTCTGTCAGTCTGTAGCCTATATCAGTCTGTAGCCTATGTCGGTCTGTAGCCTATATCAGTCTGTAGCCTATATCAGTCTGTAGCCTATGTCGGTCTGTAGCCCATGTCAGTCTCTAGCCTATATCAGTCTGTAGCCTATGTCGGTCTGTAGCCTATATCAGTCTGTAGCCTATATCAGTCTGTAGCCTATGTCGGTCTGTAGCCTTTGCCAGTCTCTGGCCTCTGTCAGTCTGTAGCCTATATCAGTCTGTAGCCTATGTCGGTCTGTAGCCTATATCAGTCTGTAGCCTATATCAGTCTGTAGCTTATATCAGTCTGTAGCCCATGTCGGTCTGTAGCCTTTGTCAGTCTCTGGCCTATGTCAGTCTGTAGCCTATGTCAGTCTGTAGCCTATGTCGGTCTGTAGCCTATGTCGGTCTGTAGTCTATGTCGGTCTGTAGCCTATGTCGGTCTGTAGCCTATGTCGGTCTGTAGCCTATGTCGGTCTGTAGCCTATGTCGGTCTGTAGCCTATGTCAGTCTGTAGCCTTTGCCAGTCTGTGGCCTATGTCAGTCTGTAGCCTATGTCAGTCTGTAGCCTATGTGAGTCTGTATCCTATGTCAGTCTGTAGCCTATGTCAGTCTGTAGCCTATGTCGGTCTGTAGCGTTTGCCAGTCTCTGGCCTATGTCAGTCTGTAGCCTATGTCAGTCTGTAGCCTATGTCGGTCTGTAGCCTATGTCGGTCTGTAGCCTATGTCGGTCTGTAGCCTATGTCAGTCTGTAGCCTATGTCAGTCTGTAGCCTATGTCAGTCTGTAGCCTATGTCGGTCTGTAGCGTTTGCCAGTCTCTGGCCTATGTCAGTCTCTAGCCTTTGCCAGTCTCTGGCATATGTCGGTCTGTAGCCTATGTCGGTCTGTAGCCTATGTCAGTCAGTAGCCTTTCTCGGTCTGTAGCCTATGTCGGTCTGTAGCCTATGTCGGTCTGTAGCCTATGTCGGTCTTTAGCCTATGTCAGTCTTTAGCCTATGTCAGTCTGTAGCCTATGTCAGTCTGTAGCCCATGTCGGTCTGTAGCCTATGTCGGTCTGTAGCCTATATCAGTCTGTAGCTTATATCAGTCTGTAGCCCATGTCGGTCTGTAGCCTTTGTCAGTCTCTGGCCTATGTCAGTCTGTAGCCTATGTCAGTCTGTAGCCTATGTCGGTCTGTAGCCTATGTCGGTCTGTATCCTATGTCAGTCTGTAGCCTATGTCAGTCTGTAGCCTATGTCGGTCTGTAGCCTATGTCGGTCTGTAGCCTATGTCAGTCTGTAGCCTATGTCAGTCTGTAGCCTATGTCATTCTGTAGCCTATGTCGGTCTGTAGCGTTTGCCAGTCTCTGGCCTATGTCAGTCTGTAGCCTATGTCAATCTGTAGCCTATGTCAGTATGTAGACTATGTCAGTCTATAGCCTATGTCAGTCTGTAGCCTATGTCAGTCTGTAGCCCATGTCGGTCTGTAGCCTATGTCGGTCTGTATCCTATATCAGTCTGTAGCTTATATCAGTCTGTAGCCCATGTCGGTCTGTAGCCTTTGTCAGTCTCTGGCCTATGTCAGTCTGTAGCCTATGTCAGTCTGTAGCCTATGTCAGTCTGTAGCCTATGTCGGTCTGTAGCCTATGTCGGTCTGTATCCTATGTCAGTCTGTAGCCTATGTCAGTCTGTAGCCTATGTCGGTCTGTAGCCTATGTCGGTCTGTAGCTTATATCAGTCTGTAGGCCATGTCGGTCTGTAGCGTTTGTCAGTCTCTGGCATATGTCAGTCTGTAGCCTATGTCAGTCTGTAGCCTATGTCAGTCTGTAGCCTATGTCAGTCTGTAGCCTATGTCGGTCTGTAGCCTATGTCGGTCTGTATCCTATGTCAGTCTGTAGCCTATGTCAGTCTGTAGCCTATGTCAGTCTGTAGCCTATGTCGGTCTGTAGCCTATGTCGGTCTGTAGCCTATGTCGGTCTGTAGCCTATGTCAGTCTGTAGCCTATGTCAGTCTGTAGCCTATGTCAGACTGTAGCCTGTGTCGGTCTGTAGCGTTTGCCAGTCTCTGGCCTATGTCAGTCTGTAGCCTATGTCAGTCTCTAGCCTTTGCCAGTCTCTGGCCTATGTCGGTCTGTAGCCTATGTCGGTCTGTAGCCTTTGCCAGTCTCTGGCCTATGTCAGTCTGTAGCCTATGTCAGTCTGTAGCCTTTGCCAGTCTCTGGCCTATGTCAGTCTGTAGCCTATGTCAGTCTCTAGCCTATGTCAGTCTCTGGCCTATGTCGGTCTGTAGCCTATGTCGGTCTGTAGCCTATGTCGGTCTGTAGCCTATGTCGGTCTGTAGCCTATGTCGGTCTGTAGCCTATGTCGGTCTGTAGCCTTTGCCAGTCTCTGGCCTATGTCAGTCTGTAGCCTATGTCAGTCTGTAGCCTATGTCAGTCTCTGGCCTATGTCAGTCTCTGGCCTATGTCAGTCTGTAGCCTATGTCGGTCTGTAGCCTATGTCGGTCTGTAGCCTATGTCCGTCTGACGCCTATGTCGGTCTGTAGCCTATGTCAGTCTGTAGCCCATGTCGGTCTGTAGCCTTTTCCAGTCTCTTGCCTATGTCAGTCTGTAGCCTATGTCAGTCTGTAGCCTATGTCACTCTGTAGCCTATGTCGGTCTGTAGCCTATGTCGGTCTGTAGCCTATGTCGGTCTGTAGCCTATGTCGGTCTGTAGCCTATATCAGTCTGTAGCCTATATCAGTCTGTAGCCTATGTCGGTCTGTAGCCTTTGCCAGTCTGTGGCCTATGTCAGTCTGTAGCCTATGTCAGTCTGTAGCCTATGTCAGTCTCTAGCCTATGTCAGTCTCTGGCCTATGCCAGTCTGTAGCCTTTGCCAGTCTCTGGCGTATGTCAGTCTGTAGCCTATGTGAGTCTGTAGCCTATGTCAGTCTGTAGCCCATGTCAGTCTCTAGGCTTGTCAGTCTGTAGCCTATGTCGGTCTGTAGCCTATATCACTCTGTAGCCTATGTCGGTTATTAGCCTATGTCAGTCTGTAGCCCATGTCAGTATCTAGCCTATGTCAGTCTGTAGCCTATATCAGTCTTAGCCTATATCAGTCTGTAGCCTATGTCGGTCTGTAGCCCATGTCAGTCTGTAGCCTATGTCGGTCTGTAGCCTATATCAGTCTGTAGCCTATGTCGGTCTGTAGCCTATATCAGTGTGTAGCGTATGTCGGTCTGTAGCCCATGTCCGTCTGTAGCCTATGTCGGTCTGTAGCCTATATCGGTCTGTAGCCTATGTCGGTCTGTAGCCGATGTCGGTCTGTAGCCTATGTCGGTCTGTATCCTATGTCAGTCTGTAGCCTATGTCAGTCTGTAGCCTATGTCGGTCTGTAGCCTATGTCGGTCTGTAGCTTATATCAGTCTGTAGGCCATGTCGGTCTGTAGCGTTTGTCAGTCTCTGGCATATGTCAGTCTGTAGCCTATGTCAGTCTGTAGCCTATGTCAGTCTGTAGCCTATGTCAGTCTGTAGCCTATGTCGGTCTGTAGCCTATGTCGGTCTGTATCCTATGTCAGTCTGTAGCCTATGTCAGTCTGTAGCCTATGTCAGTCTGTAGCCTATGTCGGTCTGTAGCCTATGTCGGTCTGTAGCCTATGTCGGTCTGTAGCCTATGTCAGTCTGTAGCCTATGTCAGTCTGTAGCCTATGTCAGACTGTAGCCTGTGTCGGTCTGTAGCGTTTGCCAGTCTCTGGCCTATGTCAGTCTGTAGCCTATGTCAGTCTCTAGCCTTTGCCAGTCTCTGGCCTATGTCGGTCTGTAGCCTATGTCGGTCTGTAGCCCATGTCGGTCTGTAGCCTATGTCGGTCTGTAGCCTATATCAGTCTGTAGCTTATATCAGTCTGTAGCCCATGTCGGTCTGTAGCCTTTGTCAGTCTCTGGCCTATGTCAGTCTGTAGCCTATGTCAGTCTGTAGCCTATGTCAGTCTGTAGCCTATGTCGGTCTGTAGCCTTTGCCAGTCTCTGGCCTATGTCAGTCTGTAGCCTATATCGGTCTGTAGCCTATGTCGGTCTGTAGCCTATATCAGTCTGTAGCCTATATCAGTCTGTAGCCTATATCAGTCTGTAGCCTATGTCGGTCTGTAGCCTTTGCCAGTCTCTGGCGTATGTCAGTCTGTAGCCTATGTAAGTCTGTAGCCTATGTCAGTCTGTAGCCTATGTCAGTCTGTAGCCTATGTCAATCTGTAGCCTATGTCGGTCTGTAGCCTATGTCGGTCTCTAGCCTATGTCAGTCTCTTGCCTATGTCAGTCTCTAGCCTATGTCAGTCTCTGGCGTATGCCAGTCTGTAGCCTTTGCCAGTCTCTGGCCTATGTCAGTCTGTAGCCTATGTCAGTCTGTAGCCTATGTCACTCTGTAGCCTATGTCGGTCTGTAGCCTATGTCGGTCTGTAGCCTATGTCGGTCTGTAGCCTATGTCGGTCTGTAGCCTATGTCGGTCTGTAGCCTATATCAGTCTGTAGCCTATATCAGTCTGTAGCCTATGTCGGTCTGTAGCCTTTGCCAGTCTGTGGCCTATGTCAGTCTGTAGCCTATGTCAGTCTGTAGCCTATGTCAGTCTCTAGCCTATGTCAGTCTCTGGCCTATGCCAGTCTGTAGCCTTTGCCAGTCTCTGGCCTAAGTCAGTCTGTAGCCTATGTGAGTCTGTAGCCTATGTCAGTCTGTAGCCCATGTCAGTCTCTAGGCTTGTCAGTCTGTAGCCTATGTCGGTCTGTAGCCTATATCACTCTGTAGCCTATGTCGGTCTGTAGCCTATGTCGGTCTGTAGCCTATGTCGGTCTGTAGCCTATCTCGGTCTGTAGCCTATCTCGGTCTGTAGCCTATGTCGGTCTGTAGCCTATGTCGGTCTGTAGCCTATGTCGGTCTGTAGCCTATGTCGGTCTGTAGCCTATGTCAGTCTGTAGCCTTTGCCAGTCTCTGGCCTATGTCAGTCTGTAGCCTATGTCAGTCTGTAGCCTATGTGAGTCTGTATCCTATGTCAGTCTGTAGCCTATGTCGGTCTGTAGCGTTTGCCAGTCTCTGGCCTATGTCAGTCTGTAGCCTATGTCAGTCTGTAGCCTATGTCAGTCTGTAGCCTATGTCGGTCTGTAGCCTATGTCGGTCTGTAGCCTATGTCGGTCTGTAGCCTATGTCAGTCTTTAGCCTATGTCAGTCTGTAGCCTATGTCAGACTGTAGCCTGTGTCGGTCTGTAGCGTTTGCCAGTCTCTGGCCTATGTCAGTCTGTAGCCTATGCCAGTCTCTAGCCTTTGCCAGTCTCTGGCCTATGTCGGTCTGTAGCCTATGTCGGTCTGTAGCCTATGTCAGTCTGTAGCCTATGTCGGTCTGTGGCCTTTGCCAGTCTCTGGCCTATGTCAGTCTATAGCCTATGTCAGTCTGTAGCCTATGTCAGTCTGTAGCCCATGTCGGTCTGTAGCCTATGTCGGTCTGTATCCTATATCAGTCTGTAGCTTATATCAGTCTGTAGCCCATGTTGGTCTGTAGCCTTTGTCAGTCTCTGGCCTATGTCAGTCTGTAGCCTATGTCAGTCTGTAGCCTATGTCAGTCTGTAGCCTATGTCGGTCTGTAGCCTATGTCGGTCTGTATCCTATGTCAGTCTGTAGCCTATGTCAGTCTGTAGCCTATGTCGGTCTCTAGCCTATGTCGGTCGGTAGCCTATGTCAGTCTGTAGCCTATGTCAGTCTGTAGCCTATGTCGGTCTGTAGCGTTTGCCAGTCTCTGGCCTATGTCAGTCTGTAGCCTATGTCAGTATGTAGCCTATGTCGGTCTGTAGCCTATGTCGGTCTGTAGCCTATGTCGGTCTTTAGCCTATGTCGGTCTTTAGCCTATGTCGGTCTGTAGCCTTTGCCAGTCTCTGGCCTATGTCAGTCTGTAGCCTATGTCAGTCTCTGGCGTATGCCAGTCTGTAGCCTTTGCCAGTCTCTGGCCTATGTCAGTCTGTAGCCTATGTCAGTCTGTAGCCTATATCAGTCTGTAGCCTATGTCGGTCTGTAGCCTTTGCCAGTCTCTGGCCTATGTCAGTCTGTAGCCTATATCGGTCTGTAGCCTATGTCGGTCTGTAGCCTATATCAGTCTCTGGCGTATGCCAGTCTGTAGCCTATATCAGTCTCTGGCCTATGTCAGTCTGTAGCCTATGTCAGTCTGTAGCCTATGTCAGTCTGTAGCCTATATCAGTCTGTAGCCTATGTCGGTCTGTAGCCTTTGCCAGTCTCTGGCCTATGTCAGTCTGTAGCCTATGTCAGTCTGTAGCCTATGTCACTCTGTAGCCTATGTCGGTCTGTAGCCTATGTCGGTCTGTAGCCTATGTCGGTCTGTAGCCTATGTCGGTCTGTAGCCTTTGCCAGTCTGTGGCCTATGTCAGTCTGTAGCCTATGTCAGTCTGTAGCCTATGTCAGTCTCTAGCCTATGTCAGTCTCTGGCCTATGCCAGTCTGTAGCCTTTGCCAGTCTCTGGCCTATGTCAGTCTGTAGCCTATGTGAGTCTGTAGCCTATGTCAGTCTGTAGCCCATGTCAGTCTCTAGGCTTGTCAGTCTGTGGCCTATGTCGGTCTGTAGCCTATATCACTCTGTAGCCTATGTCGGTCTGTAGCCTATGTCAGTCTGTAGTCCATGTCAGTATCTAGCCTATGTCAGTCTGTAGCCTATATCAGTCTTTAGCCTATATCAGTCTGTAGCCTATGTCGGTCTGTAGCCCATGTCAGTCTGTAGCCTATGTCGGTCTGTAGCCTATATCAGTGTGTAGCCTATGTCGGTCTGTAGCCCATGTCAGTCTGTAGCCTATGTCGGTCTGTAGCCTATATCAGTCTGTAGCCTATGTCGGTCTGTAGCCTATGTCGGTCTGTAGTCTATGTCAGTCTGTAGCATATATCCGTCTGTAGCCTATGTCAGTCTGTAGCCTATATCCGTCTGTAGCCTATGTCGGTCTGTAGCCTTTGCCAGTCTCTGGCCTCTGTCAGTCTGTAGCCTATATCAGTCTGTAGCCTATGTCGGTCTGTAGCCTATATCAGTCTGTAGCCTATATCAGTCTGTAGCCTATGTCGGTCTGTAGCCCATGTCAGTCTCTAGCCTATATCAGTCTGTAGCCTATGTCGGTCTGTAGCCTATATCAGTCTGTAGCCTATATCAGTCTGTAGCCTATGTCGGTCTGTAGCCTTTGCCAGTCTCTGGCCTCTGTCAGTCTGTAGCCTATATCAGTCTGTAGCCTATATCGGTCTGTAGCCTATATCAGTCTGTAGCCTATATCAGTCTGTAGCTTATATCAGTCTGTAGCCCATGTCGGTCTGTAGCCTTTGTCAGTCTCTGGCCTATGTCAGTCTGTAGCCTATGTCAGTCTGTAGCCTATGTCGGTCTGTAGCCTATGTCGGTCTGTAGTCTATGTCGGTCTGTAGCCTATGTCGGTCTGTAGCCTATGTCGGTCTGTAGCCTATGTCGGTCTGTAGCCTATGTCGGTCTGTAGCCTATGTCAGTCTGTAGCCTTTGCCAGTCTGTAGCCTATGTCAGTCTGTAGCCTATGTGAGTCTGTATCCTATGTCAGTCTGTAGCCTATGTCAGTCTGTAGCCTATGTCGGTCTGTAGCGTTTGCCAGTCTCTGGCCTATGTCAGTCTGTAGCCTATGTCAGTCTGTAGCGTATGTCAGTCTGTAGCCTATGTCGGTCTGTAGCCTATGTCGGTCTGTAGCCTATGTCGGTCTGTAGCCTATGTCAGTCTGTAGCCTATGTCAGTCTGTAGCCTATGTCAGTCTGTAGCCTATGTCGGTCTGTAGCGTTTGCCAGTCTCTGGCCTATGTCAGTCTGTAGCCTATGTCAGTCTCTAGCCTTTGCCAGTCTCTGGCCTATGTCGGTCTGTAGCCTATGTCGGTCTGTAGCCTATGTCAGTCTGTAGCCTTTCTCGGTCTGTAGCCTATGTCGGTCTGTAGCCTATGTCGGTCTGTAGCCTATGTCGGTCTTTAGCCTATGTCAGTCTTTAGCCTATGTCAGTCTGTAGCCTATGTCAGTCTGTAGCCCATGTCGGTCTGTAGCCTATGTCGGTCTGTAGCCTATATCAGTCTGTATCTTATATCAGTCTGTAGCCCATGTCGGTCTGTAGCCTTTGTCAGTCTCTGGCCTATGTCAGTCTGTAGCCTATGTCAGTCTGTAGCCTATGTCGGTCTGTAGCCTATGTCGGTCTGTATCCTATGTCAGTCTGTAGCCTATGTCAGTCTGTAGCCTATGTCGGTCTGTAGCCTATGTCGGTCTGTAGCCTATGTCAGTCTGTAGCCTATGTCAGTCTGTAGCCTATGTCATTCTGTAGCCTATGTCGGTCTGTAGCGTTTGCCAGTCTCTGGCCTATGTCAGTCTGTAGCCTATGTCAATCTGTAGCCTATGTCAGTATGTAGACTATGTCAGTCTATAGCCTATGTCAGTCTGTAGCCTATGTCAGTCTGTAGCCCATGTCGGTCTGTAGCCTATGTCGGTCTGTATCCTATATCAGTCTGTAGCTTATATCAGTCTGTAGCCCATGTCGGTCTGTAGCCTTTGTCAGTCTCTGGCCTATGTCAGTCTGTAGCCTATGTCAGTCTGTAGCCTATGTCAGTCTGTAGCCTATGTCGGTCTGTAGCCTATGTCGGTCTGTATCCTATGTCAGTCTGTAGCCTATGTCAGTCTGTAGCCTATGTCGGTCTCTAGCCTATGTCGGTCGGTAGCCTATGTCAGTCTGTAGCCTATGTCAGTCTGTAGCCTATGTCGGTCTGTAGCGTTTGCCAGTCTCTGGCCTATGTCAGTCTGTAGCCTATGTCAGTATGTAGCCTATGTCGGTCTGTAGCCTATGTCGGTCTGTAGCCTATGTCGGTCTTTAGCCTATGTCGGTCTTTAGCCTATGTCGGTCTGTAGCCTTTGCCAGTCTCTGGCCTATGTCAGTCTGTAGCCTATGTCAGTCTCTGGCGTATGCCAGTCTGTAGCCTTTGCCAGTCTCTGGCCTATGTCAGTCTGTAGCCTATGTCAGTCTGTAGCCTATATCAGTCTGTAGCCTATGTCGGTCTGTAGCCTTTGCCAGTCTCTGGCCTATATCGGTCTGTAGCCTATGTCGGTCTGTAGCCTATATCAGTCTCTGGCGTATGTCAGTCTGTAGCCTATGTCAGTCTGTAGCCTATGTCAGTCTGTAGCCTATATCAGTCTGTAGCCTATGTCGGTCTGTAGCCTTTGCCAGTCTCTGGCCTATGTCAGTCTGTAGCCTATGTCAGTCTGTAGCCTATGTCAGTCTGTAGCCTATATCAGTCTGTAGCCTATGTCGGTCTGTAGCCTTTGCCAGTCTCTGGCCTATGTCAGTCTGTAGCCTATATCGGTCTGTAGCCTATGTCGGTCTGTAGCCTATATCAGTCTGTAGCCTATATCAGTCTGTAGCCTATATCAGTCTGTAGCCTATGTCGGTCTGTAGCCTTTGCCAGTCTCTGGCCTATGTCAGTCTGTAGCCTATGTCAGTCTGTAGCCTATGTCAATCTGTAGCCTATGTCGGTCTGTAGCCTATGTCGGTCTCTAGCCTATGTCAGTCTCTTGCCTATGTCAGTCTCTAGCCTATGTCAGTCTCTGGCGTATGCCAGTCTGTAGCCTTTGCCAGTCTCTGGCCTATGTCAGTCTGTAGCCTATGTCAGTCTGTAGCCTTTGCCAGTCTCTGGCCTATGTCAGTCTGTAGCCTATGTCAGTCTCTAGCCTATGTCAGTCTCTGGCCTATGTCAGTCTGTAGCCTATGTCGGTCTGTAGCCTATGTCGGTCTGTAGCCTATGTCGGTCTGTAGCCTATGTCGGTCTGTAGCCTATGTCGGTCTGTAGCCTATGTCGGTCTGTAGCCTATGTCGGTCTGTAGCCTATGTCGGTCTGTAGCCTATGTCGGTCTGTAGCCTATGTCGGTCTGTAGCCTATGTCGGTCTGTAGCCTATGTCGGTCTGTAGCCTATGTCGGTCTGTAGCCTATGTCGGTCTGTAGCCTATGTCGGTCTGTAGCCTATGTCGGTCTGTAGCCTATGTCAGTCTGTAGCCTTTGCCAGTCTCTGGCCTATGTCAGTCTGTAGCCTATGTCAGTCTGTAGCCTATGTGAGTCTGTATCCTATGTCAGTCTGTAGCCTATGTCAGTCTGTAGCCCATGTCGGTCTGTAGCCTATGTCGGTCTGTAGCCTATATCAGTCTGTAGCTTATATCAGTCTGTAGCCCATGTCGGTCTGTAGCCTTTGTCAGTCTCTGGCCTATGTCAGTCTGTAGCCTATGTCAGTCTGTAGCCTATGTCGGTCTGTAGCCTATGTCGGTCTGTATCCTATGTCAGTCTGTAGCCTATGTCGGTCTGTAGCCTATGTCAGTCTGTAGCCTATATCAGTCTGTAGCCTATATCAGTCTGTAGCCTATGTCGGTCTGTAGCCTTTGCCAGTCTGTGGCCTATGTCAGTCTGTAGCCTATGTCAGTCTGTAGCCTATGTCAGTCTCTAGCCTATGTCAGTCTCTGGCCTATGCCAGTCTGTAGCCTTTGCCAGTCTCTGGCCTAAGTCAGTCTGTAGCCTATGTGAGTCTGTAGCCTATGTCAGTCTGTAGCCCATGTCAGTCTCTAGGCTTGTCAGTCTGTAGCCTATGTCGGTCTGTAGCCTATATCACTCTGTAGCCTATGTCGGTCTGTAGCCTATGTCGGTCTGTAGCCTATGTCGGTCTGTAGCCTATCTCGGTCTGTAGCCTATCTCGGTCTGTAGCCTATGTCGGTCTGTAGCCTATGTCGGTCTGTAGCCTATGTCGGTCTGTAGCCTATGTCGGTCTGTAGCCTATGTCAGTCTGTAGCCTTTGCCAGTCTCTGGCCTATGTCAGTCTGTAGCCTATGTCAGTCTGTAGCCTATGTGAGTCTGTATCCTATGTCAGTCTGTAGCCTATGTCGGTCTGTAGCGTTTGCCAGTCTCTGGCCTATGTCAGTCTGTAGCCTATGTCAGTCTGTAGCCTATGTCAGTCTGTAGCCTATGTCGGTCTGTAGCCTATGTCGGTCTGTAGCCTATGTCGGTCTGTAGCCTATGTCAGTCTTTAGCCTATGTCAGTCTGTAGCCTATGTCAGACTGTAGCCTGTGTCGGTCTGTAGCGTTTGCCAGTCTCTGGCCTATGTCAGTCTGTAGCCTATGTCAGTCTCTAGCCTTTGCCAGTCTCTGGCCTATGTCGGTCTGTAGCCTATGTCGGTCTGTAGCCTATGTCAGTCTGTAGCCTATGTCGGTCTGTGGCCTTTGCCAGTCTCTGGCCTATGTCAGTCTATAGCCTATGTCAGTCTGTAGCCTATGTCAGTCTGTAGCCCATGTCGGTCTGTAGCCTATGTCGGTCTGTATCCTATATCAGTCTGTAGCTTATATCAGTCTGTAGCCCATGTCGGTCTGTAGCCTTTGTCAGTCTCTGGCCTATGTCAGTCTGTAGCCTATGTCAGTCTGTAGCCTATGTCAGTCTGTAGCCTATGTCGGTCTGTAGCCTATGTCGGTCTGTATCCTATGTCAGTCTGTAGCCTATGTCAGTCTGTAGCCTATGTCGGTCTCTAGCCTATGTCGGTCGGTAGCCTATGTCAGTCTGTAGCCTATGTCAGTCTGTAGCCTATGTCGGTCTGTAGCGTTTGCCAGTCTCTGGCCTATGTCAGTCTGTAGCCTATGTCAGTATGTAGCCTATGTCGGTCTGTAGCCTATGTCGGTCTGTAGCCTATGTCGGTCTTTAGCCTATGTCGGTCTTTAGCCTATGTCGGTCTGTAGCCTTTGCCAGTCTCTGGCCTATGTCAGTCTGTAGCCTATGTCAGTCTCTGGCGTATGCCAGTCTGTAGCCTTTGCCAGTCTCTGGCCTATGTCAGTCTGTAGCCTATGTCAGTCTGTAGCCTATATCAGTCTGTAGCCTATGTCGGTCTGTAGCCTTTGCCAGTCTCTGGCCTATGTCAGTCTGTAGCCTATATCGGTCTGTAGCCTATGTCGGTCTGTAGCCTATATCAGTCTCTGGCGTATGCCAGTCTGTAGCCTATATCAGTCTCTGGCCTATGTCAGTCTGTAGCCTATGTCAGTCTGTAGCCTATGTCAGTCTGTAGCCTATATCAGTCTGTAGCCTATGTCGGTCTGTAGCCTTTGCCAGTCTCTGGCCTATGTCAGTCTGTAGCCTATGTCAGTCTGTAGCCTATGTCACTCTGTAGCCTATGTCGGTCTGTAGCCTATGTCGGTCTGTAGCCTATGTCGGTCTGTAGCCTATGTCGGTCTGTAGCCTTTGCCAGTCTGTGGCCTATGTCAGTCTGTAGCCTATGTCAGTCTGTAGCCTATGTCAGTCTCTAGCCTATGTCAGTCTCTGGCCTATGCCAGTCTGTAGCCTTTGCCAGTCTCTGGCCTATGTCAGTCTGTAGCCTATGTGAGTCTGTAGCCTATGTCAGTCTGTAGCCCATGTCAGTCTCTAGGCTTGTCAGTCTGTGGCCTATGTCGGTCTGTAGCCTATATCACTCTGTAGCCTATGTCGGTCTGTAGCCTATGTCAGTCTGTAGTCCATGTCAGTATCTAGCCTATGTCAATCTGTAGCCTATATCAGTCTTTAGCCTATATCAGTCTGTAGCCTATGTCGGTCTGTAGCCCATGTCAGTCTGTAGCCTATGTCGGTCTGTAGCCTATATCAGTGTGTAGCCTATGTCGGTCTGTAGCCCATGTCAGTCTGTAGCCTATGTCGGTCTGTAGCCTATATCAGTCTGTAGCCTATGTCGGTCTGTAGCCTATGTCGGTCTGTAGTCTATGTCAGTCTGTAGCATATATCCGTCTGTAGCCTATGTCAGTCTGTAGCCTATATCCGTCTGTAGCCTATGTCGGTCTGTAGCCTTTGCCAGTCTCTGGCCTCTGTCAGTCTGTAGCCTATATCAGTCTGTAGCCTATGTCGGTCTGTAGCCTATATCAGTCTGTAGCCTATATCAGTCTGTAGCCTATGTCGGTCTGTAGCCCATGTCAGTCTCTAGCCTATATCAGTCTGTAGCCTATGTCGGTCTGTAGCCTATATCAGTCTGTAGCCTATATCAGTCTGTAGCCTATGTCGGTCTGTAGCCTTTGCCAGTCTCTGGCCTCTGTCAGTCTGTAGCCTATATCAGTCTGTAGCCTATATCGGTCTGTAGCCTATATCAGTCTGTAGCCTATATCAGTCTGTAGCTTATATCAGTCTGTAGCCCATGTCGGTCTGTAGCCTTTGTCAGTCTCTGGCCTATGTCAGTCTGTAGCCTATGTCAGTCTGTAGCCTATGTCGGTCTGTAGCCTATGTCGGTCTGTAGTCTATGTCGGTCTGTAGCCTATGTCGGTCTGTAGCCTATGTCGGTCTGTAGCCTATGTCGGTCTGTAGCCTATGTCGGTCTGTAGCCTATGTCAGTCTGTAGCCTTTGCCAGTCTGTAGCCTATGTCAGTCTGTAGCCTATGTGAGTCTGTATCCTATGTCAGTCTGTAGCCTATGTCAGTCTGTAGCCTATGTCGGTCTGTAGCGTTTGCCAGTCTCTGGCCTATGTCAGTCTGTAGCCTATGTCAGTCTGTAGCGTATGTCAGTCTGTAGCCTATGTCGGTCTGTAGCCTATGTCGGTCTGTAGCCTATGTCGGTCTGTAGCCTATGTCAGTCTGTAGCCTATGTCAGTCTGTAGCCTATGTCAGTCTGTAGCCTATGTCGGTCTGTAGCGTTTGCCAGTCTCTGGCCTATGTCAGTCTGTAGCCTATGTCAGTCTCTAGCCTTTGCCAGTCTCTGGCCTATGTCGGTCTGTAGCCTATGTCGGTCTGTAGCCTATGTCAGTCTGTAGCCTTTCTCGGTCTGTAGCCTATGTCGGTCTGTAGCCTATGTCGGTCTGTAGCCTATGTCGGTCTTTAGCCTATGTCAGTCTGTAGCCTATGTCGGTCTGTAGCCTTTGCCAGTCTCTGGCCTATATCGGTCTGTAGCCTATGTCGGTCTGTAGCCTATATCAGTCTCTGGCGTATGTCAGTCTGTAGCCTATGTCAGTCTGTAGCCTATGTCAGTCTGTAGCCTATATCAGTCTGTAGCCTATGTCGGTCTGTAGCCTTTGCCAGTCTCTGGCCTATGTCAGTCTGTAGCCTATGTCAGTCTGTAGCCTATGTCAGTCTGTAGCCTATATCAGTCTGTAGCCTATGTCGGTCTGTAGCCTTTGCCAGTCTCTGGCCTATGTCAGTCTGTAGCCTATATCGGTCTGTAGCCTATGTCGGTCTGTAGCCTATATCAGTCTGTAGCCTATATCAGTCTGTAGCCTATATCAGTCTGTAGCCTATGTCGGTCTGTAGCCTTTGCCAGTCTCTGGCCTATGTCAGTCTGTAGCCTATGTCAGTCTGTAGCCTATGTCAATCTGTAGCCTATGTCGGTCTGTAGCCTATGTCGGTCTCTAGCCTATGTCAGTCTCTTGCCTATGTCAGTCTCTAGCCTATGTCAGTCTCTGGCGTATGCCAGTCTGTAGCCTTTGCCAGTCTCTGGCCTATGTCAGTCTGTAGCCTATGTCAGTCTGTAGCCTTTGCCAGTCTCTGGCCTATGTCAGTCTGTAGCCTATGTCAGTCTCTAGCCTATGTCAGTCTCTGGCCTATGTCAGTCTGTAGCCTATGTCGGTCTGTAGCCTATGTCGGTCTGTAGCCTATGTCGGTCTGTAGCCTATGTCGGTCTGTAGCCTATGTCGGTCTGTAGCCTATGTCGGTCTGTAGCCTATGTCGGTCTGTAGCCTATGTCGGTCTGTAGCCTATGTCGGTCTGTAGCCTATGTCGGTCTGTAGCCTATGTCGGTCTGTAGCCTATGTCGGTCTGTAGCCTATGTCGGTCTGTAGCCTATGTCGGTCTGTAGCCTATGTCGGTCTGTAGCCTATGTCAGTCTGTAGCCTTTGCCAGTCTCTGGCCTATGTCAGTCTGTAGCCTATGTCAGTCTGTAGCCTATGTGAGTCTGTATCCTATGTCAGTCTGTAGCCTATGTCAGTCTGTAGCCCATGTCGGTCTGTAGCCTATGTCGGTCTGTAGCCTATATCAGTCTGTAGCTTATATCAGTCTGTAGCCCATGTCGGTCTGTAGCCTTTGTCAGTCTCTGGCCTATGTCAGTCTGTAGCCTATGTCAGTCTGTAGGCTATGTCGGTCTGTAGCCTATGTCGGTCTGTATCCTATGTCAGTCTGTAGCCTATGTCGGTCTGTAGCCTATGTCAGTCTGTAGCCTATATCAGTCTGTAGCCTATATCAGTCTGTAGCCTATGTCGGTCTGTAGCCTTTGCCAGTCTGTGGCCTATGTCAGTCTGTAGCCTATGTCAGTCTGTAGCCTATGTCAGTCTCTAGCCTATGTCAGTCTCTGGCCTATGCCAGTCTGTAGCCTTTGCCAGTCTCTGGCCTAAGTCAGTCTGTAGCCTATGTGAGTCTGTAGCCTATGTCAGTCTGTAGCCCATGTCAGTCTCTAGGCTTGTCAGTCTGTAGCCTATGTCGGTCTGTAGCCTATATCACTCTGTAGCCTATGTCGGTCTGTAGCCTATGTCGGTCTGTAGCCTATGTCGGTCTGTAGCCTATCTCGGTCTGTAGCCTATCTCGGTCTGTAGCCTATGTCGGTCTGTAGCCTATGTCGGTCTGTAGCCTATGTCGGTCTGTAGCCTATGTCGGTCTGTAGCCTATGTCGGTCTGTAGCCTATGTCGGTCTGTAGCCTTTGCCAGTCTCTGGCCTATGTCAGTCTGTAGCCTATGTCAGTCTGTAGCCTATGTGAGTCTGTATCCTATGTCAGTCTGTAGCCTATGTCGGTCTGTAGCGTTTGCCAGTCTCTGGCCTATGTCAGTCTGTAGCCTATGTCAGTCTGTAGCCTATGTCAGTCTGTAGCCTATGTCGGTCTGTAGCCTATGTCGGTCTGTAGCCTATGTCGGTCTGTAGCCTATGTCAGTCTTTAGCCTATGTCAGTCTGTAGCCTATGTCAGACTGTAGCCTGTGTCGGTCTGTAGCGTTTGCCAGTCTCTGGCCTATGTCAGTCTGTAGCCTATGTCAGTCTCTAGCCTTTGCCAGTCTCTGGCCTATGTCGGTCTGTAGCCTATGTCGGTCTGTAGCCTATGTCAGTCTGTAGCCTATGTCGGTCTGTGGCCTTTGCCAGTCTCTGGCCTATGTCAGTCTATAGCCTATGTCAGTCTGTAGCCTATGTCAGTCTGTAGCCCATGTCGGTCTGTAGCCTATGTCGGTCTGTATCCTATATCAGTCTGTAGCTTATATCAGTCTGTAGCCCATGTCGGTCTGTAGCCTTTGTCAGTCTCTGGCCTATGTCAGTCTGTAGCCTATGTCAGTCTGTAGCCTATGTCAGTCTGTAGCCTATGTCGGTCTGTAGCCTATGTCGGTCTGTATCCTATGTCAGTCTGTAGCCTATGTCAGTCTGTAGCCTATGTCGGTCTCTAGCCTATGTCGGTCGGTAGCCTATGTCAGTCTGTAGCCTATGTCAGTCTGTAGCCTATGTCGGTCTGTAGCGTTTGCCAGTCTCTGGCCTATGTCAGTCTGTAGCCTATGTCAGTATGTAGCCTATGTCGGTCTGTAGCCTATGTCGGTCTGTAGCCTATGTCGGTCTTTAGCCTATGTCGGTCTTTAGCCTATGTCGGTCTGTAGCCTTTGCCAGTCTCTGGCCTATGTCAGTCTGTAGCCTATGTCAGTCTCTGGCGTATGCCAGTCTGTAGCCTTTGCCAGTCTCTGGCCTATGTCAGTCTGTAGCCTATGTCAGTCTGTAGCCTATATCAGTCTGTAGCCTATGTCGGTCTGTAGCCTTTGCCAGTCTCTGGCCTATGTCAGTCTGTAGCCTATATCGGTCTGTAGCCTATGTCGGTCTGTAGCCTATATCAGTCTCTGGCGTATGCCAGTCTGTAGCCTATATCAGTCTCTGGCCTATGTCAGTCTGTAGCCTATGTCAGTCTGTAGCCTATGTCAGTCTGTAGCCTATATCAGTCTGTAGCCTATGTCGGTCTGTAGCCTTTGCCAGTCTCTGGCCTATGTCAGTCTGTAGCCTATGTCAGTCTGTAGCCTATGTCACTCTGTAGCCTATGTCGGTCTGTAGCCTATGTCGGTCTGTAGCCTATGTCGGTCTGTAGCCTATGTCGGTCTGTAGCCTTTGCCAGTCTGTGGCCTATGTCAGTCTGTAGCCTATGTCAGTCTGTAGCCTATGTCAGTCTCTAGCCTATGTCAGTCTCTGGCCTATGCCAGTCTGTAGCCTTTGCCAGTCTCTGGCCTATGTCAGTCTGTAGCCTATGTGAGTCTGTAGCCTATGTCAGTCTGTAGCCCATGTCAGTCTCTAGGCTTGTCAGTCTGTGGCCTATGTCGGTCTGTAGCCTATATCACTCTGTAGCCTATGTCGGTCTGTAGCCTATGTCAGTCTGTAGTCCATGTCAGTATCTAGCCTATGTCAGTCTGTAGCCTATATCAGTCTTTAGCCTATATCAGTCTGTAGCCTATGTCGGTCTGTAGCCCATGTCAGTCTGTAGCCTATGTCGGTCTGTAGCCTATATCAGTGTGTAGCCTATGTCGGTCTGTAGCCCATGTCAGTCTGTAGCCTATGTCGGTCTGTAGCCTATATCAGTCTGTAGCCTATGTCGGTCTGTAGCCTATGTCGGTCTGTAGTCTATGTCAGTCTGTAGCATATATCCGTCTGTAGCCTATGTCAGTCTGTAGCCTATATCCGTCTGTAGCCTATGTCGGTCTGTAGCCTTTGCCAGTCTCTGGCCTCTGTCAGTCTGTAGCCTATATCAGTCTGTAGCCTATGTCGGTCTGTAGCCTATATCAGTCTGTAGCCTATATCAGTCTGTAGCCTATGTCGGTCTGTAGCCCATGTCAGTCTCTAGCCTATATCAGTCTGTAGCCTATGTCGGTCTGTAGCCTATATCAGTCTGTAGCCTATATCAGTCTGTAGCCTATGTCGGTCTGTAGCCTTTGCCAGTCTCTGGCCTCTGTCAGTCTGTAGCCTATATCAGTCTGTAGCCTATATCGGTCTGTAGCCTATATCAGTCTGTAGCCTATATCAGTCTGTAGCTTATATCAGTCTGTAGCCCATGTCGGTCTGTAGCCTTTGTCAGTCTCTGGCCTATGTCAGTCTGTAGCCTATGTCAGTCTGTAGCCTATGTCGGTCTGTAGCCTATGTCGGTCTGTAGTCTATGTCGGTCTGTAGCCTATGTCGGTCTGTAGCCTATGTCGGTCTGTAGCCTATGTCGGTCTGTAGCCTATGTCGGTCTGTAGCCTATGTCAGTCTGTAGCCTTTGCCAGTCTGTAGCCTATGTCAGTCTGTAGCCTATGTGAGTCTGTATCCTATGTCAGTCTGTAGCCTATGTCAGTCTGTAGCCTATGTCGGTCTGTAGCGTTTGCCAGTCTCTGGCCTATGTCAGTCTGTAGCCTATGTCAGTCTGTAGCGTATGTCAGTCTGTAGCCTATGTCGGTCTGAAGCCTATGTCGGTCTGTAGCCTATGTCGGTCTGTAGCCTATGTCAGTCTGTAGCCTATGTCAGTCTGTAGCCTATGTCAGTCTGTAGCCTATGTCGGTCTGTAGCGTTTGCCAGTCTCTGGCCTATGTCAGTCTGTAGCCTATGTCAGTCTCTAGCCTTTGCCAGTCTCTGGCCTATGTCGGTCTGTAGCCTATGTCGGTCTGTAGCCTATGTCAGTCTGTAGCCTTTCTCGGTCTGTAGCCTATGTCGGTCTGTAGCCTATGTCGGTCTGTAGCCTATGTCGGTCTTTAGCCTATGTCAGTCTTTAGCCTATGTCAGTCTGTAGCCTATGTCAGTCTGTAGCCCATGTCGGTCTGTAGCCTATGTCGGTCTGTAGCCTATATCAGTCTGTAGCTTATATCAGTCTGTAGCCCATGTCGGTCTGTAGCCTTTGTCAGTCTCTGGCCTATGTCAGTCTGTAGCCTATGTCAGTCTGTAGCCTATGTCGGTCTGTAGCCTATGTCGGTCTGTATCCTATGTCAGTCTGTAGCCTATGTCAGTCTGTAGCCTATGTCGGTCTGTAGCCTATGTCGGTCTGTAGCCTATGTCAGTCTGTAGCCTATGTCATTCTGTAGCCTATGTCGGTCTGTAGCGTTTGCCAGTCTCTGGCCTATGTCAGTCTGTAGCCTATGTCAATCTGTAGCCTATGTCAGTATGTAGACTATGTCAGTCTATAGCCTATGTCAGTCTGTAGCCTATGTCAGTCTGTAGCCCATGTCGGTCTGTAGCCTATGTCGGTCTGTATCCTATATCAGTCTGTAGCTTATATCAGTCTGTAGCCCATGTCGGTCTGTAGCCTTTGTCAGTCTCTGGCCTATGTCAGTCTGTAGCCTATGTCAGTCTGTAGCCTATGTCAGTCTGTAGCCTATGTCGGTCTGTAGCCTATGTCGGTCTGTATCCTATGTCAGTCTGTAGCCTATGTCAGTCTGTAGCCTATGTCGGTCTCTAGCCTATGTCGGTCGGTAGCCTATGTCAGTCTGTAGCCTATGTCAGTCCGTAGCCTATGTCGGTCTGTAGCGTTTGCCAGTCTCTGGCCTATGTCAGTCTGTAGCCTATGTCAGTATGTAGCCTATGTCGGTCTGTAGCCTATGTCGGTCTGTAGCCTATGTCGGTCTTTAGCCTATGTCGGTCTTTAGCCTATGTCGGTCTGTAGCCTTTGCCAGTCTCTGGCCTATGTCAGTCTGTAGCCTATGTCAGTCTCTGGCGTATGCCAGTCTGTAGCCTTTGCCAGTCTCTGGCCTATGTCAGTCTGTAGCCTATGTCAGTCTGTAGCCTATATCAGTCTGTAGCCTATGTCGGTCTGTAGCCTTTGCCAGTCTCTGGCCTATATCGGTCTGTAGCCTATGTCGGTCTGTAGCCTATATCAGTCTCTGGCGTATGTCAGTCTGTAGCCTATGTCAGTCTGTAGCCTATGTCAGTCTGTAGCCTATATCAGTCTGTAGCCTATGTCGGTCTGTAGCCTTTGCCAGTCTCTGGCCTATGTCAGTCTGTAGCCTATGTCAGTCTGTAGCCTATGTCAGTCTGTAGCCTATATCAGTCTGTAGCCTATGTCGGTCTGTAGCCTTTGCCAGTCTCTGGCCTATGTCAGTCTGTAGCCTATATCGGTCTGTAGCCTATGTCGGTCTGTAGCCTATATCAGTCTGTAGCCTATATCAGTCTGTAGCCTATGTCGGTCTGTAGCCTTTGCCAGTCTCTGGCCTATGTCAGTCTGTAGCCTATGTCAGTCTGTAGCCTATGTCAATCTGTAGCCTATGTCGGTCTGTAGCCTATGTCGGTCTCTAGCCTATGTCAGTCTCTTGCCTATGTCAGTCTCTAGCCTATGTCAGTCTCTGGCGTATGCCAGTCTGTAGCCTTTGCCAGTCTCTGGCCTATGTCAGTCTGTAGCCTATGTCAGTCTGTAGCCTTTGCCAGTCTCTGGCCTATGTCAGTCTGTAGCCTATGTCAGTCTCTAGCCTATGTCAGTCTCTGGCCTATGTCAGTCTGTAGCCTATGTCGGTCTGTAGCCTATGTCGGTCTGTAGCCTATGTCGGTCTGTAGCCTATGTCGGTCTGTAGCCTATGTCGGTCTGTAGCCTATGTCGGTCTGTAGCCTATGTCGGTCTGTAGCCTATGTCGGTCTGTAGCCTATGTCGGTCTGTAGCCTATGTCGGTCTGTAGCCTATGTCGGTCTGTAGCCTATGTCGGTCTGTAGCCTATGTCGGTCTGTAGCCTATGTCGGTCTGTAGCCTATGTCGGTCTGTAGCCTATGTCGGTCTGTAGCCTATGTCAGTCTGTAGCCTTTGCCAGTCTCTGGCCTATGTCAGTCTGTAGCCTATGTCAGTCTGTAGCCTATGTGAGTCTGTATCCTATGTCAGTCTGTAGCCTATGTCAGTCTGTAGCCCATGTCGGTCTGTAGCCTATGTCGGTCTGTAGCCTATATCAGTCTGTAGCTTATATCAGTCTGTAGCCCATGTCGGTCTGTAGCCTTTGTCAGTCTCTGGCCTATGTCAGTCTGTAGCCTATGTCAGTCTGTAGCCTATGTCGGTCTGTAGCCTATGTCGGTCTGTATCCTATGTCAGTCTGTAGCCTATGTCGGTCTGTAGCCTATGTCAGTCTGTAGCCTATGTCAGTCTGTAGCCTATGTCAGTCTGTAGCCTATGTCGGTCTGTAGCGTTTTCCAGTCTCTGGCCTATGTCAGTCTGTAGCCTATGTCAATCTGTAGCCTATGTCAGTATGTAGCCTATGTCAGTCTATAGCCCATGTCAGTCTGTAGCCTATGTCAGTCTGTAGCCCATGTCGGTCTGTAGCCCATGTCGGTCTGTAGCCTATGTCGGTCTGTATCCTATATCAGTCTGTAGCTTATATCAGTCTGTAGCCCATGTCGGTCTGTAGCCTTTGTCAGTGTCTGGCCTATGTCAGTCTGTAGCCTATGTCAGTCTGTAGCCTATGTCAGTCTGTAGCCTATGTCGGTCTGTAGCCTATGTCGGTCTGTATCCTATGTCAGTCTGTAGCCTATGTCAGTCTGTAGCCTATGTCGGTCTCTAGCCTATGTCGGTCGGTAGCCTATGTCAGTCTGTAGCCTATGTCAGTCTGTAGCCTATGTCGGTCTGTAGCGTTTGCCAGTCTCTGGCCTATGTCAGTCTGTAGCCTATGTCGGTCTGTAGCCTATGTCGGTCTGTAGCCTATGTCGGTCTTTAGCCTATGTCGGTCTTTAGCCTATGTCAGTCTGTAGCCTATGTCAGTCTGTAGCCTATGTCAGTCTGTAGCCCATGTCGGTCTGTAGCCTATGTCGGTCTGTAGCTTATATCAGTCTGTAGCCCATGTCGGTCTGTAGCCTTTGTCAGTCTCTGGCATATGTCAGTCTGTAGCCTATGTCAGTCTGTAGCCTATGTCAGTCTGTAGCCTATGTCGGTCTGTAGCCTATGTCGGTCTGTATCCTATGTCCGTCTGTAGCCTATGTCAGTCTGTAGCCTATGTCAGTGAGTAGCCTATGTCAGTCTGTAGCCTATGTCAGTCTGTAGCCTATGTCAGTCTGTAGCCTATGTCAGTATGTAGCCTATGTCGGTCTGTAGCCTATGTCAGTCTGTAGCCTATGTCGGTCTGTAGCCTATGTCGGTCTGTAGCCTATGTCGGTCTGTAGCCTATGTCGGTCTGTAGCCTATGTCGGTCTTTAGCCTATGTCAGTCTGTAGCCTTTCTCGGTCTGTAGCCTATGTCGGTCTGTAGCCTATGTCAGTCTGTAGCCTATGTCGGTCTGTAGCCTTTGCCAGTCTCTGGCCTATGTCAGTCTGTAGCCTATGTCAGTCTGTAGCCTATGTCCGTCTGAAGCCTATGTCGGTCTGTAGCCTATGTCAGTCTGTAGCCCATGTCGGTCTGTAGCCTTTGCCAGTCTCTGGCCTATGTCAGTCTGTAGCCTATGTCAGTCTGTAGCCTATGTCACTCTGTAGCCTATGTCGGTCTGTAGCCTATGTCGGTCTGTAGCCTATGTCGGTCTGTAGCCTATGTCGGTCTGTAGCCTATGTCGGTCTGTAGCCTTTGCCAGTCTGTGGCCTATGTCAGTCTGTAGCCTATGTCAGTCTGTAGCCTATGTCAGTCTCTAGCCTATGTCAGTCTCTGGCCTATGCCAGTCTGTAGCCTTTGCCAGTCTCTGGCCTATGTCAGTCTGTAGCCTATGTGAGTCTGTAGCCTATGTCAGTCTGTAGCCCATGTCAGTCTCTAGGCTTGTCAGTCTGTAGCCTATGTCGGTCTGTAGCCTATGTCGGTCTGTAGCCTATGTCAGTCTGTAGTCCATGTCAGTATCTAGCCTATGTCAGTCTGTAGCCTATATCAGTCTTTAGCCTATATCAGTCTGTAGCCTATGTCGGTCTGTAGCCCATGTCAGTCTGTAGCCTATGTCGGTCTGTAGCCTATGTCGGTCTGTAGCCTATATCAGTGTGTAGCCTATGTCGGTCTGTAGCCCATGTCAGTCTGTAGCCTATGTCGGTCTTTAGCCTATATCAGTCTGTAGCCTATGTCGGTCTGTAGCCTATGTCGGTCTGTAGCCTATGTCAGTCTGTAGCATATATCCGTCTGTAGCCTATGTCAGTCTGTAGCCTATATCCGTCAGTAGCCTATGTCGGTCTGTAGCCTTTGCCAGTCTCTGGCCTATGTCAGTCTGTAGCCTATGTCAGTCTGTAGCCTATGTCACTCTGTAGCCTATGTCGGTCTGTAGCCTATGTCGGTCTGTAGCCTATGTCGGTCTGTAGCCTATGTCGGTCTGTAGCCTATGTCGGTCTGTATCCTATATCAGTCTGTAGCTTATATCAGTCTGTAGCCCATGTCGGTCTGTAGCCTTTGTCAGTGTCTGGCCTATGTCAGTCTGTAGCCTATGTCAGTCTGTAGCCTATGTCAGTCTGTAGCCTATGTCGGTCTGTAGCCTATGTCGGTCTGTATCCTATGTCAGTCTGTAGCCTATGTCAGTCTGTAGCCTATGTCGGTCTCTAGCCTATGTCGGTCGGTAGCCTATGTCAGTCTGTAGCCTATGTCAGTCTGTAGCCTATGTCGGTCTGTAGCGTTTGCCAGTCTCTGGCCTATGTCAGTCTGTAGCCTATGTCGGTCTGTAGCCTATGTCGGTCTGTAGCCTATGTCGGTCTTTAGCCTATGTCGGTCTTTAGCCTATGTCAGTCTGTAGCCTATGTCAGTCTGTAGCCTATGTCAGTCTGTAGCCCATGTCGGTCTGTAGCCTATGTCGGTCTGTAGCTTATATCAGTCTGTAGCCCATGTCGGTCTGTAGCCTTTGTCAGTCTCTGGCATATGTCAGTCTGTAGCCTATGTCAGTCTGTAGCCTATGTCAGTCTGTAGCCTATGTCGGTCTGTAGCCTATGTCGGTCTGTATCCTATGTCCGTCTGTAGCCTATGTCAGTCTGTAGCCTATGTCAGTGAGTAGCCTATGTCAGTCTGTAGCCTATGTCAGTCTGTAGCCTATGTCAGTCTGTAGCCTATGTCAGTATGTAGCCTATGTCGGTCTGTAGCCTATGTCAGTCTGTAGCCTATGTCGGTCTGTAGCCTATGTCGGTCTGTAGCCTATGTCGGTCTGTAGCCTATGTCGGTCTGTAGCCTATGTCGGTCTTTAGCCTATGTCAGTCTGTAGCCTTTCTCGGTCTGTAGCCTATGTCGGTCTGTAGCCTATGTCAGTCTGTAGCCTATGTCGGTCTGTAGCCTTTGCCAGTCTCTGGCCTATGTCAGTCTGTAGCCTATGTCAGTCTGTAGCCTATGTCCGTCTGAAGCCTATGTCGGTCTGTAGCCTATGTCAGTCTGTAGCCCATGTCGGTCTGTAGCCTTTGCCAGTCTCTGGCCTATGTCAGTCTGTAGCCTATGTCAGTCTGTAGCCTATGTCACTCTGTAGCCTATGTCGGTCTGTAGCCTATGTCGGTCTGTAGCCTATGTCGGTCTGTAGCCTATGTCGGTCTGTAGCCTATGTCGGTCTGTAGCCTTTGCCAGTCTGTGGCCTATGTCAGTCTGTAGCCTATGTCAGTCTGTAGCCTATGTCAGTCTCTAGCCTATGTCAGTCTCTGGCCTATGCCAGTCTGTAGCCTTTGCCAGTCTCTGGCCTATGTCAGTCTGTAGCCTATGTGAGTCTGTAGCCTATGTCAGTCTGTAGCCCATGTCAGTCTCTAGGCTTGTCAGTCTGTAGCCTATGTCGGTCTGTAGCCTATGTCGGTCTGTAGCCTATGTCAGTCTGTAGTCCATGTCAGTATCTAGCCTATGTCAGTCTGTAGCCTATATCAGTCTTTAGCCTATATCAGTCTGTAGCCTATGTCGGTCTGTAGCCCATGTCAGTCTGTAGCCTATGTCGGTCTGTAGCCTATGTCGGTCTGTAGCCTATATCAGTGTGTAGCCTATGTCGGTCTGTAGCCCATGTCAGTCTGTAGCCTATGTCGGTCTTTAGCCTATATCAGTCTGTAGCCTATGTCGGTCTGTAGCCTATGTCGGTCTGTAGCCTATGTCAGTCTGTAGCATATATCCGTCTGTAGCCTATGTCAGTCTGTAGCCTATATCCGTCAGTAGCCTATGTCGGTCTGTAGCCTTTGCCAGTCTCTGGCCTCTGTCAGTCTGTAGCCTATATCAGTCTGTAGCCTATGTCGGTCTGTAGCCTATATCAGTCTGTAGCCTATATCAGTCTGTAGCCTATGTCGGTCTGTAGCCCATGTCAGTCTCTAGCCTATATCAGTCTGTAGCCTATGTCGGTCTGTAGCCTATATCAGTCTGTAGCCTATATCAGTCTGTAGCCTATGTCGGTCTGTAGCCTTTGCCAGTCTCTGGCCTCTGTCAGTCTGTAGCCTATATCAGTCTGTAGCCTATGTCGGTCTGTAGCCTATATCAGTCTGTAGCCTATATCAGTCTGTAGCTTATATCAGTCTGTAGCCCATGTCGGTCTGTAGCCTTTGTCAGTCTCTGGCCTATGTCAGTCTGTAGCCTATGTCAGTCTGTAGCCTATGTCGGTCTGTAGCCTATGTCGGTCTGTAGTCTATGTCGGTCTGTAGCCTATGTCGGTCTGTAGCCTATGTCGGTCTGTAGCCTATGTCGGTCTGTAGCCTATGTCGGTCTGTAGCCTATGTCAGTCTGTAGCCTTTGCCAGTCTCTGGCCTATGTCAGTCTGTAGCCTATGTCAGTCTGTAGCCTATGTGAGTCTGTATCCTATGTCAGTCTGTAGACTATGTCAGTCTGTAGCTTATGTCGGTCTGTAGCGTTTGCCAGTCTCTGGCCTATGTCAGTCTGTAGCCTATGTCAGTCTGTAGCCTATGTCGGTCTGTAGCCTATGTCGGTCTGTAGCCTATGTCAGTCTGTAGCCTATGTCAGTCTGTAGCCTATGTCAGTCTGTAGCCTATGTCAGTCTGTAGCCTATGTCAGTCTGTAGCCTATGTCGGTCTGTAGCCCATGTCGGTCTGTAGCCTATATCCGTCTGTAGCCTATGTCAGTCTCTAGCCTTTGCCAGTCTCTGGCCTATGTCGGTCTGTAGCCTATGTCGGTCTGTAGCCTATGTCAGTCTGTAGCCTTTCTCGGTCTGTAGCCTATGTCGGTCTGTAGCCTATGTCGGTCTTTAGCCTATGTCAGTCTTTAGCCTATGTCAGTCTGTAGCCTATGTCAGTCTGTAGCCCATGTCGGTCTGTAGCCTATGTCGGTCTGTAGCCTATATCAGTCTGTAGCTTATATCAGTCTGTAGCCCATGTCGGTCTGTAGCCTTTGTCAGTCTCTGGCCTATGTCAGTCTGTAGCCTATGTCAGTCTGTAGCCTATGTCGGTCTGTAGCCTATGTCGGTCTGTATCCTATGTCAGTCAGTAGCCTATGTCAGTCTGTAGCCTATGTCGGTCTGTAGCCTATGTCGGTCTGTAGCCTATGTCAGTCTGTAGCCTATGTCATTCTGTAGCCTATGTCGGTCTGTAGCGTTTGCCAGTCTCTGGCCTATGTCAGTCTGTAGCCTATGTCAATCTGTAGCCTATGTCAGTATGTAGCCTATGTCAGTCTATAGCCTATGTCAGTCTGTAGCCTATGTCAGTCTGTAGCCCATGTCGGTCTGTAGCCTATGTCGGTCTGTATCCTATATCAGTCTGTAGCTTATATCAGTCTGTAGCCCATGTCGGTCTGTAGCCTTTGTCAGTCTCTGGCCTATGTCAGTCTGTAGCCTATGTCAGTCTGTAGCCTATGTCAGTCTGTAGCCTATGTCAGTCTGTAGCCTATGTCGGTCTGTAGCCTTTGCCAGTCTCTGGCCTCTGTCAGTCTGTAGCCTATATCAGTCTGTAGCCTATGTCGGTCTGTAGCCTATATCAGTCTGTAGCCTATGTCAGTCTGTAGCCTATGTCAGTCTGTAGCCTATATCAGTCTGTAGCCTATATCAGTCTGTAGCCTATGTCGGTCTGTAGCCTTTGCCAGTCTCTGGCCTATGTCAGTCTGTAGCCTATATCGGTCTGTAGCCTATGTCGGTCTGTAGCCTATATCAGTCTGTAGCCTATATCAGTCTGTAGCCTTTATCAGTCTGTAGCCTATATAAGTCTGTAGCCTATGTCGGTCTGTAGCCTTTGCCAGTCTCTGGCCTATGTCAGTCTGTAGCCTATGTCAGTCTGTAGCCTATGTCAGTCTGTAGCCTATGTCAGTCTGTAGCCTATATCAGTCTGTAGCCTATGTCGGTCTGTAGCCTTTGCCAGTCTCTGGCCTATATCGGTCTGTAGCCTATGTCGGTCTGTAGCCTATATCAGTCTGTAGCCTATATCAGTCTGTAGCCTATATCAGTCTGTAGCCTATGTCGGTCTGTAGCCTTTGCCAGTCTCTGACCTATGTCAGTCCTTAGCCTATGTCAGTCTGTAGCCTATGTCAGTCTGTAGCCTATGTCGGTCTGTAGCCTATGTCGGTCTCTAGCCTATGTCAGTCTCTAGCCTATGTCAGTCTCTGGCGTATGCCAGTCTGTAGCCTTTGCCAGTCTCTGGCCTATGTCAGTCTGTAGCCTATGTCAGTCTGTAGCCTTTGCCAGTCTCTGGCCTATGTCCGTCCGTAGCCTATGTCAGTCTGTAGCCTATGTCAGTCTCTAGCCTATGTCAGTCTCTAGCCTATGTCAGTCTCTGGCCTGTGTCAGTCTGTAGCCTATGTCGGTCTGTAGCCTATGTCGGTCTGTAGCCTATGTCGGTCTGTAGCCTATGTCGGTCTGTAGCCTATGTCGGTCTGTAGCCTATGTCAGTCTTTAGCCTTTGCCAGTCTCTGGCCTATGTCAGTCTGTAGCCTATGTCAGTCTGTAGCCTATGTCAGTCTCTAGCCTATGTCAGTCTCTGGCCTATGTGAGGCTGTATCCTATGTCAGTCTGTAGCCTATGTCAGTCTGTGGCCTATGTCAGTCTGTAGCCTATGTCGGTCTGTAGCGTTTGCCAGTCTCTGGCCTATGTCAGTCTGTAGCCTGTCAGTCTTTAGCCTATGTCGGTCTGTAGCCTATGTCGGTCTGTAGCCTATGTCAGTCTGTAGCCTATGTCAGTCTGTAGCCTATGTCAGTCTGTAGCCTATGTCGGTCTGTAGCGTTTGCCAGTCTCTGGCCTATGTCAGTCTCTAGCCTATGTCGGTCTGTAGCCTATGTCAGTCTGTAGCCTATGTCGGTCTGTAGCCTATGTCGGTCTTTCGCCTATGTCAGTCTGTAGCCTTTCTCGGTCTGTAGCCTATGTCGGTCTGTAGCGTATGTCGGTCTTTAGCCTATGTCAGTCTTTAGCCTATGTCAGTCTGTAGCCTATGTCAGTCTGTAGCCTATGTCAGTCTGTAGCCCATGTCGGTCTGTAGCCCATGTCGGTCTGTAGCCTATATCAGTCTGTAGCCCATGTCGGTCTGTAGCCTTTGTCAGTCTCTGGCCTATGTCAGTCTGTAGCCTATGTCAGTCTGTAGCCTACGTCGGTCTGTAGCCTATGTCAGTCTGTAGCCTATGTCGGTCTGTAGCCTATATCAGTCTGTAGCCTATGTCGGTCTGTAGCCTATATCAGTGTGTAGCCTATGTCGGTCTGTAGCCCATGTCAATCTGTAGCCTATGTCGGTCTGTAGCCTATATCAGTCTGTAGCCTATGTCGGTCTGTAGCCTATGTCGGTCTGTAGCCTATGTCCGTCTGTAGCCTATGTCAGTCTGTAGCCTATATCCGTCTGTAGCCTATGTCAGTCTGTAGCCTATATCCGTCTGTAGCCTATGTCAGTCTGTAGCCTATGTCAGTCTGTGGCCTATGTCAGTCTGTAGCCTATGTCGGTCTGTAGCGTTTGCCAGTCTCTGGCCTATGTCAGTCTGTAGCCTGTCAGTCTGTAGCCTATGTCGGTCTGTAGCCTATGTCGGTCTGTAGCCTATGTCAGTCTGTAGCCTATGTCAGTCTGTAGCCTATGTCAGTCTGTAGCCTATGTCGGTCTGTAGCGTTTGCCAGTCTCTGGCCTATGTCAGTCTCTAGCCTATGTCGGTCTGTAGCCTATGTCGGTCTGTAGCCTATGTCGGTCTGTAGCCTATGTCAGTCTGTAGCCTATGTCAGTCTGTAGCCTATGTCGGTCTGTAGCCTATGTCGGTCTTTAGCCTATGTCAGTCTGTAGCCTTTCTCGGTCTGTAGCCTATGTCGGTCTGTAGCGTATGTCGGTCTTTAGCCTATGTCAGTCTTTAGCCTATGTCAGTCTGTAGCCTATGTCAGTCTGTAGCCTATGTCAGTCTGTAGCCCATGTCGGTCTGTAGCCCATGTCGGTCTGTAGCCTATATCAGTCTGTAGCCCATGTCGGTCTGTAGCCTTTGTCAGTCTCTGGCCTATGTCAGTCTGTAGCCTATGTCAGTCTGTAGCCTACGTCGGTCTGTAGCCTATGTCGGTCTGTAGCCTATGTCAGTCTGTAGCCTATGTCGGTCTGTAGCCTATATCAGTCTGTAGCCTATGTCGGTCTGTAGCCTATATCAGTGTGTAGCCTATGTCGGTCTGTAGCCCATGTCAGTCTGTAGCCTATGTCGGTCTGTAGCCTATATCAGTCTGTAGCCTATGTCGGTCTGTAGCCTATGTCGGTCTGTAGCCTATGTCAGTCTGTAGCCTATATCCGTCAGTAGCCTATGTCGGTCTGTAGCCTTTGCCAGTCTCTGGCCTCTGTCAGTCTGTAGCCTATATCAGTCTGTAGCCTATGTCGGTCTGTAGCCTATATCAGTCTGTAGCCTATATCAGTCTGTAGCCTATGTCGGTCTGTAGCCCATGTCAGTCTCTAGCCTATATCAGTCTGTAGCCTATGTCGGTCTGTAGCCTATATCAGTCTGTAGCCTATATCTGTCTGTAGCCTATGTCGCTCTGTAGCCTTTGCCAGTCTCTGGCCTCTGTCAGTCTGTAGCCTATATCAGTCTGTAGCCTATGTCGGTCTGTAGCCTATATCAGTCTGTAGCCTATATCGGTCTGTAGCCCATGTCGGTCTGTAGCCTTTGTCAGTCTCTGGCCTATGTCAGTCTGTAGCCTATGTCAGTCTGTAGCCTATGTCAGTCTGTAGCCTATGTCGGTCTGTAGCCTATGTCGGTCTGTATCCTATGTCAGTCTGTAGCCTATGTCAGTCTGTAGCCTATGTCGGTCTCTAGCCTATGTCGGTCGGTAGCCTATGTCAGTCTGTAGCCTATGTCAGTCTGTAGCCTATGTCGGTCTGTAGCGTTTGCCAGTCTCTGGCCTATGTCAGTCTGTAGCCTATGTCAGTCTGTAGCCTATGTCAGTATGTAGCCTATGTCGGTCTGTAGCCTATGTCGGTCTGTAGCCTATGTCGGTCTTTAGCCTATGTCGGTCTTTAGCGTGTCAGTCTGTAGCCTATGTCAGTCTGTAGCCTATGTCGGTCTGTAGCCTATGTCGGTCTGTAGCTTATATCAGTCTGTAGCCCATGTCGGTCTGTAGCCTTTGTCAGTCTCTGGCATATGTCAGTCTGTAGCCTATGCCAGTCTGTAGCCTATGTCAGTCTGTAGCCTATGTCGGTCTGTAGCATATGTCGGTCTGTATCCTATGTCGGTCTGTAGCCTATGTCAGTCTGTAGCCTATGTCGGTCTGTAGCCTATGTCGGTCTGTAGCCTATGTCGGTCTGTAGCCTATGTCAGTCTGTAGCCTATGTCGGTCTGTAGCGTTTGCCAGTCTCTGGCCTATGTCAGTCTGTAGCCTATGTCAGTCAGTAGCCTATGTCAGTCTCGAGCCTATGTCAGTCTGTAGCCTATGTCAGTCTGTAGCCTATGTCAGTATGTAGCCTATGTCAGTATGTAGCCTATGTCGGTCTGTAGCCTATGTCAGTCTGTAGCCTATGTCGGTCTGTAGCCTATGTCGGTCTGTAGCCTATGTCGGTCTGTAGCCTATGTCGGTCTTTAGCCTATGTCAGTCTGTAGCCTTTCTCGGTCTGTAGCCTATGTCGGTCTGTAGCCTATGTCAGTCTGTAGCCTATGTCGGTCTGTAGCCTTTGCCAGTCTCTGGCCTATGTCAGTCTGTAGCCTATGTCAGTCTGTAGCCTATGTCCGTCTGTAGCCTATGTCGGTCTGTAGCCTATGCCAGTCTGTAGCCCATGTCGGTCTGTAGCCTTTGCCAGTCTCTGGCCTATGTCAGTCTGTAGCCTATGTCGGTCTGTAGCCTATGTCGGTCTGTAGCCTATGTCGGTCTGTAGCCTATGTCGGTCTGTAGCCTATGTCGGTCTGTAGCCTTTGCCAGTCTGTGGCCTATGTCAGTCTGTAGCCTATGTCAGTCTGTAGCCTATGTCAGTCTCTAGCCTATGTCAGTCTCTGGCCTATGCCAGTCTGTAGCCTTTGCCAGTCTCTGGCCTATGTCAGTCTGTAGCCTATGTGAGTCTGTAGCCTATGTCAGTCTGTAGCCCATGTCAGTCTCTAGGCTTATCAGTCTGTAGCCTATGTCGGTCTGTAGCCTATATCACTCTGTAGCCTATGTCAGTCTGTAGTCCATGTCAGTATCTAGCCTATGTCAGTCTGTAGCCTATATCAGTCTTTAGCCTATATCAGTCTGTAGCCTATGTCGGTCTGTAGCCCATGTCAGTCTGTAGCCTATGTCGGTCTGTAGCCTATGTCGGTCTGTAGCCTATATCAGTGTGTAGCCTATGTCGGTCTGTAGCCCATGTCAGTCTGTAGCCTATGTCGGTCTGTAGCCTATATCAGTCTGTAGCCTATGTCGGTCTGTAGCCTATGTCGGTCTGTAGCCTATGTCAGTCTGTAGCATATATCCGTCTGTAGCCTATGTCAGTCTGTAGCCTATATCCGTCTGTAGCCTATGTCGGTCTGTAGCCTTTGCCAGTCTCTGGCCTCTGTCAGTCTGTAGCCTATATCAGTCTGTAGCCTATGTCGGTCTGTAGCCTATATCAGTCTGTAGCCTATATCAGTCTGTAGCCTATGTCGGTCTGTAGCCCATGTCAGTCTCTAGCCTATATCAGTCTGTAGCCTATGTCGGTCTGTAGCCTATATCAGTCTGTAGCCTATATCAGTCTGTAGCCTATGTCGGTCTGTAGCCTTTGCCAGTCTCTGGCCTCTGTCAGTCTGTAGCCTATTACAGTCTGTAGCCTATGTCGGTCTGTAGCCTATATCAGTCTGTAGCCTATATCAGTCTGTAGCCTATGTCAGTCTGTAGCCTATGTCAGTCTGTAGCCTATATCAGTCTGTAGCCTATATCAGTCTGTAGCCTATATCAGTCTGTAGCCTATGTCGGTCTGTAGCCTTTGCCAGTCTCTGGCCTATGTCAGTCTGTAGCCTATATCGGTCTGTAGCCTATGTCGGTCTGTAGCCTATATCAGTCTGTAGCCTATATCAGTCTGTAGCCTTTATCAGTCTGTAGCCTATATAAGTCTGTAGCCTATGTCGGTCTGTAGCCTTTGCCAGTCTCTGGCCTATGTCAGTCTGTAGCCTATGTCAGTCTGTAGCCTATGTCAGTCTGTAGCCTATGTCGGTCTGTAGCCTATGTCGGTCTCTAGCCTATGTCAGTCTCTGGCCTATGTCAGTCTCTAGCCTATGTCAGTCTCTGGCGTATGCCAGTCTGTAGCCTTTGCCAGTCTCTGGCCTATGTCAGTCTGTAGCCTTTGCCAGTCTCTGGCCTATGTCCGTCTGTAGCCTATGTCAGTCTGTAGCCTATGTCAGTCTCTAGCCTATGTCAGTCCTTAGCCTATGTCAGTCTGTAGCCTATGTCAGTCTGTAGCCTATGTCAGTCTGTAGCCTATGTCGGTCTGTAGCCTATGTCGGTCTCTAGCCTATGTCAGTCTCTGGCCTATGTCAGTCTCTAGCCTATGTCAGTCTCTGGCGTATGCCAGTCTGTAGCCTTTGCCAGTCTCTGGCCTATGTCAGTCTGTAGCCTTTGCCAGTCTCTGGCCTATGTCCGTCTGTAGCCTATGTCAGTCTGTAGCCTATGTCAGGCTCTAGCCTATGTCAGTCTCTAGCCTATGTCAGTCTCTGGCCTGTGTCAGTCTGTAGCCTATGTCGGTCTGTAGCCTATGTCGGTCTGTAGCCTATGTCGGTCTGTAGCCTATGTCGGTCTGTAGCCTATGTCAGTCTTTAGCCTTTGCCAGTCTCTGGCCTATGTCAGTCTGTAGCCTATGTCAGTCTGTAGCCTATGTCAGTCTGTAGCCTATGTCAGTCTCTAGCCTATGTCAGTCTCTGGCCTATGTCAGTCTGTAGCCTATGTCAGTCTGTGGCCTATGTCAGTCTGTAGCCTATGTCGGTCTGTAGCGTTTGCCAGTCTCTGGCCTATGTCAGTCTGTAGCCTGTCAGTCTGTAGCCTATGTCGGTCTGTAGCCTATGTCGGTCTGTAGCCTATGTCAGTCTGTAGCCTATGTCAGTCTGTAGCCTATGTCGGTCTGTAGCGTTTGCCAGTCTCTGGCCTATGTCAGTCTGTAGCCTATGTCAGTCTCTAGCCTATGTCGGTCTGTAGCCTATGTCGGTCTGTAGCCTATTTCGGTCTGTAGCCTATGTCAGTCTGTAGCCTATGTCAGTCTGTAGCCTATGTCGGTCTGTAGCCTATGTCGGTCTGTAGCCTATGTCAGTCTGTATCCTTTCTCGGTCTGTAGCCTATGTCGGTCTGTAGCGTATGTCGGTCTTTAGCCTATGTCAGTCTTTAGCCTATGTCAGTCTGTAGCCTATGTCGGTCTGTAGCCTATGTCGGTCTGTAGCCTATGTCGGTCTGTAGCGTTTGCCAGTCTCTGGCCTCTGTCAGTCTGTAGCCTATGTCGGTCTGTAGCCTATGTCGGTCTGTAGCCTATGTCGGTCTCTAGCCTATGTCAGTCTCTGGCCTATGTCAGTCTCTAGCCTATGTCAGTCTCTGGCCTATGTCAGTCTCTAGCCTATGTCAGTCTCTGGCGTATGCCAGTCTGTAGCCTTTGCCAGTCTCTGGCCTATGTCAGTCTGTAGCCTATGTCAGTCTGTAGCCTTTGCCAGTCTCTGGCCTATGTCCGTCTGTAGCCTATGTCAGTCTGTAGCCTATGTCAGTCTCTAGCCTATGTCAGTCTCTAGCCTATGTCAGTCTCTGGCCTGTGTCAGTCTGTAGCCTATGTCGGTCTGTAGCCTATGTCGGTCTGTAGCCTATGTCGGTCTGTAGCCTATGTCGGTCTTTAGCCTATGTCAGTCTTTAGCCTTTGCCAGTCTCTGGCCTATGTCAGTCTGTAGCCTATGTCAGTCTCTAGCCTATGTCAGTCTCTGGCCTATGTGAGGCTGTATCCTATGTCAGTCTGTAGCCTATGTCAGTCTGTGGCCTATGTCAGTCTGTAGCCTATGTCGGTCTGTAGCGTTTGCCAGTCTCTGGCCTATGTCAGTCTGTAGCCTGTCAGTCTGTAGCCTATGTCGGTCTGTAGCCTATGTCGGTCTGTAGCCTATGTCAGTCTGTAGCCTATGTCAGTCTGTAGCCTATGTCGGTCTGTAGCGTTTGCCAGTCTCTGGCCTATGTCAGTCTCTAGCCTATGTCGGTCTGTAGCCTATGTCGGTCTGTAGCCTATGTCGGTCTGTAGCCTATGTCAGTCTGTAGCCTATGTCGGTCTGTAGCCTATGTCGGTCTGTAGCCTATGTCAGTCTGTAGCCTTTCTCGGTCTGTAGCCTATGTCGGTCTGTAGCGTATGTCGGTCTTTAGCCTATGTCAGTCTTTAGCCTATGTCAGTCTGTAGCCTATGTCAGTCTGTAGCCTATGTCAGTCTGTAGCCCATGTCGGTCTGTAGCCCATGTCGGTCTGTAGCCTATATCAGTCTGTAGCCCATGTCGGTCTGTAGCCTTTGTCAGTCTCTGGCCTATGTCAGTCTGTAGCCTATGTCAGTCTGTAGCCTACGTCGGTCTGTAGCCTATGTCAGTCTGTAGCCTATGTCGGTCTGTAGCCTATATCAGTCTGTAGCCTATGTAGGTCTGTAGCCTATATCAGTGTGTAGCCTATGTCGGTCTGTAGCCCATGTCAGTCTGTAGCCTATGTCGGTCTGTAGCCTATATCAGTCTGTAGCCTATGTCGGTCTGTAGCCTATGTCGGTCTGTAGCCTATGTCCGTCTGTAGCCTATGTCAGTCTGTAGCCTATATCCGTCTGTAGCCTATGTCAGTCTGTAGCCTATATCCGTCTGTAGCCTATGTCAGTCTGTAGCCCATATCAGTCTGTAGCCTATATCAGTCTGTAGCCTATGTCGGTCTGTAGCCCATGTCAGTCTCTAGCCTATATCAGTCTGTAGCCTATGTCGGTCTGTAGCCTATATCAGTCTGTAGCCTATATCTGTCTGTAGCCTATGTCGCTCTGTAGCCTTTGCCAGTCTCTGGCCTCTGTCAGTCTGTAGCCTATATCAGTCTGTAGCCTATGTCGGTCTGTAGCCTATATCAGTCTGTAGCCTATATCGGTCTGTAGCCTATGTCAGTCTGTAGCCTATGTCGGTCTGTATCCTATATCAGTCTGTAGCTTATATCAGTCTGTAGCCCATGTCGGTCTGTAGCCTTTGTCAGTCTCTGGCCTATGTCAGTCTGTAGCCTATGTCAGTCTGTAGCCTATGTCAGTCTGTAGCCTATATCGGTCTGTAGCCTATGTCGGTCTGTATCCTATGTCAGTCTGTAGCCTATGTCAGTCTGTAGCCTATGTCGGTCTCTAGCCTATGTCGGTCGGTAGCCTATGTCAGTCTGTAGCCTATGTCAGTCTGTAGCCTATGTCGGTCTGTAGCGTTTGCCAGTCTCTGGCCTATGTCAGTCTGTAGCCTATGTCAGTCTGTAGCCTATGTCAGTATGTAGCCTATGTCGGTCTGTAGCCTATGTCGGTCTGTAGCCTAATTCGGTCTTTAGCCTATGTCGGTCTTTAGCCTGTCAGTCTGTAGCCTATGTCAGTCTGTAGCCTATGTCGGTCTGTAGCCTATGTCGGTCTGTAGCTTATATCAGTCTGTAGCCCATGTCGGTCTGTAGCCTTTGTCAGTCTCTGGCATATGTCAGTCTGTAGCCTATGCCAGTCTGTAGCCTATGTCAGTCTGTAGCCTATGTCGGTCTGTAGCATATGTCGGTCTGTAGCATATGTCGGTCTGTAGCCTATGTCGGTCTGTAGCCTATGTCGGTCTGTAGCCTATGTCGGTCTGTAGCCTATGTCGGTCTTCAGCCTATGTCAGTCTGTAGCCTTTCTCGGTCTGTAGCCTATGTCGGTCTGTAGCCTATGTCAGTCTGTAGCCTATGTCGGTCTGTAGCCTTTGCCAGTCTCTGGCCTATGTCAGTCTGTAGCCTATGTCAGTCTGTAGCCTATGTCCGTCTGTAGCCTATGTCCGTCTGTAGCCTATGTCGGTCTGTAGCCTTTGCCAGTCTGTGGCCTATGTCAGTCTGTAGCCTATGTCAGTCTGTAGCCTATGTCAGTCTCTAGCCTATGTCAGTCTCTGGCCTATGCCAGTCTGTAGCCTTTGCCAGTCTCTGGCCTATGTCAGTCTGTAGCCTATGTGAGTCTGTAGCCTATGTCAGTCTGTAGCCCATGTCAGTCTCTAGGCTTATCAGTCTGTAGCCTATGTCGGTCTGTAGCCTATATCACTCTGTAGCCTATGTCGGTCTGTAGCCTATGTCAGTCTGTAGTCCATGTCAGTATCTAGCCTATGTCAGTCTGTAGCCTATATCAGTCTGTAGCCTATGTCGGTCTGTAGCCCATGTCAGTCTGTAGCCTATGTCGGTCTGTAGCCTATGTCGGTCTGTAGCCTATATCAGTGTGTAGCCTATGTCGGTCTGTAGCCCATGTCAGTCTGTAGCCTATATCAGTCTGTAGCCTATGTCGGTCTGTAGCCTATGTCGGTCTGTAGCCTATGTCAGTCTGTAGCATATATCCGTCTGTAGCCTATGTCAGTCTGTAGCCTATATCCGTCTGTAGCCTATGTCGGTCTGTAGCCTTTGCCAGTCTCTGGCCTCTGTCAGTCTGTAGCCTATGTCGGTCTGTAGCCTATGTCGGTCTGTAGCCTATGTCGGTCTGTAGCCTATGTCGGTCTGTAGCCTATGTCCGTCTGTAGCCTATGTCAGTCTGTAGCCTATATCCGTCTGTAGCCTATGTCAGTCTGTAGCCTATATCCGTCTGTAGCCTATGTCAGTCTGTAGCCCATATCAGTCTGTAGCCTATATCAGTCTGTAGCCTATGTCGGTCTGTAGCCCATGTCAGTCTCTAGCCTATATCAGTCTGTAGCCTATGTCGGTCTGTAGCCTATATCAGTCTGTAGCCTATATCTGTCTGTAGCCTATGTCGCTCTGTAGCCTTTGCCAGTCTCTGGCCTCTGTCAGTCTGTAGCCTATATCAGTCTGTAGCCTATGTCGGTCTGTAGCCTATATCAGTCTGTAGCCTATATCGGTCTGTAGCCTATGTCAGTCTGTAGCCTATGTCGGTCTGTATCCTATATCAGTCTGTAGCTTATATCAGTCTGTAGCCCATGTCGGTCTGTAGCCTTTGTCAGTCTCTGGCCTATGTCAGTCTGTAGCCTATGTCAGTCTGTAGCCTATGTCAGTCTGTAGCCTATATCGGTCTGTAGCCTATGTCGGTCTGTATCCTATGTCAGTCTGTAGCCTATGTCAGTCTGTAGCCTATGTCGGTCTCTAGCCTATGTCGGTCGGTAGCCTATGTCAGTCTGTAGCCTATGTCAGTCTGTAGCCTATGTCGGTCTGTAGCGTTTGCCAGTCTCTGGCCTATGTCAGTCTGTAGCCTATGTCAGTCTGTAGCCTATGTCAGTATGTAGCCTATGTCGGTCTGTAGCCTATGTCGGTCTGTAGCCTAATTCGGTCTTTAGCCTATGTCGGTCTTTAGCCTGTCAGTCTGTAGCCTATGTCAGTCTGTAGCCTATGTCGGTCTGTAGCCTATGTCGGTCTGTAGCTTATATCAGTCTGTAGCCCATGTCGGTCTGTAGCCTTTGTCAGTCTCTGGCATATGTCAGTCTGTAGCCTATGCCAGTCTGTAGCCTATGTCAGTCTGTAGCCTATGTCGGTCTGTAGCATATGTCGGTCTGTAGCATATGTCGGTCTGTAGCCTATGTCGGTCTGTAGCCTATGTCGGTCTGTAGCCTATGTCGGTCTGTAGCCTATGTCGGTCTTCAGCCTATGTCAGTCTGTAGCCTTTCTCGGTCTGTAGCCTATGTCGGTCTGTAGCCTATGTCAGTCTGTAGCCTATGTCGGTCTGTAGCCTTTGCCAGTCTCTGGCCTATGTCAGTCTGTAGCCTATGTCAGTCTGTAGCCTATGTCCGTCTGTAGCCTATGTCCGTCTGTAGCCTATGTCGGTCTGTAGCCTTTGCCAGTCTGTGGCCTATGTCAGTCTGTAGCCTATGTCAGTCTGTAGCCTATGTCAGTCTCTAGCCTATGTCAGTCTCTGGCCTATGCCAGTCTGTAGCCTTTGCCAGTCTCTGGCCTATGTCAGTCTGTAGCCTATGTGAGTCTGTAGCCTATGTCAGTCTGTAGCCCATGTCAGTCTCTAGGCTTATCAGTCTGTAGCCTATGTCGGTCTGTAGCCTATATCACTCTGTAGCCTATGTCGGTCTGTAGCCTATGTCAGTCTGTAGTCCATGTCAGTATCTAGCCTATGTCAGTCTGTAGCCTATATCAGTCTGTAGCCTATGTCGGTCTGTAGCCCATGTCAGTCTGTAGCCTATGTCGGTCTGTAGCCTATGTCGGTCTGTAGCCTATATCAGTGTGTAGCCTATGTCGGTCTGTAGCCCATGTCAGTCTGTAGCCTATATCAGTCTGTAGCCTATGTCGGTCTGTAGCCTATGTCGGTCTGTAGCCTATGTCAGTCTGTAGCATATATCCGTCTGTAGCCTATGTCAGTCTGTAGCCTATATCCGTCTGTAGCCTATGTCGGTCTGTAGCCTTTGCCAGTCTCTGGCCTCTGTCAGTCTGTAGCCTATGTCGGTCTGTAGCCTATGTCGGTCTGTAGCCTATGTCGGTCTGTAGCCTATGTCGGTCTGTAGCCTATGTCGGTCTGTAGCCTTTGCCAGTCTGTGGCCTATGTCAGTCTGTAGCCTATGTCAGTCTGTAGCCTATGTCAGTCTCTAGCCTATGTCAGTCTCTGGCCTATGCCAGTCTGTAGCCTTTGCCAGTCTCTGGCCTATGTCAGTCTGTAGCCTATGTGAGTCTGTAGCCTATGTCAGTCTGTAGCCCATGTCAGTCTCTAGGCTTATCAGTCCGTAGCCTATGTCGGTCTGTAGCCTATATCACTCTGTAGCCTATGTCGGTCTGTAGCCTATGTCAGTCTGTAGTCCATGTCAGTATCTAGCCTATGTCAGTCTGTAGCCTATATCAGTCTTTAGCCTATATCAGTCTGTAGCCTATGTCGGTCTGTAGCCCATGTCAGTCTGTAGCCTATGTCGGTCTGTAGCCTATGTCGGTCTGTAGCCTATATCAGTGTGTAGCCTATGTCGGTCTGTAGCCCATGTCAGTCTGTAGCCTATGTCGGTCTGTAGCCTATATCAGTCTGTAGCCTATGTCGGTCTGTAGCCTATGTCGGTCTGTAGCCTATGTCAGTCTGTAGCATATATCCGTCTGTAGCCTATGTCAGTCTGTAGCCTATGTCGGTCTGTAGCCTTTGCCAGTCTCTGGCCTCTGTCAGTCTGTAGCCTATATCAGTCTGTAGCCTATGTCGGTCTGTAGCCTATATCAGTCTGTAGCCTATATCAGTCTGTAGCCTATGTCGGTCTGTAGCCCATGTCAGTCTCTAGCCTATATCAGTCTGTAGCCTATGTCGGTCTGTAGCCTATATCAGTCTGTAGCCTATATCAGTCTGTAGCCTATGTCGGTCTGTAGCCTTTGCCAGTCTCTGGCCTCTGTCAGTCTGTAGCCTATATCAGTCTGTAGCCTATGTCGGTCTGTAGCCTATATCAGTCCGTAGCCTATATCAGTCTGTAGCCTATGTCAGTCTGTAGCCTATGTCAGTCTGTAGCCTATATCAGTCTGTAGCCTATATCAGTCTGTAGCCTATATCAGTCTGTAGCCTATGTCGGTCTGTAGCCTTTGCCAGTCTCTGGCCTATGTCAGTCTGTAGCCTATATCGGTCTGTAGCCTATGTCGGTCTGTAGCCTATATCAGTCTGTAGCCTATATCAGTCTGCAGCCTTTATCAGTCTGTAGCCTATATAAGTCTGTAGCCTATGTCGGTCTGTAGCCTTTGCCAGTCTCTGGCCTATGTCAGTCTGTAGCCTATGCCAGTCTGTAGCCTATGTCAGTCCTTAGCCTATGTCAGTCTGTAGCCTATATCAGTCTGTAGCCCATGTCGGTCTGTAGCCTTTGTCAGTCTCTGGCATATGTCAGTCTGTAGCCTATGCCAGTCTGTAGCCTATGTCAGTCTGTAGCCTATGTCAGTCTGTAGCCTATGTCAGTCTGTAGCCTATGTCGGTCTGTAGCCTATGTCGGTCTCTAGCCTATGTCAGTCTCTGGCCTATGTCAGTCTCTAGCCTATGTCAGTCTCTGGCGTATGCCAGTCTGTAGCCTTTGCCAGTCTCTGGCCTATGTCAGTCTGTAGCCTATGTCAGTCTGTAGCCTTTCCCAGTCTCTGGCCTATGTCCGTCTGTAGCCTATGTCAGTCTGTAGCCTATGTCAGTCTCTAGCCTATGTCAGTCTCTGGCCTGTGTCAGTCTGTAGCCTATGTCGGTCTGTAGCCTATGTCGGTCTGTAGCCTATGTCGGTCTGTAGCCTATGTCGGTCTGTAGCCTATGTCGGTCTGTAGCCTATGTCGGTCTGTAGCCTATGTCAGTCTTTAGCCTTTGCCAGTCTCTGGCCTATGTCAGTCTGTAGCCTATGTCAGTCTGTAGCCTATGTCAGTATCTAGCCTATGTCAGTCTCTGGCCTATGTGAGGCTGTATCCTATGTCAGTCTGTGGCCTATGTCGGTCTGTAGCGTTTGCCAGTCTCTGGCCTATGTCAGTCTGTAGCCTATGTCAGTCTGTGGCCTATGTCGGTCTGTAGCGTTTGCCAGTCTCTGGCCTATGTCAGTCTGTAGCCTATGTCGGTCTGTAGCCTATGTCGGTCTGTAGCCTATGTCGGTCTGTAGCCTATGTCGGTCTGTAGCCTATGTCAGTCTGTAGCCTATGTCGGTCTGTAGCGTTTGCCAGTCTCTGGCCTATGTCAGTCTGTAGCCTATGTCAGTCTCTAGCCTATGTCGGTCTGTAGCCTATGTCGGTCTGTAGCCTATGTCGGTCTGTAGCCTATGTCAGTCTGTAGCCTATGTCAGTCTGTAGCCTATGTCGGTCTGTAGCCTATGTCGGTCTGTAGCCTATGTCAGTCTGTAGCATTTCTCGGTCTGTAGCCTATGTCGGTCTGTAGCGTATGTCGGTCTTTAGCCTATGTCAGTCTTTAGCCTATGTCAGTCTGTAGCCTATGTCAGTCTGTAGCCTATGTCAGTCTGTAGCCCATGTCGGTCTGTAGCCCATGTCGGTCTGTAGCCTATATCAGTCTGTAGCCCATGTCGGTCTGTAGCCTTTGTCAGTCTCTGGCCTATGTCAGTCTGTAGCCTATGTCAGTCTGTAGCCTACGTCGGTCTGTAGCCTATGTCGGTCTGTAGCCTATATCAGTCTGTAGCCTATGTCGGTCTGTAGCCTATGTCGGTCTGTAGCTTATATCAGTCTGTAGCCCATGTCGGTCTGTAGCCTTTGTCAGTCTCTGGCATATGTCAGTCTGTAGCCTATGCCAGTCTGTAGCCTATGTCAGTCTGTAGCCTATGTCGGTCTGTAGCATATGTCGGTCTGTATCCTATGTCGGTCTGTAGCCTATGTCAGTCTGTAGCCTATGTCGGTCTGTAGCCTATGTCGGTCTGTAGCCTATGTCGGTCTGTAGCCTATGTCAGTCTGTAGCCTATGTCGGTCTGTAGCGTTTGCCAGTCTCTGGCCTATGTCAGTCTGTAGCCTATGTCAGTCAGTAGCCTATGTCAGTCTGTAGCCTATGTCAGTCTGTAGCCTATGTCAGTCTGTAGCCTATGTCAGTATGTAGCCTATGTCGGTCTGTAGCCTATGTCAGTCTGTAGCCTATGTCGGTCTGTAGCCTTTGTCGGTCTGTAGCCTATGTCGGTCTGTAGCCTATGTCGGTCTGTAGCCTATGTCGGTCTGTAGCCTATGTCGGTCTTTAGCCTATGTCAGTCTGTAGCCTTTCTCGGTCTGTAGCCTATGTCGGTCTGTAGCCTATGTCAGTCTGTAGCCTATGTCGGTCTGTAGCCTTTGCCAGTCTCTGGCCTATGTCAGTCTGTAGCCTATGTCAGTCTGTAGCCTATGTCCGTCTGTAGCCTATGTCGGTCTGTAGCCTATGCCAGTCTGTAGCCCATGTCGGTCTGTAGCCTTTGCCAGTCTCTGGCCTATGTCAGTCTGTAGCCTATGTCGGTCTGTAGCCTATGTCGGTCTGTAGCCTATGTCGGTCTGTAGCCTATGTCGGTCTGTAGCCTTTGCCAGTCTGTGGCCTATGTCAGTCTGTAGCCTATGTCAGTCTGTAGCCTATGTCAGTCTCTAGCCTATGTCAGTCTCTGGCCTATGCCAGTCTGTAGCCTTTGCCAGTCTCTGGCCTATGTGAGTCTGTAGCCTATGTGAGTCTGTAGCCTATGTCAGTCTGTAGCCCATGTCAGTCTCTAGGCTTATCAGTCTGTAGCCTATGTCGGTCTGTAGCCTATATCACTCTGTAGCCTATGTCAGTCTGTAGTCCATGTCAGTATCTAGCCTATGTCAGTCTGTAGCCTATATCAGTCTTTAGCCTATATCAGTCTGTAGCCTATGTCGGTCTGTAGCCCATGTCAGTCTGTAGCCTATGTCGGTCTGTAGCCTATGTCGGTCTGTAGCCTATATCAGTGTGTAGCCTATGTCGGTCTGTAGCCCATGTCAGTCTGTAGCCTATGTCGGTCTGTAGCCTATATCAGTCTGTAGCCTATGTCGGTCTGTAGCCTATGTCGGTCTGTAGCCTATGTCAGTCTGTAGCATATATCCGTCTGTAGCCTATGTCAGTCTGTAGCCTATATCCGTCTGTAGCCTATGTCGGTCTGTAGCCTTTGCCAGTCTCTGGCCTCTGTCAGTCTGTAGCCTATATCAGTCTGTAGCCTATGTCGGTCTGTAGCCTATATCAGTCTGTAGCCTATATCAGTCTGTAGCCTATGTCGGTCTGTAGCCCATGTCAGTCTCTAGCCTATATCAGTCTGTAGCCTATGTCGGTCTGTAGCCTATATCAGTCTGTAGCCTATATCAGTCTGTAGCCTATGTCGGTCTGTAGCCTTTGCCAGTCTCTGGCCTCTGTCAGTCTGTAGCCTATATCAGTCTGTAGCCTATGTCGGTCTGTAGCCTATATCAGTCTGTAGCCTATATCAGTCTGTAGCCTATGTCAGTCTGTAGCCTATGTCAGTCTGTAGCCTATATCAGTCTGTAGCCTATATCAGTCTGTAGCCTATATCAGTCTGTAGCCTATGTCGGTCTGTAGCCTTTGCCAGTCTCTGGCCTATGTCAGTCTGTAGCCTATATCGGTCTGTAGCCTATGTCGGTCTGTAGCCTATATCAGTCTGTAGCCTATATCAGTCTGTAGCCTTTATCAGTCTGTAGCCTATATAAGTCTGTAGCCTATGTCGGTCTGTAGCCTTTGCCAGCCTCTGGCCTATGTCAGTCTGTAGCCTATGTCAGTCTGTAGCCTATGTCAGTCCTTAGCCTATGTCAGTCTGTAGCCTATGTCAGTCTGTAGCCTATGTCAGTCTGTAGCCTATGTCGGTCTGTAGCCTATATCGGTCTCTAGCCTATGTCAGTCTCTGGCCTATGTCAGTCTCTAGCCTATGTCAGTCTCTGGCGTATGCCAGTCTGTAGCCTTTGCCAGTCTCTGGCCTATGTCAGTCTGTAGCCTATGTCAGTCTGTAGCCTTTGCCAGTCTCTGGCCTATGTCCGTCTGTAGCCTATGTCAGTCTGTAGCCTATGTCAGTCTCTAGCCTATGTCAGTCTCTGGCCTGTGTCAGTCTGTAGCCTATGTCGGTCTGTAGCCTATGTCGGTCTGTAGCCTATGTCGGTCTGTAGCCTATGTCGGTCTTTAGCCTATGTCGGTCTGTAGCCTATGTCGGTCTGTAGCCTATGTCAGTCTTTAGCCTTTGCCAGTCTCTGGCCTATGTCAGTCTGTAGCCTATGTCAGTCTGTAGCCTATGTCAGTCTCTAGCCTATGTCAGTCTCTGGCCTATGTGAGGCTGTATCCTATGTCAGTCTGTAGCCTATGTCAGTCTGTGGCCTATGTCAGTCTGTAGCCTATGTCGGTCTGTAGCGTTTGCCAGTCTCTGGCCTATGTCAGTCTGTAGCCTGTCAGTCTGTAGCCTATGTCGGTCTGTAGCCTATGTCGGTCTGTAGCCTATGTCAGTCTGTAGCCTATGTCAGTCTGTAGCCTATGTCGGTCTGTAGCGTTTGCCAGTCTCTGGCCTATGTCAGTCTGTAGCCTATGTCAGTCTCTAGCCTATGTCGGTCTGTAGCCTATGTCGGTCTGTAGCCTATGTCGGTCTGTAGCCTATGTCAGTCTGTAGCCTATGTCAGTCTGTAGCCTATGTCGGTCTGTAGCCTATGTCGGTCTGTAGCCTATGTCAGTCTGTAGCCTTTCTCGGTCTGTAGCCTATGTCGGTCTGTAGCGTATGTCGGTCTTTAGCCTATGTCAGTCTTTAGCCTATGTCAGTCTGTAGCCTATGTCGGTCTGTAGCCTATGTCGGTCTGTAGCCTATGTCGGTCTGTAGCGTTTGCCAGTCTCTGGCCTCTGTCAGTCTGTAGCCTATATCAGTCTGTAGCCTATGTCGGTCTGTAACCTATGTCGGTCTGTAGCCTATGTCGGTCTCTAGCCTATGTCAGTCTCTGGCCTATGTCAGTCTCTAGCCTATGTCAGTCTCTGGCCTATGTCAGTCTCTAGCCTATGTCAGTCTCTGGCGTATGCCAGTCTGTAGCCTTTGCCAGTCTCTGGCCTATGTCAGTCTGTAGCCTATGTCAGTCTGTAGCCTTTGCCAGTCTCTGGCCTATGTCCGTCTGTAGCCTATGTCAGGCTGTAGCCTATGTCAGTCTCTAGCCTATGTCAGTCTCTAGCCTATGTCAGTCTCTGGCCTGTGTCAGTCTGTAGCCTATGTCGGTCTGTAGCCTATGTCGGTCTGTAGCCTATGTCGGTCTGTAGCCTATGTCGGTCTGTAGCCTATGTCAGTCTTTAGCCTTTGCCAGTCTCTGGCCTATGTCAGTCTGTAGCCTATGTCAGTCTGTAGCCTATGTCAGTCTCTAGCCTATGTCAGTCTCTGGCCTATGTGAGGCTGTATCCTATGTCAGTCTGTAGCCTATGTCAGTCTGTGGCCTATGTCAGTCTGTAGCCTATGTCGGTCTGTAGCGTTTGCCAGTCTCTGGCCTATGTCAGTCTGTAGCCTGTCAGTCTGTAGCCTATGTCGGTCTGTAGCCTATGTCGGTCTGTAGCCTATGTCAGTCTGTAGCCTATGTCAGTCTGTAGCCTATGTCGGTCTGTAGCGTTTGCCAGTCTCTGGCCTATGTCAGTCTCTAGCCTATGTCGGTCTGTAGCCTATGTCGGTCTGTAGCCTATGTCGGTCTGTAGCCTATGTCAGTCTGTAGCCTATGTCAGTCTGTAGCCTATGTCGGTCTGTAGCCTATGTCGGTCTGTAGCCTATGTCAGTCTGTAGCCTTTCTCGGTCTGTAGCCTATGTCGGTCTGTAGCGTATGTCGGTCTTTAGCCTATGTCAGTCTTTAGCCTATGTCAGTCTGTAGCCTATGTCAGTCTGTAGCCTATGTCAGTCTGTAGCCCATGTCGGTCTGTAGCCCATGTCGGTCTGTAGCCTATATCAGTCTGTAGCCCATGTCGGTCTGTAGCCTTTGTCAGTCTCTGGCCTATGTCAGTCTGTAGCCTATGTCAGTCTGTAGCCTACGTCGGTCTGTAGCCTATGTCAGTCTGTAGCCTATGTCGGTCTGTAGCCTATATCAGTCTGTAGCCTATGTCGGTCTGTAGCCTATATCAGTGTGTAGCCTATGTCGGTCTGTAGCCCATGTCAGTCTGTAGCCTATGTCGGTCTGTAGCCTATATCAGTCTGTAGCCTATGTCGGTCTGTAGCCTATGTCGGTCTGTAGCCTATGTCCGTCTGTAGCCTATGTCAGTCTGTAGCCTATATCCGTCTGTAGCCTATGTCAGTCTGTAGCCTATATCCGTCTGTAGCCTATGTCAGTCTGTAGCCTATGTCAGTCTGTAGCCCATATCAGTCTGTAGCCTATATCAGTCTGTAGCCTATGTCGGTCTGTAGCCCATGTCAGTCTCTAGCCTATATCAGTCTGTAGCCTATGTCGGTCTGTAGCCTATATCAGTCTGTAGCCTATATCTGTCTGTAGCCTATGTCGCTCTGTAGCCTTTGCCAGTCTCTGGCCTCTGTCAGTCTGTAGCCTATATCAGTCTGTAGCCTATGTCGGTCTGTAGCCTATATCAGTCTGTAGCCTATATCGGTCTGTAGCCTATGTCAGTCTGTAGCCTATGTCGGTCTGTATCCTATATCAGTCTGTAGCTTATATCAGTCTGTAGCCCATGTCGGTCTGTAGCCTTTGTCAGTCTCTGGCCTATGTCAGTCTGTAGCCTATGTCAGTCTGTAGCCTATGTCAGTCTGTAGCCTATGTCGGTCTGTAGCCTATGTCGGTCTGTATCCTATGTCAGTCTGTAGCCTATGTCAGTCTGTAGCCTATGTCGGTCTCTAGCCTATGTCGGTCGGTAGCCTATGTCAGTCTGTAGCCTATGTCAGTCTGTAGCCTATGTCGGTCTGTAGCGTTTGCCAGTCTCTGGCCTATGTCAGTCTGTAGCCTATGTCAGTATGTAGCCTATGTCGGTCTGTAGCCTATGTCGGTCTGTAGCCTATGTCGGTCTTTAGCCTATGTCGGTCTTTAGCCTGTCAGTCTGTAGCCTATGTCAGTCTGTAGCCTATGTCGGTCTGTAGCCTATGTCGGTCTGTAGCTTATATCAGTCTGTAGCCCATGTCGGTCTGTAGCCTTTGTCAGTCTCTGGCATATGTCAGTCTGTAGCCTATGCCAGTCTGTAGCCTATGTCAGTCTGTAGCCTATGTCGGTCTGTAGCATATGTCGGTCTGTAGCATATGTCGGTCTGTATCCTATGTCGGTCTGTAGCCTATGTCAGTCTGTAGCCTATGTCGGTCTGTAGCCTATGTCAGTCTGTAGCCTATGTCGGTCTGTAGCCTATGTCGGTCTGTAGCCTATGTCCGTCTGTAGCCTATGTCAGTCTGTAGCCTATATCCGTCTGTAGCCTATGTCAGTCTGTAGCCTATATCCGTCTGTAGCCTATGTCAGTCTGTAGCCTATGTCAGTCTGTAGCCCATATCAGTCTGTAGCCTATATCAGTCTGTAGCCCATGTCGGTCTGTAGCCCATGTCAGTCTCTAGCCTATATCAGTCTGTAGCCTATGTCGGTCTGTAGCCTATATCTGTCTGTAGCCTATGTCGCTCTGTAGCCTTTGCCAGTCTCTGGCCTCTGTCAGTCTGTAGCCTATATCAGTCTGTAGCCTATGTCGGTCTGTAGCCTATATCAGTCTGTAGCCTATATCGGTCTGTAGCCTATGTCAGTCTGTAGCCTATGTCAGTCTGTAGCCTATATCAGTCCGTAGCCTATATCAGTCCGTAGCCTATGTCGGTCTGTAGCCTTTGCCAGTCTCTGGCCTATGTCAGTCTGTAGCCTATATCGGTCTGTAGCCTATGTCGGTCTGTAGCCTATATCAGTCTGTAGCCTATATCAGTCTGTAGCCTATATCAGTCTGTAGCCTATGTCGGTCTGTAGCCTTTGCCAGTCTCTGGCCTATGTCAGTCTGTAGCATATGTCAGTCTGTAGCCTATGTCAGTCTGTAGTCTATGTCAGTCTGTAGCCTATATCAGTCTGTAGCCTATATCAGTCGGTAGCCTATGTCGGTCTGTAGCCTTTGCCAGTCTCTGGCCTATGTCAGTCTGTAGCCTATATCGGTCTGTAGCCTATGTCGGTCTGTAGCCTATATCAGTCTGTAGCCTATATCAGTCTGTAGCCTATGTCGGTCTGTAGCCTATGTCGGTCTGTAGCCTTGGCCAGTCTCTGGCCTATGTCAGTCTGTAGCCTATGTCAGTCTGTAGCCTATGTCAGTCTGTAGCCTATGTCAATCTGTAGCCTATGTCGGTCTGTAGCCTATGTCGGTCTCTAGCCTATGTCAGTCTCTTGCCTATGTCAGTCTCCAGCCTATGTCAGTCTCTGGCGTATGCCAGTCTGTAGCCTTTGCCAGTCTCTGGCCTATGTCAGTCTGTAGCCTATGTCAGTCTGTAGCCTTTGCCAGTCTCTGGCCTATGTCAGTCTGTAGCCTATGTCAGTCTCTAGCCTATGTCAGTCTCTAGCCTATGTCAGTCTCTGGCCTATGTCGGTCTGTAGCCTATGTCGGTCTGTAGCCTATGTCGGTCTGTATCCTATGTCGGTCTGTAGCCTATGTCGGTCTGTAGCCTATGTCGGTCTGTAGCCTATGTCGGTCTGTAGCCTATGTCGGTCTGTAGCCTTTGCCAGTCTCTGGCCTATGTCAGTCTGTAGCCTATGTCAGTCTGTAGCCTATGTCAGTCTCTGGCCTATGTCAGTCTCTGGCCTATGTCAGTCTGTAGCCTATGTCGGTCTGTAGCCTATGTCGGTCTGTAGCCTATGTCGGTCTGTAGCCTATGTCCGTCTGTAGCCTATGTCGGTCTGTAGCCTATGTCCGTCTGTAGCCTATGTCGGTCTGTAGCCTATGTCAGTCTGTAGCCCATGTCGGTCTGTAGCCTTTTCCAGTCTCTGGCCTATGTCAGTCTGTAGCCTATGTCAGTCTGTAGCCTATGTCACTCTGTAGCCTATGTCGGTCTCTAGCCTATGTCAGTCTCTGGCCTATGCCAGTCTGTAGCCTATGTCAGTCTGTAGCCTATATCAGTCTGTAGCCTTTGCCAGTCTCTGGCCTATGTCAGTCTGTAGCCTATGTCAGTCTGTAGCCTATGTGAGTCTGTATCCTATGTCAGTCTGTAGCCTATGTCAGTCTTTGGCCTATGTCAGTCTGTAGCCTATGTCGGTCTGTAGCGTTTGCCAGTCTCTGGCCTATGTCAGTCTGTAGCCTATGTCAGTCTCTAGCCTATGTCGGTCTGTAGCCTATGTCGGTCTGTAGCCTATGTCGGTCTGTAGCCTATGTCAGTCTGTAGCCTATGTCGGTCTGTAGCCTATGTCGGTCTGTAGCCTATGTCGGTCTGTAGCCTATGTCGGTCTGTAGCCTATGTCAGTCTGTAGCCTTTCTCGGTCTGTAGCCTATGTCGGTCTTTAGCCTATGTCAGTCTTTAGCCTATGTCAGTCTGTAGCCTATGTCAGTCTGTATCCTATGTCAGTCTGTAGCCTATGTCAGTCTGTAGCCTATGTCGGTCTGTAGCCTATGTCGGTCTGTAGCCTATGTCGGTCTGTAGCCTATGTCAGTCTGTAGCCTATGTCGGTCTGTAGCGTTTGCCAGTCTCTGGCCTATGTCAGTCTGTAGCCTATGTCAGTCTGTAGCCTATGTCAGTCTGTAGCCTATGTCAGTATGTAGCCTATGTCGGTCTGTAGCCTATGTCGGTCTGTAGCCTATGTCGGTCTGTAGCCTATGTCGGTCTGTAGCCTATGTCAGTCTGTAGCCTTTCTCGGTCTGTAGCCTATGTCGGTCTGTAGCCTATGTCAGTCTGTAGCCTATGTCGGTCTGTAGCCTTTGCCAGTCTCTGGCCTATGTCAGTCTGTAGCCTATGTCGGTCTGTAGCCTATGTCGGTCTGTAGCGTATGTAAGTCTGTAGCCCATGTCGGTCTGTAGCCTTTGCCAGTCTCTGGCCTATGTCAGTCTGTAGCCTATGTCAGTCTGTAGCCTATGTCACTCTGTAGCCTATGTCGGTCTGTAGCCTATGTCAGTCTGTAGCCTATGTCAGTCTGTAGCCTATATCAGTCTGTAGCCTATATCAGTCTGTAGCCTATGTCGGTCTGTAGCCCATGTCAGTCTCTAGCCTATATCAGTCTGTAGCCTATGTCGGTCTGTAGCCTATATCGGTCTGTAGCCTATATCAGTCTGTAGCCTATGTCGGTCTGTAGCCTTTGCCAGTCTCTGGCCTCTGTCAGTCTGTAGCCTATATCAGTCTGTAGCCTATATCAGTCTGTAGCCTATGTCGGTCTGTAGTCTATGTCAGTCTGTAGCCTATGTCAGTCTGTAGCCTATATCAGTCTGTAGCCTATATCAGTCATTAGCCTATGTCGGTCTGTAGCCTTTGCCAGTCTCTGGCCTATGTCAGTCTGTAGCCTATATCGGTCTGTAGCCTATGTCGGTCTGTAGCCTATGTCGGTCTGTAGCCTATATCAGTCTGTAGCCTATATCAGTCTGTAGCCTATATCAGTCTGTAGCCTATATCAGTCTGTAGCCTATGTCGGTCTGTAGCCTTTGCCAGTCTCTGGCCTATGTCAGTCTGTAGCCTATGTCAGTCTGTAGCCTATGTCAGTCTGTAGCCTATATCAGTCTGTAGCCTATATCAGTCTGTAGCCTATGTCGGTCTGTAGCCTTTGCCAGTCTCTGGCCTATGTCAGTCTGTAGCCTATATCGGTCTGTAGCCTATGTCGGTCTGTAGCCTATATCAGTCTGTAGCCTATATCAGTCTGTAGCCTATATCAGTCTGTAGCCTATATCAGTCTGTAGCCTATGTCGGTCTGTAGCCTTTGCCAGTCTCTGCCCTATGTCAGTCTGTAGCCTATGTCAGTCTGTAGCCTATGTCAGTCTGTAGCCTATGTCAGTCTGTAGCCTATGTCAATCTGTAGCCTATATCAGTCTGTAGCCTATGTCGGTCTGTAGCCTTTGCCAGTCTCTGGCCTATGTCAGTCTGTAGCCTATGTCAGTCTGTAGCCTATGTCGGTCTGTAGCCTATGTCGGTCTGTAGCCTATGTCAGTCTGTAGCCTATGTCAGTCTGTAGCGTTTGCCAGTCTCTGGCCTATGTCAGTCTGTAGCCTATGTCAGTCTCTAGCCTTTGCCAGTCTCTGGCCTATGTCGGTCTGTAGCCTATGTCGGTCTGTAGCCTATGTCAGTCTGTAGCCTTTCTCGGTCTGTAGCCTATGTCGGTCTGTAGCGTATGTCGGTCTTTAGCCTATGTCAGTCTGTAGCCTATGTCAGTCTGTAGCCCCTGTCGGTCTGTAGCCCATGTCGGTCTGTAGCCTTTGTCAGTCTCTGGCCTATGTCAGTCTGTAGCCTATGTCAGTCTGTAGCCTATGTCGGTCTGTAGCCTATGTCGGTCTGTATCCTTTGTCAGTCTGTAGCGTATGTCAGTCTGTAGCCTATGTCGGTCTGTAGCCTATGTCGGTTTGTAGCCTATGTCAGTCTGTAGCCTATGTCAGTCTGTAGCCTATGTCAGTCTGTAGCCTATGTCGGTCTGTAGCGTTTGCCAGTCTCTGGCCTATGTCGGTCTGTAGCCTATGTCAGTCTCTACCCTATGTCAGTCTGTAGCCTATGTCGGTCTGTAGCCTATGTCGGTCTGTAGCCTATGTCGGTCTGTAGCCTATGTCGGTCTTTAGCCTATGTCAGTCTGTAGCCTATGTCAGTCTGTAGCCTATGTCAGTCTGTAGCCCATGTCGGTCTGTAGCCTATGTCGGTCTGTAGCCTATATCAGTCTGTAGCTTACATCAGTCTGTAGCCCATGTCGGTCTGTAGCCTTTGTCAGTCTCTGGCCTATGTCAGTCTGTAGCCTATGTCAGTCTGTAGCCTATGTCAGTCTGAAGCCTAAGTCGGTCTGTAGCCTATGTCGGTCTGTATCCTATGTCAGTCTGTAGCCTATGTCAGTCTGTAGCCTATGTCAGTCTGTAGCCTATGTCGGTCTGTAGCGTTTGCCAGTCTCTGGCCTATGTCAGTCTGTAGCCTATGTCAGTCTGTAGCCTATGTCAGTCTGTAGCCTATGTCAGTCTGTAGCCTATGTCGGTCTGTAGCCTATGTCGGTCTGTAGCCTATGTCAGTCTGTAGCCTTTCTCGGTCTGTAGCCTATGTCGGTCTGTAGCCTATGTCAGTCTGTAGCCTATGTCGGTCTGTAGCCTTTGCCAGTCTCTGGCCTATGTCAGTCTGTAGCCTATGTCAGTCTGTAGCCTATGTCGGTCTGTAGCCTATATCAGTCTGTAGCCTATATCAGTCTGTAGCCTATGTCGGTCTGTAGCCTATGTCAGTCTGTAGCCTATGTCAGTCTGTAGCCTATATCAGTCTGTAGCCTATGTCGGTCTGTAGCCTTTGCCAGTCTCTGGCCTATGTCAGTCTGTAGCCTATATCGGTCTGTAGCCTATGTCGGTCTGTAGCCTATATCAGTCTGTAGCCTATATCAGTCTGTAGCCTATATCGGTCTGTAGCCTATGTCGGTCTGTAGCCTTTGCCAGTCTCTGGCCTATGTCAGTCTGTAGCCTATATCGGTCTGTAGCCTATGTCGGTCTGTAGCCTATATCAGTCTGTAGCCTATATCAGTCTGTAGCCTATATCAGTCTGTAGCCTATGTCGGTCTGTAGCCTTCGCCAGTCTCTGGCCTATGTCAGTCTGTAGCCTATGTCAGTCTGTAGCCTATGTCAATCTGTAGCCTATGTCGGTCTGTAGCCTATGTCGGTCTCTAGCCTATGTCAGTCTCTGGCCTATGTCAGTCTCTAGCCTATGTCAGTCTCTGGCCTATGCCAGTCTGTAGCCTTTGCCAGTCTCTGGCCTATGTCAGTCTGTAGCCTATGTCAGTCTGTAGCCTTTGCCAGTCTCTGGCCTATGTCAGTCTGTAGCCTATGTCAGTCTGTAGCCTATGTCAGTCTGTAGCCTATGTCAGTCTCTGGCCTATGTCGGTCTGTAGCCTATGTCGGTCTGTAGCCTATGTCGGTCTGTAGCCTATGTCGGTCTGTAGCCTATGTCGGTCTGTAGCCTATGTCGGTCTGTAGCCTATGTCAGTCTGTAGCCTTTGCCAGTCTCTGGCCTATGTCAGTCTGTAGCCTATGTCAGTCTGTAGCCTATGTCAGTCTGTAGCCTATGTGAGTCTGTATCCTATGTCAGTCTGTAGCCTATGTCAGTCTGTAGCCTATGTCGGTCTGTAGCGTTTGCCAGTCTCTGGCCTATGTCAGTCTGTAGCCTATGTCAGTCTGTAGCCTATGTCGGTCTGTAGCCTATGTCGGTCTGTAGCCTATGTCAGTCTGTAGCCTATGTCAGTCTGTAGCCTATGCCGGTCTGTAGCCTATGTCGGTCTGTAGCCTATGTCGGTCTGTAGCCTATGTCGGTCTGTAGCCTATGTCAGTCTGTAGCCTATGTCAGTCTGTAGCCTTTGCCAGTCTCTGGCCTATGTCAGTCTGTAGCCTATGTCAGTCTCTAGCCTATGTCAGTCTCTGGCCTATGTCAGTCTGTAGCCTTTGCCAGCCTCTGGCCTATGTCAGTCTGTAGCCTATGTCAGTCTGTAGCCTATGTGAGTCTGTAGCCTATGTCAGTCTGTAGCCTATGTCAGTCTGTAGCCTATGTCGGTCTGTAGCGTTTGCCAGTCTCTGGCCTATGTCAGTCTGTAGCCTATGTCGGTCTGTAGCCTATGTCGGTCTGTAGCCTATGTCGGTCTGTAGCCTATGTCGGTCTGTAGCCTATGTCAGTCTGTAGCCTATGTCGGTCTGTAGCGTTTGCCAGTCTCTGGCCTATGTCAGTCTGTAGCCTATGTCAGTCTGTAGCCTATGTCAGTCTGTAGCCTATGTCGGTCTGTAGCCTATGTCGGTCTGTAGCCTATGTCGGTCTGTAGCCTATGTCAGTCTCTACCCTATGTCAGCCTTTAGCCTATGTCAGTCTGTAGCCTATGTCAGTCTGTAGCCTATGTCAGTCTGTAGCCCATGTCGGTCTGTAGCCTATGTCGGTCTGTAGCCTATATCAGTCTGTAGCTTACATCAGTCTGTAGCCCATGTCGGTCTGTAGCCTTTATCAGTCTCTGGCCTATGTCAGTCTGTAGCCTATGTCAGTCTGTAGCCTATGTCAGTCTGTAGCCTATGTCAGTCTGTAGCCTATGTCAGTCTGTAGCCTATGTCAGTATTTAGCCTATGTCGGTCTGTAGCCTATGTCGGTCTGTAGCCTATGTCGGTCTGTAGCCTATGTCGGTCTGTAGCCTATGTCAGTCTGTAGCCTTTCTCGGTCTGTAGCCTATGTCGGTCAGTAGCCTATGTCGGTCTGTAGCCTTTGCCAGTCTCTGGCCTATGTCAGTCTGTAGCCTATGTCAGTCTGTAGCCTATGTCGGTCTGTAGCCTATGTCGGTCTGTAGCCCATGTCGGTCTGTAGCCTTTGCCAGTCTCTGGCCTATGTCAGTCTGTAGCCTATGTCAGTCTGTAGCCTATGTCACTCTGTAGCCTATGTCGGTCTGTAGCCTATGTCGGTCTGTAGCCTATGTCAGTCTGTAGCCTATGTCAGTCTGTAGCCTATATCAGTCTGTAGCCTATATCAGTCTGTAGCCTATGTCGGTCTGTAGCCCATGTCAGTCTCTAGCCTATATCAGTCTGTAGCCTATGTCGGTCTGTAGCCTATATCAGTCTGTAGCCTATATCAGTCTGTAGCCTATGTCGGTCTGTAGCCTTTGCCAGTCTCTGGCCTCTGTCAGTCTGTAGCCTATATCAGTCTGTAGCCTATGTCGGTCTGTAGCCTATATGAGTCTGTAGCCTATATCAGTCTGTAGCCTATGTCGGTCTGTAGCCTATGTCAGTCTGTAGCCTATATCAGTCTGTAGCCTATATCAGTCTGTAGCCTATGTCGGTCTGTAGCCTTTGCCAGTCTCTGGCCTATGTCAGTCTGTAGCCTATATCGGTCTTTAGCCTATGTCGGTCTGTAGCCTATATCAGTCTGTAGCCTATATCAGTCTGTAGCCTATATCAGTCTGTAGCCTATGTCGGTCTGTAGCCTTTGCCAGTCTCTGGCCTATGTCAGTCTGTAGCCTATGTCAGTCTGTAGCCTATGTCAGTCTGTAGCCTATGTCAGTCTGTAGCCTATGTCAGTCTGTAGCCTATATCAGTCTGTAGCTTACATCAGTCTGTAGCCCATGTCGGTCTGTAGCCTTTGTCAGTCTCTGGCCTATGTCAGTCTGTAGCCTATGTCAGTCTGTAGCCTATGTCAGTCTGTAGCCTATGTCAGTCTGTAGCCTATGTCAGTATTTAGCCTATGTCGGTCTGTAGCCTATGTCGGTCTGTAGCCTATGTCGGTCTGTAGCCTATGTCAGTCTGTAGCCTTTCTCGGTCTGTAGCCTATGTCGGTCTGTAGCCTTTGCCAGTCTCTGGCCTATGTCAGTCTGTAGCCTATGTCAGTCTGTAGCCTATGTCGGTCTGTAGCCTATGTCGGTCTGTAGCGTATGTCAGTCTGTAGCCCATGTCGGTCTGTAGCCTTTGCCAGTCTCTGGCCTATGTCAGTCTGTAGCCTATGTCAGTCTGTAGCCTATGTCACTCTGTAGCCTATGTCGGTCTGTAGCCTATGTCAGTCTGTAGCCTATGTCAGTCTGTAGCCTATATCAGTCTGTAGCCTATATCAGTCTGTAGCCTATGTCGGTCTGTAGCCCATGTCAGTCTCTAGCCTATATCAGTCTGTAGCCTATGTCGGTCTGTAGCCTATATCAGTCTGTAGCCTATATCAGTCTGTAGCCTATGTCGGTCTGTAGCCTTTGCCAGTCTCTGGCCTCTGTCAGTCTGTAGCCTATATCAGTCTGTAGCCTATGTCGGTCTGTAGCCTATATCAGTCTGTAGCCTATATCAGTCTGTAGCCTATGTCGGTCTGTAGCCTATGTCAGTCTGTAGCCTATATCAGTCTGTAGCCTATATCAGTCTGTAGCCTATGTCGGTCTGTAGCCTTTGCCAGTCTCTGGCCTATGTCAGTCTGTAGCCTATATCGGTCTTTAGCCTATGTCGGTCTGTAGCCTATATCAGTCTGTAGCCTATATCAGTCTGTAGCCTATGTCGGTCTGTAGCCTTTGGCAGTCTCTGGCCTATGTCAGTCTGTAGCCTATGTCAGTCTGTAGCCTATGTCAGTCTGTAGCCTATGTCAGTCTGTAGCCTATATCAGTCTGTAGCCTATGTCAGTCTGTAGCCTATGTCACTCTGTAGCCTATGTCGGTCTCTAGCCTATGTCAGTCTCTGGCCTATGCCAGTCTGTAGCCTATGTCAGTCTGTAGCCTATATCAGTCTGTAGCCTTTGCCAGTCTCTGGCCTATGTCAGTCTGTAGCCTATGTCAGTCTGTAGCCTATGTGAGTCTGTATCCTATGTCAGTCTGTAGCCTATGTCAGTCTTTGGCCTATGTCAGTCTGTAGCCTATGTCGGTCTGTAGCGTTTGCCAGTCTCTGGCCTATGTCAGTCTTTAGCCTATGTCAGTCTCTAGCCTATGTCGGTCTGTAGCCTATGTCGGTCTGTAGCCTATGTCGGTCTGTAGCCTATGTCAGTCTGTAGCCTATGTCGGTCTGTAGCCTATGTCGGTCTGTAGCCTATGTCGGTCTGTAGCCTATGTCGGTCTGTAGCCTATGTCAGTCTGTAGCCTTTCTCGGTCTGTAGCCTATGTCGGTCTTTAGCCTATGTCAGTCTTTAGCCTATGTCAGTCTGTAGCCTATGTCAGTCTGTATCCTATGTCAGTCTGTAGCCTATGTCAGTCTGTAGCCTATGTCGGTCTGTAGCCTATGTCGGTCTGTAGCCTATGTCGGTCTGTAGCCTATGTCAGTCTGTAGCCTATGTCGGTCTGTAGCGTTTGCCAGTCTCTGGCCTATGTCAGTCTGTAGCCTATGTCAGTCTGTAGCCTATGTCAGTCTGTAGCCTATGTCAGTATGTAGCCTATGTCGGTCTGTAGCCTATGTCGGTCTGTAGCCTATGTCGGTCTGTAGCCTATGTCGGTCTGTAGCCTATGTCAGTCTGTAGCCTATGTCAGTCTGTAGCCTTTCTCGGTCTGTAGCCTATGTCGGTCTGTAGCCTATGTCAGTCTGTAGCCTATGTCGGTCTGTAGCCTTTGCCAGTCTCTGGCCTATGTCAGTCTGTAGCCTATGTCAGTCTGTAGCCTATGTCGGTCTGTAGCCTATGTCGGTCTGTAGCGTATGTAAGTCTGTAGCCCATGTCGGTCTGTAGCCTTTGCCAGTCTCTGGCCTATGTCAGTCTGTAGCCTATATCAGTCTGTAGCTTACATCAGTCTGTAGCCCATGTCGGTCTGTAGCCTTTGTCAGTCTCTGGCCTATGTCAGTCTGTAGCCTATGTCAGTCTGTAGCCTATGTCAGTCTGTAGCCTATGTCAGTCTGTAGCCTATGTCAGTATTTAGCCTATGTCGGTCTGTAGCCTATGTCGGTCTGTAGCCTATGTCGGTCTGTAGCCTATGTCAGTCTGTAGCCTTTCTCGGTCTGTAGCCTATGTCGGTCTGTAGCCTTTGCCAGTCTCTGGCCTATGTCAGTCTGTAGCCTATGTCAGTCTGTAGCCTATGTCGGTCTGTAGCCTATGTCGGTCTGTAGCGTATGTCAGTCTGTAGCCCATGTCGGTCTGTAGCCTTTGCCAGTCTCTGGCCTATGTCAGTCTGTAGCCTATGTCAGTCTGTAGCCTATGTCACTCTGTAGCCTATGTCGGTCTGTAGCCTATGTCAGTCTGTAGCCTATGTCAGTCTGTAGCCTATATCAGTCTGTAGCCTATATCAGTCTGTAGCCTATGTCGGTCTGTAGCCCATGTCAGTCTCTAGCCTATATCAGTCTGTAGCCTATGTCGGTCTGTAGCCTATATCAGTCTGTAGCCTATATCAGTCTGTAGCCTATGTCGGTCTGTAGCCTTTGCCAGTCTCTGGCCTCTGTCAGTCTGTAGCCTATATCAGTCTGTAGCCTATGTCGGTCTGTAGCCTATATCAGTCTGTAGCCTATATCAGTCTGTAGCCTATGTCGGTCTGTAGCCTATGTCAGTCTGTAGCCTATATCAGTCTGTAGCCTATATCAGTCTGTAGCCTATGTCGGTCTGTAGCCTTTGCCAGTCTCTGGCCTATGTCAGTCTGTAGCCTATATCGGTCTTTAGCCTATGTCGGTCTGTAGCCTATATCAGTCTGTAGCCTATATCAGTCTGTAGCCTATATCAGTCTGTAGCCTATGTCGGTCTGTAGCCTTTGGCAGTCTCTGGCCTATGTCAGTCTGTAGCCTATGTCAGTCTGTAGCCTATGTCAGTCTGTAGCCTATGTCAGTCTGTAGCCTATATCAGTCTGTAGCCTATGTCAGTCTGTAGCCTATGTCACTCTGTAGCCTATGTCGGTCTCTAGCCTATGTCAGTCTCTGGCCTATGCCAGTCTGTAGCCTATGTCAGTCTGTAGCCTATATCAGTCTGTAGCCTTTGCCAGTCTCTGGCCTATGTCAGTCTGTAGCCTATGTCAGTCTGTAGCCTATGTGAGTCTGTATCCTATGTCAGTCTGTAGCCTATGTCAGTCTTTGGCCTATGTCAGTCTGTAGCCTATGTCGGTCTGTAGCGTTTGCCAGTCTCTGGCCTATGTCAGTCTTTAGCCTATGTCAGTCTCTAGCCTATGTCGGTCTGTAGCCTATGTCGGTCTGTAGCCTATGTCGGTCTGTAGCCTATGTCAGTCTGTAGCCTATGTCGGTCTGTAGCCTATGTCGGTCTGTAGCCTATGTCGGTCTGTAGCCTATGTCGGTCTGTAGCCTATGTCAGTCTGTAGCCTTTCTCGGTCTGTAGCCTATGTCGGTCTTTAGCCTATGTCAGTCTTTAGCCTATGTCAGTCTGTAGCCTATGTCAGTCTGTATCCTATGTCAGTCTGTAGCCTATGTCAGTCTGTAGCCTATGTCGGTCTGTAGCCTATGTCGGTCTGTAGCCTATGTCGGTCTGTAGCCTATGTCAGTCTGTAGCCTATGTCGGTCTGTAGCGTTTGCCAGTCTCTGGCCTATGTCAGTCTGTAGCCTATGTCAGTCTGTAGCCTATGTCAGTCTGTAGCCTATGTCAGTATGTAGCCTATGTCGGTCTGTAGCCTATGTCGGTCTGTAGCCTATGTCGGTCTGTAGCCTATGTCGGTCTGTAGCCTATGTCAGTCTGTAGCCTTTCTCGGTCTGTAGCCTATGTCGGTCTGTAGCCTATGTCAGTCTGTAGCCTATGTCGGTCTGTAGCCTTTGCCAGTCTCTGGCCTATGTCAGTCTGTAGCCTATGTCAGTCTGTAGCCTATGTCGGTCTGTAGCCTATGTCGGTCTGTAGCGTATGTAAGTCTGTAGCCCATGTCGGTCTGTAGCCTTTGCCAGTCTCTGGCCTATGTCAGTCTGTAGCCTATGTCAGTCTGTAGCCTATGTCACTCTGTAGCCTATGTCGGTCTGTAGCCTATGTCAGTCTGTAGCCTATGTCAGTCTGTAGCCTATATCAGTCTGTAGCCTATATCAGTCTGTAGCCTATGTCGGTCTGTAGCCCATGTCAGTCTCTAGCCTATATCAGTCTGTAGCCTATGTCGGTCTGTAGCCTATATCGGTCTGTAGCCTATATCAGTCTGTAGCCTATGTCGGTCTGTAGCCTTTGCCAGTCTCTGGCCTCTGTCAGTCTGTAGCCTATATCAGTCTGTAGCCTATATCAGTCTGTAGCCTATATCAGTCTGTAGCCTATGTCGGTCTGTAGTCTATGTCAGTCTGTAGCCTATGTCAGTCTGTAGCCTATATCAGTCTGTAGCCTATATCAGTCATTAGCCTATGTCGGTCTGTAGCCTTTGCCAGTCTCTGGCCTATGTCAGTCTGTAGCCTATATCGGTCTGTAGCCTATGTCGGTCTGTAGCCTATATCAGTCTGTAGCCTATATCAGTCTGTAGCCTATATCAGTCTGTAGCCTATATCAGTCTGTAGCCTATATCAGTCTGTAGCCTATGTCGGTCTGTAGCCTTTGCCAGTCTCTGGCCTATGTCAGTCTGTAGCCTATGTCAGTCTGTAGCCTATGTCAGTCTGTAGCCTATATCAGTCTGTAGCCTATATCAGTCTGTAGCCTATGTCGGTCTGTAGCCTTTGCCAGTCTCTGGCCTATGTCAGTCTGTAGCCTATATCGGTCTGTAGCCTATGTCGGTCTGTAGCCTATATCAGTCTGTAGCCTATATCAGTCTGTAGCCTATATCAGTCTGTAGCCTATATCAGTCTGTAGCCTATGTCGGTCTGTAGCCTTTGCCAGTCTCTGGCCTATGTCAGTCTGTAGCCTATGTCAGTCTGTAGCCTATGTCAGTCTGTAGCCTATGTCAGTCTGTAGCCTATGTCAATCTGTAGCCTATATCAGTCTGTAGCCTATGTCGGTCTGTAGCCTTTGCCAGTCTCTGGCCTATGTCAGTCTGTAGCCTATGTCAGTCTGTAGCCTATGTCGGTCTGTAGCCTATGTCAGTCTGTAGCCTATGTCAGTCTGTAGCGTTTGCCAGTCTCTGGCCTATGTCAGTCTGTAGCCTATGTCAGTCTCTAGCCTTTGCCAGTCTCTGGCCTATGTCGGTCTGTAGCCTATGTCGGTCTGTAGCCTATGTCAGTCTGTAGCCTTTCTCGGTCTGTAGCCTATGTCGGTCTGTAGCGTATGTCGGTCTTTAGCCTATGTCAGTCTGTAGCCTATGTCAGTCTGTAGCCCCTGTCGGTCTGTAGCCCATGTCGGTCTGTAGCCTTTGTCAGTCTCTGGCCTATGTCAGTCTGTAGCCTATGTCAGTCTGTAGCCTATGTCGGTCTGTAGCCTATGTCGGTCTGTATCCTTTGTCAGTCTGTAGCGTATGTCAGTCTGTAGCCTATGTCGGTCTGTAGCCTATGTCGGTTTGTAGCCTATGTCAGTCTGTAGCCTATGTCAGTCTGTAGCCTATGTCAGTCTGTAGCCTATGTCGGTCTGTAGCGTTTGCCAGTCTCTGGCCTATGTCGGTCTGTAGCCTATGTCAGTCTCTACCCTATGTCAGTCTGTAGCCTATGTCGGTCTGTAGCCTATGTCGGTCTGTAGCCTATGTCGGTCTGTAGCCTATGTCGGTCTTTAGCCTATGTCAGTCTGTAGCCTATGTCAGTCTGTAGCCTATGTCAGTCTGTAGCCCATGTCGGTCTGTAGCCTATGTCGGTCTGTAGCCTATATCAGTCTGTAGCTTACATCAGTCTGTAGCCCATGTCGGTCTGTAGCCTTTGTCAGTCTCTGGCCTATGTCAGTCTGTAGCCTATGTCAGTCTGTAGCCTATGTCAGTCTGAAGCCTAAGTCGGTCTGTAGCCTATGTCGGTCTGTATCCTATGTCAGTCTGTAGCCTATGTCAGTCTGTAGCCTATGTCAGTCTGTAGCCTATGTCGGTCTGTAGCGTTTGCCAGTCTCTGGCCTATGTCAGTCTGTAGCCTATGTCAGTCTGTAGCCTATGTCAGTCTGTAGCCTATGTCAGTCTGTAGCCTATGTCGGTCTGTAGCCTATGTCAGTCTGTAGCCTTTCTCGGTCTGTAGCCTATGTCGGTCTGTAGCCTATGTCAGTCTGTAGCCTATGTCGGTCTGTAGCCTTTGCCAGTCTCTGGCCTATGTCAGTCTGTAGCCTATGTCAGTCTGTAGCCTATGTCGGTCTGTAGCCTATATCAGTCTGTAGCCTATATCAGTCTGTAGCCTATGTCGGTCTGTAGCCTATGTCAGTCTGTAGCCTATGTCAGTCTGTAGCCTATATCAGTCTGTAGCCTATGTCGGTCTGTAGCCTTTGCCAGTCTCTGGCCTATGTCAGTCTGTAGCCTATATCGGTCTGTAGCCTATGTCGGTCTGTAGCCTATATCAGTCTGTAGCCTATATCAGTCTGTAGCCTATATCGGTCTGTAGCCTATGTCGGTCTGTAGCCTTTGCCAGTCTCTGGCCTATGTCAGTCTGTAGCCTATATCGGTCTGTAGCCTATGTCGGTCTGTAGCCTATATCAGTCTGTAGCCTATATCAGTCTGTAGCCTATATCAGTCTGTAGCCTATATCAGTCTGTAGCCTATGTCGGTCTGTAGCCTTCGCCAGTCTCTGGCCTATGTCAGTCTGTAGCCTATGTCAGTCTGTAGCCTATGTCAATCTGTAGCCTATGTCGGTCTGTAGCCTATGTCGGTCTCTAGCCTATGTCAGTCTCTGGCCTATGTCAGTCTCTAGCCTATGTCAGTCTCTGGCCTATGCCAGTCTGTAGCCTTTGCCAGTCTCTGGCCTATGTCAGTCTGTAGCCTATGTCAGTCTGTAGCCTTTGCCAGTCTCTGGCCTATGTCAGTCTGTAGCCTATGTCAGTCTGTAGCCTATGTCAGTCTGTAGCCTATGTCAGTCTCTGGCCTATGTCGGTCTGTAGCCTATGTCGGTCTGTAGCCTATGTCGGTCTGTAGCCTATGTCGGTCTGTAGCCTATGTCGGTCTGTAGCCTATGTCGGTCTGTAGCCTATGTCGGTCTGTAGCCTATGTCAGTCTGTAGCCTTTGCCAGTCTCTGGCCTATGTCAGTCTGTAGCCTATGTCAGTCTGTAGCCTATGTCAGTCTGTAGCCTATGTGAGTCTGTATCCTATGTCAGTCTGTAGCCTATGTCAGTCTGTAGCCTATGTCGGTCTGTAGCGTTTGCCAGTCTCTGGCCTATGTCAGTCTGTAGCCTATGTCAGTCTGTAGCCTATGTCGGTCTGTAGCCTATGTCGGTCTGTAGCCTATGTCAGTCTGTAGCCTATGTCAGTCTGTAGCCTATGCCGGTCTGTAGCCTATGTCGGTCTGTAGCCTATGTCGGTCTGTAGCCTATGTCGGTCTGTAGCCTATGTCAGTCTGTAGCCTTTGCCAGTCTCTGGCCTATGTCAGTCTGTAGCCTATGTCAGTCTCTAGCCTATGTCAGTCTCTGGCCTATGTCAGTCTGTAGCCTTTGCCAGCCTCTGGCCTATGTCAGTCTGTAGCCTATGTCAGTCTGTAGCCTATGTGAGTCTGTAGCCTATGTCAGTCTGTAGCCTATGTCAGTCTGTAGCCTATGTCGGTCTGTAGCGTTTGCCAGTCTCTGGCCTATGTCAGTCTGTAGCCTATGTCGGTCTGTAGCCTATGTCGGTCTGTAGCCTATGTCGGTCTGTAGCCTATGTCGGTCTGTAGCCTATGTCAGTCTGTAGCCTATGTCGGTCTGTAGCGTTTGCCAGTCTCTGGCCTATGTCACTCTGTAGCCTATGTCAGTCTGTAGCCTATGTCAGTCTGTAGCCTATGTCGGTCTGTAGCCTATGTCGGTCTGTAGCCTATGTCGGTCTGTAGCCTATGTCAGTCTCTACCCTATGTCAGCCTTTAGCCTATGTCAGTCTGTAGCCTATGTCAGTCTGTAGCCTATGTCAGTCTGTAGCCCATGTCGGTCTGTAGCCTATGTCGGTCTGTAGCCTATATCAGCCTGTAGCTTACATCAGTCTGTAGCCCATGTCGGTCTGTAGCCTTTATCAGTCTCTGGCCTATGTCAGTCTGTAGCCTATGTCAGTCTGTAGCCTATGTCAGTCTGTAGCCTATGTCAGTCTGTAGCCTATGTCAGTCTGTAGCCTATGTCAGTATTTAGCCTATGTCGGTCTGTAGCCTATGTCGGTCTGTAGCCTATGTCGGTCTGTAGCCTATGTCGGTCTGTAGCCTATGTCAGTCTGTAGCTTTTCTCGGTCTGTAGCCTATGTCGGTCTGTAGCCTATGTCGGTCTGTAGCCTTTGCCAGTCTCTGGCCTATGTCAGTCTGTAGCCTATGTCAGTCTGTAGCCTATGTCGGTCTGTAGCCTATGTCGGTCTGTAGCCCATGTCGGTCTGTAGCCTTTGCCAGTCTCTGGCCTATGTCAGTCTGTAGCCTATGTCAGTCTGTAGCCTATGTCACTCTGTAGCCTATGTCGGTCTGTAGCCTATGTCGGTCTGTAGCCTATGTCAGTCTGTAGCCTATGTCAGTCTGTAGCCTATATCAGTCTGTAGCCTATATCAGTCTGTAGCCTATGTCGGTCTGTAGCCCATGTCAGTCTCTAGCCTATATCAGTCTGTAGCCTATGTCGGTCTGTAGCCTATATCAGTCTGTAGCCTATATCAGTCTGTAGCCTATGTCGGTCTGTAGCCTTTGCCAGTCTCTGGCCTCTGTCAGTCTGTAGCCTATATCAGTCTGTAGCCTATGTCGGTCTGTAGCCTATATGAGTCTGTAGCCTATATCAGTCTGTAGCCTATGTCGGTCTGTAGCCTATGTCAGTCTGTAGCCTATATCAGTCTGTAGCCTATATCAGTCTGTAGCCTATGTCGGTCTGTAGCCTTTGCCAGTCTCTGGCCTATGTCAGTCTGTAGCCTATATCGGTCTTTAGCCTATGTCGGTCTGTAGCCTATATCAGTCTGTAGCCTATATCAGTCTGTAGCCTATATCAGTCTGTAGCCTATGTCGGTCTGTAGCCTTTGCCAGTCTCTGGCCTATGTCAGTCTGTAGCCTATGTCAGTCTGTAGCCTATGTCAGTCTGTAGCCTATGTCAGTCTGTAGCCTATGTCAGTCTGTAGCCTATATCAGTCTGTAGCTTACATCAGTCTGTAGCCCATGTCGGTCTGTAGCCTTTGTCAGTCTCTGGCCTATGTCAGTCTGTAGCCTATGTCAGTCTGTAGCCTATGTCAGTCTGTAGCCTATGTCAGTCTGTAGCCTATGTCAGTATTTAGCCTATGTCGGTCTGTAGCCTATGTCGGTCTGTAGCCTATGTCGGTCTGTAGCCTATGTCAGTCTGTAGCCTTTCTCGGTCTGTAGCCTATGTCGGTCTGTAGCCTTTGCCAGTCTCTGGCCTATGTCAGTCTGTAGCCTATGTCAGTCTGTAGCCTATGTCGGTCTGTAGCCTATGTCGGTCTGTAGCGTATGTCAGTCTGTAGCCCATGTCGGTCTGTAGCCTTTGCCAGTCTCTGGCCTATGTCAGTCTGTAGCCTATGTCAGTCTGTAGCCTATGTCACTCTGTAGCCTATGTCGGTCTGTAGCCTATGTCAGTCTGTAGCCTATGTCAGTCTGTAGCCTATATCAGTCTGTAGCCTATATCAGTCTGTAGCCTATGTCGGTCTGTAGCCCATGTCAGTCTCTAGCCTATATCAGTCTGTAGCCTATGTCGGTCTGTAGCCTATATCAGTCTGTAGCCTATATCAGTCTGTAGCCTATGTCGGTCTGTAGCCTTTGCCAGTCTCTGGCCTCTGTCAGTCTGTAGCCTATATCAGTCTGTAGCCTATGTCGGTCTGTAGCCTATATCAGTCTGTAGCCTATATCAGTCTGTAGCCTATGTCGGTCTGTAGCCTATGTCAGTCTGTAGCCTATATCAGTCTGTAGCCTATATCAGTCTGTAGCCTATGTCGGTCTGTAGCCTTTGCCAGTCTCTGGCCTATGTCAGTCTGTAGCCTATATCGGTCTTTAGCCTATGTCGGTCTGTAGCCTATATCAGTCTGTAGCCTATATCAGTCTGTAGCCTATATCAGTCTGTAGCCTATGTCGGTCTGTAGCCTTTGGCAGTCTCTGGCCTATGTCAGTCTGTAGCCTATGTCAGTCTGTAGCCTATGTCAGTCTGTAGCCTATGTCAGTCTGTAGCCTATATCAGTCTGTAGCCTATATCAGTCTGTAGCCTATGTCGGTCTGTAGCCTTTGCCAGTCTCTGGCCTATGTCAGTCTGTAGCCTATATCGGTCTGTAGCCTATGTCGGTCTGTAGCCTATATCAGTCTGTAGCCTATATCAGTCTGTAGCCTATATCAGTCTGTAGCCTATGTCGGTCTGTAGCCTTTGCCAGTCTCTGGCCTATGTCAGTCTGTAGCCATTGTCAGTCTGTAGCCTATGTCAGTCTGTAGCCTATGTCAATATGTAGCCTATGTCGGTCTGTAGCCTATGTCGGTCTCTAGCCTATGTCGGTCTGTAGCGTTTGCCAGTCTCTGGCCTATGTCAGTCTGTAGCATATGTCAGTCTGTAGCCTATGTCAGTCTGTAGCCTATGTCGGTCTGTAGCCTATGTCAGTCTGTAGCCTATGTCAGTCTGTAGCCTATGTCAGTCTGTAGCCTATGTCGGTCTGTAGCCTATGTCGGTCTGTAGCCTATGTCAGTCTGTAGCCTATGTCAGTCTGTAGCCTATGTCGGTCTGTAGCCTATGTCGGTCTGTAGCCTATGTCGGTCTGTAGCCTATGTCGGTCTGTAGCCTATGACGGTCTGTAGCCTATGTCAGTCTGTAGCCTTTGCCAGTCTCTGGCCTATGTCAGTCTGTAGCCTATGTCAGTCTGTAGCCTATGTCAGTCTGTAGCCTATGTCAGTCTCTAGCCTATGTCAGTCTCTGGCCTATGTCAGTCTGTAGCCTATGTCAGTCTGTAGCCTATGTCGGTCTGTAGCCTATGTCGGTCTGTAGCCTATGTCGGTCTGTAGCCTATGTCGGTCTGTAGCCTATGTCGGTCTGTAGCCTATGTCGGTCTGTAGCCTATGTCGGTCTGTAGCCTATGTCAGTCTGTAGCCTATGTCGGTCTGTAGCCTATGTCGGTCTGTAGCCTATGTCGGTCTGTAGCCTATGTCAGTCTGTAGCCTTTGCCAGTCTCTGGCCTATGTCAGTCTGTAGCCTATGTCAGTCTGTAGCCTATGTGAGTCTGTATCCTATGTCAGTCTGTAGCCTATGTCAGTCTGTAGCCTATGTCAGTCTGTAGCCTATGTCGGTCTGTAGCGTTTGCCAGTCTCTGGCCTATGTCAGTCTGTAGCCTATGTCAGTCTGTAGCCTATGTCGGTCTGTAGCCTATGTCGGTCTGTAGCCTATGTCGGTCTGTAGCCTATGTCAGTCTGTAGCCTATGTCGGTCTGTAGCGTTTGCCAGTCTCTGGCCTATGTCAGTCTGTAGCCTATGTCAGTCACTAGCCTTTGCCAGTCTCTGGCCTATGTCGGTCTGTAGCCTATGTCGGTCTGTAGCCTATGTCAGTCTCTACCCTATGTCAGTCTGTAGCCTATGTCGGTCTGTAGCCTATGTCGGTCTTTAGCCTATGTCAGCCTTTAGCCTATGTCAGTCTGTAGCCTATGTCAGTCTGTAGCCCATGTCGGTCTGTAGCCTATGTCGGTCTGTAGCCTATATCAGTCTGTAGCTTACATCAGTCTGTAGCCCATGTCGGTCTGTAGCCTTTGTCAGTCTCTGGCCTATGTCAGTCTGTAGCCTATGTCAGTCTGTAGCCTATGTCGGTCTGTAGCCTATGTCGGTCTGTATCCTATGTCAGTCTGTAGCCTATGTCAGTCTGTAGCCTATGTCGGTCTGTAGCCTATGTTGGTCTGTAGGCTTTGTCAGTCTGTAGCCTATGTCAGTCTGTAGCCTATGTCGGTCTGTAGCGTTTGCCAGTCTCTGGCCTATGTCAGTCTGTAGCCTATGTCAGTCTGTAGCCTATGTCAGTCTGTAGCCTATGTCAGTATTTAGCCTATGTCGGTCTGTAGCCTATGTCGGTCTGTAGCCTATGTCAGTCTGTAGCCTTTCCCAGTCTCTGGCCTATGTCAGTCTGTAGCCTATGTCAGTCTGTAGCCTTTGCCAGTCTCTGGCCTATGTCAGTCTGTAGCCTATGTCAGTCTGTAGCCTATGTGAGTCTGTATCCTATGTCAGTCTGTAGCCTGTCAGTCTGTAGCCTATGTCAGTCTGTAGCCTATGTCGGTCTGTAGCGTTTGCCAGTCTCTGGCCTATGTCAGTCTGTAGCCTATGTCAGTCTCTAGCCTTTGCCAGTCTCTGGCCTATGTCGGTCTGTAGCCTATGTCGGTCTGTAGCCTATGTCAGTCTGTAGCCTTTCTCGGTCTGTAGCCTGTGTCGGTCTGTAGCGTATGTCGGTCTTTAGCCTATATCAGTCTTTAGCCTATGTCAGTCTGTAGCCTATGTCAGTCTGTAGCCTATGTCAGTCTGTAGCCCATGTCGGTCTGTAGCCCATGTCGGTCTGTAGCCTATATCAGTCTGTAGCTTATATCAGTCTGTAGCCCATGTCAGTCTGTAGCCTTTGTCAGTCTCTGGCCTATGTCAGTCTGTAGCCTATGTCAGTCTGTAGCCTATGTCTGTCTGTAGCGTATGTCAGTCTGTAGCCCATGTCGGTCTGTAGCCTTTGCCAGTCTCTGGCCTATGTCAGTCTGTAGCCTATTTCAGTCTGTAGCCTATGTCACTCTGTAGCCTATGTCGGTCTGTAGCCTATGTCAGTCTGTAGCCTATGTCAGTCTGTAGCCTATATCAGTCTGTAGCCTATATCAGTCTGTAGCCTATGTCGGTCTGTAGCCCATGTCAGTCTGTAGCCTATGTCGGTCTGTAGCCTTTGCCAGTCTCTGGCCTCTGTCAGTCTGTAGCCTATATCAGTCTGTAGCCTATGTCGGTCTGTAGCCTATATCAGTCTGTAGCCTATATCAGTCTGTAGCCTATGTCGGTCTGTAGCCTATGTCAGTCTGTAGCCTATATCAGTCTGTAGCCTATGTCGGTCTGTAGCCTTTGCCAGTCTCTGGCCTATGTCAGTCTGTAGCCTATATCGGTCTTTAGCCTATGTCGGTCTGTAGCCTATATCAGTCTGTAGCCTATATCAGTCTGTAGCCTATATCAGTCTGTAGCCTATGTCGGTCTGTAGCCTTTGCCAGTCTCTGGCCTATGTCAGTCTGTAGCCTATGTCAGTCTGTAGCCTATGTCAGTCTGTAGCCTATGTCAGTCTGTAGCCTATGTCAGTCTGTAGCCTATGTCAGTCTGTAGCCTATATCAGTCTGTAGCCTATGTCGGTCTGTAGCCTTTGCCAGTCTCTGGCCTATGTCAGTCTGTAGCCTATATCGGTCTGTAGCCTATGTCGGTCTGTAGCCTATATCAGTCTGTAGCCTATATCAGTCTGTAGCCTATATCAGTCTGTAGCCTATGTCGGTCTGTAGCCTTTGCCAGTCTCTGGCCTATGTCAGTCTGTAGCCATTGTCAGTCTGTAGCCTATGTCAGTCTGTAGCCTATGTCAATATGTAGCCTATGTCGGTCTGTAGCCTATGTCGGTCTCTAGCCTATGTCGGTCTGTAGCGTTTGCCAGTCTCTGGCCTAAGTCAGTCTGTAGCCTATGTCAGTCTGTAGCCTATGTCAGTCTGTAGCCTATGTCGGTCTGTAGCCTATGTCAGTCTGTAGCCTATGTCAGTCTGTAGCCTATGTCGGTCTGTAGCCTATGTCGGTCTGTAGCCTATGTCAGTCTGTAGCCTATGTCAGTCTGTAGCCTATGTCAGTCTGTAGCCTATGTCGGTCTGTAGCCTATGTCGGTCTGTAGCCTATGTCAGTCTGTAGCCTATGTCAGTCTGTAGCCTATGTCGGTCTGTAGCCTATGTCGGTCTGTAGCCTATGTCGGTCTGTAGCCTATGTCGGTCTGTAGCCTATGTCGGTCTGTAGCCTATGTCAGTCTGTAGCCTTTGCCAGTCTCTGGCCTATGTCAGTCTGTAGCCTATGTCAGTCTGTAGCCTATGTCAGTCTGTAGCCTATGTCAGTCTCTAGCCTATGTCAGTCTCTGGCCTATGTCAGTCTGTAGCCTATGTCAGTCTGTAGCCTATGTCGGTCTGTAGCCTATGTCGGTCTGTAGCCTATGTCGGTCTGTAGCCTATGTCGGTCTGTAGCCTATGTCGGTCTGTAGCCTATGTCGGTCTGTAGCCTATGTCGGTCTGTAGCCTATGTCGGTCTGTAGCCTATGTCAGTCTGTAGCCTATGTCGGTCTGTAGCCTATGTCGGTCTGTAGCCTATGTCGGTCTGTAGCCTATGTCGGTCTGTAGCCTTTGCCAGTCTCTGGCCTATGTCAGTCTGTAGCCTATGTCAGTCTGTAGCCTATGTGAGTCTGTATCCTATGTCAGTCTGTAGCCTATGTCAGTCTGTAGCCTATGTCAGTCTGTAGCCTATGTCGGTCTGTGGCGTTTGCCAGTCTCTGGCCTATGTCAGTCTGTAGCCTATGTCAGTCTGTAGCCTATGTCGGTCTGTAGCCTATGTCGGTCTGTAGCCTATGTCGGTCTGTAGCCTATGTCAGTCTGTAGCCTATGTCAGTCTGTAGCCTATGTCGGTCTGTAGCGTTTGCCAGTCTCTGGCCTATGTCAGTCTGTAGCCTATGTCAGTCACTAGCCTTTGCCAGTCTCTGGCCTATGTCGGTCTGTAGCCTATGTCGGTCTGTAGCCTATGTCGGTCTGTAGCCTATGTCAGTCTGTAGCCTATGTCAGTCTGTAGCCTATATCAGTCTGTAGCCTATATCAGTCTGTAGCCTATGTCGGTCTGTAGCCTTTGCCAGTCTCTGGCCTATGTCAGTCTGTAGCCTATATCGGTCTGTAGCCTATGTCGGTCTGTAGCCTATATCAGTCTGTAGCCTATATCAGTCTGTAGCCTATATCAGTCTGTAGCCTATGTCGGTCTGTAGCCTTTGCCAGTCTCTGGCCTATGTCAGTCTGTAGCCATTGTCAGTCTGTAGCCTATGTCAGTCTGTAGCCTATGTCAATATGTAGCCTATGTCGGTCTGTAGCCTATGTCGGTCTCTAGCCTATGTCGGTCTGTAGCGTTTGCCAGTCTCTGGCCTATGTCAGTCTGTAGCATATGTCAGTCTGTAGCCTATGTCAGTCTGTAGCCTATGTCGGTCTGTAGCCTATGTCAGTCTGTAGCCTATGTCAGTCTGTAGCCTATGTCAGTCTGTAGCCTATGTCGGTCTGTAGCCTATGTCGGTCTGTAGCCTATGTCAGTCTGTAGCCTATGTCAGTCTGTAGCCTATGTCGGTCTGTAGCCTATGTCGGTCTGTAGCCTATGTCGGTCTGTAGCCTATGTCGGTCTGTAGCCTATGACGGTCTGTAGCCTATGTCAGTCTGTAGCCTTTGCCAGTCTCTGGCCTATGTCAGTCTGTAGCCTATGTCAGTCTGTAGCCTATGTCAGTCTGTAGCCTATGTCAGTCTCTAGCCTATGTCAGTCTCTGGCCTATGTCAGTCTGTAGCCTATGTCAGTCTGTAGCCTATGTCGGTCTGTAGCCTATGTCGGTCTGTAGCCTATGTCGGTCTGTAGCCTATGTCGGTCTGTAGCCTATGTCGGTCTGTAGCCTATGTCGGTCTGTAGCCTATGTCGGTCTGTAGCCTATGTCAGTCTGTAGCCTATGTCGGTCTGTAGCCTATGTCGGTCTGTAGCCTATGTCGGTCTGTAGCCTATGTCAGTCTGTAGCCTTTGCCAGTCTCTGGCCTATGTCAGTCTGTAGCCTATGTCAGTCTGTAGCCTATGTGAGTCTGTATCCTATGTCAGTCTGTAGCCTTTGTCAGTCTGTAGCCTATGTCAGTCTGTAGCCTATGTCGGTCTGTAGCGTTTGCCAGTCTCTGGCCTATGTCAGTCTGTAGCCTATGTCAGTCTGTAGCCTATGTCGGTCTGTAGCCTATGTCGGTCTGTAGCCTATGTCGGTCTGTAGCCTATGTCAGTCTGTAGCCTATGTCGGTCTGTAGCGTTTGCCAGTCTCTGGCCTATGTCAGTCTGTAGCCTATGTCAGTCACTAGCCTTTGCCAGTCTCTGGCCTATGTCGGTCTGTAGCCTATGTCGGTCTGTAGCCTATGTCAGTCTCTACCCTATGTCAGTCTGTAGCCTATGTCGGTCTGTAGCCTATGTCGGTCTTTAGCCTATGTCAGCCTTTAGCCTATGTCAGTCTGTAGCCTATGTCAGTCTGTAGCCCATGTCGGTCTGTAGCCTATGTCGGTCTGTAGCCTATATCAGTCTGTAGCTTACATCAGTCTGTAGCCCATGTCGGTCTGTAGCCTTTGTCAGTCTCTGGCCTATGTCAGTCTGTAGCCTATGTCAGTCTGTAGCCTATGTCGGTCTGTAGCCTATGTCGGTCTGTATCCTATGTCAGTCTGTAGCCTATGTCAGTCTGTAGCCTATGTCGGTCTGTAGCCTATGTTGGTCTGTAGGCTTTGTCAGTCTGTAGCCTATGTCAGTCTGTAGCCTATGTCGGTCTGTAGCGTTTGCCAGTCTCTGGCCTATGTCAGTCTGTAGCCTATGTCAGTCTGTAGCCTATGTCAGTCTGTAGCCTATGTCAGTCTGTAGCCTATGTCAGTATTTAGCCTATGTCGGTCTGTAGCCTATGTCGGTCTGTAGCCTATGTCAGTCTGTAGCCTTTCCCAGTCTCTGGCCTATGTCAGTCTGTAGCCTATGTCAGTCTGTAGCCTTTGCCAGTCTCTGGCCTATGTCAGTCTGTAGCCTATGTCAGTCTGTAGCCTATGTGAGTCTGTATCCTATGTCAGTCTGTAGCCTGTCAGTCTGTAGCCTATGTCAGTCTGTAGCCTATGTCGGTCTGTAGCGTTTGCCAGTCTCTGGCCTATGTCAGTCTGTAGCCTATGTCAGTCTCTAGCCTTTGCCAGTCTCTGGCCTATGTCGGTCTGTAGCCTATGTCGGTCTGTAGCCTATGTCAGTCTGTAGCCTTTCTCGGTCTGTAGCCTGTGTCGGTCTGTAGCGTATGTCGGTCTTTAGCCTATATCAGTCTTTAGCCTATGTCAGTCTGTAGCCTATGTCAGTCTGTAGCCTATGTCAGTCTGTAGCCCATGTCGGTCTGTAGCCCATGTCGGTCTGTAGCCTATATCAGTCTGTAGCTTATATCAGTCTGTAGCCCATGTCAGTCTGTAGCCTTTGTCAGTCTCTGGCCTATGTCAGTCTGTAGCCTATGTCAGTCTGTAGCCTATGTCTGTCTGTAGCGTATGTCAGTCTGTAGCCCATGTCGGTCTGTAGCCTTTGCCAGTCTCTGGCCTATGTCAGTCTGTAGCCTATTTCAGTCTGTAGCCTATGTCACTCTGTAGCCTATGTCGGTCTGTAGCCTATGTCAGTCTGTAGCCTATGTCAGTCTGTAGCCTATATCAGTCTGTAGCCTATATCAGTCTGTAGCCTATGTCGGTCTGTAGCCCATGTCAGTCTGTAGCCTATGTCGGTCTGTAGCCTTTGCCAGTCTCTGGCCTCTGTCAGTCTGTAGCCTATATCAGTCTGTAGCCTATGTCGGTCTGTAGCCTATATCAGTCTGTAGCCTATATCAGTCTGTAGCCTATGTCGGTCTGTAGCCTATGTCAGTCTGTAGCCTATATCAGTCTGTAGCCTATGTCGGTCTGTAGCCTTTGCCAGTCTCTGGCCTATGTCAGTCTGTAGCCTATATCGGTCTTTAGCCTATGTCGGTCTGTAGCCTATATCAGTCTGTAGCCTATATCAGTCTGTAGCCTATATCAGTCTGTAGCCTATGTCGGTCTGTAGCCTTTGCCAGTCTCTGGCCTATGTCAGTCTGTAGCCTATGTCAGTCTGTAGCCTATGTCAGTCTGTAGCCTATGTCAGTCTGTAGCCTATGTCAGTCTGTAGCCTATGTCAGTCTGTAGCCTATATCAGTCTGTAGCCTATGTCGGTCTGTAGCCTTTGCCAGTCTCTGGCCTATGTCAGTCTGTAGCCTATATCGGTCTGTAGCCTATGTCGGTCTGTAGCCTATATCAGTCTGTAGCCTATATCAGTCTGTAGCCTATATCAGTCTGTAGCCTATGTCGGTCTGTAGCCTTTGCCAGTCTCTGGCCTATGTCAGTCTGTAGCCATTGTCAGTCTGTAGCCTATGTCAGTCTGTAGCCTATGTCAATATGTAGCCTATGTCGGTCTGTAGCCTATGTCGGTCTCTAGCCTATGTCGGTCTGTAGCGTTTGCCAGTCTCTGGCCTATGTCAGTCTGTAGCCTATGTCAGTCTGTAGCCTATGTCAGTCTGTAGCCTATGTCGGTCTGTAGCCTATGTCAGTCTGTAGCCTATGTCAGTCTGTAGCCTATGTCGGTCTGTAGCCTATGTCGGTCTGTAGCCTATGTCAGTCTGTAGCCTATGTCAGTCTGTAGCCTATGTCAGTCTGTAGCCTATGTCGGTCTGTAGCCTATGTCGGTCTGTAGCCTATGTCAGTCTGTAGCCTATGTCAGTCTGTAGCCTATGTCGGTCTGTAGCCTATGTCGGTCTGTAGCCTATGTCGGTCTGTAGCCTATGTCGGTCTGTAGCCTATGTCGGTCTGTAGCCTATGTCAGTCTGTAGCCTTTGCCAGTCTCTGGCCTATGTCAGTCTGTAGCCTATGTCAGTCTGTAGCCTATGTCAGTCTGTAGCCTATGTCAGTCTCTGGCCTATGTCAGTCTCTGGCCTATGTCAGTCTGTAGCCTATGTCGGTCTGTAGCCTATGTCGGTCTGTAGCCTATGTCGGTCTGTAGCCTATGTCGGTCTGTAGCCTATGTCGGTCTGTAGCCTATGTCGGTATGTAGCCTATGTCGGTCTGTAGCCTATGTCGGTCTGTAGCCTATGTCGGTCTGTAGCCTATGTCAGTCTGTAGCCTATGTCGGTCTGTAGCCTATGTCGGTCTGTAGCCTATGTCGGTCTGTAGCCTATGTCGGTCTGTAGCCTTTGCCAGTCTCTGGCCTATGTCAGTCTGTAGCCTATGTCAGTCTGTAGCCTATGTGAGTCTGTATCCTATGTCAGTCTGTAGCCTATGTCAGTCTGTAGCCTATGTCAGTCTGTAGCCTATGTCGGTCTGTGGCGTTTGCCAGTCTCTGGCCTATGTCAGTCTGTAGCCTATGTCAGTCTGTAGCCTATGTCGGTCTGTAGCCTATGTCGGTCTGTAGCCTATGTCGGTCTGTAGCCTATGTCAGTCTGTAGCCTATGTCAGTCTGTAGCCTATGTCGGTCTGTAGCGTTTGCCAGTCTCTGGCCTATGTCAGTCTGTAGCCTATGTCAGTCACTAGCCTTTGCCAGTCTCTGGCCTATGTCGGTCTGTAGCCTATGTCGGTCTGTAGCCTATGTCGGTCTGTAGCCTATGTCGGTCTGTAGCCTATGTCAATCTCTACCCTATGTCAGTCTGTAGCCTATGTCAGTCTGTAGCCTATGTCAGTCTGTAGCCTATGTCGGTCTGTAGCGTTTGCCAGTCTCTGGCCTATGTCAGTCTGTAGCCTATGTCGGTCTGTAGCCTATGTCGGTCTGTAGCCTATGTCGGTCTGTAGCCTATGTCAGTCTCTACCCTATGTCAGTCTGTAGCCTATGTCGGTCTGTAGCCTATGTCGGTCTTTAGCCTATGTCAGCCTTTAGCCTATGTCAGTCTGTAGCCTATGTCAGTCTGTAGCCCATGTCGGTCTGTAGCCTATGTCGGTCTGTAGCCTATATCAGTCTGTAGCTTACATCAGTCTGTAGCCCATGTCGGTCTGTAGCCTTTGTCAGTCTCTGGCCTATGTCAGTCTGTAGCCTATGTCAGTCTGTAGCCTATGTCGGTCTGTAGCCTATGTCGGTCTGTATCCTATGTCAGTCTGTAGCCTATGTCAGTCTGTAGCCTATGTCGGTCTGTAGCCTATGTTGGTCTGTAGGCTTTGTCAGTCTGTAGCCTATGTCAGTCTGTAGCCTATGTCGGTCTGTAGCGTTTGCCAGTCTCTGGCCTATGTCAGTCTGTAGCCTATGTCAGTCTGTAGCCTATGTCAGTCTGTAGCCTATGTCAGTCTGTAGCCTATGTCAGTATTTAGCCTATGTCGGTCTGTAGCCTATGTCGGTCTGTAGCCTATGTCAGTCTGTAGCCTTTCCCAGTCTCTGGCCTATGTCAGTCTGTAGCCTATGTCAGTCTGTAGCCTTTGCCAGTCTCTGGCCTATGTCAGTCTGTAGCCTATGTCAGTCTGTAGCCTATGTGAGTCTGTATCCTATGTCAGTCTGTAGCCTGTCAGTCTGTAGCCTATGTCAGTCTGTAGCCTATGTCGGTCTGTAGCGTTTGCCAGTCTCTGGCCTATGTCAGTCTGTAGCCTATGTCAGTCTGTAGCCTATGTCGGTCTGTAGCCTATGTCGGTCTGTAGCCTATGTCGGTCTGTAGCCTATGTCGGTCTGTAGCCTATGTCAGTCTGTAGCCTATGTCAGTCTGTAGCCTATGTCGGTCTGTAGCGTTTGCCAGTCTCTGGCCTATGTCAGTCTGTAGCCTATGTCAGTCTCTAGCCTTTGCCAGTCTCTGGCCTATGTCGGTCTGTAGCCTATGTCGGTCTGTAGCCTATGTCAGTCTGTAGCCTTTCTCGGTCTGTAGCCTGTGTCGGTCTGTAGCGTATGTCGGTCTTTAGCCTATATCAGTCTTTAGCCTATGTCAGTCTGTAGCCTATGTCAGTCTGTAGCCTATGTCAGTCTGTAGCCCATGTCGGTCTGTAGCCCATGTCGGTCTGTAGCCTATATCAGTCTGTAGCTTATATCAGTCTGTAGCCCATGTCAGTCTGTAGCCTTTGTCAGTCTCTGGCCTATGTCAGTCTGTAGCCTATGTCAGTCTGTAGCCTATGTCGGTCTGTAGCGTATGTCAGTCTGTAGCCCATGTCGGTCTGTAGCCTTTGCCAGTCTCTGGCCTATGTCAGTCTGTAGCCTATTTCAGTCTGTAGCCTATGTCACTCTGTAGCCTATGTCGGTCTGTAGCCTATGTCAGTCTGTAGCCTATGTCAGTCTGTAGCCTATATCAGTCTGTAGCCTATATCAGTCTGTAGCCTATGTCGGTCTGTAGCCCATGTCAGTCTGTAGCCTATGTCGGTCTGTAGCCTTTGCCAGTCTCTGGCCTCTGTCAGTCTGTAGCCTATATCAGTCTGTAGCCTATGTCGGTCTGTAGCCTATATCAGTCTGTAGCCTATATCAGTCTGTAGCCTATGTCGGTCTGTAGCCTATGTCAGTCTGTAGCCTATATCAGTCTGTAGCCTATATCAGTCTGTAGCCTATGTCGGTCTGTAGCCTTTGCCAGTCTCTGGCCTATGTCAGTCTGTAGCCTATATCGGTCTTTAGCCTATGTCGGTCTGTAGCCTATATCAGTCTGTAGCCTATATCAGTCTGTAGCCTATATCAGTCTGTAGCCTATGTCGGTCTGTAGCCTTTGCCAGTCTCTGGCCTATGTCAGTCTGTAGCCTATGTCAGTCTGTAGCCTATGTCAGTCTGTAGCCTATGTCGGTCTGTAGCCTTTGCCAGTCTCTGGCCTATGTCAGTCTGTAGCCTATATCGGTCTGTAGCCTATGTCGGTCTGTAGCCTATATCAGTCTGTAGCCTATATCAGTCTGTAGCCTATGTCGGTCTGTAGCCTTTGCCAGTCTCTGGCCTATGTCAGTCTGTAGCCATTGTCAGTCTGTAGCCTATGTCAGTCTGTAGCCTATGTCAATATGTAGCCTATGTCGGTCTGTAGCCTATGTCGGTCTCTAGCCTATGTCGGTCTGTAGCGTTTGCCAGTCTCTGGCCTATGTCAGTCTGTAGCCTATGTCAGTCTGTAGCCTATGTCAGTCTGTAGCCTATGTCGGTCTGTAGCCTATGTCAGTCTGTAGCCTATGTCAGTCTGTAGCCTATGTCGGTCTGTAGCCTATGTCAGTCTGTAGCCTATGTCAGTCTGTAGCCTATGTCAGTCTGTAGCCTATGTCGGTCTGTAGCCTATGTCGGTCTGTAGCCTATGTCAGTCTGTAGCCTATGTCAGTCTGTAGCCTATGTCGGTCTGTAGCCTATGTCGGTCTGTAGCCTATGTCGGTCTGTAGCCTATGTCGGTCTGTAGCCTATGTCGGTCTGTAGCCTATGTCAGTCTGTAGCCTTTGCCAGTCTCTGGCCTATGTCAGTCTGTAGCCTATGTCAGTCTGTAGCCTATGTCAGTCTGTAGCCTATGTCAGTCTCTAGCCTATGTCAGTCTCTGGCCTATGTCAGTCTGTAGCCTATGTCAGTCTGTAGCCTATGTCGGTCTGTAGCCTATGTCGGTCTGTAGCGTATGTCGGTCTGTAGCCTATGTCGGTCTGTAGCCTATGTCGGTCTGTAGCCTATGTCGGTCTGTAGCCTATGTCGGTCTGTAGCCTATGTCAGTCTGTAGCCTATGTCGGTCTGTAGCCTATGTCGGTCTGTAGCCTATGTCGGTCTGTAGCCTATGTCGGTCTGTAGCCTTTGCCAGTCTCTGGCCTATGTCAGTCTGTAGCCTATGTCAGTCTGTAGCCTATGTGAGTCTGTATCCTATGTCAGTCTGTAGCCTATGTCAGTCTGTAGCCTATGTCAGTCTGTAGCCTATGTCGGTCTGTGGCGTTTGCCAGTCTCTGGCCTATGTCAGTCTGTAGCCTATGTCAGTCTGTAGCCTATGTCGGTCTGTAGCCTATGTCGGTCTGTAGCCTATGTCGGTCTGTAGCCTATGTCAGTCTGTAGCCTATGTCAGTCTGTAGCCTATGTCGGTCTGTAGCGTTTGCCAGTCTCTGGCCTATGTCAGTCTGTAGCCTATGTCAGTCACTAGCCTTTGCCAGTCTCTGGCCTATGTCGGTCTGTAGCCTATGTCGTTCTGTAGCCTATGTCGGTCTGTAGCCTATGTCAATCTCTACCCTATGTCAGTCTGTAGCCTATGTCGGTCTGTAGCCTATGTCGGTCTTTAGCCTATGTCAGCCTTTAGCCTATGTCAGTCTGTAGCCTATGTCAGTCTGTAGCCTATGTCAGTCTGTAGCCCATGTCGGTCTGTAGCCTATGTCGGTCTGTAGCCTATATCAGTCTGTAGCTTACATCAGTCTGTAGCCATGTCGGTCTGTAGCCTTTGTCAGTCTCTGGCCTATGTCAGTCTGTAGCCTATGTCAGTCTGTAGCCTATGTCGGTCTGTAGCCTATGTCGGTCTGTATCCTATGTCAGTCTGTAGCCTATGTCAGTCTGTAGCCTATGTCGGTCTGTAGCCTATGTCGGTCTGTAGCCTTTGTCAGTCTGTAGCCTATGTCAGTCTGTAGCCTATGTCAGTCTGTAGCCTATGTCGGTCTGTAGCGTTTGCCAGTCTCTGGCCTATGTCAGTCTGTAGCCTATGTCAGTCTGTAGCCTATGTCAGTCTGTAGCCTATGTCAGTCTGTAGCCTATGTCAGTGTGTAGCCTATGTCAGTATTTAGCCTATGTCGGTCTGTAGCCTATGTCGGTCTGTAGCCTATGTCAGTCTGTAGCCTTTGCCAGTCTCTGGCCTATGTCAGTCTGTAGCCTATGTCAGTCTGTAGCCTATGTGAGTCTGTATCCTATGTCAGTCTGTAGCCTATGTCAGTCTGTAGCCTATGTCGGTCTGTAGCGTTTGCCAGTCTCTGGCCTATGTCAGTCTGTAGCCTATGTCAGTCTGTAGCCTATGTCGGTCTGTAGCCTATGTCGGTCTGTAGCCTATGTCGGTCTGTAGCCTATGTCGGTCTGTAGCCTATGTCAGTCTGTAGCCTATGTCAGTCTGTAGCCTATGTCGGTCTGTAGCGTTTGCCAGTCTCTGGCCTATGTCAGTCTGTAGCCTATGTCAGTCTCTAGCCTTTGCCAGTCTCTGGCCTATGTCGGTCTGTAGCCTATGTCGGTCTGTAGCCTATGTCAGTCTGTAGCCTTTCTCGGTCTGTAGCCTATGTCGGTCTGTAGCGTATGTCGGTCTTTAGCCTATGTCAGTCTTTAGCCTATGTCAGTCTGTAGCCTATGTCAGTCTGTAGCCTATGTCAGTCTGTAGCCTATGTCGGTCTGTAGCCTATGTTGGTCTGTAGGCTTTGTCAGTCTGTAGCCTATGTCAGTCTGTAGCCTATGTCGGTCTGTAGCGTTTGCCAGTCTCTGGCCTATGTCAGTCTGTAGCCTATGTCAGTCTGTAGCCTATGTCAGTCTGTAGCCTATGTCAGTCTGTAGCCTATGTCAGTGTGTAGCCTATGTCAGTATTTAGCCTATGTCGGTCTGTAGCCTATGTCGGTCTGTAGCCTATGTCAGTCTGTAGCCTTTCCCAGTCTCTGGCCTATGTCAGTCTGTAGCCTATGTCAGTCTGTAGCCTTTGCCAGTCTCTGGCCTATGTCAGTCTGTAGCCTATGTCAGTCTGTAGCCTATGTGAGTCTGTATCCTATGTCAGTCTGTAGCCTGTCAGTCTGTAGCCTATGTCAGTCTGTAGCCTATGTCGGTCTGTAGCGTTTGCCAGTCTCTGGCCTATGTCAGTCTGTAGCCTATGTCAGTCTGTAGCCTATGTCGGTCTGTAGCCTATGTCGGTCTGTAGCCTATGTCGGTCTGTATCCTCTGTCAGTCTGTAGCCTATGTCGGTCTGTAGCCTATGTCGGTCTGTAGCCTATGTCAGTCTGTAGCCTATGTCAGTCTGTAGCCTATGTCAGTCTGTAGCCTATGTCGGTCTGTAGCGTTTGCCAGTCTCTGGCCTATGTCAGTCTGTAGCCTATGTCGGTCTGTAGCCTATGTCGGTCTGTAGCCTATGTCGGTCTGTAGCCTATGTCAGTCTCTACCCTATGTCAGTCTGTAGCCTATGTCGGTCTGTAGCCTATGTCGGTCTGTAGCCTATGTCAGCCTTTAGCCTATGTCAGTCTGTAGCCTATGTCAGTCTGTAGCCCATGTCGGTCTGTAGCCTATGTCGGTCTGTAGCCTATATCAGTCTGTAGCTTACATCAGTCTGTAGCCCATGTCGGTCTGTAGCCTTTGTCAGTCTCTGGCCTATGTCAGTCTGTAGCCTATGTCAGTCTGTAGCCTATGTCGGTCTGTAGCCTATGTCGGTCTGTAGCCTATGTCGGTCTGTAGCCTATGTCGGTCTGTAGCCTATGTCAGTCTGTAGCCTATGTCGGTCTGTAGCCTATGTCGGTCTGTAGCCTATGTCAGTCTGTAGCCTATGTCAGTCTGTAGCCTATGTCGGTCTGTAGCGTTTGCCAGTCTCTGGCCTATGTCAGTCTGTAGCCTATGTCAGTCTGTAGCCTATGTCAGTCTGTAGCCTATGTCAGTCTGTAGCCTATGTCGGTCTGTAGCCTATGTCGGTCTGTAGCCTATGTCGGTCTGTAGCCTATGTCGGTCTGTAGCCTATGTCAGTCTGTAGCCTTTCTCGGTCTGTAGCCTATGTCGGTCTGTAGCCTATGTCGGTCTGTAGCCTATGTCGGTCTGTAGCCTTTGCCAGTCTCTGGCCTATGTCAGTCTGTAGCCTATGTCAGTATGTAGCCTATGTCACTCTGTAGCCTATGTCGGTCTGTAGCCTATGTCAGTCTGTAGCCTATGTCAGTCTGTAGCCTATATCAGTCTGTAGCCTATATCAGTCTGTAGCCCATGTCGGTCTGTAGCCCATGTCAGTCTCTAGCCTATATCAGTCTGTAGCCTATGTCGGTCTGTAGCCTATATCAGTCTGTAGCCTATATCAGTCTGTAGCCTATGTCGGTCTGTAGCCTTTGCCAGTCTCTGGCCTCTGTCAGTCTGTAGCCTATATCAGTCTGTAGCCTATGTCGGTCTGTAGCCTATATCAGTCTGTAGCCTATGTCGGTCTGTAGCCTATGTCGGTCTGTAGCCTATATCAGTCTGTAGCCTATATCAGTCTGTAGCCTATATCAGTCTGTAGCCTATATCAGTCTGTAGCCTTTGCCGGTCTGTAGCCTTTGCCAGTCTCTGGCCTATGTCAGTCTGTAGCCTATGTCAGTCTGTAGCCTATGTCAGTCTGTAGCCTATGTCGGTCTGTAGCGTTTGCCAGTCTCTGGCCTATGTCAGTCTGTAGCCTATGTCAGTCACTAGCCTTTGCCAGTCTCTGGCCTATGTCGGTCTGTAGCCTATGTCGGTCTGTAGCCTATGTCGGTCTGTAGCCTATGTCAGTCTCTACCCTATGTCAGTCTGTAGCCTATGTCGGTCTGTAGCCTATGTCGGTCTTTAGCCTATGTCAGCCTTTAGCCTATGTCAGTCTTTAGCCTATGTCAGTCTGTAGCCTATGTCAGTCTGTAGCCCATGTCGGTCTGTAGCCTATGTCGGTCTGTAGCCTATATCAGTCTGTAGCTTACATCAGTCTGTAGCCATGTCGGTCTGTAGCCTTTGTCAGTCTCTGGCCTATGTCAGTCTGTAGCCTATGTCAGTCTGTAGCCTATGTCGGTCTGTAGCCTATGTCGGTCTGTATCCTATGTCAGTCTGTAGCCTATGTCAGTCTGTAGCCTATGTCGGTCTGTAGCCTATGTCGGTCTGTAGCCTTTGTCAGTCTGTAGCCTATGTCAGTCTGTAGCCTATGTCAGTCTGTAGCCTATGTCGGTCTGTAGCGTTTGCCAGTCTCTGGCCTATGTCAGTCTGTAGCCTATGTCAGTCTGTAGCCTATGTCAGTCTGTAGCCTATGTCAGTCTGTAGCCTATGTCAGTGTGTAGCCTATGTCAGTATTTAGCCTATGTCGGTCTGTAGCCTATGTCGGTCTGTAGCCTATGTCAGTCTGTAGCCTTTGCCAGTCTCTGGCCTATGTCAGTCTGTAGCCTATGTCAGTCTGTAGCCTATGTGAGTCTGTATCCTATGTCAGTCTGTAGCCTGTCAGTCTGTAGCCTATGTCAGTCTGTAGCCTATGTCGGTCTGTAGCGTTTGCCAGTCTCTGGCCTATGTCAGTCTGTAGCCTATGTCAGTCTGTAGCCTATGTCGGTCTGTAGCCTATGTCGGTCTGTAGCCTATGTCGGTCTGTAGCCTATGTCGGTCTGTAGCCTATGTCAGTCTGTAGCCTATGTCAGTCTGTAGCCTATGTCGGTCTGTAGCGTTTGCCAGTCTCTGGCCTATGTCAGTCTGTAGCCTATGTCTGTCTCTAGCCTTTGCCAGTCTCTGGCCTATGTCGGTCTGTAGCCTATGTCGGTCTGTAGCCTATGTCAGTCTGTAGCCTTTCTCGGTCTGTAGCCTATGTCGGTCTGTAGCGTATGTCGGTCTTTAGCCTATGTCAGTCTTTAGCCTATGTCAGTCTGTAGCCTATGTCAGTCTGTAGCCTATGTCAGTCTGTAGCCCATGTCGGTCTGTAGCCCATGTCGGTCTGTAGCCTATATCGGTCTGTAGCTTATATCAGTCTGTAGCCCATGTCAGTCTGTAGCCTTTGTCAGTCTCTGGCCTATGTCAGTCTGTAGCCTATGTCAGTCTGTAGCCTATGTCGGTCTGTAGCCTATGTCGGTCTGTATCCTCTGTCAGTCTGTAGCCTATGTCGGTCTGTAGCCTATGTCGGTCTGTAGCCTATGTCAGTCTGTAGCCTATGTCAGTCTGTAGCCTATGTCAGTCTGTAGCCTATGTCGGTCTGTAGCGTTTGCCAGTCTCTGGCCTATGTCAGTCTGTAGCCTATGTCGGTCTGTAGCCTATGTCGGTCTGTAGCCTATGTCGGTCTGTAGCCTATGTCAGTCTCTACCCTATGTCAGTCTGTAGCCTATGTCGGTCTGTAGCCTATGTCGGTCTGTAGCCTATGTCAGCCTTTAGCCTATGTCAGTCTGTAGCCTATGTCAGTCTGTAGCCCATGTCGGTCTGTAGCCTATGTCGGTCTGTAGCCTATATCAGTCTGTAGCTTACATCAGTCTGTAGCCCATGTCGGTCTGTAGCCTTTGTCAGTCTCTGGCCTATGTCAGTCTGTAGCCTATGTCGGTCTGTAGCCTATGTCGGTCTGTAGCCTATGTCGGTCTGTATCCTATGTCAGTCTGTAGCCTATGTCAGTCTGTAGCCTATGTGGGTCTGTAGCCTATGTCGGTCTGTAGCCTATGTCAGTCTGTAGCCTATGTCGGTCTGTAGCGTTTGCCAGTCTCTGGCCTATGTCAGTCTGTAGCCTATGTCAGTCTGTAGCCTATGTCGGTCTGTAGCCTATGTCGGTCTGTAGCCTATGTCGGTCTGTAGCCTATGTCGGTCTGTAGCCTATGTCGGTCTGTAGCCTATGTCAGTCTGTAGCCTTTCTCGGTCTGTAGCCTATGTCGGTCTGTAGCCTATGTCGGTCTGTAGCCTATGTCGGTCTGTAGCCTTTGCCAGTCTCTGGCCTATGTCAGTCTGTAGCCTATGTCAGTATGTAGCCTATGTCACTCTGTAGCCTATGTCGGTCTGTAGCCTATGTCAGTCTGTAGCCTATGTCAGTTTTAGCCTATATCAGTCTGTAGCCTATATCAGTCTGTAGCCCATGTCGGTCTGTAGCCCATGTCAGTCTCTAGCCTATATCAGTCTGTAGCCTATGTCGGTCTGTAGCCTATATCAGTCTGTAGCCTATATCAGTCTGTAGCCTATGTCGGTCTGTAGCCTTTGCCAGTCTCTGGCCTCTGTCAGTCTGTAGCCTATATCAGTCTGTAGCCTATGTCGGTCTGTAGCCTATATCAGTCTGTAGCCTATGTCGGTCTGTAGCCTATGTCAGTCTGTAGCCTATGTCAGTATGTAGCCTATATCAGTCTGTAGCCTATATCAGTCTGTAGCCTATGTCGGTCTGTAGCCTTTGCCAGTCTCTGGCCTATGTCAGTCTGTAGCCTATATCGGTCTGTAGCCTATGTCGGTCTGTAGCCTATATCAGTCTGTAGCCTATATCAGTCTGTAGCCTATATCAGTCTGTAGCCTATATCAGTCTGTAGCCTTTGCCGGTCTGTAGCCTTTGCCAGTCTCTGGCCTATGTCAGTCTGTAGCCTATGTCAGTCTGTAGCCTATGTCAGTCTTTAGCCTATGTCAGTCTGTAGCCTATGTCAGTCTGTAGCCTATGTCAATCTGTAGCCTATATCAGTCTGTAGCCTATGTCGGTCTGTAGCCTTTGCCAGTCTCTGGCCTATGTCAGTCTGTAGCCTATGTCAGTATGTAGCCTATGTCACTCTGTAGCCTATGTCGGTCTGTAGCCTATGTCAGTCTGTAGCCTATATCGGTCTGTAGCCTATGTCGGTCTGTAGCCTATATCAGTCTGTAGCCTATATCAGTCTGTAGCCTATATCAGTCTGTAGCCTATATCAGTCTGTAGCCTATATCAGTCTGTAGCCTATGTCGGTCTGTAGCCTTTGGCAGTCTCTGGCCTATGTCAGTCTGTAGCCTATGTCAGTCTGTAGCCTATGTCAGTCTTTAGCCTATGTCAGTCTGTAGCCTATGTCAGTCTGTAGCCTATGTCAATCTGTAGCCTATATCAGTCTGTAGCCTATGTCGGTCTGTAGCCTTTGCCAGTCTCTGGCCTATGTCAGTCTGTAGCCTATGTCAGTCTGTAGCCTATGTCGGTCTGTAGCCTATGTCGGTCTGTAGCCTATGTCGGTCTGTAGCCTATGTCAGTCTGTAGCCTATGTCAGTCTGTAGCCTATGTCGGTCTGTAGCGTTTGCCAGTCTCTGGCCTATGTCAGTCTGTAGCCTATGTCAGTCTCTAGCCTTTGCCAGTCTCTGGCCTATGTCGGTCTGTAGCCTATGTCGGTCTGTAGCCTATGTCAGTCTGTAGCCTTTCTCGGTCTGTAGCCTATGTCGGTCTGTAGCGTATGTCGGTCTTTAGCCTATGTCAGTCTTTAGCCTATGTCAGTCTGTAGCCTATGTCAGTCTGTAGCCTATGTCAGTCTGTAGCCCATGTCGGTCTGTAGCCCATGTCGGTCTGTAGCCTATATCAGTCTGTAGCTTATATCATTCTGTAGCCCATGTCGGTCTGTAGCCTTTGTCAGTCTCTGGCCTATGTCAGTCTGTAGCCTATGTCAGTCTGTAGCCTATGTCGGTCTGTAGCCTATGTCGGTCTGTAGCCTATGTCGGTCTGTAGCCTATGTCGGTCTGTAGCCTATGTCAGTCTGTAGCCTATGTCGGTCTGTAGCCTATGTCGGTCTGTAGCCTATGTCAGTCTGTAGCCTATGTCAGTCTGTAGCCTATGTCGGTCTGTAGCGTTTGCCAGTCTCTGGCCTATGTCAGTCTGTAGCCTATGTCAGTCTGTAGCCTATGTCAGTCTGTAGCCTATGTCAGTCTGTAGCCTATGTCGGTCTGTAGCCTATGTCGGTCTGTAGCCTATGTCGGTCTGTAGCCTATGTCGGTCTGTAGCCTATGTCAGTCTGTAGCCTTTCTCGGTCTGTAGCCTATGTCGGTCTGTAGCCTATGTCGGTCTGTAGCCTATGTCGGTCTGTAGCCTTTGCCAGTCTCTGGCCTATGTCAGTCTGTAGCCTATGTCAGTATGTAGCCTATGTCACTCTGTAGCCTATGTCGGTCTGTAGCCTATGTCAGTCTGTAGCCTATGTCAGTCTGTAGCCTATATCAGTCTGTAGCCTATATCAGTCTGTAGCCCATGTCGGTCTGTAGCCCATGTCAGTCTCTAGCCTATATCAGTCTGTAGCCTATGTCGGTCTGTAGCCTATATCAGTCTGTAGCCTATATCAGTCTGTAGCCTATGTCGGTCTGTAGCCTTTGCCAGTCTCTGGCCTCTGTCAGTCTGTAGCCTATATCAGTCTGTAGCCTATGTCGGTCTGTAGCCTATATCAGTCTGTAGCCTATGTCGGTCTGTAGCCTATGTCGGTCTGTAGCCTATATCAGTCTGTAGCCTATATCAGTCTGTAGCCTATATCAGTCTGTAGCCTATATCAGTCTGTAGCCTTTGCCGGTCTGTAGCCTTTGCCAGTCTCTGGCCTATGTCAGTCTGTAGCCTATGTCAGTCTGTAGCCTATGTCAGTCTGTAGCCTATGTCGGTCTGTAGCGTTTGCCAGTCTCTGGCCTATGTCAGTCTGTAGCCTATGTCAGTCACTAGCCTTTGCCAGTCTCTGGCCTATGTCGGTCTGTAGCCTATGTCGGTCTGTAGCCTATGTCGGTCTGTAGCCTATGTCAGTCTCTACCCTATGTCAGTCTGTAGCCTATGTCGGTCTGTAGCCTATGTCGGTCTTTAGCCTATGTCAGCCTTTAGCCTATGTCAGTCTGTAGCCTATGTCAGTCTGTAGCCTATGTCAGTCTGTAGCCCATGTCGGTCTGTAGCCTATGTCGGTCTGTAGCCTATATCAGTCTGTAGCTTACATCAGTCTGTAGCCATGTCGGTCTGTAGCCTTTGTCAGTCTCTGGCCTATGTCAGTCTGTAGCCTATGTCAGTCTGTAGCCTATGTCGGTCTGTAGCCTATGTCGGTCTGTATCCTATGTCAGTCTGTAGCCTATGTCAGTCTGTAGCCTATGTCGGTCTGTAGCCTATGTCGGTCTGTAGCCTTTGTCAGTCTGTAGCCTATGTCAGTCTGTAGCCTATGTCAGTCTGTAGCCTATGTCGGTCTGTAGCGTTTGCCAGTCTCTGGCCTATGTCAGTCTGTAGCCTATGTCAGTCTGTAGCCTATGTCAGTCTGTAGCCTATGTCAGTCTGTAGCCTATGTCAGTGTGTAGCCTATGTCAGTATTTAGCCTATGTCGGTCTGTAGCCTATGTCGGTCTGTAGCCTATGTCAGTCTGTAGCCTTTGCCAGTCTCTGGCCTATGTCAGTCTGTAGCCTATGTCAGTCTGTAGCCTATGTGAGTCTGTATCCTATGTCAGTCTGTAGCCTGTCAGTCTGTAGCCTATGTCAGTCTGTAGCCTATGTCGGTCTGTAGCGTTTGCCAGTCTCTGGCCTATGTCAGTCTGTAGCCTATGTCAGTCTGTAGCCTATGTCGGTCTGTAGCCTATGTCGGTCTGTAGCCTATGTCGGTCTGTAGCCTATGTCAGTCTGTAGCCTATGTCAGTCTGTAGCCTATGTCGGTCTGTAGCGTTTGCCAGTCTCTGGCCTATGTCAGTCTGTAGCCTATGTCTGTCTCTAGCCTTTGCCAGTCTCTGGCCTATGTCGGTCTGTAGCCTATGTCGGTCTGTAGCCTATGTCAGTCTGTAGCCTTTCTCGGTCTGTAGCCTATGTCGGTCTGTAGCGTATGTCGGTCTTTAGCCTATGTCAGTCTTTAGCCTATGTCAGTCTGTAGCCTATGTCAGTCTGTAGCCTATGTCAGTCTGTAGCCCATGTCGGTCTGTAGCCCATGTCGGTCTGTAGCCTATATCGGTCTGTAGCTTATATCAGTCTGTAGCCCATGTCAGTCTGTAGCCTTTGTCAGTCTCTGGCCTATGTCAGTCTGTAGCCTATGTCAGTCTGTAGCCTATGTCGGTCTGTAGCCTATGTCGGTCTGTATCCTCTGTCAGTCTGTAGCCTATGTCGGTCTGTAGCCTATGTCGGTCTGTAGCCTATGTCAGTCTGTAGCCTATGTCAGTCTGTAGCCTATGTCAGTCTGTAGCCTATGTCGGTCTGTAGCGTTTGCCAGTCTCTGGCCTATGTCAGTCTGTAGCCTATGTCGGTCTGTAGCCTATGTCGGTCTGTAGCCTATGTCGGTCTGTAGCCTATGTCAGTCTCTACCCTATGTCAGTCTGTAGCCTATGTCGGTCTGTAGCCTATGTCGGTCTGTAGCCTATGTCAGCCTTTAGCCTATGTCAGTCTGTAGCCTATGTCAGTCTGTAGCCCATGTCGGTCTGTAGCCTATGTCGGTCTGTAGCCTATATCAGTCTGTAGCTTACATCAGTCTGTAGCCCATGTCGGTCTGTAGCCTTTGTCAGTCTCTGGCCTATGTCAGTCTGTAGCCTATGTCGGTCTGTAGCCTATGTCGGTCTGTAGCCTATGTCGGTCTGTATCCTATGTCAGTCTGTAGCCTATGTCAGTCTGTAGCCTATGTGGGTCTGTAGCCTATGTCGGTCTGTAGCCTATGTCAGTCTGTAGCCTATGTCAGTCTGTAGCCTATGTCGGTCTGTAGCGTTTGCCAGTCTCTGGCCTATGTCAGTCTGTAGCCTATGTCAGTCTGTAGCCTATGTCGGTCTGTAGCCTATGTCGGTCTGTAGCCTATGTCGGTCTGTAGCCTATGTCGGTCTGTAGCCTATGTCGGTCTGTAGCCTATGTCAGTCTGTAGCCTTTCTCGGTCTGTAGCCTATGTCGGTCTGTAGCCTATGTCGGTCTGTAGCCTATGTCGGTCTGTAGCCTTTGCCAGTCTCTGGCCTATGTCAGTCTGTAGCCTATGTCAGTATGTAGCCTATGTCACTCTGTAGCCTATGTCGGTCTGTAGCCTATGTCAGTCTGTAGCCTATGTCAGTTTTAGCCTATATCAGTCTGTAGCCTATATCAGTCTGTAGCCCATGTCGGTCTGTAGCCCATGTCAGTCTCTAGCCTATATCAGTCTGTAGCCTATGTCGGTCTGTAGCCTATATCAGTCTGTAGCCTATATCAGTCTGTAGCCTATGTCGGTCTGTAGCCTTTGCCAGTCTCTGGCCTCTGTCAGTCTGTAGCCTATATCAGTCTGTAGCCTATGTCGGTCTGTAGCCTATATCAGTCTGTAGCCTATGTCGGTCTGTAGCCTATGTCAGTCTGTAGCCTATGTCAGTATGTAGCCTATATCAGTCTGTAGCCTATATCAGTCTGTAGCCTATGTCGGTCTGTAGCCTTTGCCAGTCTCTGGCCTATGTCAGTCTGTAGCCTATATCGGTCTGTAGCCTATGTCGGTCTGTAGCCTATATCAGTCTGTAGCCTATATCAGTCTGTAGCCTATATCAGTCTGTAGCCTATATCAGTCTGTAGCCTTTGCCGGTCTGTAGCCTTTGCCAGTCTCTGGCCTATGTCAGTCTGTAGCCTATGTCAGTCTGTAGCCTATGTCAGTCTTTAGCCTATGTCAGTCTGTAGCCTATGTCAGTCTGTAGCCTATGTCAATCTGTAGCCTATATCAGTCTGTAGCCTATGTCGGTCTGTAGCCTTTGCCAGTCTCTGGCCTATGTCAGTCTGTAGCCTATGTCAGTATGTAGCCTATGTCACTCTGTAGCCTATGTCGGTCTGTAGCCTATGTCAGTCTGTAGCCTATATCGGTCTGTAGCCTATGTCGGTCTGTAGCCTATATCAGTCTGTAGCCTATATCAGTCTGTAGCCTATATCAGTCTGTAGCCTATATCAGTCTGTAGCCTATATCAGTCTGTAGCCTATATCAGTCTGTAGCCTATGTCGGTCTGTAGCCTTTGGCAGTCTCTGGCCTATGTCAGTCTGTAGCCTATGTCAGTCTGTAGCCTATGTCAGTCTTTAGCCTATGTCAGTCTGTAGCCTATGTCAGTCTGTAGCCTATGTCAATCTGTAGCCTATATCAGTCTGTAGCCTATGTCGGTCTGTAGCCTTTGCCAGTCTCTGGCCTATGTCAGTCTGTAGCCTATGTCAGTCTGTAGCCTATGTCGGTCTGTAGCCTATGTCGGTCTGTAGCCTATGTCGGTCTGTAGCCTATGTCAGTCTGTAGCCTATGTCAGTCTGTAGCCTATGTCGGTCTGTAGCGTTTGCCAGTCTCTGGCCTATGTCAGTCTGTAGCCTATGTCAGTCTCTAGCCTTTGCCAGTCTCTGGCCTATGTCGGTCTGTAGCCTATGTCGGTCTGTAGCCTATGTCAGTCTGTAGCCTTTCTCGGTCTGTAGCCTATGTCGGTCTGTAGCGTATGTCGGTCTTTAGCCTATGTCAGTCTTTAGCCTATGTCAGTCTGTAGCCTATGTCAGTCTGTAGCCTATGTCAGTCTGTAGCCCATGTCGGTCTGTAGCCCATGTCGGTCTGTAGCCTATATCAGTCTGTAGCTTATATCATTCTGTAGCCCATGTCGGTCTGTAGCCTTTGTCAGTCTCTGGCCTATGTCAGTCTGTAGCCTATGTCAGTCTGTAGCCTATGTCGGTCTGTAGCCTATGTCGGTCTGTAGCCTATGTCGGTCTGTATCCTATGTCAGTCTGTAGCGTATGTCAGTCTGTAGCCTATGTCGGTCTGTAGCTTATGTCGGTCTGTAGCCTATGTCAGTCTGTAGCCTATGTCAGTCTGTAGCCTATGTCGGTCTGTAGCGTTTGCCAGTCTCTGGCCTATGTCAGTCTGTAGCCTATGTCAGTCTGTAGCCTATGTCAGTCTGTAGCCTATGTCAGTCTGTAGCCTATGTCAGTGTGTAGCCTATGTCAGTATTTAGCCTATGTCGGTCTGTAGCCTATGTCGGTCTGTAGCCTATGTCAGTCTGTAGCCTTTCCCAGTCTCTGGCCTATGTCAGTCTGTAGCCTATGTCAGTCTGTAGCCTTTGCCAGTCTCTGGCCTATGTCAGTCTGTAGCCTATGTCAGTCTGTAGCCTATGTGAGTCTGTATCCTATGTCAGTCTGTAGCCTGTCAGTCTGTAGCCTATGTCAGTCTGTAGCCTATGTCGGTCTGTAGCGTTTGCCAGTCTCTGGCCTATGTCAGTCTGTAGCCTATGTCAGTCTGTAGCCTATGTCGGTCTGTAGCCTATGTCGGTCTGTAGCCTATGTCGGTCTGTATCCTCTGTCAGTCTGTAGCCTATGTCGGTCTGTAGCCTATGTCGGTCTGTAGCCTATGTCAGTCTGTAGCCTATGTCAGTCTGTAGCCTATGTCAGTCTGTAGCCTATGTCGGTCTGTAGCGTTTGCCAGTCTCTGGCCTATGTCAGTCTGTAGCCTATGTCGGTCTGTAGCCTATGTCGGTCTGTAGCCTATGTCGGTCTGTAGCCTATGTCAGTCTCTACCCTATGTCAGTCTGTAGCCTATGTCGGTCTGTAGCCTATGTCGGTCTGTAGCCTATGTCAGCCTTTAGCCTATGTCAGTCTGTAGCCTATGTCAGTCTGTAGCCCATGTCGGTCTGTAGCCTATGTCGGTCTGTAGCCTATATCAGTCTGTAGCTTACATCAGTCTGTAGCCCATGTCGGTCTGTAGCCTTTGTCAGTCTCTGGCCTATGTCAGTCTGTAGCCTATGTCAGTCTGTAGCCTATGTCGGTCTGTAGCCTATGTCGGTCTGTAGCCTATGTCGGTCTGTAGCCTATGTCGGTCTGTAGCCTATGTCAGTCTGTAGCCTATGTCGGTCTGTAGCCTATGTCGGTCTGTAGCCTATGTCAGTCTGTAGCCTATGTCAGTCTGTAGCCTATGTCGGTCTGTAGCGTTTGCCAGTCTCTGGCCTATGTCAGTCTGTAGCCTATGTCAGTCTGTAGCCTATGTCAGTCTGTAGCCTATGTCAGTCTGTAGCCTATGTCGGTCTGTAGCCTATGTCGGTCTGTAGCCTATGTCGGTCTGTAGCCTATGTCGGTCTGTAGCCTATGTCAGTCTGTAGCCTTTCTCGGTCTGTAGCCTATGTCGGTCTGTAGCCTATGTCGGTCTGTAGCCTATGTCGGTCTGTAGCCTTTGCCAGTCTCTGGCCTATGTCAGTCTGTAGCCTATGTCAGTATGTAGCCTATGTCACTCTGTAGCCTATGTCGGTCTGTAGCCTATGTCAGTCTGTAGCCTATGTCAGTCTGTAGCCTATATCAGTCTGTAGCCTATATCAGTCTGTAGCCCATGTCGGTCTGTAGCCCATGTCAGTCTCTAGCCTATATCAGTCTGTAGCCTATGTCGGTCTGTAGCCTATATCAGTCTGTAGCCTATATCAGTCTGTAGCCTATGTCGGTCTGTAGCCTTTGCCAGTCTCTGGCCTCTGTCAGTCTGTAGCCTATATCAGTCTGTAGCCTATGTCGGTCTGTAGCCTATATCAGTCTGTAGCCTATGTCGGTCTGTAGCCTATGTCGGTCTGTAGCCTATATCAGTCTGTAGCCTATATCAGTCTGTAGCCTATATCAGTCTGTAGCCTATATCAGTCTGTAGCCTTTGCCGGTCTGTAGCCTTTGCCAGTCTCTGGCCTATGTCAGTCTGTAGCCTATGTCAGTCTGTAGCCTATGTCAGTCTGTAGCCTATGTCGGTCTGTAGCGTTTGCCAGTCTCTGGCCTATGTCAGTCTGTAGCCTATGTCAGTCACTAGCCTTTGCCAGTCTCTGGCCTATGTCGGTCTGTAGCCTATGTCGGTCTGTAGCCTATGTCGGTCTGTAGCCTATGTCAGTCTCTACCCTATGTCAGTCTGTAGCCTATGTCGGTCTGTAGCCTATGTCGGTCTTTAGCCTATGTCAGCCTTTAGCCTATGTCAGTCTGTAGCCTATGTCAGTCTGTAGCCTATGTCAGTCTGTAGCCCATGTCGGTCTGTAGCCTATGTCGGTCTGTAGCCTATATCAGTCTGTAGCTTACATCAGTCTGTAGCCATGTCGGTCTGTAGCCTTTGTCAGTCTCTGGCCTATGTCAGTCTGTAGCCTATGTCAGTCTGTAGCCTATGTCGGTCTGTAGCCTATGTCGGTCTGTATCCTATGTCAGTCTGTAGCCTATGTCAGTCTGTAGCCTATGTCGGTCTGTAGCCTATGTCGGTCTGTAGCCTTTGTCAGTCTGTAGCCTATGTCAGTCTGTAGCCTATGTCAGTCTGTAGCCTATGTCGGTCTGTAGCGTTTGCCAGTCTCTGGCCTATGTCAGTCTGTAGCCTATGTCAGTCTGTAGCCTATGTCAGTCTGTAGCCTATGTCAGTCTGTAGCCTATGTCAGTGTGTAGCCTATGTCAGTATTTAGCCTATGTCGGTCTGTAGCCTATGTCGGTCTGTAGCCTATGTCAGTCTGTAGCCTTTGCCAGTCTCTGGCCTATGTCAGTCTGTAGCCTATGTCAGTCTGTAGCCTATGTGAGTCTGTATCCTATGTCAGTCTGTAGCCTGTCAGTCTGTAGCCTATGTCAGTCTGTAGCCTATGTCGGTCTGTAGCGTTTGCCAGTCTCTGGCCTATGTCAGTCTGTAGCCTATGTCAGTCTGTAGCCTATGTCGGTCTGTAGCCTATGTCGGTCTGTAGCCTATGTCGGTCTGTAGCCTATGTCGGTCTGTAGCCTATGTCAGTCTGTAGCCTATGTCAGTCTGTAGCCTATGTCGGTCTGTAGCGTTTGCCAGTCTCTGGCCTATGTCAGTCTGTAGCCTATGTCTGTCTCTAGCCTTTGCCAGTCTCTGGCCTATGTCGGTCTGTAGCCTATGTCGGTCTGTAGCCTATGTCAGTCTGTAGCCTTTCTCGGTCTGTAGCCTATGTCGGTCTGTAGCGTATGTCGGTCTTTAGCCTATGTCAGTCTTTAGCCTATGTCAGTCTGTAGCCTATGTCAGTCTGTAGCCTATGTCAGTCTGTAGCCCATGTCGGTCTGTAGCCCATGTCGGTCTGTAGCCTATATCGGTCTGTAGCTTATATCAGTCTGTAGCCCATGTCAGTCTGTAGCCTTTGTCAGTCTCTGGCCTATGTCAGTCTGTAGCCTATGTCAGTCTGTAGCCTATGTCGGTCTGTAGCCTATGTCGGTCTGTATCCTCTGTCAGTCTGTAGCCTATGTCGGTCTGTAGCCTATGTCGGTCTGTAGCCTATGTCAGTCTGTAGCCTATGTCAGTCTGTAGCCTATGTCAGTCTGTAGCCTATGTCGGTCTGTAGCGTTTGCCAGTCTCTGGCCTATGTCAGTCTGTAGCCTATGTCGGTCTGTAGCCTATGTCGGTCTGTAGCCTATGTCGGTCTGTAGCCTATGTCAGTCTCTACCCTATGTCAGTCTGTAGCCTATGTCGGTCTGTAGCCTATGTCGGTCTGTAGCCTATGTCAGCCTTTAGCCTATGTCAGTCTGTAGCCTATGTCAGTCTGTAGCCCATGTCGGTCTGTAGCCTATGTCGGTCTGTAGCCTATATCAGTCTGTAGCTTACATCAGTCTGTAGCCCATGTCGGTCTGTAGCCTTTGTCAGTCTCTGGCCTATGTCAGTCTGTAGCCTATGTCGGTCTGTAGCCTATGTCGGTCTGTAGCCTATGTCGGTCTGTATCCTATGTCAGTCTGTAGCCTATGTCAGTCTGTAGCCTATGTGGGTCTGTAGCCTATGTCGGTCTGTAGCCTATGTCAGTCTGTAGCCTATGTCGGTCTGTAGCGTTTGCCAGTCTCTGGCCTATGTCAGTCTGTAGCCTATGTCAGTCTGTAGCCTATGTCGGTCTGTAGCCTATGTCGGTCTGTAGCCTATGTCGGTCTGTAGCCTATGTCGGTCTGTAGCCTATGTCGGTCTGTAGCCTATGTCAGTCTGTAGCCTTTCTCGGTCTGTAGCCTATGTCGGTCTGTAGCCTATGTCGGTCTGTAGCCTATGTCGGTCTGTAGCCTTTGCCAGTCTCTGGCCTATGTCAGTCTGTAGCCTATGTCAGTATGTAGCCTATGTCACTCTGTAGCCTATGTCGGTCTGTAGCCTATGTCAGTCTGTAGCCTATGTCAGTTTTAGCCTATATCAGTCTGTAGCCTATATCAGTCTGTAGCCCATGTCGGTCTGTAGCCCATGTCAGTCTCTAGCCTATATCAGTCTGTAGCCTATGTCGGTCTGTAGCCTATATCAGTCTGTAGCCTATATCAGTCTGTAGCCTATGTCGGTCTGTAGCCTTTGCCAGTCTCTGGCCTCTGTCAGTCTGTAGCCTATATCAGTCTGTAGCCTATGTCGGTCTGTAGCCTATATCAGTCTGTAGCCTATGTCGGTCTGTAGCCTATGTCAGTCTGTAGCCTATGTCAGTATGTAGCCTATATCAGTCTGTAGCCTATATCAGTCTGTAGCCTATGTCGGTCTGTAGCCTTTGCCAGTCTCTGGCCTATGTCAGTCTGTAGCCTATATCGGTCTGTAGCCTATGTCGGTCTGTAGCCTATATCAGTCTGTAGCCTATATCAGTCTGTAGCCTATATCAGTCTGTAGCCTATATCAGTCTGTAGCCTTTGCCGGTCTGTAGCCTTTGCCAGTCTCTGGCCTATGTCAGTCTGTAGCCTATGTCAGTCTGTAGCCTATGTCAGTCTGTAGCCTATGTCAGTCTTTAGCCTATGTCAGTCTGTAGCCTATGTCAGTCTGTAGCCTATGTCAATCTGTAGCCTATATCAGTCTGTAGCCTATGTCGGTCTGTAGCCTTTGCCAGTCTCTGGCCTATGTCAGTCTGTAGCCTATGTCAGTATGTAGCCTATGTCACTCTGTAGCCTATGTCGGTCTGTAGCCTATGTCAGTCTGTAGCCTATATCGGTCTGTAGCCTATGTCGGTCTGTAGCCTATATCAGTCTGTAGCCTATATCAGTCTGTAGCCTATATCAGTCTGTAGCCTATATCAGTCTGTAGCCTATATCAGTCTGTAGCCTATATCAGTCTGTAGCCTATGTCGGTCTGTAGCCTTTGGCAGTCTCTGGCCTATGTCAGTCTGTAGCCTATGTCAGTCTGTAGCCTATGTCAGTCTTTAGCCTATGTCAGTCTGTAGCCTATGTCAGTCTGTAGCCTATGTCAATCTGTAGCCTATATCAGTCTGTAGCCTATGTCGGTCTGTAGCCTTTGCCAGTCTCTGGCCTATGTCAGTCTGTAGCCTATGTCAGTCTGTAGCCTATGTCGGTCTGTAGCCTATGTCGGTCTGTAGCCTATGTCGGTCTGTAGCCTATGTCAGTCTGTAGCCTATGTCAGTCTGTAGCCTATGTCGGTCTGTAGCGTTTGCCAGTCTCTGGCCTATGTCAGTCTGTAGCCTATGTCAGTCTCTAGCCTTTGCCAGTCTCTGGCCTATGTCGGTCTGTAGCCTATGTCGGTCTGTAGCCTATGTCAGTCTGTAGCCTTTCTCGGTCTGTAGCCTATGTCGGTCTGTAGCGTATGTCGGTCTTTAGCCTATGTCAGTCTTTAGCCTATGTCAGTCTGTAGCCTATGTCAGTCTGTAGCCTATGTCAGTCTGTAGCCCATGTCGGTCTGTAGCCCATGTCGGTCTGTAGCCTATATCAGTCTGTAGCTTATATCATTCTGTAGCCCATGTCGGTCTGTAGCCTTTGTCAGTCTCTGGCCTATGTCAGTCTGTAGCCTATGTCAGTCTGTAGCCTATGTCGGTCTGTAGCCTATGTCGGTCTGTAGCCTATGTCGGTCTGTAGCCTATGTCGGTCTGTAGCCTATGTCAGTCTGTAGCCTATGTCGGTCTGTAGCCTATGTCGGTCTGTAGCCTATGTCAGTCTGTAGCCTATGTCAGTCTGTAGCCTATGTCGGTCTGTAGCGTTTGCCAGTCTCTGGCCTATGTCAGTCTGTAGCCTATGTCAGTCTGTAGCCTATGTCAGTCTGTAGCCTATGTCAGTCTGTAGCCTATGTCGGTCTGTAGCCTATGTCGGTCTGTAGCCTATGTCGGTCTGTAGCCTATGTCGGTCTGTAGCCTATGTCAGTCTGTAGCCTTTCTCGGTCTGTAGCCTATGTCGGTCTGTAGCCTATGTCGGTCTGTAGCCTATGTCGGTCTGTAGCCTTTGCCAGTCTCTGGCCTATGTCAGTCTGTAGCCTATGTCAGTATGTAGCCTATGTCACTCTGTAGCCTATGTCGGTCTGTAGCCTATGTCAGTCTGTAGCCTATGTCAGTCTGTAGCCTATATCAGTCTGTAGCCTATATCAGTCTGTAGCCCATGTCGGTCTGTAGCCCATGTCAGTCTCTAGCCTATATCAGTCTGTAGCCTATGTCGGTCTGTAGCCTATATCAGTCTGTAGCCTATATCAGTCTGTAGCCTATGTCGGTCTGTAGCCTTTGCCAGTCTCTGGCCTCTGTCAGTCTGTAGCCTATATCAGTCTGTAGCCTATGTCGGTCTGTAGCCTATATCAGTCTGTAGCCTATGTCGGTCTGTAGCCTATGTCGGTCTGTAGCCTATATCAGTCTGTAGCCTATATCAGTCTGTAGCCTATATCAGTCTGTAGCCTATATCAGTCTGTAGCCTTTGCCGGTCTGTAGCCTTTGCCAGTCTCTGGCCTATGTCAGTCTGTAGCCTATGTCAGTCTGTAGCCTATGTCAGTCTGTAGCCTATGTCGGTCTGTAGCGTTTGCCAGTCTCTGGCCTATGTCAGTCTGTAGCCTATGTCAGTCACTAGCCTTTGCCAGTCTCTGGCCTATGTCGGTCTGTAGCCTATGTCGGTCTGTAGCCTATGTCGGTCTGTAGCCTATGTCAGTCTCTACCCTATGTCAGTCTGTAGCCTATGTCGGTCTGTAGCCTATGTCGGTCTTTAGCCTATGTCAGCCTTTAGCCTATGTCAGTCTGTAGCCTATGTCAGTCTGTAGCCTATGTCAGTCTGTAGCCCATGTCGGTCTGTAGCCTATGTCGGTCTGTAGCCTATATCAGTCTGTAGCTTACATCAGTCTGTAGCCATGTCGGTCTGTAGCCTTTGTCAGTCTCTGGCCTATGTCAGTCTGTAGCCTATGTCAGTCTGTAGCCTATGTCGGTCTGTAGCCTATGTCGGTCTGTATCCTATGTCAGTCTGTAGCCTATGTCAGTCTGTAGCCTATGTCGGTCTGTAGCCTATGTCGGTCTGTAGCCTTTGTCAGTCTGTAGCCTATGTCAGTCTGTAGCCTATGTCAGTCTGTAGCCTATGTCGGTCTGTAGCGTTTGCCAGTCTCTGGCCTATGTCAGTCTGTAGCCTATGTCAGTCTGTAGCCTATGTCAGTCTGTAGCCTATGTCAGTCTGTAGCCTATGTCAGTGTGTAGCCTATGTCAGTATTTAGCCTATGTCGGTCTGTAGCCTATGTCGGTCTGTAGCCTATGTCAGTCTGTAGCCTTTGCCAGTCTCTGGCCTATGTCAGTCTGTAGCCTATGTCAGTCTGTAGCCTATGTGAGTCTGTATCCTATGTCAGTCTGTAGCCTGTCAGTCTGTAGCCTATGTCAGTCTGTAGCCTATGTCGGTCTGTAGCGTTTGCCAGTCTCTGGCCTATGTCAGTCTGTAGCCTATGTCAGTCTGTAGCCTATGTCGGTCTGTAGCCTATGTCGGTCTGTAGCCTATGTCGGTCTGTAGCCTATGTCGGTCTGTAGCCTATGTCAGTCTGTAGCCTATGTCAGTCTGTAGCCTATGTCGGTCTGTAGCGTTTGCCAGTCTCTGGCCTATGTCAGTCTGTAGCCTATGTCTGTCTCTAGCCTTTGCCAGTCTCTGGCCTATGTCGGTCTGTAGCCTATGTCGGTCTGTAGCCTATGTCAGTCTGTAGCCTTTCTCGGTCTGTAGCCTATGTCGGTCTGTAGCGTATGTCGGTCTTTAGCCTATGTCAGTCTTTAGCCTATGTCAGTCTGTAGCCTATGTCAGTCTGTAGCCTATGTCAGTCTGTAGCCCATGTCGGTCTGTAGCCCATGTCGGTCTGTAGCCTATATCGGTCTGTAGCTTATATCAGTCTGTAGCCCATGTCAGTCTGTAGCCTTTGTCAGTCTCTGGCCTATGTCAGTCTGTAGCCTATGTCAGTCTGTAGCCTATGTCGGTCTGTAGCCTATGTCGGTCTGTATCCTCTGTCAGTCTGTAGCCTATGTCGGTCTGTAGCCTATGTCGGTCTGTAGCCTATGTCAGTCTGTAGCCTATGTCAGTCTGTAGCCTATGTCGGTCTGTAGCGTTTGCCAGTCTCTGGCCTATGTCAGTCTGTAGCCTATGTCGGTCTGTAGCCTATGTCGGTCTGTAGCCTATGTCGGTCTGTAGCCTATGTCAGTCTCTACCCTATGTCAGTCTGTAGCCTATGTCGGTCTGTAGCCTATGTCGGTCTGTAGCCTATGTCAGCCTTTAGCCTATGTCAGTCTGTAGCCTATGTCAGTCTGTAGCCCATGTCGGTCTGTAGCCTATGTCGGTCTGTAGCCTATATCAGTCTGTAGCTTACATCAGTCTGTAGCCCATGTCGGTCTGTAGCCTTTGTCAGTCTCTGGCCTATGTCAGTCTGTAGCCTATGTCGGTCTGTAGCCTATGTCGGTCTGTAGCCTATGTCGGTCTGTATCCTATGTCAGTCTGTAGCCTATGTCAGTCTGTAGCCTATGTGGGTCTGTAGCCTATGTCGGTCTGTAGCCTATGTCAGTCTGTAGCCTATGTCAGTCTGTAGCCTATGTCGGTCTGTAGCGTTTGCCAGTCTCTGGCCTATGTCAGTCTGTAGCCTATGTCAGTCTGTAGCCTATGTCGGTCTGTAGCCTATGTCGGTCTGTAGCCTATGTCGGTCTGTAGCCTATGTCGGTCTGTAGCCTATGTCAGTCTGTAGCCTTTCTCGGTCTGTAGCCTATGTCGGTCTGTAGCCTATGTCGGTCTGTAGCCTATGTCGGTCTGTAGCCTTTGCCAGTCTCTGGCCTATGTCAGTCTGTAGCCTATGTCAGTATGTAGCCTATGTCACTCTGTAGCCTATGTCGGTCTGTAGCCTATGTCAGTCTGTAGCCTATGTCAGTTTTAGCCTATATCAGTCTGTAGCCTATATCAGTCTGTAGCCCATGTCGGTCTGTAGCCCATGTCAGTCTCTAGCCTATATCAGTCTGTAGCCTATGTCGGTCTGTAGCCTATATCAGTCTGTAGCCTATATCAGTCTGTAGCCTATGTCGGTCTGTAGCCTTTGCCAGTCTCTGGCCTCTGTCAGTCTGTAGCCTATATCAGTCTGTAGCCTATGTCGGTCTGTAGCCTATATCAGTCTGTAGCCTATGTCGGTCTGTAGCCTATGTCAGTCTGTAGCCTATGTCAGTATGTAGCCTATATCAGTCTGTAGCCTATATCAGTCTGTAGCCTATGTCGGTCTGTAGCCTTTGCCAGTCTCTGGCCTATGTCAGTCTGTAGCCTATATCGGTCTGTAGCCTATGTCGGTCTGTAGCCTATATCAGTCTGTAGCCTATATCAGTCTGTAGCCTATATCAGTCTGTAGCCTATATCAGTCTGTAGCCTTTGCCGGTCTGTAGCCTTTGCCAGTCTCTGGCCTATGTCAGTCTGTAGCCTATGTCAGTCTGTAGCCTATGTCAGTCTTTAGCCTATGTCAGTCTGTAGCCTATGTCAGTCTGTAGCCTATGTCAATCTGTAGCCTATATCAGTCTGTAGCCTATGTCGGTCTGTAGCCTTTGCCAGTCTCTGGCCTATGTCAGTCTGTAGCCTATGTCAGTATGTAGCCTATGTCACTCTGTAGCCTATGTCGGTCTGTAGCCTATGTCAGTCTGTAGCCTATATCGGTCTGTAGCCTATGTCGGTCTGTAGCCTATATCAGTCTGTAGCCTATATCAGTCTGTAGCCTATATCAGTCTGTAGCCTATATCAGTCTGTAGCCTATATCAGTCTGTAGCCTATATCAGTCTGTAGCCTATGTCGGTCTGTAGCCTTTGGCAGTCTCTGGCCTATGTCAGTCTGTAGCCTATGTCAGTCTGTAGCCTATGTCAGTCTTTAGCCTATGTCAGTCTGTAGCCTATGTCAGTCTGTAGCCTATGTCAATCTGTAGCCTATATCAGTCTGTAGCCTATGTCGGTCTGTAGCCTTTGCCAGTCTCTGGCCTATGTCAGTCTGTAGCCTATGTCAGTCTGTAGCCTATGTCGGTCTGTAGCCTATGTCGGTCTGTAGCCTATGTCGGTCTGTAGCCTATGTCAGTCTGTAGCCTATGTCAGTCTGTAGCCTATGTCGGTCTGTAGCGTTTGCCAGTCTCTGGCCTATGTCAGTCTGTAGCCTATGTCAGTCTCTAGCCTTTGCCAGTCTCTGGCCTATGTCGGTCTGTAGCCTATGTCGGTCTGTAGCCTATGTCAGTCTGTAGCCTTTCTCGGTCTGTAGCCTATGTCGGTCTGTAGCGTATGTCGGTCTTTAGCCTATGTCAGTCTTTAGCCTATGTCAGTCTGTAGCCTATGTCAGTCTGTAGCCTATGTCAGTCTGTAGCCCATGTCGGTCTGTAGCCCATGTCGGTCTGTAGCCTATATCAGTCTGTAGCTTATATCATTCTGTAGCCCATGTCGGTCTGTAGCCTTTGTCAGTCTCTGGCCTATGTCAGTCTGTAGCCTATGTCAGTCTGTAGCCTATGTCGGTCTGTAGCCTATGTCGGTCTGTAGCCTATGTCGGTCTGTATCCTATGTCAGTCTGTAGCGTATGTCAGTCTGTAGCCTATGTCGGTCTGTAGCTTATGTCGGTCTGTAGCCTATGTCAGTCTGTAGCCTATGTCAGTCTGTAGCCTATGTCGGTCTGTAGCGTTTGCCAGTCTCTGGCCTATGTCAGTCTGTAGCCTATGTCAGTCTGTAGCCTATGTCAGTCTGTAGCCTATGTCGGTCTGTAGCCTATGTCGGTCTGTAGCCTATGTCAGTCTGTAGCCTATGTCAGTCTCTACCCTATGTCAGTCTGTAGCCTATGTCGGTCTGTAGCCTATGTCGGTCTTTAGCCTATGTCAGTCTTTAGCCTATGTCAGTCTGTAGCCTATGTCAGTCTGTAGCCTATGTCAGTCTGTAGCCCATGTCGGTCTGTAGCCTATGTCGGTCTGTAGCCTATATCAGTCTGTAGCTTACATCAGTCTGTAGCCCATGTCGGTCTGTAGCCTTTGTCAGTCTCTGGCCTATGTCAGTCTGTAGCCTATGTCAGTCTGTAGCCTATGTCGGTGTGTAGCCTATGTCGGTCTGTATCCTATGTCAGTCTGTAGCCTATGTCAGTCTGTAGCCTATGTCGGTCTGTAGCCTATGTCGGTCTGTGGCCTATGTCAGTCTGTAGCCTATGTCGGTCTGTAGCGTTTGCCAGTCTCTGGCCTATGTCAGTCTGTAGCCTATGTCAGTCTGTAGCCTATGTCAGTCTGTAGCCTATGTCAGTATGTAGCCTATGTCGGTCTGTAGCCTATGTCGGTCTGTAGCCTATGTCGGTCTGTAGCCTATGTCGGTCTGTAGCCTATGTCGGTCTGTAGCCTATGTCGGTCTGTAGCCTATGTCAGTCTGTAGCCTTTCTCGGTCTGTAGCCTATGTCAGTCTGTAGCCTATGTCGGTCTGTAGCCTTTGCCAGTCTCTGGCCTATGTCAGTCTGTAGCCTATGTCAGTCTGTAGCCTATGTCGGTCTGTAGCCTATGTCGGTCTGTAGCGTATGTCGGTCTGTAGCCCATGTCGGTCTGTAGCCTTTGCCAGTCTCTGGCCTATGTCAGTCTGTAGCCTATGTCAGTCTGTAGCCTATGTCACTCTGTAGCCTATGTCGGTCTGTAGCCTATGTCAGTCTGTAGCCTATGTCAGTCTGTAGCCTATATCAGTCTGTAGCCTATATCAGTCTGTAGCCTATGTCGGTCTGTAGCCCATGTCAGTCTCTAGCCTATATCAGTCTGTAGCCTATGTCGGTCTGTAGCCTATATCAGTCTGTAGCCTATATCAGTCTGTAGCCTATGTCGGTCTGTAGCCTTTGCCAGTCTCTGGCCTCTGTCAGTCTGTAGCCTATATCAGTCTGTAGCCTATGTCGGTCTGTAGCCTATATCAGTCTGTAGCCTATATCAGTCTGTAGCCTATGTCGGTCTGTAGCCTATGTCAGTCTGTAGCCTATGTCAGTCTGTAGCCTATATCAGTCTGTAGCCTATATCAGTCTGTAGCCTATGTCGGTCTGTAGCCTTTGCCAGTCTCTGGCCTATGTCGGTCTGTAGCCTATATCGGTCTGTAGCCTATGTCGGTCTGTAGCCTATATCAGTCTGTAGCCTATATCAGTCTGTAGCCTATATCAGTCTGTAGCCTATATCAGTCTGTAGCCTATGTCGGTCTGTAGCCTTTGCCAGTCTCTGGCCTATGTCAGTCTGTAGCCTATGTCAGTCTGTAGCCTATGTCAGTCTGTAGCCTATGTCAGTCTGTAGCCTATGTCAGTCTGTAGCCTATGTCAGTCTGTAGCCTATATCAGTCTGTAGCCTATGTCGGTCTGTAGCCTTTGCCAGTCTCTGGCCTATGTCAGTCTGTAGCCTATATCGGTCTGTAGCCTATGTCGGTCTGTAGCCTATATCAGTCTGTAGCCTATATCAGTCTGTAGCCTATATCAGTCTGTAGCCTATGTCGGTCGGTAGCCTTTGCCAGTCTCTGGCCTATGTCAGTCTGTAGCCTATGTCAGTCTGTAGCCTATGTCAGTCTGTAGCCTATGTCAGTCTGTAGCCTATGTCAATCTGTAGCCTATGTCAATCTGTAGCCTATGTCGGTCTGTAGCCTATGTCGGTCTCTAGCCTATGTCAGTCTCTGGCCTATGTCAGTCTCTGGCCTATGTCAGTCTCTGGCCTATGCCAGTCTGTAGCCTTTGCCAGTCTCTGGCCTATGTCAGTCTGTAGCCTATGTCCGTCTGTAGCCTTTGCCAGTCTCTGGCCTATGTCAGTCTGTAGCCTATGTCAGTCTGTAGCCTATGTCAGTCTGTAGCCTATGTCAGTCTCTAGCCTATGTCAGTCTCTAGCCTATGTCAGTCTCTGGCCTATGTCAGTCTGTAGCCTATGTCGGTCTGTAGCCTATGTCGGTCTGTAGCCTATGTCGGTCTGTAGCCTATGTCGGTCTGTAGCCTATGTCGGTCTGTAGCCTATGTTAGTCTGTAGCCTTTCTCGGTCTGTAGCCTATGTCGGTCTGTAGCCTATGTCGGTCTGTAGCCTATGTCGGTCTGTAGCCTTTGCCAGTCTCTGGCCTATGTCAGTCTGTAACCTATGTCAGTCTGTAGCCTATGTCAGTGTGTAGCCTATGTCAGTCTGTAGCCTATGTCGGTCTGTAGCCTATGTCGGTCTGTAGCCTATGTCGGTCTGTAGCCTATGTCGGTCTGTAGCCTATGTCGGTCTGTAGCCTATGTCGGTCTGTAGCCTATGTCGGTCTGTAGCCTATGTGGGTCTGTAGCCTATGTCGGTCTGTAGCCTATGTCGGTCTGTAGCCTATGTCAGTCTGTAGCCTTTCTCGGTCTGTAGCCTATGTCGGTCTGTAGCCTATATCGGTCTGTAGCCTATGTCGGTCTGTAGCCTTTGCCAGTCTCTGGCCTATGTCAGTCTGTAGCCTATGTCGGTCTGTAGCCTATGTCGGTCTGTAGCCTATGTCGGTCTGTAGCCTATGTCAGTCTGTAGCCCATGTCGGTCTGTAGCCTTTGCCAGTCTCTGGCCTATGTCAGTCTGTAGCCTTTGCCAGTCTCTGGCCTATGTCAGTCTCTAGCCTATGTCAGTCTGTAGCCTATGTCAGTCTGTAGCCTATGTCAGTCTGTAGCCTATGTCGGTCTGTAGCCTATGTCAGTCTGTAGCCCATGTCGGTCTGTAGCCTTTGCCAGTCTCTGGGCTATGTCAGTCTGTAGCCTTTGCCAGTCTCTGGCCTATGTCAGTGTCTAGCCTATGTCAGTCTGTAGCCTATGTCAGTCTGTAGCCTGTATCAGTCTCTGGCCTATGTCAGTCTGTAGCCTATGTCAGTCTGTAGCCTATGTCAGTCTGTAGCCTTTGCCAGTCTCTGGCCTATGTCAGTCTGTAGCCTATGTCGGTCTCGGGCCTATGTCAGTCTGTAGCCTATATCAGTCTCTGGCCCATGTCAGTCTGTAGCCTATGTCAGTCTGTAGCCTATGTCACTCTGTAGCCTATGTCAGTCTCTAGCCTATGTCAGTCTGTAGCCTTTGCCAGTCTCTGGCCTATGTCAGTCTGTAGCCTTTGCCAGTCTCTGGCCTATGTCAGTCTGTAGCCTATGTCAGTCTGTAGCCTATGTCAGTCTCTAGCCTATGTCAGTCTGTAGCCTTTGCCAGTCTCTGGCCTATATCAGTCTGTAGCCTGTCAGTCTGTAGCCTATGTCAGTCTCTATCCTATGTCAGTCTGTAGCCTATTGTCAGTCTCTAGCGTAAGTCGGTCTATAGCCTATGTCGGTCTGTAGCCTATGGCGGTCTGTAGCCTATGTCAGTCTGTAGCCTATGTCAGTCTCTAGCCTATGTCAGTCTCTAGTCTATGTCAGTCTGTAGTCTATGTCAGTCTGTAGCATATGTCAGTCTGTAGCCTATGTCAGTCTCTAGCCTATGTCGGTCTGTAGCCTATGTCGGTCTGTAGCCTATGTCAGTCTCTAGCCTATGTCAGTCTCTAGCCAATGTCAGACTGTAGCCCATGTCAGCCTGTCCTTAGCCTATGTCGTTCTGTAACCCATGTCAGTCTGTATCCTATGTCTCTGTGTAGCTATGTCTGTAGCCTATGTCGGTCAGTCTGTAGCCTATGCTGGTCAGTCTGTAGAGTATGTTAGTCTTTAGCCCATGTCAGCCAATCTGTAGCCTATGTCAGTCATTAGCCCATGTGGGTCTGTAGCCTATGTCGGTCAGTCTGTCTGTAGCGAATGCCTTATTATGTTTAGGCTGGATCAGGCTGTCTCCCGCTGTCAGAATTTTGGGATCTAAGCCCATCTATTGTATATTTGGACATCATACTGTGGAGAATGTTTTATTACGTTTTGATAAGGTTTTTCTGTTTAAGTATTTTAAATTTTACATATCTAACGATATTTTGAATATATTTTTATATCAACTTTGATGTTTTTAGTGGTTGTGTTTTTATTGAGGTTGCTGTATATTTATTAAAGGACACACAGGTACTCATGGTGAAACAAGAAGCGATAAGCAATGTAGATGGAGTAGAAACCTTGTTTTTGTACAATAATGAATTTGACAAGAGATGATGTGATTGTATGTTATTTCTTTTCCAGAATGAGGACAGCTAAAACTTGATACGAAGGAGATAAAGGAGTGTTACACTAGTCATCCTCAAATGCAGGTACTTAATTGCCTGAGTTGCTTGTCTGCAGGAGAAGACAAAGAAAATCAAGCCCATCTTATATTAGTTGTAAATATTACCGGAAAGCTAAGAAAGACCATGTATAAATTTTGGAAAAATAAAATTGTGATTAAAGTGATAAACGTTCTTTCTTACCTCATTTTTTCCTAATTGGCTTGTGAATTTACTTCCGCAATGAGTAGAGTGCAGTCAGACATCTGCATGGGCCAAAATTCCTATGCTGAGCCAAGCCCTACAAAAGGTCAAGTAAGAGGAAGTATTACATTCCATCCAACAAATTTATACCATGATGTCACTGGAAATACATGTTTTGAGACTCCCTGAATAAAAAAAAACATGTATGTGTGAGCAGCATATTTAACCCCAGGGTGCAACAGTCCTTTCCAGGACAAGCCCTACTGCTCTGAACACTACAGGTGTCATGAGTGGGGTGCAGTACTGACGAGTGGGACGTGGCCAGAGTGCAGTCCCTCCAGGTCAGTATATACAGTCTTTGCAACCATAGGCTGCTCCATAATTGGCCCCTCAGGGACCTAACAAGGCTGAGTGCACCCCAGACCAGGTTTCCCAGTGGGAGAAAATCTCCATGACAGTACTGGGCATTGAAGCGGATACCCTGTAGTGGGCAGCAGTGCTACTACTGAGCTAAGGGGACAACCAAACGCATAACTAAAGCAAAAATTTGGTATTTTATGAAACTTAGTATTTAACTTTAACATTCTTTCAAAGACGTGACACAAGGATTTTCAGGAAGATCCCCCACCCTAAATTAGCCTTTACATGGAAAAATGTTTACAAATGTTGATTTTCCCAAAAATAGTTCAAACAATTTTGATCAAAATATCATATTTTTAAGATATTTTATCACAAGTGAAATGTATATCTTGAATTTTCTGGAAATGTCCTCTGAATTGCTCTTCATTCTGAATGTCTTACATGAGTTTCAATTTTCAAATATTTATACTTTCCTTTAAACCTACTGATGCTACACTTGTGCTAACACAGAATTACCCAATAACAACAGAACTACAAGGGCAAACACTCCTATAACATGAAAAAGATGCTAAGATTATCAAATTCCAAATTGAAAAACAAGAATCAAACCACTACAAACTTCAAAATCCAACCAACTTTGTTGGCAAAAGTAACTCACCTGAACATCCCAAATACTAGACAAAATTTACAAATAAACATAAATCCACTTAACCTAGTACAAATTAATTATAATTTACACTTAATGGATGAAGTAGTAAAATCAGAAACAGCCAAACAACTGAAAGCTTTTGCACTGGAAATGATCAACACGAAATACCCTGCAGAAGACTGGCTTCACACACATAGCTATATATATGTCAGTATTCAACTTCGATATCCCTGAGAAAGGTATCTTCACCAAGTTCCTTGAACCACCACCAGAGGACACCTCAGAAGAAACATCATCCACACCAGGGAGAGCCAGTCGATGTCCTGCTGATAATGGAGGAAAGTCAAGCCTTCAAAACATGTTCCGCTAATAAGTGTTGTGTAATGTTATTAATTGACTCACCTTTTTGGTTTGAATTGATTATTATAACACACTTTTCGAACTTCCAAGAAAGAAGATAAGATATTTAAATCACTGCTTAAACTCTCAAATAAATTCATGAAAGTAGTCATCCTTTCTGATTCGGGCAGCCATCCCAGCAATAGCTTCTACACCAACAGGAGATCAATGCAAACTACAGAATGCTACAAAATTAATTACAAAATCAAAATCAATTCCAAAAACTAGGAAAAGCAATGGATCCCAGCACATTGTGTGATCACCGGGAATGAAACCAGTGTTGCCTTTGCATCAGGTGCAACAATTCTTCAGAAAAAACACAATAATCTCCCATTCTCTTCAATAATACACCTACTTTCAAGTAACATGTCCAATTTTTGGGAATTAGAATTAAAAAAGCATGCTGAATCTAAAAAGTGGACTATTTTGCTGTCCTGTCCGAGCGCAATCCCTCAAGGTCCATGAAAGTCAGCAGTAGCAGCCTTCAGGTTCCTCAGAAACCACGACTGCTTGGCGAGTCACCTGTATCAACTTGGTATCCTGACTACCCCCTCATGCCCCCTAAGTGATGATCATGCTCCCTGTGTGATGATCATACCACCTGTTCGATGACCATGCTCCCTGAGTGACGACCATGCTCCCTGTGTGATGATCATACCCCCTGTGCAAGGTTCATGCCCCCTGTGTCATGATCATGCCACCTGTTTGATAACCATGCCCACTGAGTGACGATCATGCCCCCTGTGTGAAGACCATGCCTCCTATGTGATGATCATGCCCCTGAGTGATGACCATGCCCGTGCATGACGATCATGGCACCTGAGTGACGATCCTGCCCTTGAGTGATCATGCCCCCTGAGAGATGATCATGCCCCTGTTGGATGATCATGCCCCTGTTGATTGATCATGCGCCCAGAGTAATAATCATGCCCCTGTTGGATGATCATGTCCCCTGAGTAATGATCATGCCCCCTGAATAATGATCATGCCTTTCTTGGATGATCATGCCCCTGTTGGATGATCAAGCCCCCCTGAGTAACGATCATGCCCCTGTTGGATGATCATGCCGCCTGAATAATGATCATGCCTTTCTTGGATGATCCTGCCCCCTGAGTAATAATCCTGCTCCTGTTGGATGATCATGCCCCCTGTTGGATGATCATGCCCCCTGTGTGACGATCATGGCCCCTGTGTGGCGATCATGCCCCTGTTGGATGATCATGCCCCCTGTGTGACGATCATGTCCCCTGTGTGACGATCATGTCCCTGTGTGACGATCATGCCCTCTGTGTGACGATCATGCCTCCTGTGTGATGATCATGGCCCATGTGTGACGATCATGTGCCTGTGTGATGATCATTTGCCCTGTGTGACGATCATGTGCCTGTGTGATGATCATGCCCCCTGTGTGACGATCATGCCTCCAGTGTGATGATAATGGCCCATGTGTGACGATCATGTGCCTGTGTGATGATCATGGCCCATGTGTGACGATCATGCCCCATGTGTGATGATCATGTCCCATGTGTGACGATCATGTCCCTGTGTGACGATCATGTCCCTGTGTGATGATCATGTCCCCTGTATGACGATCATGCCCCATGTGTGACGATCATGCCCCATGTGTGATGATCATGCCCCCTGTGTGACGATCATGTCCCTGTGTGACGACCATGTCCCTGTGTGATGATCATGTCCCCTGTGTGACGATCATGTCCATGTGTGACGATCATGTGCCTGTGTGATGATCATGTCCCCTGTATGACGATCATGCCCCATGTGTGACGATCATGCCCCATGTGTGATGATCATGGCCCATGTGTGACGATCATGTGCCTGTGTGATGATCATGTCCCCTGTGTGACGATCATGTCCCTGTGTGATGATCATGTCCCTGTGTGATCATACTCCCTGTGTGACGACCATTCCCTCTGTGTAATGATAATGTGCCCTGTGTGACGATCATGCCCCCTTAGTGATGATCATGCTCCCTGTGTGATGATCAGGTCCCCTGAGTGATGATCATTCCCCCTGTGTGAAGACCATGCCTCTGAGTGATGATCATGCCTCCTGTGTGATGATCATGCCCCCTTACTGATGATCATGCTCCCTGTGTGATGATCATGTCCCCTGAGTGATGATCATTCCCCCTGTGTGAAGACCATGCCTCCTATGTGATGATCATGCCCCTGAGTGATGACCATGCCCGTGCATGACGATCATGGCACCTGAGTGACGATCCTGCCCTTGAGTGATCATGCCCCCTGAGAGATGATCATGCCCCTGTTGGATAATCATGCCCCCTGTGTAACTATCATGCCCCCAGAGTGATGAACTTGCTCCCTTTTGGATGACCATACTCCTGAGTGATCATGCCCCTGTTGGATGATCATGCCCCTGTTGATTGATCATGCGCCCAGAGTAATAATCATGCCCCTGTTGGATGATCATGTCCCCTGAGTAATGATCATGCCCCCTGAATAATGATCATGTCCCCTGAGTAATGATCATGCCCCCTGAATAATGATCATGTCTTTCTTGGATGATCCTGCCCCCTGAGTAATAATTCTGCTCCTGTTGGATGATCAAGCCCCCCTGAGTAACGATCATGCCCCTGTTGGATGATCATGCCGCCTGAATAATGATCATGCCTTTCTTGGATGATCCTGCCCCCTGAGTAATAATCCTGCTCCTGTTGGATGATCAGGCCCCCTGTTGGATGATCATGCCCCCTGTGTGACAATCATGCCCCTGTGTGACGATCATGCCCCCTGTGTGACGATCATGCCCCCTGTGTGACGATCGTGTGCCCCGTGTTATGATCATGTGCCCTGTGTGATGATCATGTCCCCTGTGTGACGATCATGTCCCTGTGTGACGATCATGTCCTTGTGTGATGATCATGTGCTCTGTGTGATGATCATGCCCCCTGTGTGATGATCATGCGCCCCGTGTGATGATCATGCGCCCCGTGTGATGATCATGCCCCCTGTGTGACGATCATGTCCCTGTGTGACGATCATGTCCCTGTGTGATTATGCGCCCCGTGTGATGATTATGCGCCCCGTGTGATGATCATGCCCCCTGTGTGATGATCATGTCCCTGTGTGATGATCATGCCCCCTGTGTGATGATCATGCCCCGTTTGATGATCATGCCCCCTGTTTGATGATCATGCCTCTGTTTGATGATCATGCCCCTGTGTGATGATTATGCGCCCCGTGTGATGATCATGCCCCCTGTTTGATGATCATGTCCCTGTGTGATGATTATGCACCCCGTGTGATGATCATGCCCCCTGTGTGATGATCATGTCCCTGTGTGATGATCATGCCCCCTGTTTGATGATCATGCCCCCTGTGTGACGATCATGTCCCTGTGTGATGATTATGCGCCCTGTGTGATGATTATGCGCCCCGTGTGATGACCATGCCCCCTGTGTGATGATCATGCCCCCTGTGTGATGATCATGCCCCCTGTGTGATGATTATGCCCCCTGTGTGATGATTATGCGCCCCGTGTGATGATCATGCCCCCTGTGTGATGATCATGCCCCCTGTGTGATGATTATGTCCCCTGTGTGATGATCATGCCCCCTGTGTGATGATTATGTGCCCCGTGTCATGATCATGCCCCTGTGTGATGATCATGCCCCCTAAGTGATGCTCATGGCCCTGTGTGATGATTATGTGCCCCGTGTGATGATCATGCCCCTGTGTGATGATTGTGTGCCCCGTGTGATGATCATGCCCCCCGTGTGATGATCATGCCCCTGTGTGATGATTATGTGCCCCGTGTGATGATCATGCCCCCTGTGTGATGATCATGCCCTCTGTGGAATGATTATGTGCCCCGTGTGATGATCATGCCCCCTATGTGATGATCATGCCCCCTGTGTGATGATCATGCCCCCTGTGTGAAGATTATGTGCCCCGTGTGATGATCATGCCCCCTGTGTGATGATCATGCCCCCTGTGTGATGATCATGCCCCCTGTGTGATGATCATGCCCCCTGTGTGATGATCATGCCCCCTGTGTGATCATTATGTGCCCCGTGTGATGATCATGCCCCCTAAGTGATGCTCATGGCGAAGATCATCTGAAATCCTGCACTGCACTTCTCTCTGAGAAGAGTGTTATTAATAAATATTGGAAAGCTGGACTGCTAATGCTTCATTGCCATATGCAAGGCACTGAACAACACTTTCCTCAAATAAGAAGCATTATGTCTTTTTATGTCCTGGTCATGCAAAGAAAACAATTTCAAGGCCATCACACAGTGATCAGCTCTTAAAACATCTGAGTATCACTTAAGCCAACTGTATTTTCTTATTCCTCTTTTTGCAAAACCTTTCTTTCAGAATATTAAATTTGATGCATCCAAGCATTTTTTAAAAATTACTTAATTTTTTATCTATTTGTATTATGGAGGACCCTGTTAAAAGAAATGAGGTTAAGGGTTTTCTAAATCTACATATTTTAGAATCATTACACAGTATAAAATCAGTGCAACATATATTAATAATCATAACAAGAATAACAATAAAGAAAAGTACATAGAGGAGCTCCCGAAGTTACAATGTGTTGTAAAGTAACTAACTTTCTATACACACTACTAACTGCATTACAGTAAACTCTGTGCTGTTTTGTCACAGTTGCATGTGATTCATGTACGAGGTATTGCAAAGATAAAGTGTCAACTCAATGTCCAACAATGTCTACAAATGATGAGTAATAATGTGAGGCAACTTTCATTAAATTCATACCTTTTTTCTGTTGATGATAAAGACTGAAAAAAAGCAAGCAAATATTTTGAGTGCCTAACTACAAGTAAATGTCTGAACTGTAATGCAGACATACAAAGTAATAGAAATTGGACTCTTTTCGTCCGTCCGTCCTTCAACAAGTGTTGGCAAGCCCACAACTTACACCTGACTCCAGTATTACGTACACAAGGTTATAACAGGACAATTGCACAGTGATCCAAGCACCAAAATGGAAACAAAGTAGCATCCCCTCAGGGGTCTCCGTCTAGGGGATATGTGAATGGCAACCACAAGGTACCCAAGCTGAGCAGAACATTACTTCCACTTACTGGTGTCTAGGGGATATGTGAATGGCAACCACAAGGTACCCAAGCTGAGCAGAACATTACTTCCACTTACTGGTGTTTTGCTCCTCACTATAACTTTCCTATCTGACCTTACCTTGGTCATCTCTTGTTCTCTTCCGACCCCGATGCTATTAGGGTTCCTGAGGGCTAGGGAGTCTTTATTTTTCCAACCTCTCCATTTCTCTAATTTTTCTATAAAACCTTAACCCCTAACATGCTGGCCTGTCATGGCATGTAATACGTCTTCTGATTGGTAATCAGAGGATATGGTCGGTGAATTTATTTTGATAATTCTCCCGGTCAGGTCGGTGAGACCCGTAAACCAACGACAGGTGTGGTCCCCCAGCCATTCTGGGGGTTGTGAGAGAGCGATGTGACCGCCAAAACATAAAAATATGGTGCTCTCTAAAAAACGGTTACTATTACTGCTATTGCTCTCTTCAATATCAAATTATGAAATATGACTCGACGGGTACAATGTTCCGGAGTTAAAATAGTCCCCCATTCGGATCTCCGGGCGGGGACTACTTCTCGAGAACCAAAACATTATACTAATAGAAGATCTAACATCAGACTTCTACAATGGAATGCAGGCGGTCTCACACAAACAAAAAAAGTAGAACTGAATAAAATTGTATTTGATTATAACATTGATATATTTGTAATACAAGAAGCAAATCTAACAAATGACCAACTTAAATACTTCAATTTTACTGGATTTTTACTGCACTTACTACCCAAAAATAGACAGATAAGTAGTGGAATATTAGTTGGAGTCAAAAAAGATATTAAAACCTCCTTTGAAATTGTTAAAGAAATGGATAACACAGATAAAAGCGAATTAATAAAGCTAAATTTTTGGGATAACAAAACACATCTACATTTATACAGTATTTACAATCCTCCCAGGAATGTGCCGGATCTCTCACTTATTGACCAATTAAATAAAACAATCGTAATTGGGGATTTCAATGCACATTCCAAAAGATGGGGTTATGAAAAAGTGGATTCTACAGAGAAGATAGTGGAAGAATTTTTGAATACCACAACTTTTGAACTGATTTATAGTAAAGAAGATCCCACAACCTTCATACATTATTCTGGAGCGGGCAGTAACCCAGACCTCTTGTTAGCTACAACAGATATTGTTTCAAAAATTAAAAAACAAGTTATAGAAGATCCAAGTTCTGGTCACAGAGCGGTAATTGCTGATATAAAACTACATAGCGGTTCTTATTCAACACGAAAAGTTGATCAGACTCCCATTCAATACATGGCACAAGAGAAATTTTACACATACACTAAAGACTCAGGAGAGCTTTCTTTCCAAAATTCAGGACATCAAGAAGAATGTATACCTTCCTAATTCAAAGGAAAACTTCATATCTAAAGTCAATCCAACACATACATTAGACATCACATATTACTTACACCTGACAGAAGAAGTTAAAAAAAGTGATACTCCAACTAGTGTTCTAAAATTATTGGCATTAGAGACAATCCATACTAGATTTCCAGAACATGAGTGGCTCCATATTTATACTGATGGATCATTGATATCAAACCAAGATGGAGCAGGTGCTGGAGTCACATGTCACCTCTTTTCCTATTAAGTTATGGAACTACAAACTTTGATGGAGAAATTGAAGCAATTCGAATGGCCCTACAAAATCTTTTGTACAGAATTTCACATTTTCAGCAAGCAGTTATTCTCTCAGATTCCAGGGCAGCAATTATAGCAATTACTTCCAAGTTGACACCAAAAAACCAAACTATTATAGAATGTTGGAAGATGCTTAGCCATCTAACAGCACTTCAAAAACACCTAGTCTTCCAATGGATACCGGCTCACTGTGGACTGAGTGGTAATGAGAAAGCTGATTTTCTTGCAAAAAAGGGTATCAGCGGTGTACAAAAATCTATAGTTAATCTACCATTTTATGCAGCTAAAAGATTAGTCAACTCTGAATTCAAAAAAATTGTTGCAAAATATTACTATGAAAAATCAAAGAATAAAAGATGGGAACTACCAAACATCCAAACAGTGATTCCTGAGTATCCTCGAAAAACAGCAGTTGCAACCTTCAGGTTGATTACAGGACATGATTGTCTGGCAAAATATTTAAACAGAATTGGGATATATTCTTCACCACTCTGTCCTCTATGTGATCTGCAAGAGGAAATGGATCGAGACCACCTTCAAATATGCCCGGCCACTTCTAATGCCCCATCCACCAGTGAAAAATATTGGAGAGCAAGAGGATTAATGACTTCATTGTCAGAAATCCAGCATTAGCTAACAACAACAACATTTTGCATAACTTGACTCTTTTTATTTTAACTTCTTTAGTTTTTACTGGTAAACTTCACTTAGGTGGCACCATGACTGAGTGGTTAGACCATTAGCTGACCACCTAAGTGGCCCAGGTTCGATCCCAGGGACCTACGTGTGGCATTTGAAGTGAATGAAGCAGCATCTGGGTGGGTTTTCTCCGAGTTCTCCGGTTTTGCCTGCCACTCACTCCATCAACTGCTCCATCATAACCTTGCCATTCAACCATTTTGCCTACATTCCATATAGTCCTCTTCCTCACTGAACGTCTTCTCTCCTATGTTACCTTCATTAATTAATGATGCACCATTACATGATACTTGGTCACTGTGATAGCAACTTTCCTAATGTTGAGAAGGCACTAATACACTTACTTTATTCAAGAATGTTGCACAAAAACACCTTTTTGCATTGTTTGCTTCACACAGGATTTGGTCATCATCTTTATTGCACTCCAGAAACAAGTTACCAGACAAAGGGAGCAAAATTTAGAATTCATATAGAATCACAAACAAGTGTTCAACACACACTCAGAACATAATCTGCAAGTAAAAACACCCATTAAACTTCAAAGAAGAAAGGCCTCAAAATATGACCAAGCAAAATTCTGCCTTCAAAATTAAAATGTGCACCATCTTAGAGGTCATCAAAACTTAAGGATATTGTACATGAGTTGTTGACATTGCCAATTCCCAAATTCACTGAATGCAGCAACAAGAAAGATATCAATGCGGGCAATATTATTCCCATGTTTATTGTTTTATTTTTGTAATTAAAGATTTCGTTGCAAACATGAATGGGTTGTATTGTTGATTACAGACATTTGGTCCTTGAAAATATTAAACAAAAAGTAGAACATGATTCAGTTGTATCCTTTTTGAATAATTAGTACTTGAAAAACTAGTCTACATAATTTGTTTTAGTTGAGTTCACAAGTATCAAATAATAGCAAATGTTTGAGAGGTAGAACTGGAACTTAAAAATTCAATGCCACAACTGGGATTTGAACCACAGACCTTCCGCTTACCAGGCAGCTGCTCTAACCATTGAGCTATTGTGACAAACTGCCAGAATGGCATTAAATTCTCAAACCAGTCCGTATTTCTCCTGGTAAACCATTTAATGCCATTCTGGCAGTTTGTCACAATAGCTCAGTGGTTAGAGCAGCTGCCTGGTAAGCGGAAGGTCTGTGGTTCAAATCCCAGTTGTGGCATTGAATTTTTAAGTTCCAGTTCTACCTCTCAAACATTGCCCACACACGGCTTGTGTGTTTAAAAACACCAACAGTAAGTTTGTTGGCATAATGTGTTTTTCTCATAAAGTGCATTTGTGAGTTTGATCATTATCTTTGCAATACCTCATATCTAATATGCAATCTTTTTCATCTTATGAGGGCTGCTCTGCAATAAAATAATAACTACTAAATATTTTGGTTAGCTCTGACTCAATTAACCATTGGCTGACTAACCATCAACGTTAAGTACAGTGAAAGTTAAGAACATTACAGACTTCTTTTAAACCACTAGTAATTTGTAATCATACCAAGTATATATATATGTTACATTTTGTTAAAGTTGAGTTTTCGTGCAAACCTCTATGACGTATCCATATATCACACTAATCATTGTTCAAAGACACACAAACCAAGCGTAGGTCAACTTTATTAGGTAGAATCACAACTGAAAAATTCAATGTCATTGCTGGGATTTGAAGCACAGATCTTCCTCTCTATGCATGGTTATGCTAACCACTGAGCTACTCTGGCAACATGCTGATGTGACTTTAAATTCCCCAACTGATTCACCTTTTCCTGATAGACCAGAAGGAAATCTCAAATTAGAGATTATTATTTTATTAAAAAAGCTTAAAAGCTTGGGACTTTACTCGTGAATTGTAAGTCCTACACAGTGGCAGCATGCTTGCCTCTGGTGTGGAGGACCCGGGTTCGATCTTGGGTACTGGCGTGGAGCTTTCTCCTTGCTGGGAGGTTATGGGGTGCACTCAGCCTCGTCAGATCCCTGCAGAGCCAAATGAGAAATAGTGACCCCCAGGTCATCAAGACAGTATAACCAGTTTCAGGAGGGCTCAGGACACTGACCACGTCCTACCTCCAGTTCTACACCCCGTTCATGACGTGTGTAGTGGACAGAGGTGGGGGACACTGGTCGGGCAGTAGGCCTTGGCCCGTGAAGGATCGTGCTAGGGTTATTATTTATCATTGGAGTGTGATCTCAAATTTGAGATAACCTTGAGGTCTAAATTATCAAAAAATTACACTTTGAGTCAACAGGACACTTTGTGCTTCACATACCTTAGCTTTCCTTTTCAACATGTTTCGCATCCTGAAGAACTTGTCAACTGGCTGGAATGCTGCTGGTTGTTTGGATGTTGTATCTCTGGGGAGGAGACATGGCTCAAGTACAATGAAACCGAGTAATCAGTGTTCTTCCGAGGGCAGGTCCAAACTTATTAGATGGCTTTCAGACTTCTTCATGCATATCTTTTCCCAGATGTTTAATTCAAAGTACATTTGGACTAGTTGTAGAAGTTGGGGTTTTTGCTCAATATTGTGGTGATCATTTCAGTGTGCTGTTACTGTGGATTTGTTAATTTCTTTTTGTTTTATGTTACATAAATGCTCCTTTAATTGGTTCCAATATTGTGTTTTGTCTTTCCAATGTACATATTAGCAATTGGAGCACTTAATTTTCTAGATCCTGCAACAATTTTCTTGTGGAATTTTGTCATGTGGATTTTCAATGAGGTTTGTGTTGCTCTGATTCTATTTATTGCTGTCAGGGTGATATGTGAACTTCCTGTATGTTTTTGTTTACTAGCGTGGTAACTTCTTTGCTCCTGTCCCTATTCTTGAATTCCATTGGTAAATTTAAAAGCCTGTAAGCTAGGGCTATTGATGATTGCAACTACTTCTTTTAATGTAATTGTTTGCATGTGTATTCCTGTGGATTCCAAATCTTAGCTTGTTAACTTTTATTTTTCGATCTAAGAAAGATATTGAACATTATTGTTAAAATATTCAGTAGTTTATATTTTATTGCAAAATGGACCTTACTTTAAAAATAAATCACATATGCTGAGTAATGCCCAGTTGATAATGAAGCAACACTACCAATCATCGACAGGAAGTCAGTATAAATGTACAACACAAGTTGAATAGGTTATGTATGTATTCTTATTAAGGAGACATCAATCTTCAACATTCTTTTTCCAAGAAATATTTAAGTACTTCAATTGTATTTACTTAATTCAAGTGCATACAAGAACACTATGAAAAGGCAAGTACAGCTTCATTATTTAGATTAAAAATTATTTTATTATTTAATGATGCTGTTAATTGCCAGGATCACATCAGTGTTGCCGGTGTGCCACAATTTTGTCCCGCAGGAGATCTTTTACATGCCACGGTCAGGGCCAGATTTGAACCTGTAACCTTGGGATCAGTAGGCCAGTTTCTAACCAACTACTCCACCCAGAGCAACGATTATTTAGACCTGAACCTGCTTAGCTGTATGCGCAGTAGTTGGATTAGTCCACTGTCTTCTGAGAGGGGTTTTGGGTTGGTAGTAGCTGGGCAGCGAGTGTTTACACAATGCAAGTAAGGAGAATACTGCCAGCCTTTCTCTCCCACCCTAGACTACCTTCTTCTCCTCTGCATTTCTGCAGGCTCAGGTCGTCTAAATAATCAAGCTGTACTTTTGTCTGAGCTTCACATGGTAATGTTAAATTTTGTTGCTGTGAGTTCCATAATTGCAAATGCATTCGGGAATATTTTATTCACCAAGTGTAATAATTTTAGAAAGATTAATCATATGAAATAAACTATATTGTGTTGCTTCATTGTGTAGTAGGCATTAAATGTCAAATAAACATAACATAAATATAATGTCACATTTTTGATTAAATCTGGTTATATTTCCTTAGAGTTGCATATTTGTCATGGTTGTACACTAATACAGCTCAAACTATTAAACACACTCACTAATTTTTACATTCTGACTCAAGTTCACAAGTGCACCACTAATTCTAACCTAAAAAAGAGGATAATTTAATATACATACGAGCATTCGACCTAGGGAGATTCTTGGAAGCACTACTCCTTTGTAATTCAGGGAGTTCTAGCCTCATAAGCAAACAAACAATACGGTACACAAATCAAGTAGAAACATTTAGAAACTAAGATATTTGTATTAGTCTGCAAAGGTTGGAATTCTGATATTATATATATATCTACTGTACATTATTTTTATGAAACAATTCATGTCAGTTTTCTTTACTATGGGGTAAATTTCAAATATGAGGCAGTTTCTTCCCCAGTATTGCACTTTATGACAGATATTTACATATTATGCACAGTTTCTGGACTGCTTTGTTCATCAGTTTCATTTTGTAAATGATTACTTTCCTAAGGAAATTATTACATTAACTTCAAAACTTCATATATTTTACATTTCATTTTATGCAGAACTAAAACTACATATTATAGCACACATTTTCCAAAATAGTTCAGTTCAGGTTTAAGGAAAATAAATATATGATTTACTTACAAGGAAAGTCTCTTCCTGTTTCCTCCCAGGCATGTAACAACCATGAATTATTTTCTCCACAATAAAATCACTAACCATGAATATCATCATGTCTTTGTTATTCGTTGATGAAGTTACTAGAAGTGTGATTTGTACTGCCTGCATCTGCCTGTCTGTTTTCTGCAGGCCATTTGTACCCAGGGAGTCTGTCTGTCTTCTACAGGCCATTTGTACCCAGGGAGTCTGTCTGTCTTCTACAGGCCATTTGTACCCAGGGAGTCTGTCTGTCTTTTGCAGGCCATTTGTACCTAGGGAGTCTGTCTGTCTTCTACAGGCCATTTGTACCCAGGGAGTCTGTCTTCTACAGGCCATTTGTACCCAGGGAGTCTGTCTTCTACAGGTCATTTGTACCCAGGGAGTCTGTCTCTTCTGCAGGCCATTTGTACCCAGGGAGTCTGTCTTCTACAGGCCATTTGTACCCAGGGAGTCTGTCTGTCTTCTACAGGCCATTTGTACCCAGGGAGTCTGTCTGTCTTCTACAGGCCATTTGTACCCAGGGAGTCTGTCTTCTACAGGCCATTTGTACCCAGGGAGTCTGTCTGTCTTCTACAGGCCATTTGTACCCAGGGAGTCTGTCTGTCTTCTACAGGCCATTTGTACCCAGGGAGTCTGTCTGTCTGTCTTCTACAGGCCATTTGTACCCAGGGAGTCTGTCTGTCTTCTACAGGCCATTTGTACCCAGGGAGTCTGTCTGTCTTCTACAGGCCATTTGTACCCAGGGAGTCTGTCTTCTACAGGCCATTTGTACCCAGGGAGTCTGTCTGTCTTCTACAGGTCATTTGTACCCAGGGAGTCTGTCGTTCTTCTACAGGTCATTTGTACCCAGGGAGTCCGTCTCTTCTACAGGCCATTTGTACCCAGGGAGTCTGTCTGTCTGTCTTCTACAGGCCATTTGTACCCAGGGAGTCTGTCTGTCTGTCTTCTACAGGCCATTTGTACCCAGGGAGTCTGTCTGTCTGTCTTCTACAGGCCATTTGTACCCAGGGAGTCTGTCTGTCTTCTACAGGCCATTTGTACCCAGGGAGTCTGTCTGTCTGTCTTCTACAGGCCATTTGTACCCAGGGAGTCTGTCTGTCTATCTTCTACAGGCCATTTGTACCCAGGGAGTCTGTCTGACTTCTACAGGCCATTTGTACCCAGGGAGTCTGTCTGTCTTCTACAGGCCATTTGTACCCAGGGAGTCTGTCTTCTACAGGCCATTTGTACCCAGGGAGTCTGTCTGTCTTCTACAGGCCATTTGTACCCAGGGAGTCTGTCTGTCTTCTACAGGCCATTTGTACCCAGGGAGTCTGTCTGTCTTCTACAGGCCATTTGTACCCAGGGAGTCTGTCTGTCTTCTACAGGCCATTTGTACCCAGGGAGTCTGTCTGTGTTATACTGCCTGCAGGCCATTTGTACCCAGGGAGCCTGTCTGTCTTCTACAGGCCATTTGTACCCAGGGAGTCTGTCTGTCTTCTACAGGCCATTTGTACCCAGGGAGTCTGTCTGTGTTATACTGCCTGCAGGCCATTTGTACCCAGGGAGTCTGTCTGTCTTCTACAGGCCATTTGTACCCAGGGAGTCTGTCTGTGTTATACTGCCTGCAGGCCATTTGTACCCAGGGAGTCTGTCTTCTACAGGCCATTTGTACCCAGGGAGTCTGTCTGTCTTCTACAGGCCATTTGTACCCAGGGAGTCTGTGTTATACTGCCTGCAGGCCATTTGTACCCAGGGAGTCTGTCTTCTGCAGGCCATTTGTACCCAGGGAGTCTGTCTGTGTTATACTGCCTGCAGGCCATTTGTACCCAGGGAGTCTGTCTGTGTTATACTGCCTGCAGGCCATTTGTACCCAGGGAGTCTGTCTTCTGCAGGCCATTTGTACCCAGGGAGTCTGTCTGTGTTATACTGCCTGCAGGCCATTTGTACCCAGGGAGCCTGTCTGTCTTCTGCAGGCCATTTGTACCCAGGGAGTCTGTCTGTGTTATACTGCCTGCAGGCCATTTGTACCCAGGGAGTCTGTCTGTGTTATACTGCCTGCAGACCATTTGTACCCAGGGAGCCTGTCTGTCTTCTGCAGGCCATTTGTACCCAGGGAGTCTGTCTGTGTTATACTGCCTGCAGGCCATTTGTACCCAGGGAGTCTGTCTGTGTTATACTGCCTGCAGGCCATTTGTACCCAGGGAGCCTGTCTGTCTTCTGCAGGCCATTTGTACCCAGGGAGCCTGTCTGTCTTCTACAGGCCATTTGTACCCAGGGAGTCTGTCTGTCTTCTACAGGCCATTTGTACCCAGGGAGTCTGTCTGTGTTATACTGCCTGCAGGCCATTTGTACCCAGAGCCTTTTCCATTACAGACTATGGCAGGATGGAAGTGGATATGTCACTTATGCAAGTAACCCATTGGGAAAGACAACGTAACACCTTAGTGGTACTCAGCTCTCCAGGTTAATGTCGGGAATAACCCCGTACAGACACAGTCAATCTCCAACTGATATCCGGGGCCACTATCCCACCAAGACCAAACCAATTCAAATAAATGCCTTGCAGGAGTTGCTGGGACTTGAACTCATGATGTTCGGCTTAGAATGGATGGTCAGTCCACTTCATGCCACATTAACAATCATAGCTATTTGAATCACTTACATTAAGCAGCCTACAAAAGAGATATAAAAGTTGGTTTAGTATTCGAGTAAGAATAGCACATGCAGCAGAATAATTTGTGCAATGAAAGGTTAAGTTATGACAATATATAGCAACGTTTGCACTTTGCTAACGCCTAATGTATCTTGGAAGCAAGAAATGTTTTATTTGACACATGCATTTGGGAACGTTCCAGCTCCTGTAGGCATACCACAATAACATGCAAGCAGGTGCAGGCAGAAAGTTGTACACCTCTAGATATTGTAGAATAAAGCTCAAGTAGTAAATTAGTACCCTTTCTCCCAACTCCCTCCTTTAATGGACATTTTAATCTGCTTATCTTTATTTTTCTTGGAAGGGGAGCTAAACAAAACATTCAGTTGACTCTGGCATCAGAAAACTTTAGATATCAAACAAAGGATGACAGATGTGTGTTTATAACAGGGATATCTCTACACAGTGCGTCAAACCCTGTTTTGCCTTTGAAAGACCCAGCAGTGTTCTCCGAGTCTATGTTCAGTTGATAATGCAACAACCTAGGCTTCGAAACATGTCCCAGAAAATTTAAAAAGCGAGGTTGTTTTGTGCAATTAATTTCTACTTTTGATCTCATTTCACAAGTCATTAACTTCCAGTATATGAAGATATTTTACATTATTTAATATAAGAAAGCAAAAATTAAACATACACATAAATAATAATAACAATATAATATATTATTTAGAATACCCACATATATGCCAATATTGTTCTTCATAATTCAAACTATAGGATAGAAAAAACAGACTACTGATATTTTACAATGGTTTAAACATACAATTGTAAATGTTTCCTTCCTTCTTTGATATTGCCACATACCAGTCTATTAACCTCTTTGCTTATTCATGACAGTTTGTGAAGCACTTTTGAATAATCAGTTTAACCAATGCATGATAGCAATTGCTAACGTATCAAACTAAGGATCGCAGGATCAAATCCCAGTAAAATGTATATTGTGCATTCAAAAGAAACTGTGATAAAGGATGGGGAGGGCCCAACTAAAGCAATTGGTGAGATGGCATGGTTGGATGCTGATAAGCACTGATTGAATGTAGATATATGTATTTTATCCTTTTCTTATGTAAAAAGAAAAGTCACTCATAGGATTGTGCAGTATGAGACCAGATAATGCAGCAATCAGCACACGTTTGCATGGCTGAGCAGTGAAAGGTGTGACATTCACATGTTTCTGCCTTAGAGTAATAAACTTCTTTTTCTTTCATTTCTGTTCCATAAGGATTACTTTTAACAGCTCACCTCATTGGGTATTCTTGAAGGGGTTAAATGCACTAATCCCAGAAATGCTATCATTATTTAGGTTTTGTGGTTTATTTTCCAGAGCTACTGTCTCATGCACACTGGGAAAAGTTTCATTATTTAGACCTACTCTTCATCATTAAGATACAACCTAAGGAAGAATGGCCTTCTCTCACTATATTGTTAACACTTGCACAGCAATAATGTGTTTCAAAACCAAGGTTGCCAGGTCTACCGATTTTGCAGATCTCCTGCTTTTTTGCAAATCTACTGATCTATTGCTAAAAACTGAATGCACTTAAAAATCTTCTACTTTTTAAGTATTTTCCATTTTTAAATACAACTTTCCTGAACATCATATAATTTACACTCCTGAAAAAGATTTTCAGGCAAGGTATTTCCCTTGTGTATAAAAACAAAAGATTATAATCACCTGTATACATAAACAGTATACCACATCTGTTGTTTCTGCATTGCGAACTATCCTTGACTGCTACATTAAACCTGAACATTTGAATTCTACTGAAATAGATAACACTGAATGTAGGGATCCAAAAGTATTTCTTCCTGTGGAAAACATGTAATTTGGTGCTAAAGTTCAAATATCTCTGACAAAATCATCCCTGCCCAGCAAATATGTGCAAGTTTTCAAATTACGCTATGTTGATTTTTATGTTGAGCCAGTTTGCAACATACTAAGTCGTTTCTCATTAAGTGGTCCTCTTCTTACAGTGTTGGAAGTGTTAGAACCAGCTAAAATCCAAATAGGTTAGTCAATTGCACAGTCACTTGCTTCTCGGTTCCTAATTTGGTGAAAGCGGAAGAAATCCAACAAATAGATACAGAATGGGGGCTATTACACAATACTGACATTGCATGTGGCAGTAACTCTACAGTGCAAGAATTTTGAGCAAATATTATATTATTACTGATGTCATAAATATGTATACACTAAGCAACATTGCTGGTTAAAAAAGATGTACTGTTTTGAAATGAAATGTTGTGCTTTTACTTTGGCAGGCGTGGCAACACTGATGACTCACCGAGCATGCCTACTGTTTTGTGTGCAGGATACAGTACACAGGAGTGCTTCAAGTGATCTGTTTTGGGTTCACATCATCAGGTAAAGTTTGGCTCTTACAACACAGCGGTCAAGCTACGAGAGAGCATTGCACTAAATATGAAGCTTAAACATTAGAGTCCATGTTCTCAATATCAATTAGCACCTACACCACACAACTGCAAAATGTTAAAACATTTCATCAATTCTTTAATAAATCCTGCATATCATATTACCTAACCCCCTAACTGCTTAGCAAGTCATCTCTACAGAATAGGTATCTCATCCTCACCGATATGTGTCCTGTGTAACGATCCAGCATTCGAAATGAACGAAGACCACTTGAAGACCTGTGAAGCATTAAGATCAGAAGAAACTACAGCTCAAAAGTATTGGAAAGCACGAATGCTAATGGCTTCATTGCCAGATGCAAGGCACTAGAAAACAACAACAACAACATATTACCTAACCCCTCCATACACACACTTAATATTTTTTCATACCAAAGAACTTTTATAAATGGTTTTCTGCAATAATGGAATAAAGACTTAGAAGAAGAAAAGTAATTTATGAACTCATGTTGCATGTAAAACAAGACTGTCACTAACCGCTTTGACAAAAAGATGTCAATTTAATGAAGCCCTGTGCTGAAGAGAATAACTTGCTGATATTGAAAACTCACCATAATCATTCTGTCTGAAACTTATTACATCATCTCAAAATGTGACAAGATTGCAAGGTATCTGTTTTTGAGGGTGAAAACTAACTGCATTCCCTTATTAGCAAGGTGCATGTATAACTAGGTGCAAGCATCATCTCAGCCATCTTCAGGAAGGTGAACACCACATACCTGGTAGCAAATGCAAGACATTGCATCAACCTCTAACTAACGCTCTTCTGTGTAATTTTGTATTTCACCATGTTGAACTGAGTTATAACCCAGCATCAGGGTTGCCAACTTCCACCGCAATTATAGTATATAATAATTACAATGTTTGTACAATACTGGCTATACGTACAGAGTAACTTTAATAAAATATGAATATTTGAGGTTATCTTCTGGCTTTGAGAATATGTTAGCTACATGTGAAAGCCTGGTCGGGAGGAACTGGGTCACTGACCACGTCCCACCTCCAGTACTGCATCCCACTCATGACGCCTGTGATGGACAGTGGTGGGGGATGCAGCGGTTGGGCAGTAGGCCTTAGCTCGGAAAGGGCCGTTGTACCAAGGGGCTTGTATTCATTAGTGACATTGGCTATCATACAATGTGTCTAATTCAAAACTATCAATCTATGAAAGCATTCTTTCCAGATACAATGGGAGTAATGTTCTGCTGTTCTGCAGAAAGAGAAAATACATTTTGTGTATTATACAGAAGCAAGGTGGCTAAGCAGAGGTAAAAATGCAATGACAGTTTTTTGATCTGAAAAACATATCAGATTTCATGTCAACAGGCATAGTTTATGGATGTTTGTGTTAATTATTCCTTTTATTATTGGTTAGTTATTTGTTACTTTGGTACTTTTACAGGACCAACAAATTCTGAAACTGAAAGATGAACTGTGGGTCAGTGATCTGGCTTTCCAGGAAACAGAACAAAGGACAAATGTCTGATAGTCGTTCATACTGAAAATAGAGCATCTAACACACATACAACTATACCATTTTCCCTATTTAAACTTGCTTACCAATCTGTCAGTTAACTGCTTGGAACAATATGCTGCTAAACTGAACACATTAAAAGTTGATTTTGACTTCAATTTAAGGACTTCAAAACTATGGAAAATTATTTTTTGTGATTTTACAATCCTTTTACTGTGCATATAATGAAAGTTGTAGTTGCAGATCTACAGACAGATAAATATCATAAAATGGAATGTAAACATTATATGGTGTGAATATATATGCAAAGATCAAATACTCTCACCTCAGGTCGTTTCCTGTTAGTATTGTGGCTATGTTTGTGTCCATTTATATTTGTGAAGTTCTTTTTGAAAATGTTGAAATTGAAAATCAGGCCTCACATAATGGATGCACAACTAAAGTTGGTTACGACTGAAACAGCTCCTCATATCAAAAGTTTGGTCAATAAGCTTGAAGCGTAACTTACTGTTTACTTTATTACTTATTGTAACTAAAATATATAAACACATTGATAAAAACATGTTTCATGAGCCACCGCTAGCAGGAACTGTTTCTCTTACCGTCCTCTTCTGCACATTGAACAGACAAACTCCGTCCCGCTCCCACCAACACACCCCCATGTTGCACAGTTTGGCCATGTATGTTCTAGAAAGAGCTGCATATGGGAAAAGACAAAGATAAAAAAGACTGAAATGGGCCAGCCCATTAAACACATTCCCCCAGAAAATGTTGGATGGCAAATTTTAGAAGAGTAGATGCTAATGGCTTCATTGCCAGATGCAAGGCACTAGAAAACAACAGTTTTAGAAGAGTGGACCAAAAGGGGCACCAGAGAATACATAGGAAAATGTGGTAACAAGATAAATACAGTTATTTATTATAAGTACTGTAAAAATAAACGTTATCGTGTTATTTTAGTATTATTAAATTTGTTTGAAATGTACAATAACTTTGTTTACAGCCCTATAATTAAAAATGGCTGGTACAATTTGTATTTATATTACGAGGGATACCAAGCATAAGAATACTGTGAGGAAATGTGTTGTCAATTGTGTGGAGTCAAAGTTAGTTTACAGAAAGGGAGTCTATAGCCCTCCAAAAGCAGACAAAATTAATTTCTTAACTAAACTAGAAACATGCTTAAATAGTACTTATAGCAAAAAATAATAGTCATAGTTGTAGGAGATGTGAATATAGATATTTTAGTAGAAGGTGCAAGAAAAGGGCTACTGTTAGAAGTGCTATAGTGAAATAATCTAAATCAAATAAATACCTGTCCAACTAGAGTAACAAAAAATTCATCAACTTGCATTGACCATGTATATACAAATATGAAAAGGGAAGTTCTTGATGTAACAATAATCAGGGGGGGACTTAGTGACCATTATGGGCAATTAATAGAAAGTAAGACAAAAAAGGTACAAACTATGGGAATGAAAACAATAACAGAAATTAAGAGAGTCATAAATAAAGATACTTCAAATTCACTAAGAGTGAGTGAGTGAGTGAGTGAGTGTGTTGGGTTTAGGGGCCTGTCGACAACTTGGTCATTAGGGCCCCTCAAATTCACTAAGAGCCAATATAAAACAGGCAACGTGGACAAACATATAAAACTACACAAATACATCTTCAGTTTGAGCTCTTTATAAATACCTACATTAAAATCATGAGAGGTTGAACTGGAACTTATATTTGTTGGCATAAATAAATAATAATTAACATTAAAATCATGTTTAGAGGATGCAAAGTGTCCTGCAACAAACATAACATTAAAAACTGGTCCACTAAAGGCATCAATAAATCCATAACGAGAATGCAGTTTCTGAATAACCTAAAATGTAATATACTAGATGAAAACTCTCACAGCTACATAGAAAACTATACAAATATTTTGAGTAAAGTAATAAACGTGGCAAAGAAACTGCATAATAAAATACTTCTCTATAATGCTGAAAATAAAGTAAAAAAACGTGGGATATAGTAAAGAAAATGCATAAAGGAAGCCCCTGAAGATGGGTAAAAAATCTTAAAAATTAACAAAAAAATGCTTTAACATTGAATCCACTAGAAATAGGTAACACCTTTAATGGATACATATAAATATTGTAACACACATGGGAATACAGAAAATGAAAACCTAAATAACAAATGAAAGAACAATATGTAGCTCGATGGCAATTAGAGAAACTCTGAAAGAAGAAGTTATCAAACAGATAAATGTATTAAAATGTACAAAATCTTTTGGTTTAGATGAGCACTCTAATGAGATACTAAAATACTGCAAACATGACATAGCTGAGATTTTCACACACATAAATAAAAGTTGTAACTCTGGAATACTTCCAAATAAATTGAAACAAACAATAGACCAATCTATAAACAGAAGGGTGGTAAACAAATGACTGAAAACTATCAACCAATACCATTATACTCTGGTTTCTCAAAAGTTATGGAAGGTATATTTGTAGAACAGCTCCACAAATTTTGTACTAAATTTAAGATTATATCAGAGTATCAGTTTGGTTTTCAAAAACAGAAATTGATGATACATGCAATTAGTAAAGGAAATGACATAGTTATTAGAGCCATTGATGAAAAAGATTACATGATTGCAATTTTTCTTGACCTTTCAAAGGCGTTTGACTGTGTGGACATAGGAAAGTTAATAGAGAACAATGTGCACAGATAGTTCATAATATGAAAGGAAATTTGACCAAAGTTCGGTCATCATTTAAACGTATAACACATGGTGTACTGCAGGACTCGAAGCTGGGGCCATACTTATTCATTCTGTACATAAATTCTCTATTTGAGAAGATACAGAATGCAGGAGGATTAGCTATTGGATATGCACAAGACACTACAATAGTTCTAACTGCAAATACAGAGCAAAGCAAACACGATATTAGAGATGGTAAACACTCATTTAGCACAACTGGGAATGACATTAAACATAAACAAAACTGAGTGGATGCACATTAGTTTAAGCAATAAAATACAATCCAAAATCACCCTGGCAGTATAAAATAAACAAGTCAAACAGGTAATGCAAACTTACTTTTTAGGTTCTAAAGTAAGAACAAATTAGAAAGTACAAACTTCACTTATCTTAGTAATGTTGCAAGTTCTTTTTGCAAAACTAGCTCAAGTTTGGAGTTGGCTCCAACTCATTCTCAAAGCTATACTAAGATAAGTGAACTTTTTAGTTTCTAATTGTTCTTACTTTAGAATCTTGTTGCTTCACTGTTAATAGCTTCATTTTCCTTAATTACTTTTTAGGTTTAATTATTATAAACAGCAATTTAAAATGAAACAAACATATTGAAAAAATCTCAAAGAAAGTAAACAGTGGCATGAACATACTAAAGAAAGTGGCACAAGTCATGGACGAGACTTATGTATTACAAGTATATTATGCATTCATATATTCACACATTCAGAGGATATGGTCGGTGAATTTATTTTGATAATTCTCCTGGTCAGGTTGGTGAGACCCATAAACCAATGACAGGTGTGGTGCTCCAGACATTCTGGGAGTTTTGAGAGAGTGATGTGACCCCCAAAACGTAAAAATATGGTGCTCTCTAAAAATCGGTAACTTTTACTGCTAATTCGCCTCATCCATCAGTGAAAAATATTGGAGAGTAAGAGGATTAATGACTTGATTGTAAGAAATCCAGCATTAACAAAAAACAACAACAACTACATTCACACTTAAACTATGGACTTATTTTGTGCAGATCACCAAAAAGAAACATGTACTCAAAATACTTAGATTACAGAAAAGAGTGATAAGAATTATAAGCAATATACCAAGAAGTTCATGCGGAGATGCATTCAAAACACTAAATTTATTAACCTTCTGCTGTTTGTGTATATGAATGTCTTAAATTTTTAATCAGGACCCAAAAAGAAGGTAAAAATGCAAACATACATGACCACAACACCAGAGGTAAACAAAATTATTTTAGAAGTAGATTAAGAGGTAGATTGAGAATAATGCAAAGGATCTATATAACACTTACCTTGCATAATTAAAGCCATAAATGAAGAAGGGAAAATGATAAAGGAAATTAAAGCCTATCTTAATAAAAATGTCTTCTATTCAATAGAAGAATATGAAACAGGAATTTTTGTACATGTTAAAGAATACCTCTTCTGTAAATAAAATGCTAAATCTCTGTAAATGTATATTTTAAGTATTGTACATCTTTATGAACCTTGTAAAACTTGTTTGTTACATTGGTAAATAAATCTGAATCTGGATGATGCATTTACAATGTAACAGTATATTTGAGTACATTTATTTGAGTTCATTTGTTTTAGTTATATTTGTTAAGATAGAAAAGATTTAAAGCATGTTTTAGGATTATTTTTAGTATTCAATTTAATATGAAATGTTATATTTATTTACTAAATAACAATGCTTACATTTATAACTAAGAGTTAAGAAATAAAAGAAAAAGTCAAGGCTTTACTGTAGGTAAGCATGACCTACTTTAAATGTGGAACAGAGAGGCTTTTGTTCTAGTATCTATGTACAGATACAACATGGACAGGAAAGTTTTCTCTGAAGTTTAACACCCACTTTTACTACATACAGCACCGCAGGTGGTGAATCTTCCCTGAACAAGCATTACAGACAAAATTTATACATAAGGAAATTAAAAATGTGTTTATATAAAGAAGATATATGAATTCTTTTGGGTATAAATAAATAAGGAATATGAATATTATAGTGAAAGCTGGCATTACATTCAATTTTACCGGAGTTTAATAATTAAAACAAAGTTAGTATTCATTTAGGAGTTCTCAATTGCTCAGGTGAACCTTTTTACAGACTGTGAAGACAATGAAGATACCAACTTATTTAAAATGCACCACAAGACTTAAAAGTTGGCAACCCTGCCCAAAATTGCAGTTAGATGAAATAGTCAGTGTCTGTTTGTGGGATCCCAATAACCATCTCACTTGACTTTGATGGTGGCATCTTCAAATGTGTTCAAGATAAGGTAAGATACTTTATTATGTATGCTTAAATTACAATTTGAGCATCATGTTCCGTGTGCATGTCTCCTTACTTTGGGGAATTCTCAGCAATGCAGTGGCCAGGTCAACGCTAGGGATAGCAAAATGTATATTCCAGTACTGCTCTTTCAAGAAAATTTTAAATTCAACTTTCAAGAATAAAAAATAAATAAATAATTAAAGAGTATGATATATTTTCAGGGACATACTTTCCCCTGTGTTAAATCAGAATCCATGGTATTTTAGACAGCACCATTTTGGGTTACCACTACTTCATAATCGGTTGAAATGACAATTCAATTGTTCTTTTGCATTCAGGGCTACATTTTTTCAAATTCTGGCTATGTCACCATGCCATTTCGTACTCAACAAACCAGGCATGCATTGGCACATAGAACTTTTCATGTAATTAATCTTTTAAGTCCCATTCGTAGTCCTCAGGCCCAAAATGTACTGAGTAGACTCGAGCATTGTCAGGGTTGAATTTATCACTCTGTTTACACCGAGATACCCATACACACCTTGGGTTAAGGAAGATGCTGACTTCAACATCTTTATGCATTTGAGTATCACCACATTCGTGATGCAGTCATGTTTATTTGGTTGGCAACACTCCAGGGACACAGACCATGCCCTTGCCCTTGCCCCTACCCTCTGTAGCAGATGACAGTATTGAGTACAGGGATTGAAGCCGCTACTCTACAGGATAACCATAACTGTTGTTGATGTATTCTGTTTCTGAGCAGTGGCCTTGTCAATAAGTAATATTTTCATTATTCTGTTAAATAGTTGGGAAGCTTTAAAGTGTCTAATTTTGTCTGCCAGTTTGTTATAGGCTTTAACTCCAGCATAGAGTGGAGCTTTTTCATGTAGTATTAACGTGTACAATGTTCAACTAGACCTCATTTTTCTGCTAGCTACAGGTGGACACTTCCTTGTGTAAGTCATTCAGAATCCTGAAATGAGTGCTCATGAAACGTTGGTATTTCACCAACAATTCACCTTCCTTTAAGTCCCACAGCATCTGGAGTTTAAACAGTGCAAGGAAACCTTCTGTACTTACTTAACTGAAAACCGTGCTTGCAAAAAAACAGACTAGAAGATTGGAAAAGTAGAACTGGAGTGAAAAGTTCAATACCTTAGCCGAGATTTCAAGCATGGATCTAGCAGTTTCCATCCAGTTGCTCTAACCAACTGGCAGTGATTCTACCCTTCCAACACTGTCCTGGCTTGTGTGAAGGAGCAATCATTGCTTTACAAACTGTCACCTCTAATTACATGTTGCAAGTTATTTATCATGTTGATGGCAGTGATATTCTAAAAGGCTAACATGGAGGGGAAAGGTTCATTAGCGAGGTTAAACACTTAAAACAATAAAGCAATTGTTACCCATTAGTGAACAGTTGGCCAAAACCTGAAATGTATTGACAGTAAATTAATCTTCAGAAGCTCTGTAACAGTGAACGCGAATTCAGTGCTTAAGCAAAACAGGTTGAATTTGGCATATGTTTATTTTGCAGGAAGTGAAGCAAACATGTCCCAAATTCGACCCCTAGTGCTTAAATATTTATGGTTACCTTATGAACATGAATGATGCTGAACTAAAACTTTTACATCCTGCATTAAAGAAGGCACTCTTTAAATTTTCCTTTGCCTACAAATAAAAACGAATGCTGTTTTTCTCTTTAAATCCAGAGTCTTTAAAGTATTTGAATAATGACTCTCTATATGCACCATATACTACGCACATAATGTGTAGGAAGCGAGATGCTATGCCTTTCTTGTTGCTATACTAGTAAACAATTACAGTAAACTATGATACAAAAACTGTAACAATTGTGAGATAAACAACCATTTTTCTTTTGTTTCCTGAAAGCTGGATACTGGAAGCCAGGTATTCTTCTCACTCTACACCTGCAAACAAAAGCACAGTTATAATTAATGAAACACTCATACTGCAAACTTACTTGAATATGACTTACACACTGGAAAGATATTTGTTACAAGGGCTGGCCCAGAAGTACCCAACATAATAAAGAAAGCACAAAAATGTTGGGGAAAAACATGTTTATATCTCCATATAGTCTCGTTTCAGCTCAATCACTTGCCAGTGATACTCAATGGCTTCAATGCCCTGTTGAGCTCTGCAAAATATCAGGCTCCACCTCTTTTACCACCAAGCCATTTCTTCACGTTTGGAAACACAAAATAATCAGAGGGGACTAAATCTGTTAAACAGGGCGCATGAGGAAGCAATTCAAACTTAAACACATTGATTTTGGTCATTGCAGTAATGAACGTGTGAACTGGTGCATATTCTTGATGAAACAAAACTTTCTTTTTAACTAAATGTGACTATTTTTGCTAAATGTCATCCCTTAAATGCTGCAACAAGTTTGCATAATATTTGCCATTGATTGCTTTTCCTTTTTGGAGATAATCAATGAAAAGTATCCCACATGCATCCCAAAAAACTGACACCATGACCTTGCCTACAGATGGAACTGTCTTTGGAGCAGATTCTACCCTTTCAATCCACTGTTTCGACTGTTCCTTCACCTCAGGTGTGAAGTGATGGACCCATGTTTTACCCATGGTTATGAATCGACTGAAAAACTCAGCTTTATTACAGCGAAAAATCACCAAACACTCAACTGAAACATCCTCATGATGCTGTTTTTGTTCCACAGCCAACACAGCAGCCATCTTGTGCACAGCTTTCTCATGTCCAAATGTTCAGTCAGAATGTGATGTACAGTACTTTCTGCAATGTCTGCTAGCTTACACACTTTCACTTGATGGATTTTCTTTACAACTTCTAGCGTGGTCAGCCACTGCAATGCTTGTAAGGCCTCACTCAATATTTCACTGTTGTAAATAAAGGAGCAGATTCCCCCAGAGTAGAATCTAGCTCAGCTTTAATATTAGTTGCACTGAGACCTTTCAAATGAGCAGTGTTATCCATGTTTACAAAGTCGCTGAGAGCAGTTACTATTGATGGCTGCCAAACAAATACTAAACAACATACCATCGTCAAACTTCAGTTAAGCTTTATAAGGTTCGTTTCGTCTGATATGACACAATGTTGGAGGACATTAATTCAAAAAATAAAAATAAATAAATAAAAAATTATAAGGTTGGTACTTTTCACCAGTAATTTGTTTGAAACAATAACCACTATGCATATGTCAGATTGGTTACTTCTGGGACAGTCCTTTTATTTTCATATCACCTTCCCTACACATTCTTCAATAAATTATTCTCACAAATGCTTATTCCTCTTTCTACTTCATATTCATTTAGATGAACACTTGCTGAAATGGTTTTACACAATTTCCTTGTACTGTCTGCCCATTAGAACAAAGCATAACTGCATTTGGAGTATACAAACAATTTCAAATATGTATTCCTTCCCCATTTTTGAGGTAGTGCCTTGGCCAGAGCCACCCTTGCATTTGTCATCTAATGTCACCTATCAGGTTAAAGGATATTCAATTTCAAGCCTATTATACGGTAAGTAAAAGGGGGAAATAGACTGCTGTAAAAGAGCTATTTCCAGCTACACATGCTTGCTTTCCTGTGACCTGAAGCAGTCACGAAGAGTATAAATGTCACACACCTGTTGAAGGCTAATACTGGTACCATGGCTGCCGTCTCACCCAGCGCAAGCGGATGCCTGCATCTGTGCGTATTTTAATGGATGCTGACTCTGCAGCTCTCACAGTTTCCTTCACCGACTGCATAAGGTTTTGTGCATTACCCACCAACATATCTGTCGCTTCCTGGTCTTCCTCAGTGCCTATGTGTTAACAAAACAAAAATGTACACATATAAGCCCATTTCTTCAAGCACCATCAATTGTTTATATCATTTATCCAGCCAAAAATTTGAACTCAAGCGCATATGCATTAAGAACTCCATCATGCAAACAAGAACTACACACTTTACAAATATTCATTCCTTACTAAGGTAGGGCATCATTTTCTAGGGAAATTTACCACCAACTAAACAAATACTTATAATCCAAAAAAGAATTATCAGGATAATAACAATAAAACATCCATGTACACCATTATTCAAATAAATATAAAAGTTACTTTGGCTTGCAATTCATATTAGAATTATTTCTATTTGCAAAAAAATATTAGCATTTTCTTTCAGATAAATAAGTACATAATTCTTAAAACATGTGCACACGCTATCAACAAATACAACAAGGAGTACTTCACGCAGCCATGAAAATGTTTAATGCTTAGATAAATGAAATACAAGCTGAAGAAAGGATAAACCTATTAAAACAAAAATGGAGCAGTTTTCATTAGAGAATTGTTATTATAATGTAGGTGAAATGTTTGTGTATTATTCTTGTTGATTGTGTCACTGCTAGATTGTATTAATCTGAAATGTGCTATATTACGTGTACAAAATGTACAATAATTGAACAAAAAGAATGAATTATGTACCTATATGTTACCCTGCTGAACTTCTCCAGTCTGTAAACTAGTGATAGGACAATATCATTATTTCTTGACACTCGATACAGATTTTTAAATACAGATACTCCATACAAGTGTGAAATTAACCCTTCTCACAAAAATAAAAACAAAATAACCATTAATACAGATTCCTACAGTGCAGCACTGACCACGCTGCACAACACCAAAAAGAACAATATGTGCAAAAATTAAGCAAAGGCATTGTTCTCATGCACGACAATGCAACACTACACGACACGCGTAACACAAGCTTTGCTAACATTCTTGAGGGTAGGAATGGAAGCATCCGGCATACAGTAAGCTTAGGGAACCTTTGGGGAGAAACTAACATAATGCTCTTGGAATGCTTCCAGAATGGATTTCTATCGCTGAACATTTGAACAAGTGGTAGTACGTTCAGACTGTGGTTTAAACAAATTTGATCACTGAGTTGAAAACCAGTGTCACGTATCTGTACCACTTTATAGTGCACTACACATTTCAATAAGTTACTTTGCCTACCATAATCATGTATAACTTACTTTTTGAAGTCCCCTCATACACTGGAGGAAAAAAAAAATGCAACATCAGTAAGGACTGTGTTTATCAACACATGGGCATAGTATGTGGATATCAAGAGGTTACAGAACTGATGATTGGTGTGTCATGGCTGGTGGACAATAGATGGCACTGCACAGCAGTGTCGACGGTGCAGGCAGTCACTGTGGTACCCTAACAGTTGAATGGTGGTGTCAAAGGACACTCTAGGGTGTAGCGATGCCACGACAATGCGCACGTGCTCCTGGGGTGGAATTGTTGGCCTCTGCGAAGCTGGATGGACCTATCGACAAATTGCTGCACATCTTGGGCACAATGTATCGGTGGATGTCAGTGTTTTCAGCAATGGTCTGTGGAACATTCTCACTCCCGTACACCAGGTTCTGGGCGACCACATTCTACAGACGCATGTCTGGATCGACACATTGTACAGGCATCAGTGAGTGCCCGAACAGTATCCAGGGAGACAATACGGGCTCAGGTAGCACCTCGAGTGTCAGCACGGACTATTGGAACTGCAGCAGGACTTGTATCACATGTGCCCCTAGCCAAGGTACCTCTTACACCACAATACCGTCATGCACGTCTCCCCTGGTGTCAAGAAAGGGCTCATTGGACAATAGAGTGGCACTCTGTTGTCTTCAATGATGAGAGTAGGTTCTGCCTGTATGTAAGCGATGTCATGTGCACGTACGGCGTAGAGCTGGTGAGCAAACTCGTCCAAAGTACATTCGCCCATGACACAAAGGCACAACTCCTGGCATCATGGTGTGGGGTGCCATCACTTACAACTCGCACTTGCCTTTGGTGTTTGTGCAGGGACATGAAACCAGTGCCAGTTGCATCCAGCAGGTAATTAATCCTGTGTTACTGCCATTTCTTCAACAGGAAGGTGATGTGCTGTTTCAACAGGATAACGCATGTCCCCATACAGCTGCAGCAACACATGCTCTGTATGGTGTACAACAACTGCCCTGGCCAGCACGGTCCACTGATCTCTCTCCCATTGAACATGTATGGGACATGATGGGAAAGAAAGTGACTAGGTCTCCACGGCCAGCCACAACCATGGCCGAACTGCGACAGGTGCAAAATGCTAGGGACAGTGTATCACAGGATGCCATTCGCCACCTGTATGATCGTCTGCCTGCACGAATACATGCCTGTATTGCTGCCCAAGGGGGTAACACCAAATATTAATCTCTTGAGCGTTGGCCATTTAAAGCCTCTGTGGGCCGAGAACTGCTAACCAATATCCAACACAGGGCATTTAAATTGTTAAATGCGCTAAAAGTGCTTCATAAATACACAGCTGTATTTTGCGTAAATATTAAGTTATTTTAATGAAACAAACACTGGTATAAAACTCGTTATATGCAGTATACATGCACGTCATCAGCAAAGTAGAGCTGCTCTAACAAATCGTTGAAATGGCACTATTCTGTGGTGTAAAGTTAACTTTCCTGTCGAACATATTTAATATAAGTTCTCTGAAAGAAACAGTAGTCGACCCATTGTATGTGTGGCTTGTGCGCCAGCAAAACAAACCATAGTGTGAAATAAAGCACTAGTGTATGCATGGTCTGTGAGTAATCAGAATAAAGCATGTTTGCAACTTTTCCTTACGTGTGTTTCGTAACTTGGATAGCAGGCTCTGTTTGTTTCTTTCTTGAAATACATACGTATACTTTCCTGCTTGTAGCTGAAGTGAGAAGTGGTATAAAAAGGTATTTTTGCACCAACTGGATATAACCATATACAACTGTTTGGTAATTTGGAGAGCTCTAAACCCACACAAGACAATGACCTACCTGGACTTCCGACTATCAATAGCTCGCAGCCTAATTGAACAATACCACACTGAGAGGCCTTTTCATACTGGGGGTAGAAAATCCAGAACCACTGCACTTCTCAGACTTCAAGGAAAACATTATCCTAAAAGGATACCACCAACAGCAAAGAAGTCCTGCCCATCTCAAAAGTGTTTCGTGTGCCGCAAGAAGGGAATTTGCAAATGTGGAGATGTACCCTTGTGTGTTTATCCCTGTTTTGAGGCAAATCACTGCAGAAGGAATATATAAAGGTAAGCCAGTAAAGTATATAGGCTTTACTTAAATGTTTCATAAAGGGAAAATTAAAATAAGTTGAGTTAGATAAGGGATAAATAAGGGTTAAATGTACAAACGCACAGGACGTGTATACATGCCCATAACGCTTATCCGTCATTTTAAATGGACGTGATTTTATGTCCATATCACTCAAGAGGTTAATGCAATTATTGGGACATACCTCCTTGTGACATGTCTACATCATTTGTGCTGATTTTGTTATCATATAATACTATCATGACATATTACCACTCACTTAACTCTGTATTAAATTTAAGCAATCCTTGATGGTGTTGCATTTTTTTTCTGCCAGTGTAAATGTCAAAATAACTTCACTGTGTCTTCCCCAAAAACGTTTTAAACATGACTGGTTTTTCCTGTGTGGTATTCTATGAATATCTGAGTGTTGCTTTATGCTCTTGTGTCACACCCATCTTAACATAATATACCTAAATTTTGCTCTCACTACAATGAATAACATGGGCTATTGTTAACTTCTCAATACTACAGTAAAACTTGTTCCAATAAACATGCAAGTAAAGACAAAGGTTGGTGCAAGAAATTGTAGGCAGAGTGTAACTTTACCCACCCCCAAGTATCTCGCCGAGGTCCATCCTGGGTATCATCTCTGTCAAAACAATATAAAGTAGTTGTTACAGACCATGCTTAGCAGTAGGCAGACAGCTGGCAATGCAGTACACAAACAACACTTTCCATCTTCTGATAGGCACCACTTTCAATAATCATCATTAGAGGAATATCAACATTTAAACTGTAGTGCTCTTTAATTGCACAATTAAAACGCTCATGTTATTAAAAATATCTGATTTGTTGCACTCACATGACTTTCTCTAATCTTGTACCAACTATTCTCACCAACTCTTATTCCTTTATCTTCGTCATATCAGTCGAGATAAACATTTGCAGAAATTATCTTAATGCTAATTTTCTTGTAGATACAAGGGAAATATGAGAATATTGTAGACTTTAACCCTTTAATTGACAAGTTGTTTTGCTACGTAGGCCAAAGTGAGTTGGATAGCCGTGATGGATAAGGCAATATGTAATGAGCTGACCATTCATTCATAGCCAAACATTGAAAGTTCAAATATCAGCAACTGCAGTCAAATGTGCCTGTGGTAAAGGAAGGGGAGGGCCCAAGTAAAACAACTGGTGTAACGGTACACTTGGAAGCTGATGGGGTTACATTAGACTGCAGTTGCATGGATTTTGCTTTTTTTCTAAAAAAAATAGTTTTATTGCAAAAATTTAATTTTTTTACAATAGGCATTGGCTGCAAATACTTTAATTCAATTTATTTAGGATGCATTAACAAGAACTTGGACAAAAAGGGCCAATAAGGCATCTCAAAACTTAACAAATTTATATGTACCTTACAACATAAACTGCCAATTAAAGGGTTAAGTGATAGTCAAATGTTTTAAGAATTGGTCACTATATGATGCTTTTGACATTCAGTTCCCTTTGCATGGCCAAGACATAAAAAATGAATAACATATTCCTATTTGAGAAAACCATAAATATTGGAAAATGCAAACAAGCAACAAGGAATATCTCAGAAATGGTTCTACTTCACAAAAAAAGTATTTGACATAAACTGAGTGTTTTAGTGAAATCTACGTTTTGTGTAGTCATTTTTTGTGTACCTCTTACAGTTTACCAGTTAAGCAAAACTCATTCAGAATGAAGAGGGCTTCAGAGATTATTCACAGAAAATCCAAGATATACATTTCACTTGTCATGAAAATTACTGAAACATATGGTATTTTAATTAAACTCATTACAGCCATCTTTGATAAAACAAAAATTTGTGTAAAATGTTCCATGTAAAGGGTAGTTTGGGGTAAGGAAATCTTCATGTCGAATCCTTGGAAGATGCTCAACTTACCATTAGATTTGTACGCTGTTCTTGCAGACACACAATACACAAACATTTTTCTATACTGGTTTCATAGAAAGAATTGGTCGCGATATAAACAATGCCTAAAAGTGTATCCTTCCGCTTTCTTGCTCTGATTGGAGTAGTAATAGCACTAAATTCACAAGTACGTGTTGCTAAGAGAGAAAACCACGTGGAGCCTGCAACTATCATTGCCTGCCTTCCACCCACCATCCTTCACGCGGTAGTTTAAAACTCTACTGATTAGATAACAATTTTGCATGTAGCACTCTGAACTGAAAACATAACAAATATAAATTTATAATCACTATAGGAAATAAAGCTTTAAGATACCTAATCTGAAAGAGGTGTATTCCATCTAGATCAAAGTTCTGCTCCTCCCCTCTCCCTTTATCTTTGGTATACCCAGTAGCTGCTAATTAACCTAAAATTATAAATCAAACAAATGCTAACTTAACCTCCCGTGAATCAGAGATGTAAGCTTATATAAATAGCGGATTATAAGCATATAACGAACGCATGCTCACATGATTTGGTATGACCAGTGGTAAACTCAGAATCTTAATGCCTATAGGCGTGGTTAACTTCCCTGTTTTTAACCTTTCACTGCACGCGCAATGTATGCTTAATGCAGATACGCCTGTAAACTCTGCTGCAAGGTTAACAATATCTTTGATAGCTGAAGTGGGATATTTCTCACATAGTTTGTGGAACACATTGAGAATTATAACTTCTTCACCGCTTGTTTGAGGCTGCCCTCTGCAGTGTTTTATAAACTGCACTTGTTCGGCCATGAAGGTTCCCGCTTCCAAAGCTGAGCAGCAGAAGGCAGTCTGTGCAAGTTCTTCGCTCATTTTCTGATTAAGTGCAATTAATTACTTTAGATTAATTTTGTTGCAGTTCTACATGGTACTATAGCATGATAAACATTCCATTGTTACATAATACAGAGAAGATTCAGTAGTTTTTGTTACTGCTGAGTGAATTACTTTGTAGCTGATGTACCTTGTAACGTGCGGCATCAGCCAATGAACTTACACTTTAATTCTGTTTGTATACATGCTTCTGTTTACATCGCGACCAATTCTTGTGAAATCAGTATAGCAGTAAGTTTTTTTTTAGATTCAGGAGGTCCCAAAACATACATTTCCGCTGAAATCTTAATATTGAATTTTTGGATGGAATGCAATACTTCCTCTAATTACTATATATAGCAGAGAAACTGAAAACTGGTAAGAGGATTTGCTATAAAAAATATACTGTAACTGAAGAGTCCAAATTTAAAGAAATAATTTTTACACTTCATAAAGAAAATATTGGGAATTTAGTAAATTTAATATATTTGGCATTTCAATATTCAAAATCTGCTTTTAACTGGTAAATGATTAAACATTACTAATAGTGTCTATTCTGAACTTGTTCTAGTGCCTATTAGAGTACTTACATGAGTGATAACGAAGTAGTATTATCTATTTCTTTAATGAAAAGATGAAGATGGCGTGCCTTGTTTATGTACTGCACTGCTCAATGTGAGTTGGCAGTTAAAGCATGTTAGCATTGCAGTGAAATGTAACCACACCTCCAATTGCAAGTACAAACATGACCCTCCCTGTGTAGAGTACATGGAAAACCATTCAAAATCAGTGCAACTAACTCCTACTTGCTTTTGTGTCATTTACAAACTTATTTTACAGCTACAACTTCATATTTTAAATATCTATGAAACCTGTAGTTTTCTGACACCATTTTCTAAAAATGCTTTTTTGGGGAGGGGGGGTTCAAGGGGTCTCAAAACATATTTCCGGTGAAATCTTCACATCAAATTTTTGGGTGGAATAAAATACTTCCTTCTCTTACCAGCACAGAAAGTAAAAAAAATGTATGTTTGTATTTTAAATTGACAGATGGTACTCCAAGAACATCCATTCTCCTTAAAACAGCGTTGTACTGTTCTTGGTACAGTCAAAGAATCTCCAATCTCTTTCAAATAAGTCTAGATATGTTACCAAAACATTAAAGCTGTACTTTGAAAAAGGATGTCACTGACATTTGGACCCAGAAAAAAAAATGTTTCATCATATGTTGGAAAGTTGATGCTTTAATCAACATGTTGCAAACTAAAAGCTCAAACTTGTATCAGTACAATTCAGTATTATATACATGTTTGGTTATGTGTCAGTTCTTTTATAACAAAGTTAGTTTCTAACATAACCTACAAGCAATATTCACAGCAGCTTCTTTACAATGCAAAACTAAATCATGTATGTTTAATATAAGCAATAGAAAATACATCAAACCTGAGAAATTGGAGGCCAGAAAACTTCACAGATTACAGACTGGAACCAATAGCGCAAAGTGGATGCAAGTTGCATGTGTCAGGGATACCTATGGTGTGCTGTTTTACTTTGGAGTAGGGAGTACGTATCTAGCAGTGGAGGTGATCAGACATACAGTGAAGGAAGCTCCTGCAGCCGAGGGGGAAAAGGAGTTAAGTGACACGGCAACTAAAGAGCAGATAAATGAAACAGTTTTAGTAAGATATAAAGGACTGGCAGAGACATCCAGACAAGAGTGGATGAAATATGATAGGGGAAACAAAGAAATGGATACGTTAAAACTGGGAATTTAGTACTTAAAAAGAATGCTGGAAAGAATGGAAAACAAAAGCAGAAAAAACAATGTACTGATTTCAAGAGTTGAAGAGAAACACAGAGTGGGAGTATATCAGGATTTAAGAGATCTACTAGTGGACAGATTGGAAACACATCTGAGAGGCTACGAAATTTGTAACACATTCAGAACTGGCAAAATACCAGGGAAAAGAAATATTCTTGTGAAGTTCGCAAACACACAAACAGCTGTAGAAGTATTAAAACATGCAAAAAAGTTGAGAGGATCAACTATTTACATCAACAAGGATTTAACGTATGCACAAATGGTGCAAATGAAGGATCTAATTAATCAGAGAAGACAAGCAAGAAATGAAGGCAAGAGGGCATACATTAAAAACTTCAAGCTGTACGCAGTTGATCAGGCAGCAGAAAGGAAGAACGGACCAAGCGATGGGCAGAGGCAGGACCAGCAGTCATTGCACCAAGAAAGACAGGGAAATGAGCATTTATCAGCAGGAAATACCACAAAACAGACGACTATGCAGCATTTTACTACACGTGTGGTTCCAGTATCAAGTGCGCCGAACTTAAGTGTGAGCAAAACACACGGTGAAGACATGGAAAGATATGGATCTCGAAAGAAACAGGGGAAAGAGCCAAGGTGGCGGATGACAACAGTGGATTGGTGGGAGGAAGCAGAAAAGTGTGAATCCAAGAATAGCTACAGAAAAAATGTGAAATGAAATAGCTAAGGGACCAATGAGGGTGAGGGGGGAAGGGAGAACTAAGCAAAAGAGAAAGAAAGAAAGGGATACTTTGCAGAGAGTAACAAGGTTAAAAAGAGTTTGAGTAATTCATGAATGAAGTAGATGGTAAAACTGAGCTTATAGTGAAGTAGTGTAATTGGAATAATGAAGATTAGTGTGCAATGTAAACCTATTCATAAAAGTTATAAGAGTGAAATTGTAAGAAAAGTTGAGAAAGAGGGAAAGCGAATTGGGTTGGGAGATGAAATAAAACAGAAATAAAAATTAAAGGGTGGGAACAGGGTACGATTAGTGAAAAGGTAAACATGTGTAATGTGTATGTAAAAGGCAATTATACAGAAGGGCTACCCTAAGAGCAGAGGGGCTGGGGCCCAGCTTAGGGGCAGCCCAAGGTGGGTAAGATTTGGTACTCAACAAATCATTCATTCATACTTCTGAGCAGTGAAATAGGAAAAAAAGAATTTAGTTGGGTTTCAAATAATAAGTGTTGTGACATATTCATGTGCATTGTTGGTATTGAAACAAGCAGCCGGACAGAAAGTTTTGGTTTCTTTCCATAAGAAGAATTCTACAAAGCATATATGGTCCAATTACACCAACAATAAGTACTGCAGAATTAGATGAAACAATGTAATACATCATAAATTAAACATCTAGGTAAATAGAATGTGTGAAGGAACATTAATACAAATGAGGTGGATAGACAATGTAACAGAAGACAAACCGAGTATCTCTGTGGTCTGCTAACCTCCAAGTATACAGTTCATTATGGTTATCATAACCCTAATTATAATTACTTAGATTTTCAGTGAATTACTTCCATTTTTAGTAGAAAAGTGGTATCACTTATTAGTAAATTATGAATACCACATGTGGGTCCCTGGGATCGAACCTGGGCCACCTAGGTGGTAGGTGAATGCTCTAACTGCTTGGCCATGGTGCCGCCACAAAGCACTTCTAAGCAGTAAAAATCAACATTTTAGAATTCCATGTCTAAGCTGCCGACACATACACTCTTGCTAGAAGCCCACGAACTCCTCCCATATGCCTGTTTCATTCACAGTAGGTGCACACAATATATGTACTTTCAGTTTACTGTGATTGGCTGGCTTACCTTGTGCACCCAGCATAGTGGCTTTGACAGTAGACAGAATCTTCAGTTGTGTGCCAATAGTTGGGATTCGTTCACACACTTGAAGCAGATTCTGTAAACAAACAAACGTTACTTATTTTGTTTTGTATAAGGCTATTCATATCCCTTATATACATATATAGCTTTATTAACCATAGGATCAAAGGGAAGGGATAAAGGTTTAAAATGTCACTACTATAATTATCTAAACAATTATTTGCTGCTTTAAGTGTCAATTGTTCCACCACCAAAGGGCACTCACTCTATAAGCTATAGAGCATTGCCAGAGAGAGGTTAGGGAAGTCACGTGTTCTGCTCATGTTTCAAACCCTTTTGTATAAATATCAGGGGATTTTTCATCCATTTAGTAAGACTGTGGCATTGGAGTTATGTGAGGAATGTGCATACAGTAGGAAGGGTCAGGCTGTAGCAATATGGGCTCACAGTGATCGAATCCTCATGCTAGTGTCTATACAACAAGAAACACGCATGTCTTGTCATTATCCACTTTATTTCTGCAATATTGTTTATGGTATATGCATCTGACTTATATAACTGAAATGTCTTTATTAAATCATTAATGCAAATGCTAATTCACAGAGCACATGGATTAAACTCTACGTCTATTTATTGCAATGAATTACAACCGACATTTTTAGGTTTCCAAAATAAAATGATTGTCTCCTTTCTAATAACACAGATTTATAGCAAGAGAAGCTGTGTTCCACATCTGCTGAAACCACAGTTGCGTACGTAAATTGTTACCCCTCCTATCTACATTTGGGTATCATAAAGCACTGTTTTCGTGTACAATCACATCAGCAATGTTACACACTTTATCATGGTATCCACCAGTTTTGTGTAAAATATTTTGCAGTTTTGCTGCTATTACTTTTCCTATGGCATCTTACATATCATTCTGCTTGTTGATAACTTCTTTCATCATAGTTTTACCACTTCTTCTCCAGACTTTTCTAAAGCTTGAATTACAGATAGAAGAAATTCAAAATTGAGGTAATGTATGTCAACTGATGTTTAATTTCAGGGCCACATTAAATGGTTTGCAGCTGCAGTGTTGCTATTAAACGTTTACATCATGTGTTTAACAGTATAAAAATGTTAGAATAGTTTCACAAACTTGCAGCTATAAGAGCTGGTGAGTGAGGAAGAGAAACACCAGGGTAAAGATCCTGAAATAATGCTACACATGATAGCATGTTCACAAATACCTTCTTGGCAGTCTCTACTAGCTTATCAGTGGCAGGCAATTGTCTTCTGCAAGAATCACCATATGTATTACATTTCTGTAACTGATTTGCAAATAGGTTCCTGCCTTTATCATATGTTGTTAACTAATGCTGGATTTCTGACAATGAAGTCATTAATTCTCTTGCTCTCTAATGGATGGGGAAGGCACTAGAAGTGACCAGCCATATTTGAAGGTGGTCTCGGTCCATTTCCTCTTGCAGATCACATAGAGGACAGAGTGGTGAAGAATATATCCCAATTCTGTTTAAATATTTTGCCAGACAATCATGTCCCGTAATCAACCTGAAGGTTGATACTACTGTTTTTCAAGGATACTCAGGAATTACTGTTTGAATGTTTGGTAGTTCCCATCTTTTATTCTTTGATTTTACATAGTAATATTTTGCAATAATTTTTTTGAATTCAGAGTTGACTAAGCTTTTAGCTGCATAAAATGGTAGATTAACTATAGATTTCTGCACATTGCCGGTACCCTTTTTTGTAAGAAAATCAGCTTTCTCATTACCACTCAGTCCACAGTGAGCTGGTATCCATTGGAAGACTAGGTGTTTTTGAAGTGCTGTTACATGGGTAAGGATTTTCCAATATTCTATAATTGTTTGGCTTTTTGGTGACAACTTGGAAGTAATTGCTATAGTTGCCACCCTGGAATCTGAGAGAATAACTGCTTGCTGAAAATGTGAAATTCTATACACAGTAGCATCTGTAACACATAGACAAGTTGATTACGTGAACTCTGTGCAGTGGTAAGCTTGACTCAACCATAGAGGTAACACTCAACTACAGGATGCCTTGGAAAAACTTAACCATTCTGGTGCCACACCCTAGTTATTAGGAATAGCTGGGGCAGTAGCAAATAACAACTGCAACGGACAAACAGGGAGGGAGGGAATTCACCATATAAATCTCATGCACAATGTACAACAATTTCTTAAAGAACGGGGGCAGAAAAACAAGATCAATTGTTTATGATTAACTTTGATTCCAAATTATAACTTTGAGCTTCTAGGAGAAATTGCTAGTCCAGGATATTTAACTTGGAAAAGCAGCAATGATTATGGACACATACCCACATTTATCATATGGGGTCAAAGTGCAATGGTACATACCAAAACATTATTCACACTGCAAAAAAGAGCTATCAAAATTCTTTTAGGACTAAACAGTCATGAATCATGTACAGAATACTTCAGAAAACTAAATATTTGAACACTATATTCTTTATATAGGTATAATTGTAATTATGCTTGGAAAAGGATTGGAAAATGATCATATTACAGATACATGCACATAACACAAGGGGGAAGAAAACTTTTCATATAAAATCTCATAGAGTGGAAATTTACAAAAATAAACCACCTGTAGCTGGATGTATATTGCATAATAAATTACCTGAAAATACAAAACCAATAAGCTGTAGAAACAGATTGAAAAAAGGACTAAAAAATACTTTATTCAAGAGAGCTTCTACTCAATTGACAAATTTTTAAATAGGAGGTAATATTCTTATCTTATATATTTAAACGAGCAATTCTTGTATATATATTCCGTGCAACTTGGAAACGGCTCTAACGATTTCGATCAAATTTTGTATTCAGATAGGGTTTTGCTTTTTAAGTTCAGCTGTAATTCCCATAAAAACGTGATTTTACATAAAAAATAACATTTTTTATTCTCGCTTCTACATTGCAATTCTTGTATATATGTATATTCCCGGTATTTCAGAAACGGCTCCAAAGATTTGGTTAAATTTTTGTATACATGCATATTATATTCACAGTGTTTTACACCACATATAATTTTTATCTCCACTTTTAAAGTAAGTCATACCATGTTCTGTATTTTTGAAATAGAAATGCTGCATATTACATTTGCAGAGTTTTCTCTACTCACTTTTAGGTAACACATTCACATCTCTTTCTCTACTCACTTTTCTAAAAAGAAGTCATACCATGTTCTGTATGTTTGAAATACAAATGCTATTACATTCACACTGTTTTCTCTTCTCACTATTAGGTAACACCTTTATATCTCTTTCTCTACTCACTCTTCTATAAACAATTTTCCATAAAGAACATGGTTTTACATCATAAATAATTTTTATCCCCACTTTTAAAATAAGTCATACCAAGTTCTGTATGTTTGAAGTAGAAATGCTATTACATTCACACTGTTTTCTCTGCTTACTTTTGGGTAACACATTCATAACTGTTTCTCTACTCAGTCTTCTAGAAGTAAGTTATACAATGTTCTGTATGCTTGAAATAGAAATGCTGCATATTGCATTCGCAGTGTTTTCTCCACCCACGTTTAGGTAACATTCATATTTCTTTCTCCACTCGCTCTTCTACAAAGAAGCCATACAATTTTATGTATGTTTGAAGTAGAAATGCTATTACATTCACACTGTTTTCTCCTCTTACCTTTAGGTAACACATTCACATCTATTTCTCTACTCACTCTTTTAGAAGAAAGTTACACAATTTTCTGTATGTTTGAAGTAGAAATGCTACATATTATATTCATACTGTTTGCTCTACTCACTTTTAGGTAACACATTCACATCTGTTTCTCTACTCACTCTTCTACAAATAGGTCATACAATTTTGTGCACGTTTGAAATGGAAATGCTACGTATTATATTCACACTTTTTTCTCTACTTACTTTTGGGTGACACATTCATAACTGTTTCTCTACTCACTCTTCTAGAAATAAGTCATACAATTTTATGTATGTTTGAAATAGAAATGCTACATATTACAATCACAGTGTTTTCTCTACTAACTTTTAGGTAACACATTCACATCTATTTCTCTACTCACTCTTCTATAAACAATTTTCCATAAAAAACGTGATTTTACACCATAAATTATTTTTATCCCCACTTTTAATATAAGTCATACCATATTCTGTATGTTTGAAACAGAAATGCTTTTACATTCACACTGTTTTCGCCTCTCATCTTTAGGTAACACATTCACATCTCTTTCTCTGCTCACTCTTTTACAAACAGGCCATACAATTTTCTATATGTTTGAAATAGAAAGGCTTCATATTACATTCACAGTGGTTGCTCGACTTACTTTTAGGTATCACATTCATATCTCTTTCTCTACTCACTCTTCTACAAACAATTCATATATTATAATATTCATATATAATATACAAATTGAATGTTTGTATATATGTTAGTCTCGAAAGGCGTTTAATCGATCACTGCAAAATTCTGCACGTATATGTATTTTTTTCATGGATAAAGTTTTTATGGTAACAATTTTACTACGCAATATATTACTTTCAAATGGTTTTCTACTTGCTTTTTTTTTACGTAGCACATTCGTGTATCCTCTGTTTACCCTTCAATATACAATTCATATAATTTACTATGATTTAAATATAAATGCAATTTATTACATTCACACGATTTCCTCTACTAATTCTTCCTTTACGAGACACGATCAGTCTTCTTTCACTACTCGCCCTTCAATGTACAATTCATACAATTTGCTATATGTTTGAAACAGAAATACAAGGTACTACATTCATTCTATTTTCTCTATTCACTTTTGTTTTACGTAACAATTCACATGTTATTCCTATTGTTTATCAACTTCATGCATACCTACACCTATACATATTGTATGTTGAAGAGTAAACTGCAAAGACGGTTGACCGATCGCCATGAAAATTGACATATCTAAGTGTTTTCATGGCGAATGTTTTTATGCAACCCATTTTACCATGCAACGTATTACGCTCTAATGGTTTTTTCTACTCCCTTTTCTTTTACCTAACACACTACTCCCTCTCCTACAAACAATACATACATTTGTCTATACACTTGAAATATAAGTGCAACGTGTAACATTCACACGATTTTTCTACTCATTTTTGTTTACTAAACACAATCACATTTCTTTCACTACTCCCGCTTTGCTGAACAATTACGAACAATTCATACAATTTTCTATGTGATTGAAACAAAAATGCATATTACATTTACATGGCTTTATCAACAAGCTTTTCTTCCATGTAGCATTTGTTATTGTTCAATAGTGCTTTTGCTTAGTGTTGCTCCGGTATTTTAATAAAAAATAAAGAAATAGTTAAAAAAGTAAGGTAATCACAGTTGGTGTAAGGAGTGTGATGAAAAGCACGATATGGAACAGTTGATGAAACAAATGTTAGCCAAGATGGACATAATGGTAAGTGAAATGAATTCCGGAATGCGGCAGTGGAAACAAATATGAAAGCCGAATTGAAAAGTGTAAACTACAGAATGGAAAATATGGAATCAGAAATGGACAAAATAGAAACAGAAATGGAAGCCAAATTAAAAATGTAAACTCCGGATCGGAAAATATGAAGGGGTTAAGGAAGCCATGGAAGAACTCGACGGAAAGATCAGGAACATTGGTCAACGTGTTAACGCTCGAGTGAATCGCAGCACCAAAGAAATGAACTCCATAATGGAACAAATGCTTGACGAAAACCTCAAACTGGGTGGATATATATGGGGGAGGTCTGCATTCAGCAGTAGACGTTTTACAGCTGAAATGATGGTGTTTATGAAATATTTGTATATTTCTATATCTCTTGTATCTCGGAAATGACTCTTAACAATGGCGACAAAATTTTTTATTTAGTTAACGTTTTGCCTTTCGGGTTTATCTAAGTAAATATTTTCTCCCAAAAGAATATCAAGATTTCACAAAAAGAGGCGAAAAACGCTGAGCGAAACTCGGTCTCCCAGGTACTATTATCAACACTAGTAAATATTATTTTAGATGAAAGATAATGTTAAGATTAGTTATAAATCATTCAAATACGAATTAAGTAAGAGTATGTATTGAACAACAGAATAATATAAAGAACAGTTCAGTTAAATAAGTGACCACTTACAACTTGTATTTTTATTAGATATGTATATATGTATGTTTTATAATATGTATTTATTTATAATTCATTATTTATTTTTTTTTATATGCTGACAATGTTATAAATTACTATGTAATTTCAATGGCAGACTAAAGAATAAAGAATTCATGCTGGCATTTGTTGTGTTTATTTTACATCCACCAAAAATGTTAATTTTCAGTTCTATGAAAGTTATATTTTATTCTGTAAACTTTATTGTTGCATCCAAAACTATTTGGTACAGTAATATGAGGCAATACTAACATTGATTACAGGTGTAAGTAGACGGAAAAACAAAGGAAAAATAATCATTGCTAGGCTCCGTAACAAAGGAGAATTCTCATACAGATGCATCTTCCTATAAACAGCTGTTTAAAGAAATAACAAATGCCTACCCTAACCATACACTTATCTACACTGATGGTTCCAAAACAGACAGCGACAATGGATGTGCTGTAATTACCCCAGATAAGAAACTTCAGCTGAAACTCCCTAAATATTATTCCATATTCTCCTGCGAACTTTCTGCACTTAAACAAGCTTTAACATACATCATCCGATCTAGTGAGCGTAAATGTCTTATAATTTCTGATTCATTAAGCTCTCTCCAAAGTCTCAGAGATCGTTCAACTGACCTCCAACTACTTCAGGATATCCACAGTCTTTATTCCATTGCTCTAATTAAAAAGAAAATAGTTACTTTCATTTGAGTCCCTTCACACTGCGGCATTAAGGGCAATGAAGAAGCGGACAAAGCTACTAAAGAAGCAAGTCGGCTAACAGAAACAGATGAACAGCAAGCAGTACCTTATGATGATATTACAAAATACTTCTCCAGACTAATAAAAACAAGATGGAAACAGGCCTGGAATCAATCGCCTCCAGAAAAACCACACATGGTAAGGAAAGGAGACACTAATTCTTCCCCTGTCTACTCTCTTAGCAGGAAAGAGCAGGTGATTATCTCACGTCTCCGTATTGGTCACACAAGGTTAACCAACTCATACCTCCTCAGCAAAGGCCAGCCACCACAATGTGAAGTCTGCAACATCTGCCTCACAGTAAAACATCTCACAGAATGCAAGCAATATGTCACACAACGACAGCTTCATCACATCACTGGAGACTTATCCACCATTCTGAACACGCCATCCAACTGCAGAAGGGTATTATCATTCCTCAAAAGTACAGACTTACATAAGAAAATCCAATATTAAGGATACTTTTGTTGTACTGATTTGTTGATTAGTATTTTCATGATTTTGGTTAAATAATTGTAAAGAGTTTATTGCATGCCACTGTATTATATAGAATAGTCATGATATGACTTAATTGTTAAAGCGACTCTAAATAATTTACAAAGAAAAAAAAAAAAAAAAAAAAAAAAAAAAAAAAAAATAGAGAGAGAGAATAAATAGTGAATCTTTTACAGAAGTTGTGATCTTGGCATCAGATAGTCAAGATGTAAACTTTTGTGTAAATAGTGGCGACTGCATGTCATAAGTGGAAAATGCATTGGTAATCAGAAATTATAAGAAGGAATACCAAACAACCCAATACTGATATGTGGGGAGAAGAAATATCACATAATAAATATAGCTAATGAAAGAAAAACCAACGTTTATCATAAAAGTGGTGCTATTTGAGTTTGATGCAAGAAACAATTATACAAGAAAACTTTGCTGCAGCAATAACCTGAATAGTTTTGGATGGTGGCTTCAAGAACATTAAAAAGCACACTGATTTATGAATGCATGTTAAATGAACTCAAAGTTAATTTGGTGAAATCCAAATTTTAATTGAAAAAACCTTAGCCCTTGCCATCTTGTTCTTTGTCTGTTACCTACCACACCTACCTTATAACAAAGATTTCATTCACTCCTTTCATAAAAAATCACAAGCTTCACTTTTATTTACATAGTACATCAATTAAACATTTGAGTTTAAAGAGCTATATTTGCCAACTAAACTGTGTCTCATCTGCTAGATATGAGAGCAGCTGTTATGTGGATATACTTACAGTGCGCATTCGTTTATCAGTGCATTCTCTAGCGAGCTCTTTAGCAAGACGGGTCACTTCCTCTGAAGCTTCTGCGATACTCTTGGCACAGGATATGAGGTCTCGTTTGGAACTGCTCCTCTCTCCACGCACCAACTGTGACAAGCGACCCATGAGCACCGCCATTTTCTTTGCTGCTACTATGATGTCGTTGTCCTTGCTGGACCACTGTCGTACTTCCTGGTGAAGGCCATGTGCTGCCATCTGTTCACACAATCACAAACAATCTTGAAGTATGGATACCTTCTGATAATTAATTAGGGGAACATAAACATTCACAATTTCATATACGAGGTCCACCTCCATAGTGCAGTGATAGTGCACCTGCCTCTGACATGAATGACCCAGGTTCGATCCCCGGTACCTGCGTGGGGATTTTTCACCCATCGGGAGGTCTAGTGCAGGATGCACTCAGCCTCGTTAGGTCCCTTAGGGGACCTTTATTTTTCATGCTGTTTATAAACGACCTACCAAGTTGCATTAATTACTCCAAATGTCTCTTGTATGCTGACGATCTAAAATTATACAGGACAATTAGTAATGCTGACGATCTGTTGAAATTACAATCTGATCTGGATATTTATAAATGGAGCTTGGAAAACAAACTTCACTTCAATATTAAGAAATGCTCCTTTATGATATATACCAGAAGCAAGCAACACTTAAATTCTAAGTATTATTTAAATAGTTCTCCACTTGTAAGAGTATATTCTGTCAGAGACTTCGGTGTTACCATGACCCAGAATTTGTCTTTTAATCAACTCATTGTAAATATAACCAACGATTCCTTTAAGAAACTTGGTTTTGTATTCAGGACCTGTAGGGATTTAAAAGACACTCAGGTTATGCTAATTCTATACAAAAGACTTGTTTGTAGTAATTGAAAATTGACTAAACTTTCATGAAGCTTTTGTTCTAAAGTTGTTAAAAAACTGGAAAGACTATCTATATAATATAAATTGGTGCAACGAAAAGTAATTTAAGTGTAGAGCCAAGAAAAAGTGTTAATAAAGTAATATATTATAGTGAGGTAACATCGAGTGTTTGTTCATTCCATCTAGTACCACGACCTGGGGTAGAAAATGAATCTCATAGCTCAGTGCAAACTGAAGCAATATTATAATAAAAACAGCACCAGCATGAACAACTGAGCAGTATTGACATTTAGTGTCAAGGTTACGCTAAACGAACAGCTGTGAGCTGCAAGGTCACAATGAATTACAGGTTATGTTAATGATAAAACAGAGAATTATGTTTTGTGACTAGTTTTAGAAGAGAAATGAGGTGACTTATTTGTTACAGTGGGGCCAGAAGTACGCTCTGTCACATAATTACTTTTCACAACACATTAATAATTAGCACTATTTTTGAAGAAAATGGACATTGTTTCCAAACAAATGAAAGTACTGTAATAAAAAATAAAACTTGAATCCAAAGGTAAAATTTGGTTAATCTTCCTAACTACGGACGAAATATACTGCATACCACAGCCATTTATTTACAGCAAAGAAACAGTATATAACTAACTGCTAATTAGCTTTGTTTCACTTTCTCTTTTATATACTAAATGTTGTATTGCACTCAACAATTTAACACCACATCACATGCAGTGTGTATGTTTGTGTGTAGCTTAACTAAATCAAAAGATAAAATCTGATGTATTGCACTCAGATGGCTTTCTCTACTCTTGTAAAAACTATTCTTACAAACTCTTATTCCTCTATCTTCATGTTAATCGAGACAAACATTTGTAAAAATTATCTTATTGCTTATTTCCTTGTAGGTACAAGGGGAATATGGGAATACAGTAGAGTTTAAGCAATAGTCAAATCTTTTAAAGCTGGCTGCTATATGAAGGCAACTTTTGATCAATCATTATTACACACAAATTTTGGGCTGTTTTTTTGATGCTATATTTTGTAAAACCAAAAACAGAATTTAAATTGATGTGTTAAAAATCTAAAAAAAAATACACACGTATTCCCTGACATTTTATCTATAAAATAAGACATTAAAAACTATGGAGCGAGCATATGTGGGTTTGCTACAATTTTTTTTCTGGAGGCCTGTAAGTGCTCACGGAAGACAATGGATCACTACTTCAGTGATCCATTTGTACAGCTGAATTCACCATGGAGGAAGCAAACGTAAAGCTTGAAAGAGAGTACCGAGCCAGGTGACTGCAGACAGCATGCAAATTGGTGCATCAGCTTCATATGCTACTCACATAACTTCTTCTTAATAAGGCAGTACAGTCCATGCAGAAAAATGTCTCCACAATGCACCTTCTTTCTGATACTCCTGTGGCATCTGATGAATGCTTTTGAAGTTTTTGAATTTTTTTGAAAACTCTTCTGATGTAAGCAGTTCTTTGTGTTTAGCTTCTTTCTTCATGTACGCCCATACATTTGAAACAATTTCTCTGCTATGACTGTGTAATCTTTTGGTTCCTAATTTAGAACATACAGGTGGCACAATTGATTTATGCTATGATCAATGTCTCACAAATCCACTATATTCACTCCTTATCGCAAAGATCTACGTCTTCAACTGCATGCTGCACTAAAAGCACATGTGAATTAGCAAGGACTGTCGCAGATCATGCAGACATCATTACCTTCGCCCTTCCTCACCATATTGTGCATGGTTTCATTTGCAGAATTATACAATATGAGCTGATGAAACAGACAAAAGCTATGTTTTTTTTTTTTTTTTTTTTGAATTAACGTCCTCCAACATTGTGTCATATCGGACGAATGAATGAAATGAAATGGGTGAAATAATGCTCAAATGAGCCCGAGGTCCATGGAGCTTTAAGTTACCTGACATTTGTCTTCTCAGGGTAGGGAAAACCTCGGAAAAAAATCTTACCCGGATAACTTACCGTAAGCGAGATTCGAACTCGCGACCTCTTGAACGTGAGGCAGACACGCTAACCATCACGCTACTGAGGCGGGCGACAAAAGCTATGGGTTCGACTACAGGACCTCCAGTCAAGGGGCCAAGAACGATGGGTCCAGCTATGCTTTAAAATTACACTCCTTCATTCCTTTGTCAAAAACTAAAGCTTTAGTGAAACAATTTTCTTTCGAAGAAGGAGGTAGACGAGTAGAAATTTAAAGTTTCGTGTTGTATGTAAACATCAGTTTAAAATGCATATTTTAAAAAGAGTTTGAAGATGCTAATAGTGTCAGCTAGCAGTGTTCTCCTTCTGTACTGTTGTGACGTTCATGGAACCTCAAGCAGTGGACAGTTGCCGTAATGGAAGGTGGCAATTGTGTGAGGTTACAGTAACCGTCACCGCTGCCACACGAGTTCGCTGCACTGATTTGTAAGTAAGTTAATTACAACTGAACTATTAGAGACTCCATTCTGATTTTTTCTGAGAATATTGAATAAACTTCAGTGTATTTTTAGTTTTTTTTCTTCAGATTTTTAAATGGTAGAATTTGTTTTATTATCTAACTTTAAAAATTTAATCGTGTAAAATATAATCTTAATAATAATAAAATTTTCTAATAAATATCTCACACAAAATACTGCAATTTATCTTTAATTTGATCCAAAGATCAAGTAATTTGCTTGATTACAGTTGGAGGTATGATTGATCGAAGGGTTAGGAGTGGCAATTTTTGAGACATTTCAAAAATTAATATCTACCAAAATAATTTTTTTTTTATAAAACGAAGAAACACGGGTCAAAGGTATTTTGTTCCAAAACACCAAAAAAAATTTTCAAGAAAATCTGAGATATTAAGGTCAATTTTTACCATATTTTGTGTGATTTGACGTGGAATGACTCATGCAACATTTTTTTAAATTTTAATTTTTTTCAAAAATGGCTCCTAGTGATTTTGATTAAGATACCATATGTTTATGGTGTTTTTATGACATATGAAAAGTATAAGTTGAATTTGTTGGGAATGCCATGTGAAGTCCCTTCCACTCTAAAGGAATTTTGTATAATCTGGTATAATTGGTAAATGTTAAACGACAGACAAAAATGATAAAACAGTATATTTAAAATAATTTTTATGGAATAAGCCATTTTTAAGATATTTATTTTAATTATTTTAATTGTTGAATACTTGTAATTTCTTTAAACTCCTGTTGATATTCAGTTGCTTGCATGGAAGAGTATGTCATTTTAAGAGTAACACAGTGTTCAACATTTGACTATCAGTGTTCCAATTTGACTGTCTGCAGCTGAGTGGTCATTGTTCAGACTTCTCAATCCAGAGGTCTCGGGTTCAATTCCTGGCTGGAGTTAATAACTATGTATCCCTCCCAGAGTCTGGAAGTATGAATGTGACCATTCAGTTCAGCGAATAGTAACACCAAGTCAAAGACCCCGATATGAGTAAACAAGTTAACAAATGAAACAAACAAAAACTCTTCTCTTTATCACTATACCAAAATGTATAATGTAGTTATTTCCGTATAGGTTAATCATCTCCATTAAAATGAAGCACATAGAAAAATAAATGTTCATAAGAATAAATTTGTACACCCAATAATAAAGAATAGAAAGCAGGAAAAGTAATGTGAATGTAACCCTACCTCAAATGCTGAGAAGAGCAGGGAAGCCTTCTGAGGTGCACTGGCATACCTCAGATCCATGTCTGCCCTCAACTGTCAGTCACTAACTGTCAATTACTTCTAACACACAATCAACAGCTGGGGTTAAGTGTTGGGGCCACTCAAATGTTTTGTAAAAGACAAGGTTAATGAACAATCTCCTGCCTTAACATTAACTGAATAAAATCAATCCAAATTCACTCTTCTTTCACACTAGCTATGTGAAGGATAAGATTGGAAGAGTACTAAATTATCCTGCATAATCCTTCTTTTTAGAAAAGTGAAGTTACTTATTTCACTGGGTACTCTAACAGGTAGGGTTAGCAGACATCCAGAAATTCCCGCAGACATATGTTTGGTGTCTGGGAGGAACTAATGTGCTACATTGTCAGAAACAAGTAGTGATAGTTAGGAAATAAACTGGCAACTGCAACAGAGCTGCACCGGCTACCATACTCAGCATAATAACGTTTATGGGCGGCGGCAGACTTTTTTAAGGGAGGGCCACATGTTGGAAGTTTGCAGTCAAACATTATTATTTAATTATTCTGTTGTCAAATACTGTAAAAGTATGAGTTACAGCATTTGTTGTAAACAAGCGTATTAATTTGTACTAAATAAAAACTGTTCTCTACATCCAAATTAAAACAATACTGTACTAGTGATTGTTTCCAAGGGCGGCCATGGCCATGGTAACATGGCACTCTGAGGCGTAAGGTGCAACACAATGCTAATGTTGAAAGAGCACAGTGGACAGATGAAAGAAACACAAACAGAAGCATTGTCTTAATGAAGTACACTTTTAACAACTTGAGTTGTGTTGGAACAAGCTAGATGTTTGGCACAAGGGAAGTACAACTGACTCACCATTATCACATTTAACACTCCATGTTTCAGCATTTTAACAAAATATAAGTCTATATGCCTATGGGTATATAAATAGCATCTAAATTATAAATGTGCACTATTTTTGCATTGACCGACAATGTTCTACATTTTTTTTATCATCGTGTCCCACATTTTTATCAAATATCAAATTATCAAATATCATCAATTATCAAATATCCTACATTTTTTACCATTGTGTCCTAACATTTCCATAAAACAATCTGGTAACCCTACTAACATGATACTTTGCACTATTTGAAACACAAACTATGGATTACATTTATGGGGGCACTGTCCATAAGACTGTTTTATCTTAGAAAAAAGCCCTATGAATATTTGTAAATGAAATAAAGAACCTTGTAAACTATTATTTATTAAAGTAAAGCCTATGACTGTCTACACTCTATGTGTATATACACATCACTAATTTAATTAGAACAAATATTAACCAATATCCCACTCCTTTACAACCTCGTGTCCTACACTCAGCTAGTGTGAAACAACCGTTCATTTCCACCTATTGACCTTATAGTTGGATAAACTGTGAAGCCCAGGACTTGAGTGCTTAAAGCATAGTAAGTCACCATTAGGGTATATTATCTCAGTGTATTTGAGATCTGCTTGTGTGGTTCACAGGAAAATGCAAGTGAGTTGGAAAGTTAAATATTGTGTAAGTACGTTGGTCATGGTAGCTTAGTTATTAGAGCAGCCTGTTCAAATCCCAGCTATGGCATTGAATTCTTATTTTCATTCTACTCCTTTTAAAATACATGTATTCAAATGTGAGTGTTCACAACCCAACCCTGGAAATGTCAACATACACTTGGCCAAGTTTTAAGTTACTTGTTGCTGTTATCAGGCATGGCATGTTAGATTCATATTCTGACTTTTCACTGCAGAAATTATTCAAGCTGGCTATGCCATGAAACAGTTGCTTAGAAATAATATCATTGGTCAGTTAGAAACAAATGAATCCCCAATGTGCAATATCAACCTCCAATTTCTGGTATCTTGTCGCTTTCATTCCTGGGCTATTGTGCACCAAAATACTGAATCAGCTGCCCTGCTTTCTGTTTTCAGAATCATCATTGTTACCGTTGTCGGGTGGTTGAGTACCACATTCCTCATCAGATAATGCTCACATCTGCATTTCTACAAAGCATTTAGGACTTGAGCATTTCAGATTCACTACCCATTCTGTTAGGTTCACAATTGTCAATGCCAACATGGTGAATCTGATTGGTTCAAGATGTGGTTAATTGATAAATGGCAAGCAATGTAAACCATTTGGTTAGCACATGCCAAATCAATAACCATCTTACTCTTCAATTGTTTCTATACTCAGTGCTTATGTACACTAAATGTTCATACCTATCTGCTACACTGACCTTCACTTATTATTTTTTTAATTTAACTTTTTTCTAGGCTAAACTACAGAGCTGTTCAATATTCCAATAATCCAGTTAAAAGGTAAACATAACTCAACAATGTTGTAAATGCTTTTGTAAAAAAAATCCAAAGTCACATTTTTGTTTTTTCTTTTAATTATTATTTCTATTTTTGTTAACTGGAGTAGGGGTTTGCATTGCAGCGTCAATTTTATTTCTCCTCCTTCCCCTCTCCTTTCAGCAGTACTTTCATTGTGTCACATGCACACAAACGTACCTGAGTTGAGTTATCATGCCATTCTTCACATAATGGTCGCTCTGTTTATCAAGGAAGAGTGAAAAGTGTAGGTATCAATTATGCAATGAAATATGCATGGGAGGGAGGAGAACAGATACAACAAGTTTCAGACATTGCTGGAATCTTATGTTATGATGAATTGGGCACAGGAAACAGAAAATTCTATAGATAAAGTTAATAAAGAGAAGACAGTAGCATGGTATTTATAAGGAGGTGAAGAGAGAACATTTATACAAATAACGTGCAGTGGCTAAGGCTGTACATTTCTTAGCACTCAATAACTATAGAGGTAATACAGGGTTCTTAATTTAAAACCTAACAGAGCACACGACATTTAGCCTCTCCCATGACCTTGCTGATAGAGACAGAGTGGGTCATGGAACTGAGAAATGTACCATGAGAATTATCTGCGTTTCATTTGCAGTTTTTAAGTTAATTTGAGTTTAATAAACAATCTTTCTGAATACACAGTACAGTGATACAATTCTGCGTGTTTTGTGATAATAAAATCTGTGTAAACATAACATTCAGTGACATAATTAAGCCACTGGCAGGGAACTTTCCCTAACCTGTATAGGTTACCTTTTCTGTTCCTTTTTCTTTCCATTCAACAAAATCTGCATTAAATATGGCACAACAAAGCTCATCCAGCTTCTCTAATAGTAATGAAAGCTGTTTAAAGAGAATATGAATGGATAATGAAATCACAACACCAACATCAAATGCTTTTGCACCTCTAGCCAGCCTTGATGAACAACATGTACAAGAATAAGCGGTACAGCCAGTGATGGAAAATTCACAGATAAGTAAACCTCCACCAATTTATATTCACAATATACACAACATGAATGCTATGATTAAAGAACTAAATTCCCTTAATTGTGGAGAATTTAGATACAAGACAGTGGAGAATAATGTAGTTAAGCTAAATATGGATCTAATAAAGGGATATAGAAAAGTAACTGTGTTCTTAGAAATGCACAAGGCAGAATATCACACCTATCAATTAAAATCTGATAGGGCTTTCAGAGTAGTTATAAGAGGACTACATTACACCTGCAGCACAGAATTAATGATGGCTGAATTAAAAGAGCTGGGATATGAACCATTACAAATGTTACCAGTCAGACACCCAGTCACAAAATTACCTATACCGCTGTTTTTTCTGGACCTAAAACCAAATTAAAAAAATCCAGAAATCTATAATCTAACCAGGCTTTACAATGCTGTTATTAAAGTAGAGCCATCCAAACCAAAGCGAGAAATTATACAATGCCATAGATGTCAACAATATGGGCATACCAAAAACTTTTGTAATCAAACAGCAAGATGCGTAAAATGTGAAGGACTTCATCTCACGGAAAATTGCAACAAACCCAAGGACACCCTGCCGATATGCACAAACTGCAAAGGATGTCATCCAGCCAACTACAGGGGTTGTCCCGAATACCAAAGAATCCAGAGAAGATCTCCTAAATTCCAGCAAACCACAGTCAGGAAGCATCTGTGTTATTATTTTATTTATGTCAACATAATTTATGAATTTATGAATACGTAAATTTGTTATATTTGTAAATAATTTGTATTTGTAAAATTGTATAACTGTATGTATAACTGACATGTCCAAAGTCAATGTAAAATTGATAAACTGGCACAATAAATTACATTACATTACATTACATCCATTAATCATTGCCACAACTCAGAACGCAACAACAGTAACAGCACAAAGTGCAACTACAAACCAAGGAGGATCAGCTCTACCCAACTACACTGACGCTACCAATCGGCCTACTTATGCTTATGTTGCAGGTAACTCCAGAAACAAACAAGATAACACTGGTACCACAATAAATAGCACATTAATGACTGATATGATCAAAAAGATTGACATGCTTTTATCACTACTTCAAACTACCATTAACACATTAAATATCCTGATTCCAAAAATACTGCACAATGAATAATACAGCACACAGAGATTCAAAATTAGCACATGGAATTGTCAAAGTCTAAATAATAAATATCACGAGTTGAACTTTTTTCTAAAAAATTACAATATAGACTTATTGATGGTGACAGAAACAAAACTCACTCCATCTTTAAATTTTTTCATGCCTGATTATAAAATATATAGGGCAGATCATCCTTCTCATAGCAGAAAAGGTGGGGCTGCAATAATCATTAGAGCTAATATTAACCATAATCAGCTTCCTCCTATCTCAGAAAATGAAGTGCAAGTTGCAAGAGTAGAAGTACAGATCGATAATGTAAACTACCAACTAGGAGCTTTCTATTCACCTCCTGACCAACATGTAACTCCTAGCATAATATGGGGAATAATGCATGAAATGGGGGATAAATTCATATTAGGAGGAGATTACAATAGTAAGCATCCAAGGTGGGGATCTAATGTAATTAATCCATGAGGAAGAATGCTGTATGAACAAATACACCAATTTAGACTAAAAATAGCACATCCATTAGAACCTACGCACTTTCCAGATACAGGAAATAGACCTGTTGTTCTTGATTTCTTTGTTGGAAAACAATTTTCTCACTTATGCAACTTCCCAAGAGTTATTCATGACCTAAGCTCCGACCACTATCCTGTTCTACTTGAAATATCTGCAACTGTCCCAAAGAACACAAAGAAATACTCCTTCATAAACCATACATTTAACTGGTCAACGTACAAATCATATCTGAATAGCACTACAGTTACAAAAATCCCTTTAAAAACCAAGAGAGATGTTGATATAGCAGTCAGTACAATAACCAAAAATATCCAGACAGCAGCTAATCTTGCATCCTCCATGTATTCAGATAAATACTTTAGAAACAGAAGAGTTATTTTTCCACCTCACATATTACAACTTCAATATGTGAGAAATTCAGCTAGGAAACTATGGGAAAGAACTAAGTACCCTCCACATAAGAGAAATTATAACAATGCCACCAATGAGTTAAAGCTGGCATTAAAAGAACTCAACAGAGAAACCACGGAAAAACATTTACAGTCTTTAGAAGCCAAGAATGGCAGCCTTTGGAGAAAAACAAAAATTTTTACCAAGGTCGTTGACAAAATCCCTCCACTTAGAGTTGGTAATCGATGGCTTACAACCTCACAAGAAAAGGTAAACAAATTTTCTGAAATTCTACTGCATCAGTTTAAACCCAACATCTCAGAAGACCCTACCATGAATGAGAAAGTATATAACACCCTAGTGCAGCCACTACAACTGTCACCAATGTGTAAACTATTTACTCCAGGAATAATACAAAATACCATTAATAGATTACCATCTAATAAAGCTCCTGGATTTGACCATATTGTGCAACCTTTGCTTAAAAATTTACCACACAAAACCATAGCGTTGCTAACACAAATCTACAATGCAATGCTACGTTTAACATACTTTCCAACAGCATGGAAGCATGCCAATATTATAATGATACAGAAGCCCAACAAAATTCGCAATGATCCATCAAGCTACAGGCCAATTAGCCTTCTACCACTGTTCTCCAAAATATTTGAGCGCTTGTTATTGCCCAGACTTTTGACACTTCTTGGGCCATTACTGCCATTACACAATTTGGATTTAGAAAACTCCACTCCTGCCCACAACAACTTCACAGAATTATCGATGAAATAATGGACACCTATGAAAACAAGCAGATCTGTTTAGGCGTATTTTTAGACACTGAGAAGGCGTTTGACAAAGTATGGCATGATGGTCTTTTATCAAAAATTAAGTATCATCTCCCGGATACATATTACCGAATAATTCAATCATATCTCTACAAATGCACTTATTCTGTAGTTTACGAAGATGTACAGTCCACGTCAGACCTATTAATGCAGGAGTTCCTCAGGAAAGCATCCTGGGAGCCTTTCTATATATATATATATATATATATATAGTCTATACACATGATTTGCCCAAATCTGACGATCTACGTATTGCCCAATTTGCAAACGATATAGCTATTATGTGCAGAGGAGACACTGGTGAAAAAGTTACAGCACATATACAAGACTACCTATATAAAATAGAATCATGGAATAAACAATGGAAAACTGTAATAAATCCAAGAAAATCGTATGCTGTCAGCTTCACCTATCTCAGAAAAGAACATACTTATCCTTTATTCCTAAACAACACTGCCATACCACAAGCAAACGAAGTAAGATACCTTGGTCTTATCCTTGACACACGTTTAACATGGAAGAAACACATTGATCACATTCTACAAAAACTAAGAGACAGACTTCCGACAGTTAAAACTGTTGCTGCATCAAAACTCGCCCTTTCCATTTCTAACAGAGACTCATATACAATATGATTATCAAACCAATTTGGCAATATGTATGCTCCTTATGGGTTCTGCCTCTAATTCCCAAATTAAGCGTATCCAGACATTCCAGAACCGGGTGTTAAGGATAATCACCAGTGCACCCTGGTACATAAGAAATGAAAATCTCCAATTAGATCTAAATTTACCTAAAGTAACCACAGTTCTCCACTCTTCCTATTGAAATCTGTATACAACGTTAGCAAATCACCTGAACGTCTTGATGAAACAAATACCACAAAACATGCCACCAGAACAACCACAGCGCCATCTCAAGAGGAAAAGACACACAGATCTACTGATTGATTGAGGAACATCAATGGATGTAACCCTCTGAACACACTTCATGACAATACTAGATTAACCTATGTAGCACAATTGTAGTACTATGTACAAAAATTATGCAATAATAAAGAAAAAGAAAAAAAAAAAGACCTTGCTGAATTCCCCCACTACTAGTTGCATTGTGTACAAGGCTAGTCGGTACTGGGCCTCTGAAAATCCACATTGCATTCAAGAAATCCCTCATTATGATTGGAGAGTGGGAGTATGGTATGCTGTTAGTGCTAAACACATAATCGAGCAGACTGTAAATGCAGAGAGGTACTGACCCCACTTTATCATGAATTGACAGAAGAATAGAAATCATATGGGTGATTTCAACAAGATTCTGCTACTGCCCATACAGCAGAGGAGTGCATGAATAAAATTAGGCAAGTGTTTGAAGATAGAGTGATTAGTGCTGGTGTATGCCCTCTCGCTCCCCCAATCTAACAGTGTGTGGGGTAACCTGAAAGACCAAGTTTAAATGACAAATCCTCATACATTGGAAGAACTAAAACAAAATATTACAAATGAAATCTGAAACATTACAGTGGCCCAAACTAATCAGAATGTGTTTTCCCAATATAATGCTTGTTCAGCCAAGGGTGGACATTTCCAGCATCTTCCATAAGGTAAGAGTGTTATACGAGGGTTATCTGTAAAATAAGATTCCCAAATTTTTTTTCACAGTGAAAAACATATTTATTGACATTGAATAATACATTTTTGGAAAGCTTACACTTTTCCTAGTCTTCGACAAATTTGCTGTTCTAATCAATGCATTTTTGCATGTGGTGTACCAACTTTTGTATGCCTGCATCATAGTACTTTACACCACACAACAGTTTCTTTCAGCTCCTCTCCAGTTCTGAAATGTGTCCCACCCAGGTGTTTCTTCAAGTCAGGGAAGAGATGGTAGTCACCAGGGGCTAGGTCTGGGCTGTAGGGAGGGTGTGTGACAATTTGTTGATGAGATTGGTTGTCACATGGGCAATGTGAGGATGAGTGTTGTCTTGATAGAAATGCACTCCCTTCATAAGCATGCCTCTCTTCCTGTTTTGGATTGTGCGACAAAGGTTCTTCAACGTCTCACAGTAGCAGTCTGCATTGATTGTTGTAACCATAGGCAGAAATTCGCACAATAACCCCTATCTGTCCCTTCGATCTTTGAGCATTTCTTCTTCCACTTTCACAATGGTGTCATCTGAAACCGATAGTCGTCCAGAACATTGGCCATCGTGGCTGTATGTCCGTCTTTGAATTCTCTGCACCATTTGTGTATGTGTTGTACACTCCTACATTGTTCTCCATATACTTCACACAGTTGGGAATGAATGTCCACCAGCGCAGTGGTTTTTGCACACAAAAACGAATAACAGAGCGTAATTCACACCTGGCGGGAGAAGCGAGTGGAAGCTCCATTTCTAATGGCTGCCGAGCCATGACTGAGTGTGGTAGACAGCTTACAGGGCAGGAGACTGAAAGAGGGAGAACCAAGCTACACGTCAGTATTGCCAGATCTTACATAACAGCGTTCCTCGCGATTGCAGGACTTTGGGAACCTTATTTTACAGACAACCCTCGTACATACTTTAAGCATGGAGTTTATGTAGGAGCAAAGCTGGCTGTGGCACACCCAGTCATGCACAGGCAAAATGGTGTGTGCCCATTAGGTTTTAAATGAAGAACCCTGTAATATAGTGCATGATAAGTGTTCATTTTCCAAATTATAAGGTAGTGCATATTTTGAAGATTTTGAGAACATAAATACGTGCTACATCGACATCTAGTAAACCAGATATGTTCTCCACCTACTCACTCACTCACTCACTCATCGGTCTCTGTCTTTTTTTCACTAGTATCACAAAGAAGTGACTAGCTGTTGCTGGACACAAGCGCACAAAAAGGATTTACTCTCCTAAATTAACAAATTGCCTTCAATTAACAATACTTGTTGCAATAAATCATAAGTGCTGGAAAAAAACAATGCACACATATTAATCCCAATTACTTTCAGTGATATTCTTTTTACAGTGTTGCAACCTTGAGCTACAGTTAGCATGAGAAAGGTTTCTAACTTGAGAAAAAAAATGACATGCAATTTCAGGGTTCAGAACTTGTTCAAATATCTTTTGAGACATTACAGAGAATGCACAATGAAATATAAACTTGCTTCTCTTAAATATAAAGCAATATAGGTAGTCTACTTCTAATTTGCTTTCTTTCTTTCATCATCATCATCATCATCATCATCATCATCATCATCATCATCATCATCATCATCATTTTGGGAGTCTTAATGCATATTGATCATTTTTAAGGAAAGTTTGTATTTCTTGTTGCACTTTTTTGCCATTGTTCTTTTGAGATAACTGTTTTATGATATAGTCTAGGTGCAGCGAGTTCTTATGGTTGCAGCAATCTTGTAATTCATGGGATATGGTGTTTACGGTGAATGCTGATTAAGACACTTGTTTACTGCACTGACCTCCCTGCATAACAATATTTTCTTCATTCCATGAGTGCACAATCACAGTACCAGTGAGCAGTTTGTTCCACAAAAGTTAAGCTGTGAAAATGCCACAAATAAAGAAAAGTAGACAATTTTCCCCCCCAAATTAGTGACTCAATTTGGTGACAATGTATTTTCTACAGATGAAAGTATACTGTTTCGCAAGTTGTGTGGAATAAAAGTAAGCTCAGAGAAATGTTTACTTTGCAGCAGTATATCAAGCGTGAAAAACACTTAAAGAAAATTGCATATGCACAGGAAAGAAAAGTATTCCAATTACTTCTTAAAAGGGACACCTTTGACCTCGAACAATCGAAGCTGCATGAGGGCATGCTTGAGTGACAAGCGATGGTGGTGTGTTTCATTTCCATGTAAAACTCTGCACTTGTCTGCTAGCGCCACTAGACGGTGGTATAGTGTAGCTGCAGTACTCATTTGCCTCTTAGAGAGTTCACAAGCGAGTTACTGTGTAAACTGTATACCGTGCACTGATATACTGATACGCATGTGGTCCAAATATTAGGGACCAAGTTGCGATGTGCTCAATATGGAAATGACATTGGGGCCGAGGATATGGAGTTCGCAGATATATTATATAATATAATAATTCAGAAATATGATGATGACACAGAAATACACAACGTTACGCTGGATAGATATATGAATTTTGAAGGACAGGAGGAACCTGAACCTGAAGGTGGCTCTTCAAGCAGTACACGAGCAACAGGAATAGTCAAGTCAAAGTGAGTACAAACTCTCTCCACTGAAAAGGACGAGGTCCAGTGTATTAAAAGATATTGATGACAGCGTACTAGAGAACATTTATGAAGACAATTACAATTGTGGCTTCAATTCCTATAGCAAACTAATGAAGTGCATCAAAAGTAAATCAAATTGTACATTAATTCTAAATTATGTGTCTAGGAAAAGGGGAGCAGGAAACAGACTGTCGCAATTACAAACTATAAGAGTATGTAATATCACAATTTGGTATGAACACACTGTTCACTATTGGCATCTGCAGATATGGGCACTAGAAGGGGCAATTTCAAAGCTTTCATTTCCTTTATCGACCATCTCAAGGCTGAATATGGCATTTCATCCAGTGGAGGAAGTGCACATGTTTATAACAGTGACCAGAGTCAATTCATTACATCAACACTGTGTTGCAGTCTGTGGCTTTATCAATGGCAGGCAGCCAGACTAGCAAACAAGTTATACCTACACAAGGCACTTAAGGACCAAATATTTTAAAGGAACTTGAAACAACCTGCCCGAGAAACTTCCATGTGGAGGCAAACAGAAGTGGAAAAATGACTAAAGAACACAAACTTTTCTAACTTCAGTCCTTGGCGAACATGTAACAAATGAAAAGAGCGATTGTTGTGTGATTCCTGGTCAGGTCATACAGATTGTGCCCTTCTAGATGCAAGTTTTCCAAACAAAGATGTTACGCTGAAGATATTGCCACCGAAAACAAAATATTGCCAACACCTTGATGTTTACTTCTTTTGGCAATGTAAACTCTATATCAGAAGGATTACTGATTTTGTAAGACTACAATGTGCCAAACCACAGATCGTTATTTCATCGTGAAACTTCACTCTACGATTTACAATCAATTTGCTGCACCTACGTACAGTGTGGCTTTTGATATTGGACTGTGTGAATGTGATAACGTGGCTATAGTGAGGTGTACACATTGTTCTCTCCCACTTTGTTTTAACCACTTCATTGAAATCCCGCAGGTGCATTTTGAGGAGTAATATAAGCACTTTCAGATGTGTGGTACTGCTGTATATGTGTGTTTTGCACTATTATAGTACTTTAAGCAGAGGTTTTAGTGCTGCTGATTGAAAATGTAATGATACACTGACACCATTAAATAACATAGAATTTCCTTCCTATGGTATTGATATCTTATTACTTTGTTTCACTTTATTAAAATGTTACTTGAGGTAGAATGCAATGTTTTGCACACCACTGTTTTGTTTATGATCGCTTGTTGTTCTGGGCATGTTTTTGTTCGGTTTCGATCGTTCCAAGTCAAAGGTGTCCCTTGTTAGTGAAAGTGTGGGGGAATCACCGGTTTCTGACAGTTTTCATTTGATAGTAGCACTTTACATTTCTCAATTCAACCCAAAACATATTCCAAATGTAACACAATTACACAATAAATAAGGATTCCTTCATATTGCAATGAAATAAATTAACTCATGACCCACATAACCTGAAATAACTCTGAAATCATACGCTCATGCAGTTGTGCAGTGCGTAGATAGCCTTAAATAGGAATATATTTCATAATGTACATTTATGAAACAAATACAAGTTTCATAAGAGTTACAAGTGGCAGGTGATTGACAAACGGAATGCTTTAAACATTGTCCCACATTACTGGTGATTCCAACAATATTTTAAATGTGGATTTCCTGGTAACTAACAGCTAAAGGGAATGAGGAAAAAGGAAATCTTCACTTGTAACACTTTCTGTAAATGTTACGTCTCCTTTCCTCCTTTATTTACATTCTCTCTGTAATTACATTTGTTAATATCACTGCATAGATCATGCTTCCATTCCATTTCCTGTCTTCCTCTGTGGTTCATAGTTACCAAGCTCTTTATCCACTATGGGGGATATAATGTATTTCTTCATTTCACGTTGGCATCATTTAGCAACCTTGTGCATCCCTAAGCCTGTCTACAACAACATTGTGATATGTTCACTCACCATGATTGGCTGGTTGGGGAGTGGTGCGTGCCGGAACATGTCATCCTCGTCATCAGTCTCTGGAGGTGGTGGCCTTGGAGGAGGAACTTCACCACCTGGCAGTGGTGGGCGAGGAGGGGCATAGTCTGCAAGTATACAAACTAATTAACTTGATGCTTCCACGTGACAATACTACATCTTGCAAACAATCCACAATACACTGCATATCTATCATCACATTCTATAAACAAAAAACATTTATAATTCTTTTGGGGGAAAACACAGCAATGGCTTTTTGGCATTTACTTGATTTTTATTACTCTAACTTCACTTTCTACAGCAGAACTTACTGGAACATGTTTCAGAGACTGTAGTGTCCATCATCAGACTTGATTCGCTGCCACACTTCCTCCTGTCCAGCATTTTGACTGCACATACTGTATCATGAGCTTCTCTTCATACAGAACATCAACGTTTTTTAAATTGTGCTTCTGGTTAAATATGAATAATTTTTCTCAAATAGACAGTTCTGCCAGTTTTCTAAGAGTCTTTAAAAGCTTAGCCTTTTGTTTCATCTGATGATCTATGGATAAAAATTGCTGTGCAGGTATGAACTATAAACAAACTGAGAACTTGGCATGGGAATAGTGAAAGTGAAATGATGGTGCTTATGAAATATATACTTGTATATGTATCTCTACTACTCTTGTATCTCAGAAATGACTTAACAATTGCGACAAAAAGTTTTATTTAGCCAACTTTTGCTTTTCTAGTTTACCTCAATAAGTTATCTTCTCCCAAAAAACAAGGTTTCACAAAACGGGGGAAAAAAATGCCAAGCAAAGCTCAGTCACCCAGGTACTAACAAATAATATTTTATATGAAGCATTTCTTATACTAAACTAAAATAGCTGAAAAAAACCCAATAGGTAATTTGTCTAGCAAATTACATCTTACATAGAAAGGTTGAATTTGGGAGACCTACTAGATATGTTTTGGCACACATGTATACAAATTTTCACGTCAGGATAAAAATTGTGGATTTTAGTCATTTTCGTAGATGCCTCCCATTAATGTTTCTAAAATACTCTCTCATCCTGACATTAACATTTCTTTTTCTTTTACTGATGTATATTCAATCTGAAGAGTTCATTTAGTGTACACCAGGTTTTTCTTTAGATGCTATAGTTTCCATTTTGTTTAATTTTTAACAACTGTGCAAGGGTAAATCTATTTTTAGGAGTTAAAATGCTATGCTTTTCGAAAATCTGAAACTGATGCATAACTGTAGGGTGTATTTATATCTAACACCATGCTCCATAACAATATATTATAAGCTTTACAGAAACCCAATTTGATTATTTAAATGCAAGATTAAATCGGTATACACATTATCATTAACAGTGTTCTCACAACTGTTCAAAAAGTATACTCTGAAATTTATCTCTGCCAGAAAAGCATGATCAAAAATGCTTGTTGTCGTATAGATCATAAGTATGTATGGAGAAAATCAATAATTGAGAAAACTTGTTAGTGCCAGTCTTGTCCACACCACCTCCACACATATTCAAAATTGAATAGTTTTGGACAATGTTGCAATCAGTTACCAAGTGGTTTGTTAAGTAATTTACCATACAGAATAAATATCATGCTTTGCAAAAACTGTATAATAATTTGAAAAATCCTTGCCCATTTTATCTAAACCAAGACATCCGGATGATAACCTGTATAAAAATACTGTTGCATATGGAGGTTCAACATTGAACAATTTAAAAGAACATTGACCTACAAACAGAACTATTGTAATTGTTAAGTTTGCCATCATTCAAATTCTTGTACAGCTTAGTTAATTTGGTCGTAGAGCATTCCTGGTCCTTAAATCATCAGCTGAAAGACAAACCTAAGCTTTTAAGGGCTCTGGATGCTCCATCTCTGTTATACAATATGCCCAGCTAGGAAGTGTGACAGTGAATCAATACTGACGATGGAGATGTAAGTTCTGGTGTACAAACTGGAGTCAAAGAGTAATAATCATGTCAATGTGAATGTTAAAAAGTCACATATACCTACCCATATTTGTATAACACATGCACATTCAGAAATTGAGGCAAACAATATAACACAAGCACTCACTCACTCTTCTGCACAGACAGTTGCAAGGAAGGGGAAGGGTGTCCGCTAACTTTAATACACCATGTGTATTTTATTCTTCATCAATAGATTCTGAGCCCCTAAAGTGACCACAGTCAATTTATATTTCAAAATTATCATGAGAATAACACAAGTGATAGTCAAATTAAAATAGGATCAGAGTTGATTAATAACACTAAACAGCACTCACTTTTTAAAATTTCCCAAAACATGTTTCAGAGGCCAGGTTTCCTCCATTATCAACCGGACATTGAGTTGAGTTGATACTTGATAAGTGAGTGTTATTAATCCACTCAAATCTATTTTAATGTGATTCCAACAAGTCATCAACTTCCAGTATTTATTATTGATAGTTAAATGTTTAAAAGCATTTGCTATATATGAAATTCCATTGTCTTTGCATGAAAAAGAGATAGAAATAAGAGCTGGAAAATTTGAACCAGGAACAAGCAATATTTCAGAAATGGTTAACAAAGGAAAAAAGAAAGATAAATAACCCATTCAGATGGGGCATAAAAATCCTTAGCATGGTTTCCAACAAAGGGAAGTAAAACAGGTGGTCCCGTGTCTTAGGTTTATGGTACATGAAAGAACCTCAAGCCTGATAAAGAGGCCTCTGAGAATGTCCAATGTAGTGAGAACCACAGCAGTTAAAGAGTGTCCATTAAAAAAAGGTGGATATTTGAAGGTAATGGTGGTGCATAATGGCAGGTATGGTGTAAATCCATAAACTGAGCTATTCTGAGAACTTTTGGGTAACACCCCATACATTAAAGTTAAACAAATTGAAGTATTTTAGGGAATGAAAACAAACACCAATATCTCACACAGTTAACTGTTTCAACAAAAGTTAAAAATCCAACAGAAGCATATCATTTACTGCTGCAATTCTAATTCTGTGAACTTATTTCTACAACAATCATGTGTACACACAAGCAAAACTTACCAAGGCATGAATAATACTGGTAATGCCCTACATATTGGCAGACATGTAAACAAAAGCATGCTTGTCACAAAAACACAAGACAAAACAAAACAACAGTGCAGTTTCTGAATATTAAAAATAGAAGCACTATTGACAGTGAAGTATTCTTCATGTTTGAGGTTATTTTGAGTCACTTATTTACTTTTTTAAAAGCAGTTTAGTAGTGAAGGTAAGTGTAAATAAGTGAATCAAAATAACCTCAAACATGAAGTGCAGTTTCTCTTCATATCCACAGACACACACCTCAATATAGAAACCACAATAAAATTACACACTGTAAAACATCAAATTCTATTAAGTTTATCACAATAAACATTAATTACACCAAACACTTTTTTAAACATAAGAAATAAATCTCTTAATAGAATGTCCATTTTGCATGAATCTCATGGGCAATCTAAAATCTCATTTATAAATTAAGGTTTTGCTTAAAGATGCCTTGTGTAAAGGAAGTATTGCCTACCCACCAGAAGAACATGACAGGGGGCTTGTGCTTGTGCAGTTCATTTGTTTACCATGAAATGTGTGTATGTATGTATGTGGCATGGCAGTGTTGTCAACTGTCTCTAGATCTGGGATGGGTCTTGTGTAGTTGTACAGCAACAGAATCTCTAAGATAGTGAGTGACCACTGACTTTTCTGATGATTTTAGATGACATTTACAGACAATTCTGAACTCCAGTTTTTGGCTTGATACTTTGTTAGTTCAGGAATAATTGGGTTTTTAAATATAAAATAAAATAAATACGTGTAAAAATTCTTTTCTTTGAAAAGTATTGCAATTGAGTTGCTTCTCAAATGAGTGAAACAGAGAATCAGTGACATAATTTAAATGTGACAAAACATTTCCAGTAAAGTGGAGTTACAGATACTACAAGTAGATTGTTACAAAGACGTCAAATGGGTACACACTCCCTCTCTTCCACGTTGCAATGTGTCAGCTGACCATTCTGACAGCTGTATTGCAGAAATGCTGTTAGGATTTTACAAAATCATGTTACTTGTTGGGAATTCCACAAAATGTCCAAAATAAAATTGGTACAATAAAGGGTGTACACAAATGATCTGAGCAGTTTCAAAAATGTATTATAGCAATATTATTTGACTGAACACTACAAACACTGTATACTCAGATATAGCAACTTGTAAAGTTTTTTTTAATAGCTTACAGGTGCTTGATATGTGCTCCATGAGTGACTTTACAAATATCAACTCAATAATCAAGTTCGGCCCACACTCGATGTAGCATGTCCCTGTTAATTTCACCAAATGCATTGATGATGCGGACCCATAGTTCTCGTAGATCAGCAGGTAATGGTGGCATGTAAACTGCATCCTTCACACAAACTCATACGAAAAACTTGCAAGGGGTGAGGTCGGGAGAGCGTGGAGACCATGACACGAGTGCGTTATCTTCATTCCCAGTACAACCTATCCATCATCTCGAAGTCTGGTGTTCAGGAAGTCACGAACATCACTGTGGTAATGAGGTGGAGCTCCATCCTGTTGATAGATGACAGTATGACAGGTCAATTCTCCAATGTGCCCTGTAATGGATTTTTCACTGAAGAAGAAGGGATCATAAATTTTAGATTGTGATACGGCGCAGAAAACATTCAGTTTAGGCGAATCACGAGCATACTGCATAACGGAATGGGGGTTTTCAGTTTCCCAAATCCTTACATTATGCCTGTTCACCTTACAACTCAGAAAGAATGCTGCTTCATCAATGAAAACAATCTTATCACAAAACTCGTCTTACGTGCGCTCCTGGAAACTGCTACAAAATTTAAAGCGTTTCACTTTCTCTTTGGGTGATAATGCTTGTAACAGCTGCAAACAGTAAGGATGCACCTTCAATCTTCTCCTTAACACTTTCCAGACAGTCGAATGTGGGATGTTCAGTTCTCTACTGACTCAATGAGTTGATTTTTGTGGGCTATGTGTGAAGCTAGTTCGCAGATGGTCAACTGTTTCTTCAGGCATTCTCCGCCGACCCGTTGATTTGCCCTTACATAGGCATCCCGTGGTTATCAATTGTTGGTACCATTTACATATAGAGTTGGCAGGGGGTGGTTCTTTCTGGTACTTTGTTCTAAAGTTCCGTTGCATGGTTGTCACAGATTTACTTGTACGAAACTCAAGAGCAGCAAATGCTTTTTCCCTGTTGGTCACCATCTTACAACTGTTGGAGCTTGTGGCTGTACGAGGAAGCATGAGTCACAACTGCACTCTTGCGGTGGAAGGAAGAAGCATCATGACTGCTGCAAACGAAACTTGGAGAGATAGTTAACTTACAACATCAAATACCATCACATATATTTAATAATATGACTATAAAAATATCATGAAACTGCTCAAATCATTTGTGCACACCTGTGTAAGAGTACACACCTTCAATGTTATTTGTCGTGGAGATGCTTGCAGAGCTACTGGAACAGCTATGTTTCTTCTCATTACCAAAGCTAATTTTTCTTTTAAAATTATTAAATATTATAGAAATACCTTTTAATTAATTATAGTTGAAGGCACTCTTTTTCAAATTTCACAAAATGAGTTCTAATTTTTGTCTTTTTTCGCTCTATATTGCTTGTATTATAGCTTTAATTTCACAATTTTTTTTAATCCATGGTAAAAAACACTGGGGAATGTTTTCCCACATTCATTTTTTGCTCTTCATGTTTTGTGAAATGAATTTGTTTTATTTTTTCACGCTGTATGGCTTGCATTTCATATATATCTACATGTATCTCACTGTATTTATTTTTTGATAGTTGTATATTTTTTATTAAATGTATTTAATATAATTTTAACGTGCTGCAATTTAGAATGGAAGATGTGTTCTGCGGAAACTACCATAACTACAAAACAGTACTGTTACTTTAATTTTATTTCTTATCGGTACTATAGTACTAAACAAAGGCATTACAGAATCATTACACACTTCTACTTTCCCTAACCTTCTCTACTTCCCAACCCGGGGCCATCTCTTCACACTCAGTATGGTCAGATAAAACAGGCCAATTGCCAAGAATGCTAATCTATCCACTTCACTAATGACACAATGGTTAACTTCCCAGAATGTTAAACCATCCTTAATCATCAGCCATTACTTCACTATTTTTGTACTTGAGCTTTACTTTATTCTTTTAGGTAATTTAACAATTCACAGGAATGAAATTAAAAGAGAGAACCAATTATTATATTAAAAATTGCTGGAATTTTCTGCTTTTTCGCAAAATAAGGCAATTTCACTTCAATTTGCATGTAATGCTAAAATAATAATATTGATTCATTGATCAACATCACCTAATTCAGAAGGATAATGGGAAATTGCATTAATATAATGTTTGTCGCTTTTTTGTCAATGCGGAAACAGAGTGCCCCTGATTATAGCATTTATTTTGATTTAGCAATTTTCTAGTAACCTTCAATTTAAAATTTGGCAAATTTTGGCTATCACGTGAGTGAGTGTTTGGGGTTTAACAGTCCATCGACGAGGTCATTTGGGCCCAGGTGAATCAATAGTGTACTTAAACATGATAGGGATGTTCACATAGAGCATTCCTACAGTTCGTCTTCTTCTGGTGGGTAGCTTTGTGGTGTATTTAGCTTTCATAAAAACTAAAATTAAAAGTAATATACATAAACAATTACATGGACACATTAAAAACAAAACATAGATACTTTTTCTTTGCGTTATGCTCTTCTTTGAAGGACTTACACCAAGGAATTACAAGTCAATGCCTGTCAACGAGAGCTAAGTTTAGATCACAGCAAACCCAGGATGGGTGATCAGCCCAGTGCCCAGCATGGCAGTGAACAAGATGGAAATTAAATGTAGTTACAAAAGAAATGGATTATTCAACTTAACATTCACCGAGCAGCCAAGGAGAACCAAGGCAAATGGACAAAAGCAATAATGGTGCACTGCAAATGTATCTAACAATACAGTTAGTAGTAAAACTGCACAAAGTGAATAAAAACATGTAATACAGTGGAAGTCTCATTGCATATGGTGACAACAGTATTAGTGTGTGTAACATCAGTATTGTGTCCATTAATATAGTAGTAAGTATAAATTGTTTCAATGCCCAGAGATCTCCATACACCTGTGGAATAGTCGTGGACCACAAGAGGAGCAGCACTAATCAATATTACCACACTATCACATTATATGCACAACACCAATTAATTAAATACTTATAATTTGGGATCCTAAGGGAAAATTTGCAAGGGCAGTAACTGAATTGTGATTCAACCTGCCATGTTCAGTAAATTAGCTTGCTTTCTCCATGTGATATGGACCGACGAAAGTAACAAATACAGCATTATACCTTTAAGATCATGCATGTATGCATGCATGCATTACGCCCCATGCAGATACACACGCAAACACTTGCTCTTTCACAGCAGCTCCACACAAAATGCAGGCAATATGGGCATCACATATACTACCTCTTATCAACATGTACTTTTTATATGAGCAAATCTACACTGATGCATAACAGGTAGCATGGCATATTTGAGAATTTACCTCTTTCAGGAAAGTCGTCATTTGAGGTCAGCAACTGATATAAACCATCAGCTTTGCCCCCTATGGACAAAACAAACAACATATGGCGTAACAAAGAAAAACTCCACAAAGTACATGCCCCATTAGCATAGAGATGATGCAACGATAACAGCCAAAACAAAACACATTTATGTTACATTTTAGCTATATTCTGTAACTGTCTCTTTTTAACCCTTGCCTGGTGTAGCATATTTTGCACAAAGGTGTTTTGTTAAAGTTTTACATTTTTGTAACACCTTTTGTTTTTTAAATTTTGTTACAAGGGTAATCCCAAAAGTAAGTTCTCCAAAGCACTGAGGCTGACACTATTGTTTTGTTGTTTCTCCCACACAGCCATTGGGGTGTTAAATCTTGTCTTGGCCATCAGTTGTAATGGAGCTCCTGTTTGCTGCTATCACCTGGTGCAAACTTCACACAGTTATTTGGTTTTTTAATGCAAAAGGCATTAAACCAATCAAAATTCATTGACAGTTGATGAAAGTGTGCGGAGGATCATGTACAGATGTCGAAAGTATAGAGACAAAACAACAATCACGTGAGTGGCGACATTCTGATTCACCCAAGCAAGAGCATAGTCTGCCGGTAAAGTCATGACAACTATGTTTTGGGATCAAAGAGGATATTGTTGGTTGACTTCATGGCTCCTGGAACAACAATAAATGTTGACAAGTATTGTGAGTCACTAAAAAAGCTCAAGGTGGTCATTTCAGAACCAAAGCAGGCAAAGGCATAGGTCTTCTCCATGACAATGCATAACTACCACTTGTTCCCCAAGTTGAAACAACCCTGCCCAGTAAGGCATAGGTCTTCTCCATGACAATGCATAACTACCACTTGTTCCCCAAGTTGAAACAACCCTGCCCAGTAAGCTCCAACACTTCCTCTATAGCACAGCAGTGAGCCGATATGACATAGGCACACTACAGTACTTACAAAAATGCATTCAACAAAATGGTGATTACAGTAAAACCTTGTTTATTCAGCTCTTATTTACATGGATCTCTGGATTATCCAGATCAGATTTGTAGATATCCTTTTTACTTTCTCTACTGGTAAGTAGGGGAAGTATTGTATTCCACCTTTTGTCTGTCCGTCATGTGCTGCTAGACTGCTCCTCTCTGGCACATCTTCGAGATTCTCTGCAGGTGCCTGCCAGGCTTGTAGAGGTCTTAGCAGATGACAAAACGGCGGTTGATAGAGTTTTTAAGTTTTTGGCAGAGTGTAGCATCAATTTGAGGATTTAAAATTTTAGATATCTCTTTTTATGCTTTTTGACATATCTATTACCTTGTTTTATATCTGGCTTTGCCACTGTTTTTTACGTTTATGTGTATATTTTCTTTGTTACTAGTGATTTTAGTTTTTATTCAAACTTATATCTGGCTATTGCCATGAATTTTTTAAGGGTACTGATGACCTGGAAGTTGAGTGCCCTTAAACCCACAAAATCAATCAATCAATTCTCCCAAAAAACACAACTGAAAAAAAGGAAAAGAAAAGAAGAGCTGAAAAAAGCTCGGTTGCCCAGCTGCTTTTTTTCTAATTATCCATATAACTCAGACTTTCGATTTTCTGGACTGCCTTTGGTCCGGGTTAGTCTGGATAAATGAGGTTTTACTGTATGTGGAAAAGTACAAGAATGTTCAAACCTTCAAAACTATGTACCATGTATTGAAAATAAATGTTTATATTTTTTAAGAAATAAAAAACCTTACTTTTGTTTATTAACCTTCAACAATACAAGTATTTATAGTTGTTTTAAAACATTTTCATTAGAATTATAATCTTTGTTTTAAGAAGCAAAATTTATGCAACTGTGTTGAAATGTAATCCTGTCAGCATGCATACTGGCACACCAATTATTTCACTTAGGCCCTCCCCATCCTTTACCAGAAGCATGTTTGGTTAGTTGCTGGGATTCAAACTTTTGGTGTTTGACTTTGAATGGAAGCCCAATCCTTTTTGTCTCACCTTAATGTTTAAAGGTATTCAAATTGCTTCATTTGTGGTGCTTGTGAAAAGGATATGAAAGGTAATTTAGGAATTAGAGGGAGGCTGGCATAATTTATCAAAATAATTCTGGCATTAAGGAAATAAATATATTGTTTGTTAATGACACTATCAATTATTAGGATCATATCAGTGCCACTGATGTGCCAATATTTCATCCCGTAGGAGTTTTTACATGCAAGTAAACCTACTGACATGGGGCTGTCCTTTCTAAGTATACTTTGAAATCATCAGTCTAGGTCACATTTGAACCCACAATCTTGGGATTAGCAGGCCAGCACTTAATCAAATGAATTACCCATGTAATGTTGGCATTAAGATCATAGTGGAGAATCAATACAGAGCCTCTTATGTTATGACAAAATGCAACATAAAATACCTATCATTCCACCACTTCCAATGCGGTAATAATATTATTATGCTGGTCATAAATACTACTAACCCCTAAGCATGAAAACTGTTATTTATACATGCATATATGTTCTTTTTCTGTGTTTAGAATAAATATGGTATGACAAACATTACATGTCATATTAACCCTTCATTGTGCACATTATTTGCTACACGTGCCACGCTTCAATGTGAGTCAAATAACCAAGAGACTTAAGGCGAGGGAAATGGACTAGCCATCTGCTCAAAGTCAAACCTCACGAGTTAAACTCCCAGTGACAGCAGTAAAGTCCACTTGTAAAGGACGGGGAGGGCCCACAAATTAACCAGTGTGATGGTAACCATGGATCGTGACATTTGACAACAGCTGCATGGAGTTTGCTTTTTGTCCCCCCCCCCAAAAAAAAACACTACAATAATGCTGAGGTAAGTAAATAAATTTATGATATGAAAAGAGTCATTCATCATCCTCCTGATGATGGGAGAGAAACGTCAGTGGCTCTTCACTACACCTGGCTTGAAGCCTGAGAACATTTTGAATATGTTCTTGCCAGGAAAGCTTCATATCGTATTTTAAAAATAGCCTCATAGTGATATGCAAAGAAGCAAGTTTGATCTTGAATGAATGAGAACAAAAACACTATGTAGAAACTTTTAAACAGGAGTGCACAACATACAGAAATGTTGCCCACCACAATGTAGCACATATGAACACAGATGGGTCAGCACAAATACAACTCTAGTCTGAAGACAAAACACTTTTTTCAAATGTTTAATATCCTTTAACCAGTTAGGTCATATCAGACAATGAATGAAATGGGTCAGATGATGCTCAAATGTGCCCAAAGTCCATACATTCATCTGTCAGGATAAGAGAAAACTGGGAGAAAACTGTCATCATCAGTGGCCAAGTAATAGCCCAAGGAGAATAATAACCACTGGCTCTTGAAGATTCATTCTGCAGGTTCCAGTAGTTTCCCTTTCTATTTCCTTTTCAGTAGACAATTGACGGAGTTGAGTGCAGAGAGGTGAGTAGTTCACTTGTCACTGTACTTGATAGCTCAGTCCTGAGTATGTGCAACAATGTCTAAAGTGTAATGTTTGTACTACACTAAGTGCCCAGGAGACAAAGTATTTCCACCAGTAGAATCAGAAATCAATTCCATAGCTGGGATTTTAACCATCAATCTTCTTCTCTATATCTGGCTACTCTTAGCCACCGAGTTACCATGGCAACATGCCAGCACTGCACTAAATTGCACATACCTGGTAGACCACAAGGGAAGCTTGACACGCCAATGGCAACACAATCCCGGGCTTTAGGGTTTTAATTAATAGTCTCCATATATCAGGCAATACAATGATAATTGATTGTTTTAACACAAACTGTGTGTAGGTAAACTTTAAAAGGCACAATCAGACTGAAAAATTGAATGTCACAGCCAGGATTTGAAGCACAGATCTTCCACTTTACATATACAAGATTCCCCTTGATCTACTGGGAAAATATGAATCGGATGAAGAGTTTGGTGCTGTGCTGGCACGTTTGCATCCGTGGTTTAAATCTCAGGTATGGCATTGAATTTATTAGTTGTGATTCTGCCTTTCAGTTTGTCTACACACACTGTTTGTATGTGTTAGAACAGGCCTGATGTATAGAAACAAATGAAGCACTTATGTTTAACAGCAACTGGTATTTTCATTTGTTACAATATAATCTCTTTCTTCTTGGTTTTAAAATAGTAATTTACTTTAGTTGTTCTGCTATTCCATTCTGCATGTATACTAAGAAAATCTAAGGTGAGCTTCCTAACAATATTATATGTACCATAGATGGAAAATAAGGATATTTATAGCTTACATCCACATGTTTACTTAAAGATATCTTCATGTTGTTCATTTAAAATAAAACTTGTGTTAATAGATGCTACAAAGCTATGTTACATAGGCAGTATGCATTTACAGCAAAAAGACCACAAATCCTGTCTTTTAGTACAGATGTAAAACTTTAGTAAATTACTACATGTTCTTCAATATTAATGTATTTACAGCTATATAAACCAGAAATGCAAGCAGCATATCAAAGCTCTTTGTTTCAAGCTGAAACAGCATACCTAATTTGTCCCCAAATTGTATTAAATACACCATGAACTTGACTTATTTCAAACATGTAATTGACTTTGTTTGTATCATATCATTCTTCCATTGTGGAGAAGTTTATATATTTATGAATATTTTAATTGTTAAATACCATATTTCAATTGTATGTAAAGTATTGAGGGTTATTTGGGTATATTTAATGCCAAAAATGTTAAAGAGATAAGATTAAAATCGCTTTCTTAGCATTTTCGGGATTATAAAAGTATGCGGAAAATGACATCATAGAATGATGCTACTAAAGGCACACATTGGCAGACTGATACATGTGTGCATAACTCCAAATAAATTTTTCTCTTTGCTGATAACATTGATACAGCATAGAAATGTTTTATATGTGTGCATCCAAAATCAGTAATAGTGAAGTAGCTAAGTGCTTAAAGACAGTGAACTATAGAAAAATAAGTAATACATCAATTAACTACAAGAAATTCACATGAAGTGTACAATTTAGTGAAGAAATATAGGATCAAAGAAATATAAAGTAATAGAGAATGCATTTGGCAAAATATTGCTAAATCTTCAAACATGAAATCTCGACAATGCCAAGGAAGTCAATCCAGTGAAAAAGATTTGTTACTGTGACACGATTTAAAAGCTGTAAACGAGAAGGTGCAAATAAAATAATATGCAAAAGTTAAATGCCAAGTCCACTATTCATTTCACTCTGTACCATGACCAGAGATAGCAGACTTAAAGGCTCAAACGCCCATAAACTACACATTCTTTTTAAAGCAGCACCAAAGCATAAAAAATTGTCTGACTGATCACACTTTCCAATATTTAAAAAATGTTTTTGTTATATTCATGTGACGTTCTCTATGTGTAGTGGAGTAAGCAGGGAAATTATTTTATTTCACCCAAAAAGACAATGTTCTGCATCTATCTGAGTGTGCAGTATGGTTCACAACCACGTGGTAAAGCTAACCAGAATGGAAACGACAAAGGGAAGTAAGGCAGCACCAACAGCCTGGTGATGAGAACAGAAAGGCATAGCATTGTGAGGCCCAGTGCAAAACAAAGGACTGTCGGGGTCGGGCTACTTCACGTCACATGCCAGGCCAGTGAGTTCAGATTACCTCGTGCAACTGTTTGAGAGTACGTGACTTACAATAATGGAAGCAGCTGCACAAAAGGGGCTTTCTCCAAAACCTTCAGGAAAGTGATTGCCAGTGTGATTGTAGAAGTTGAGAGAGGTCATGTGACATCATCCCTCTGTATAAGATGGTGAGCAAGTTTACGGTTACAGACATGTGTGTGTGTGTGTGTGTGTGCATGTCATCAAGATAGATATGCCGGTTGTCATACAGAAGATTCAACGAGTGTTGAGTGACTGTAACATCGCAGTATGATAGACAGAGGAAGTGAACAAAGACACAAAGTAGTGAGCAAGTTTATGAGAAGTAAAAGTTGTGATAATACAAAAGACTGTAGACTGTGTTAACAATGAAATTGTATATTTGTGCGAAAGTATGGAAGATAATAAAGTGACAGAAAACGAAGAGGATCTGATTTTGTTGTCTTTGTTATAGATGCTATCAAACATAACACTTCATTGAAAGGTAGAATTAGAAATAATTTTGTAACATGATTGATCTTCACATAATTGGAAAATAAGAGGTTGATATTGTGCGTTGAGAATTCATTTGTTTCTAACAGGCAGTGATACTTTTTCTAGCTTGCGACTAGAGAGAGCTCTAGAGGTTGTTTCATGGCATGCCAACCTTGAATAATTTCTATATGAAAAGTCTAAGTTGAAACTTGGCCCGCTCTTCTTTCCTGTGCCCGGGGCCCAGGAAAGCTTCCCGTTAGTTGTGAACACCCCCCATTTGAATACATGTATTTAAACTTTCTCATTCTGGTTATCATTAGTCACCTGTGATTGTGAATCTGTCTTTACTCACAAACATAACTGTTAAATGCACTTAACTGTTCTTGGATACAATAGACATGTGTAGGCCAGGAGTGGAAAGGATAGAGTGAGACTGAAAAATGCAATGCCATGATCAGGATTTGAGCCACAGATGTGCTGGTTACTGCATGGCTCCTCTGACCACTAAGCTACCATGGACAAATTCTACCCTTTCCAAAGTGTTCAAGATGAAACTGTTATTTAAGTTCTGCATCTTCCAAGGATGTGACAGAAGTAAGACTTTTAAGAAAATGCCCCCCCCCCCCCCATACCAAACCATCCTTTACAGGGAAAACTTTTAGATATTCTTCATTTTCTTAAAAATGGCTCTAACAATTTTGATTAAAATGCCATAAGTGACTTTATTCATCCTTTAAAATACATAAGGTGAATTTTCTTGTTTTGCAGATGGGTAATTAGGCAACCCATGCAAAATACAGGTGTTAACACTGTCTGCTGATTAGGGCCACAGTGATGCTCATTAACATGCGTGCGTGCGTGAGTAGCGCAGTGGATAACATGGTGCATGTCACAACTTCAAATCACCCTCACAAATGTATAGTTTTTATTCATTTCTGTTTGTTCCGCAAATCATCTTTTCTTTCCAAATGCACTGAAGTGGATTTGCCTATAAATAGAAGTTCCAGCCATTACCTAAGTGGCACTTAGTGGAGAATCAAAGTAAACACCAATAAGTGCCAATCAATCATATTCACTAAACGCATACAGCACATTCACAAACGCCTCTGGCATACAGAGGCGAGCAAATTGAATGGAAAGACCAAGTCAGCTACTTAGGTGCTACCATGGACCAAGGTCTGACCTGGAAAAAGCATATAGACACCATTAGGGCAAAGGCAAACGGCCAATTAAATAAACTCTACCCTATGTTAAACAAAAACAGCCAATTACAACTAAATATGAGCCTTACGCTATACAAATCTCTGATAAGGCCCATCCTAATATACGCGGCCCCCATTAGGGGCTATGCCGCCAAAACACATATTAATAAGCTGCAAACTCTCCAAAACAGAATAGTTAGGGTAATAGCAAAGCTCCCACAAGTAGCATCGGCTTATATTATACATAACAAGCTTAAGCTACACTCCATCGAACAGTGCATTAAAGCGCAAAGTGCCAACTTATACGACAAGAAAGATAAAAACCACAACCACCTCATTCAAGAACTAGGTGAGTACAACCTCGAACGACATACGCACAAAAGATCTCTCTCGCTGTTCGATAGAACAATTGGCCTGAAGGAACCAGAAATAAACATCCAACAATACCTACATGCGTTAGTGCAAAGATAATATTCTCAAACGATCACACCCAAATTACACAGCTATGGCATGTTCATTCTTTTCCTTCTGCCAGTGGCACTTGAAAGTCCTTGTTCATTGTAGTCAAGGCAGATCTCACACTGAGGGGGCGATCTAAGTGCAGCTGTGCTCTGATTGGGCAGACGGCTTAGGCAAAACCCGACACTGACGAACAGCAATCACCACGGATCTTTTCTCTAATGGCGTCTCCCGCCACAACATGTAAATAGCTTAAGTTAACTTAATGTCTTTGCTGCTTATTTCAGGACTGCACAAGCGCATTCACTGCCAAAATCTTCTATCACATAAATAACCACTGGCTTTGTTCCTAATTTCAGGAATCTATTAGTACATCAACTGCATGGAGCAACGTCAGACCTCACGGGGCCTGATTAAACCACATTTCACACTATAACTTGTATTTTTATTCCAGGACCACTTCAAGACGTCTCCATCCAGAGACACAACTAACCTAGTATTTCCTCACTAAATTCCCAAGGGTGTGTCCAGGGCCTCGGCAATATTCACGTCCTCGTGATCTCTCACCTGGCTTAGGCCTCTGTGGCCGGCCAACAAACCCACACCCTCAATCCACAGGTGCATTAGCGGCACTGTCAGATTTCCACTCCTGAATTCACCGGTGCAGGTTTTTTAGTGGATAGTACCTTCGGGTGAGGCCCACAGTCCCCCTCTGTGCCAACCCAGCATATGGGGCTCTGTAAATGGATTTTTCCTCCACTTGAAAAAAAAAAAAAAAACCTAAGTTGTATGTAAGTACTGCATTTAGCAAATTCATTGGTTTCCTTTTTTATGAAGCAGTAGCTTGAAATATTATGTAATGATGCCGTATGTTTGCAAGTTATAATCACAATGTTATGCATTTATTTATGTTTATTAAAGAATATTCTAACAAGTAACAGTTTCTGTTTTCTTGAAATTCACATAAGTGAACTAATTAACTGAAACAACACTTCCATGCCAAACTATCAGTTCTTGTTAAATTCATTAAACATAAAAGATACCTTCAAGTGCTAATATTGAACCAGGAACCTTCAGCACTGTTGCACTATGAGAGCAAGTCACTTCACGCAAAGCAGTGTAATGCAGTTATTTTGACTAACATTGATACAGTGGACAGTGTTTATGGCATAGCCTGTAAAATGCTGGGACTGCATAATTTCTCAATCTGCATGACGAGAAGACTCACACGCTACAATAAAAGGAAATTTCAACATTTAAAATGCAAAAATACTAAAGGTTTATGACAAACTTGAATATCACCGAGTATTGAGGTACCATCTAATGCTGCTTGCATTTGGTTCTGGTAAAGCATGCAAACAAATTGAGTATTTCAAATCCAAGTTCTAAAGAGAGAAATAAAAAATGTATATTTACACCATGCACAGATGCCAAAGCAAGATTGCCCTTATACCTTTTGCTGTGAAGCTACCATACTGTGATTGTGAAGGCTCATAAGTGTGGGCCAGCACGCTGCTGTCTGCAAAATAATACAGCATATGCACATATTTACACTACAGTTACAGCACATTAGTGTCAATTATTTACTAGAAGGCTATTCAAATATATGGTAACCCATTCACAGCCTCTCTCCCCTGATTTGCACCATCAGAGGCACAGTTAAATTCTTACAGTAGATGTTCAGGCAGCAATTATCATCATTAGTTGCACAATGAGGTCACAAATCAACACTTCTGTCACAAACACCTTTCATATTTTAATTTTACTTACTAGGTTAAGTTACTTTTGGACAATTGTTGCAACGACAACTGATGCCATCAACAGATTCAATAGAAACATAACTGATAAACTTGTGAAGAAACACCAACAGCTGAAGGGACTGAAGAACACCACAAAAAGGATCAAATGAAGGGGGGGGGGGGGGGGGGGGGAGGGGGGGGGAAATCCAGATTTATGTTCCACTCCAAGACTTTCAATACATTTAACAAATTATTTCAAGCACACAGCTCCATACAACAAGAATAACCTTGGGAACTTATTGAACCGTCCCTTAAAGCACGCCATAACAAATCAGGAATCTAGCAAATAAATTGTGAAAACTGTAATCAGATATACTGAGTTGAATGAAAACTGGCTCCTTTATTACAGACACAGTTGAAACAAGTACATAATTTTTCAATGTAGTCTCCCTGCTTTTTAATACATTTCTGCCACCAGGTCAGGAGGGCACTGTGTCAGTTGCCTTGTTGCCACCTAAGTCCGAGGGCGCAATGTTGGGGGAAGCACTCCAGATGTAAGTCTTGATAGATGCCAAGGTTGCATGAGCCATATGAGGTCCTGCATTGTCATGCTGGAGGAGTCTGCAGCACTTTGTTTCAGAATGTCATGCATCAATTCACTATAGAGGGCACTGGTCACCGTCTTGCTCTTTTCCATGTAATGCTCCACTATAGGACCCTTGTGGTTCCAGAACAAGGTCAGCATCACATTTTGTGCTGATGGCTGGCTGAGGAACTTCGGCTTTGGCAATTACAGGTGTCGCCATTCCATACTGGAGTGTGCTTGGTCTCTGGTTGGTAGTCATGGACCCAGGACTTGTCTCCAGTCACAATGTGCTTAAAAAAATGTCACCTTTAAGTTTGTAGTGGCGCAGCAGTTCTTGGCAGACATCGACTCACCTCTCCTTCATTTTGGGAGTCAGCTGACGAGGTACCCATCTTGTAGCCACTTGCCAGTACTTCAACTCACCATGGACAATATGGTGAGCAGAACCATGACTGACCTGTAATTGCACTGCAATGTCATCGATGGTGACCTATCTATCCTGCAGAATCATCTGCTCTGCCTCGGTGCATCTGCCGAACTTGTGCCGCTGTTGAATTTCATGTGTGTGATAAACATGCAGCCTCCTACTGTGCCAAATGTGCCAATGGATTTCTATTGGTTTCGTGCCTTCACTGTGTAGGAAACAGATCACTTTGAAACTCCCGTATCATGCTGTTAGATCACACGGGGTCGCAGGATCAATGCCAATTGATGTTCACATGCATGCATACCGGGTCTGATCATAGAAGAACTATGCTACGCAGAGAGAGGCAGTGTTAGGAAGCACTGTGTGATGAGAATGCTGCAAACTTGGACAGAGAGTTACTGCTAGTCTGTGATCCTGTGGTTGTTACGAATCATTTGAGTTTACGTAAAAAGAGCTGTTTGTGTTAGTTATTATTTGAGACCACCATACACATTTAAATAATGGAAATAAAGGCAATAAAAGTAATGGATCAAACAAAGAGAAAGCTACAAACCAAGCTTAAGAACAACTAACAAATGTAAACAGATAAATCAGCAGCAGCTCGTCACTTCTGCTCCACCAACATGTCACAAAAGGAAAATTAAACTTAGAACAGGCAAAAAACAATGTACAACTTCATGTATGGGAAAAAATATAAGTAAAAATACACACAACATGATGAATTTTGAAATACCACCAGTTGATATCATTAAGTTTACAATTCCACAGAGGGCAGCACCATCAGCAGTTTAAAGAAAGATTCCTGCCTTGATATAAGTAGACATACAGCAGGTGATGGAGGCAGTTGCCGTTGAAACAACTGTCCTAAAATAACACAACCTAGTAAGTGAAACTAAAGTACAATCATCCTACTCAGACATTTTAACCAATTCTTCTAGAATGTTTCTTGTCTAACATCAAATCCAAAGCTTCAAGTTTATTAATGAATACATATATAGTTTTTCTTGTATGTAGTACTGTGCTGCGAACATGGCAAGCAGATTTGCAAACTCTACAAACAAAGAGGCATTCTACCACATAAGAGGGGACTGGACTGATGCACCAATAACAGTGAAACGTGGTGAGGGAAGGAGGAGGAGAGAAAGGTCGCCAAAGGATTACCATATAACAACCCTATAGTAGAGAACTGTCAGCACATTCAAATACAGTATATAAAAGCCAGCTCAACTGTCAACAGGCATAGCAATGCTCATTAAATACAGTCTTCCATATATTGTGTGTCTATAGCACTTCCCAGTTAATACACGCAGCTGTTTTAAGTCACATACTCACTAAAGAAGATGCTGAAATGCTTGCCTTGTGATATTACTGATTACTTTTCTTACTTCTCTTTGACAAATTTAATTGATCTTTTACATGCCAGTAAAGTACACTTAAATACCATTGGTAAGGGGCAGGTTTGAACTTGCAACCTTGCAATCAAGATTGACTACTCCTTGGGAGGAAAACTCGCTGCAGGATGTCCCTCTCACCAGAGAAACAACCATGTCAACACCAGTCGACAACTTGCTAATAATGCCTTCAAGGGTTAAATGCATTGGAATATTTTCATATATTTTGTTCTGTCAATTGCCAGAATCATACCAGCACCTGTGTGCCTGAGTTTCTTCCTGCAGGAGTTCTTTTACACACCAGTAAATCTATTGATATTCAACTGTTGGTTTTAAGCACATTTAAAAACCATTGGTCTGGGCTTGGGATCAGTAAGCCAGCATCTAACCACTGAGCCACCCAGACCAACTAAATTCAAGGTATATGAAGCTATGGAGTATCTTAGTTCATTCACTGTGTATCAGTTTTTTAATGATTGCAGTACTTCATGCTGTTAATTCCAATCACTTTTCAAATTATTGTTTTATACACTATCTTTTAATGATTTCCAAGGATTAATAGTCACATCTTGTGACAGTACGAGCAGTTTCTGTACAGACATACAAATCATAAACAAGCATTCCTTTTGTAGAAATCATATATATTTTATTATTTGGTATTTCTGCTACTCTTATGTATTTGCTTACCATTGACATATTCCTGTATTACACCAGGCTTTTCCAACTCAAGGACTTAGTACTAGGTGCGCCAGTATTGCACTGCCTCATGTAGTGACCACTACGATTGCATATCTATGTCAGAGAGTAACATTCTTTCTCTCAACATGGAGGTGGTGTTACATATGATATACCAGATAGCACAGCAGTTATTACAGTTTCTCCTTCATTACAAAATGTTCTTTAATTCTTCATGGGAACACTTGTATTTTGTTGTCAATACTGAAGGTAAAGGCCAATGCTTAATGTATCAAAGAAAAAGCACCATCAAATTTCCAAACAGAGCTGTTAAAACTAGAGTGCGACACAACCTAACAGACAGGTACTACCACTGCAGCGGTCATTTAATTAAGTTTTACATGCACTTGCTTTAAAATTTGTGTTAATGTTATTTTATGATGTGTTATGCATACTAACAGATGTTTTCAATCATGAATTTAAAGAAAAGTAGAAGCAAGATTTCTGTCTGATGGTGCCTTATAGGCAGTACTGTCAATTTCTACCACCAAATCTATTGTACCAAATATTGGTAAATTAGTTGTGGCAAAACAGTTTCAAAAATTACAAGGGTAACACAAATATGTGTAAAGAATAAATGGTGTATTGTGTGTTCACAAAATTGTCATTAATAATTGTTTTGGTAAGCTGCACGCTGACTTGACGACCTGTCAATGCAACATTCATCCCACAGCAGGTGCTTTGACTACCGTTATCACAATATCTTCTTGTTGCTGTCTCCGGTGCCCAGCTCAGAATTGGTGCTACTCCTGGTGCCAGCCACAACCCTGGCCTATATTATACCATATTCAATTGCAATAAAATTGAACTTCACATGCTGGTCCAATTGCAGACCACTTCCCTCCCACCTGTTGCCAAGCACAACTCCATCTCAGTTGCCAAGACACAATATATACATGACCCAATATTCAACAGGTCTATTTCAAAGCAATAAACTAACAAAATTACCAACATCTTGCATATTTGTCTGTATAGACAGATTTTAGAACATCCATGTTCACTTATATGCCCATTATGAGAATGAGTATCTTGCAGGATGCATCCTTGTCAAATACAGAACAAACGAATGTGCTATTCCAAATCAAATGTAATAATGAGGTTAAGTTACTCATAATTTGCATTTTTGTAATGTTAATTTGAAATACTGTATTTGGGATGCCGAAAGTTCAATTTCCTACACACATACATACATACCCTAACAATCAGGGCTATTCTGTAACTTTCTGGTTAACAACATTGTCACTAATGAATGAACGTTGTGAACAGTGATGCAGCACTTTTGCTTCACTTACACTGTAAATTAACAGGACATGTTTCAAAAGCTTTCATTTCAATCTGCGGCAGTGGCAACCAGAGGAAAGAAGACACCAACAATGCCAGTCAATCTATAGTGGATGATGCAAGGAAACATGTCTCGTTAATTTACAGTGCAAGTGAAGCAAAAGTGTTTCAACACTCGATTTGCAACATATGACCATTAGAAGCTGCATTCACTGTTAAAATTGATTTAAGACTGTTATTGTTTAAGAATAACAGCACAGCCAGTAGTAGTAATATTGCAACAATCTCTGCTCTTGCTATTATAAACCACCATTTTCTTCCTCTCACCAACATGTTAGAATATTACAAAATACCAAATAGTACATGGCAATGTTAGCTAGTAACTTTAACCACATGTTACAGAATAGGTGTCATACTCCAAGTAATTCTAACATTTTATGCACTTAATAACAGCTTCTCAGGTTACCAGCCATGCGATGTTGATAAGGTTGTTTGAGCTTTCAGCCATCTTCAGGAAGTGATGCATTTATTTCCCCTGCCTGGGCAGCGAGCAGAAGGGCGGTGCTACTTGACGCTGTCCAATGGGGAACCGGTGCTGGTCGCATCACTTCCCAAATATGGCCGAAGGCTTGAGCAACTTTATTAACATCACACGGCTAATAAGCCAAGAAGCTCTTATTAATAATCATTGCCATGAAAGCTACAAATCCTACATTTTATGCACTATAAGTTAGCTAAGCCCCTTACAAGCGGTCATATCAATATAAGACACTTCATTACCAACTGGGGACATGTTAGATACCAAATTGTAAGCATCAATTACTCTGCACATTACAAAATTAGTAGAAGTACAGGAAAGATCTATGTACAAAAAGTGCCAGAGTAGAACTTTTGTGAGTAAATGTATATACACAGACATTGTGCTACAGAAACACATCAAGAACTAAGGAAAGAGATTCAATAAAAAAGTACACATCACTGAAAGTTACAGCATTAACAAATAGACATAAGACGATCTATGTCTGTTTCCTTCTGAGCAGCATTTTACACTCCCAGTTTAAAGGTGTTCCTTCCTAAACCACAGGGTCTTTTATAACTAACAAATAATGCAAATAAAGTTAACTCACATTTTTAAAAAAAAATACTAGGACATCTCAAAATATAGTATCTTGATATGAAAATTGCATAAAAAAGAAACAGCATTTTCAGCCATTACTGAACAGGGTGCAACGTAAACAACATATTTTTTTCATTTTTTATAGATTTAGTTACATGAACAATTTCATTTGTTTAACACAAAGGGTTTGGTTGCTATGGGAACAGCTTAATTGTTGGCTTGATTAACAATTTTCTGCACAACTGCAGTAACAAATGAAATGTTAATCAGTCAACGAGTTGTTCCTGATTACAATGTGCCATTGAACCATTTATTTTATTATCATGACATGAATCATGCGTCAGTTGATCAATGAGCATCACCAAATTTCAGCATACAACAAGTTGTGACACTTTCATTTTTCATTGCCCTTCTATCTGTTACAACCAAGTTATATATAGAAAAAAATCTCTCATCAGCAATTGATACTGATAACCAAAGACATTGAAGGGACTTTTCATAGAAAAGGTAGCAACATTCACCTTTTGTTTTGAGTGCTAAGAGTGCTGTATCAAATTTGTTACTATGGCCCAACTGTTCAACAATGGCACAAAGTTCTCTGTGCTTAAAGTTTATTGTGGCGGCTTTAATAACACGGAATGTGACCTTATGAGATAACCTTTTATTGTAGCCTCACTGATTGCATATACTCGTACTTTCAGTAATATCACTAATGAATTATGTTTATTAGAAACCATACAATATAGTATTGTAGCAACACTGGCACTGTTTAATGGCAGTAATTTTGACCTGTTGATGTTACTCTGTTTACATTGCAAGCATCTTGGTATTGGTGATGTTTTCTTTATGCGACTGTACCTCTCAAAGCCTGTGACGTATATGTTTAGCAACTCATACCATGGCTCACTACTACAATGTTAATTTTGACACTTACTTCTGTTTCAGAGAGATACTAGTGTATGGTTCTATGTTAATCACTGTTTACATTTACTACCAAACATTCAAACAGTGATTCCTGAGTATCCTCGAAAAACAGCAGTTGCAACCTTCAGGTTGATTACAGGACATGATTGTCTGGCAAAACATTTAAACAGAATTGGGATATATTCTTCACCACTCTGTCCTCTATGTGATCTGCAAGAGGAAATGGATCGAGACCACCTTCAAATATGCCCGGCCACTTCTAGTGCCCCATCCATCAGTGAAAAATATTGGAGAGCAAGAGGATTAATGACTTCATTGTCAGAAATCCAGCATTAGCTAACAACAACATTTGCTCTTTTATATCCTTTAATTTCATCAGATGCATTTTTAACCAGATGATTCAATTTCTTTTAATTTTGCTGTTTCCTAATCCAGTAAGGCAAATGAGATACTTTGCATTGCTTCCAATACATTTAGTTTCTAGGGAGCCTCTTAATATATTTCTAAAGTAGTTTTCTCTAACTTTTTAACTTGTAACATTTCAAATACCCCCATCAAGTGGAGAGAGATTAGCAACCAAATCTTTTGTATCAAATTATTCATGCAAGTAAATAACATAACTATTTTAAAAAAACAAATGAAAAAATATGTTCCCATTTAAAATTTGTGGCTGAAAATTACATTTATTTTGTTGTAACATTTTCCTTTCAAAGTATTAAATTTGATGTTACTGAGCATTTTTTTTAAAAAAATGAGTAAATTTTAGTTTTATCTGCATTTAGTATATACACCTGAAGCTATTAACAGTGAAGTAATATAACCCCCTGATGTTCTAATGTTTACACCTCATATTTAGATAAGTGAAGCTGCATTGTTTAGAAGTACCCTGTATCACTCTGTGTGACTAGAATTGTTTACAGAAAACATATTTGTAGAGGGTAAACATTCAGTACACATCCATCATCATTTGTTCATTCTATTATCCTCAAGGATAGCAATGGTTGTTAGTTAAAGTTAAGGTAACATTTAATTAGATTATTCATAACTGTTGTAAGTAACACGGAGTCAAATATAACACTATCTCCACTAACATTTGCTTACATGTAACACATATACCACAGGGTTGAAGGGAGGTCATTACAACCAGTGGTAGATATCGGTATTTGGAGCACATTTTCTATCTTATGTTTTTGTCTCTGACTATTTCCTATGGAGATATTTTAGTTTTGTTAAAAACAAGCTGGCAACACTGCAGAATGTGTGGGTGTCACTTTCCCTAGCTCAGTACATAAACAAACTTCCAAACGGTATGGCTTGAAAACATAAATAAATACCATGCCTTGTCCTTCTGTGTTTACGTGCATGTGTAAGCCAATCACAAGCGTTAGCTTCCAAAACACAAGGCAGTAGTAAAAGTGTTTACATCCACAAACTAGGTCAATTCCCTGACCAACCCCAATGCAACATGTTATATGCCTGAGAATCTGAACGTAGTATTCCTTCACATCTTTTAAGTGATTAATTATTTTGAAACCCTGTGTGATGTCTCATAATTACTACCAGAGGTATTTCAGAAAGAAGTTACTCTACGCATTTTACAAGTAACACACTGTTATCTTCGTACATTCTTGTGGAATCACGCATCCAATTTGGATAAAAAACCATTTATTCTTTTGAAATCGGCTGACAGAAGAACAAAATGCCATTCAACTTTTTTGTTTGTAATGCTTCTATGAAGCACATATTAGAAGGAATGTAATGACTACCCTTTCACCCTGTATTTGGTAAATGTCCACATATGTACAACATGTAAGTAAATAAAGCACTAATTTAAACTCCATATTACTCAGAAAGTTATGGTTTTGCTTCACTGAGCACCACTTCCAGATTTGTTATTTATCATTTAGATTATCCATGTTTAAAAGGTGATTATAAAAATTGAAAGATGATTTTAAACAATGTGCATGCGATTTTATTTTTAAGTAATAAGCAAGATGGGATTAAGTTGAAATTTTGAGTGTTGGTAGTATGGGAGGGCGGGCGGGCAGAAAGCAGTTAGGTTGTTAGACCTGCTACCTCTAGGATGGTAGAATGTTAGGCTGCTGTCAGACTTCTGCAGTTCCTCACCAAGCCCAAAAATGGAATTAAAATCCACATTAAAAATGTCGCCCAACTCAGCATCTAGCAGAAACAAAACAAACAAGAGAAATGTTACTTTAAGAGAAATTAAAAAAAAAGAAGAATCTACCATAGAAGGAAATGAGGAAAATAAGATAGAAACATGTAAGGAAATGGAAACTTAATAATACACAGCAAACAAAAGTAACAAATTGTACTGAGATATTGTTTAGGCCTGTTCATGCACTGCAGGACAGTCATATGACAACTTAACAAATAAACAAATGCTCTTCTATACCTAAAATAAACTGTGATTTTCCACAATCCATAGTAGTATGGTAATAGGTTTTACACTAGACCCTGAATTATCCACTCAGCTCATTCACCTTCACCATGTTTTTATTCTCTCTACTACACATGCCAAGTATCCGATTCCAACCAAAAATTCAGTACCAAGATTTCACCAGAAGCAAATGTTTTGAAACTCCCTAATAACTAAAAAAGAAAGGATCGTGTGTGTGCACGTGTCTGTGAACAGTATAATGATGGCAGCACTTACCATCAAAACAATTGTTATAAAATAACATAACCTAGTAAGTGAAAATAAACTGCAATCATCTCACTTATAAATGATAACCAGTTAAATATAATTTCACTGTTTTAAACACTTCCATAAATGATGAAATACAAAAGTTTAACTATTTGTTGAGTTTGACTGAACACTGAATATAGTATTTAACTTCAGTATCACCCAAGTATATGACAAAGATTTTCAATAAAGTCCCCCCACCCCAAACTATACTATACATAAAATATTTTGGAAATATTCATTTTCTCAAAAAGAGCTCTAATTATTATGTACTGATGCCAACACACTTATTGCTGGTGCTTTTAAACACACAAGCATGTGTGAGCAATGTTTGAGAGGTAAAATCAGAACTGAACAATCCAATGCCATAGCCGGGATTTGAACCACAAACCTACCACTTCATGCGTGGCTGCTCTAACCACTGAGCTACTGTGACAACTTGCCAGTATCATATTGAATTCTCTAATTGATTCATATTTTTCCCCATAAACCACAAAGGGAATCTCACAACAGAGATAAATATACCTTAGTGCAGCGTATTTTTATTTGTAAAACTTATTATAAATATGAATCTGCACGTCATGTTCGCATAGAGTATATTCAGAATTCCCTGGTGAAGTCCCCCCGTCCAGACGTGGAATTCACAACATTGTGAGCAAATTCGAAAGCAGTGGTTCTATGGCAAACAAAAAACCCAAGCGTAAACATACAGTTTTAACAGAAGAAAAACTTGACGAAATAGGCGCAAGTCTTGAACGTACATCAACAAAATCACTCCCAAAATTAGCACAACAGGTGGGGGTTTCAGTGACTTCTTCACACACAACAAAATTATTAAAACTGAAACCTTATAAATGTACACGTGTCCAGTGCTTAAAACAAGGCAATCCCATGGTACCAATGCGTTATTGTTAATGGTTTCTTTCATCAGTGAACGATGGTTTAATCACTCCATAGCTTCTGTTCTTTTCAGATGAGGCGTGGTTTCATCTAAATGGTCATGTGAACACTCAAAACAGTCGGTACTGGGCATCTCAAAATCAACATCGCATTCAAGATATCCCTCATTATGATCAGAAAGTTGGAGTTTGGTGTGCTGTTAGCGCTAGATGCATAATTGGTCCAATATTTTACGACCAGACTGTAAATACAGAGAGGTACCGAAATGACATTTTGAACCCATTTTTTCATGAACTGACAGAAGAAGAGAAACCATATGGCTGGTTTCAACAAGATTCTGCTACTGCTCATACAGCCGAGAACTCCATGGATAAAATTAGGGAAGTGTTTGAAGATAGAGTGATTAGTCCTGGTGTATGCCCTCTCGCTCCCCCTATCTAACAGTGTGTGGGGTAACCTGAAAGACAAAGTTTACGAGAAAAATTCTCACACATTGGAAGACCTAAAACAAAATACTAGAAATGAAATCAGAGACATTATAGTGGCCCAACTTAATTGTGTGAATCAGAATGTGTTTTCCCGATATAATGCTTGTATAGCACAGGAGAGACGACATTTCCAGCATTTTCTATAAGGTAAGGTTTTTATACATGTTTTACGTTCGGCTTGTTAGTAGCGGCAAATCCGGCTGCGGCAGCTTCAAACTTGCACAGGCAAAAGGCCGTGCAGCGGTGAAGAACCAATTCGAAAGCCCTGTATTACATATTTCCTTATAGGTACATTAGGAAATGGGAAATACAGTAGGTTTAAGTGATAGTCAAATGTATTAAGAGTAGGTTTGTATGTGATGACTTTGAAAATTAATTCTATTTGCATGATTAGAAGGAAAACAAATGAGAATTTGAGAAATGTAACCTTTGAAAATTTCAAATCTATAATAAGCAATATCTATAATTAATGCAACAAAAAATGTATTAAACATAAACTGTGCATTTTAACAAGATCTACATTTTTTCTCTTTCTGCTACATATAGTAGTTGAAAATATTGTATTCCACCCAAAAATTCAATGTCGAGATTTCACCAGAAACATATGTTTTGAGGCCCCCCGAATCCAGAAAAAGCATTTTTAGAAAAAGGTCTGTGTGTATGTGTGGCTGTGTGCGCATGTGTGTGCAACAGTATAACTTAAAAACGAAATTATCATGACACAACCACGTGTGTGTGTCTGTGTGCGAGTGCGCATGCGCTTGTGTGTGTGTGTGTGTGTGTGTGTGTGTGTGTGTGTGTGTGTACTGTGTAACGAAGCCTGTGAACGATATCACATAGAACTATGCAGTAAAAGACTGAAATCTATAAATGAATATGCAAAAATGTTACATAACTGTAGGTGGCTAGTTGGCTGCAATTTTATTAAATAAAAAAAAAAAAAATGAAAAGTCGGTTAAAAATCAAAGTTAGTATTTAAGTTTAATGTTTTTCAAGGATGCGGCACAAAGATTTTCAAGAAAATTGCTCCACTCAAAACTATCCTTTACATACAACATTTTTTTTCTCTAAAATTGTTCTAACGATTTTGATTAAAATGCCATAGGATTGAGATATTTTACGGCAAACAAAATGTAAATATATTATTTTGCATTTTCTGACTATAGTCTATGAGTCCTGTGTACTCTGGATGACTTTTGCATAACTGGTAAACCGTAAGAGATAGACCAAATCTTACTATACAAAAAATATAGATCTTAAAATATACAATTCATGTCCAAATGAAGATTTTTGTGGAGTGAAATCTCAACTAACACGGAGAAGATGTAGGAGTAACAGTTTGTAGGAATGGTTAGTACAAGACTGAGTAGAGAAAGTCATGTGAGTGCAACACATCACATTTTGTGTGTAGTAATACAGAGGGACCCCAAAACATCCAAACCAATGCATGCTGTTTTTGCACTGTGCATGAGGAAACATGATAATGCAGCTGCTGTACACATGGTCACGTAGTTGACTTATTTTTCTCTGCTCTGAAAGTGCAGTATTGAGCTGACATGATAACGTGTAGTTGAGTTTTACCAGTGTGCTTTATTATTTTATCCTGTACTTAGTCACAAAGTGCATTATAGCTCAGCATTTGTTTTCTACTGCACAGTGTGTATTTATCTATGATTCATGTATGTTAGACTGCCTCCGTGGCGCAGTTGGTAGCACGCTTGCCTCTGGCGCGGAGGACCCGGGTTCGATCCCCGGTACCAGCATCTGGTACGGGCTGCACTCAGCCTCGTTAGCTCCCGGGGGGACCAATTGAGGAGCTACTTAATGGAGAAGTAGCGGCCCCAGGTCTAGAAGACTGCACAACTGGCCGGGAGGGCTCGGGGCACTGACCACGTCCCACCTTCCAGTACTGCACCTCACCAATGACGCCTGTAGTGGGCAGAGTGGGGGACGCAGCGGCTGGGCGGTAGGCCTTGGCCCTTCGTGGGCTGTCGCGACGGGGTTTAGTCATATATGTTAACTCAGTCAGCTCGCCAAGTGAAAGTGCGATTTGCAGAAAGATTTCCAGGTGACCTGTGATTTTATCTCTGGGATAACTTAAAGAATAGTGTACAAGACAAACCCACACACCCTGGAAGAATTAAAATAAAATATCCGTTCAGGAAATTGCCAGCATTTCTCAATGTGAACTACGGCGAGTGATGGATAGTTTCCTAACAGATGCCAAAAATGTATGGACAAAACAGTGGCTGTTTCAGTATCTCCTTTAATAAAACTAGTAAGTAAAGCCTTTAAAAGCAGCTTTAAAATGTTTTATGGTTTCATCCGCGTTGTTCTGAGACAGCGGCAGTCAGCAACGAGCACCAAGGACAGGTACAAGCACAACACAGCGCAGCCGGTTCACAGTCTTTTGGACCAGCCGTTATTTTGTGTATCTCTTATGGTTTACCAGTTATACAAAAGTCATTCAGAATGAAGAGAACTCTCGAGACTATTTACAGAAAATTCAACATATACATTTCATTTGTCATGAAAATATCTTAAATACAGGTATTTTAATAAGAATCACTGGAGTAAAACTTTTTCTATGTAAAGGGTAGTTTAGGATGGGGAGATGTTTTTGAAAATCTTTGTGTTGCATCCTTGGAAGATGCTGAATTTAAGTTTCAAGTTTGGTATTCAGCCAACTGTTTTTGGGTTAAGCTGTTCACAGACACTCACATGACTTTCTCTACTCTTATAATTAACTATTCCTACAAACTCTTATTCCCATATCTTCTTCATGTTAGTTGAGATAAACATTTGCAGAAATTATCTTATTGCTTATTTCCTTGTAAGTACAAGGGGAATATTAGAATACAGTAGGCTTTGTGCGATAGTCAAATCTTTTAAAGCTTTTGAGATCCCGTTCTCATTGCACAGTTAACATACAAAACAAAAAAAAAATGAACAATGATGTTGCATTTGACAAAAGTTTAAATTTTCTGAAACTAACGCAAATAACAAGGAATATCTCTGAAATGGTTCACTCTACAAAAAAATTTATTCAGACATAAATTGTGTGTTTTAGCAAGATCTACATTTTTTGTACACTAAGATTTTGTCCATCTCTTACGGTTTACCAGTTATGCAAAAGTCATCCAGAGTAAACAGGACTACATAGGCTGTAGTCAGAAAATTCAAAATATACATTTCATTTGTCATAAAAGTATCTTAAACATGTCATTTTAATCAAAATTGTTAGAACCATTTTCAAAAAATCAAAATTTTCCAAAACATTTTCATGTAAAGGTAGCTTAGGATGAAGCAACTTTCTTCAAAATCTTCGTGTTGCATCCTTGAAAGAGATTAAATTTAAATACCAACTTTGGTTTTTAACCAGTTTTTCATTTTTGAAAAAAAAAATTGTTTAACGATGCTGTCAATTGCCAGGATCACATCAGCATCACCAGTATTTTGTCCCGCAGGAGTTCTTTTACATGCTAGTAAATCTACTGACATGAAGCGTTCGTTTTCAAGCACACTTAAAAACCATTGGTCTAGACCGGATTTGAACCTGTGACCTAGGGATCAGTAGGCCAGCGTCTAACCAAATGAGCCACCTATCCGACTTTCGTTTTTGAGTTATGCTGTTCACAGACTGATAGACACATGCACATACACAGACCATTGTCTATAAACGCCTTTTTTGCATTCAGGGGGCCTCAAAACATACATTTCCGGTGAAATCTCGACATCGAATTTTTTGATGAAATACATAAGTAAAATACCTTCTTTTGGGTTCAACAAGTGTCAAAACATGTATTTCTAGTAAAATCTTGGTATTGAATTTTTGGATAAATGTGAGGTGCGTTCAAGTTATAACACCTATTTTTCAGGACTGGGACCAGATAGGAACTTCTGGTTTGTGGACTCTTTGTGAATGCGTGACAGAGATGGCAGCGATGAGAGTTAGGACTGTATTGCAAGAACAGCGTGTAGCACCTATTGAATTTTTATTGCCAGTTGAGTGAGGCATGGATGTGTTCAACATCGCGTGACAACAAACCAAGCCAGTCACGACCTGACGACATGATCCAGCGAGTGGAGAGGGTTGTTTTGGAAATTGCCATTTCCGTGGGATCTATGCACACAATCGTGCATGAAGATCTGAAAAGGCACGTGGGTGCCACAAATGCTGACAAGGCTGCACGCGTGGCGATGTTGACGGCATGAATGGAACTTTCTTTCAATTGATTGTGACAATGGATGAGACGTAGATGCCCTTTTTCAAACCTGAAACGAAGCGCCAGTCAGCTCAATGGAAGCACACAGACTCACCGCCACCAAAGCGCCAGTGCTGACAAAATGATGGACAGCAGTGGTGTAATCCTTACTCATTGCATTCCAAAGGGCACACTCCTCCCAGCATGGCGTGAAAAGGTTGGACGTGTGCTCTTTGGTCAAGACAACACAACAGCGCATTGGGCGAACGCGATGCTGCTCATACTCAATATTCACATAATCTAGCTCCTAACGACTTTTGGCTGTTTCCCCCGAGGAAAGGCACTCTCCGTAGTCCTGCCGCTATTGCCTCAGCGATTTTCCTGTGGTCAAAGCACACTCCTAAAGAAGCATTCGCAGAGGCCATGGAATCATGGCGTCGACGTTGTGAAAAATGTATATGGCTAGAGGCAGAATATGTTGAGAAGTGACACTAGATTCACATTTTTCTTGTGATCACTTTGTCAGAAAAAAAATAGGTGTTATCACTTGAACGCACCTCATACAATAATTGCACTACTTACTGCCAGTGCAAGTTATTTTAAAACAAAATGCTCGGCTAATAATGGTAGTGTTGTTGTGCCTGTAATGTTGACGTAAGTAACACTGTACAGCCCTGTCACGTGGACAGACAACAGAATACTGTACAGTCCTGCCACATGGACAGCAATCACCTTTATTGCCATTCTTCAACAACAAATGTAACAAGACTCTTGTGTTTAGCAAACTTTTGTGTAATTGCTTATTAAATTAAGAGATTAATTATCTTTCATTTTCTACCAACCATCAACAATGGTAAAGGAATAAAACTGTAATGAGGAGCAGGAAAATTAACTATTTGGGACAGTGAATGAAAAGAAGTTGTTTGCTAAAAGGTGCACTGGAAGAAATAGTGAATGGCAAAAAGGATTTGGGACAGAAGACACATGATAGGTGATTCTAATAAATAAAGAGAGAGTGTGAAGAATATGATTACAAAGGAGTGTATCTGTTAACTTTACGACTATATCTTCCCTGGCCTTACTTTAGGTTGCAATGTAAACAAAGTATAAAGTTATATTCCCTCACAGCCTCTAAGGTGTCACTTAACAAGCATGTTATATGAACTGTCACGGTCACATGAGAGCTCTGTATTGCATAGGAGCACCATCTGGTAGCTTTTACGTACAGCCACAGAAGTGAAGTAATCAATATTTTCTATCCTATTTTTTAAAATAAGGAACAACTCTATTATTGTTGTGTTAACACTTTGTAGATATGCTTAAAACAACTCTGTTTTTATCATTCTATAATGATTTTCCTTGGCAATGCTCTATATACTTCATGATAGATGCCATTTTTAAACAAACTATGTTATCTTCCTTCAATTTTTTCTATGGCTGTGTGCACATGCCTTTTGTGTTACAATTAAATGCTTTTAATGTGCAGGGGCTTTGTTTGTGGCATAAGTTAAGAAACTTTCATTTCCAGAAAAGGTATCGGTAATTAAGACTATATAAGCAGACTGGCTTGTGCACTGGAGTTGGAACAATGAGACACAAAGAGAAAGTTGGGTGCTGCAGCATGTCAAGGAGGCAGAAACACAAGGTTACAATACAACACAACAGTTGTGAACTGTGGTTCTCTATATGCAACAAGTCACTTTTGTAATAGTGTCAGTGCTTCATTAACAGTTTTAAAAGAAATAAAGTGACATAGAAACTAACTTGTATTTTGTTGCATATGCCTGCAATTTTGCTTCAGACATTAACATTTTATTTGGCTTTACAAACTCATCAAAACAAAAGGAATATAGAATTTTGAGAACATGCCCAATTGTGAATATAAAAGAATTTAAATTTATCTTAGTACAATTTGTTAATAAGTACAATACAAAAACACAAGTCAAGGCAGTACACTACAAAAGAAAAGTCAAGAAAACAAGTATTAGATAACAAAGATAATAAAAGATTGTGTACAAAGTTAAGAGCATAACTTACGCTAAACTGAAAAAGCAGAATTACTCCTAGGCATTAATGCTGGATAGTTTAAGGAGAATAATGTGTTAATCAAATAGATATATTAATATTTTACAATAGTAGATTTTTTACAAAGCATGTAATTCTCTTCAGTTTCTGAAATAAAAAACTACAATTGCATCAAATGATAAACCTATTCAATCTTATGTAATTCTGCAACATTACTATTATTCAAATAGCAACGCAGTGCTAATGCAATATGGCTGAATTCTATTATACTTACACACAATTACCACAGTATACTTATTAGGTCCTTATATAAGATATATCTTTACTGGTGTCAAATATTTCAGCAATAAACTCCCAATGTCATAACAGTTACTCTGAGGGATACATACCTAATCCAACAGTTTGTATCAAGCAGAGAATGTCGAATGTAAGAAGCGACAAATATAAGAGCCTGCAATACCATACTACATTAAAAAACACCCTGGAGAATTTTCAAGTACAAGAGCCATTCCATAAGTCCTGGCAACTATGAGATAATGTTTGATAATGCGACAACAGGGGAAATACACACTATGTATTGCATTGTGGATCGCAATAACAACAGAAAATAGGGATAGAGGACACACAATGGAACTCTGCATAAATTTATTGTGCACGAGTGCAAATGGAATGAATATCAATGAGTTTAACATCCATGACACTGTTTCAATGCATTCGCTGTCCCAGGGCAAGGGCCAGAGTGTCACTTGTTGCTGATATACCATTAGGATATCTGCCCTGGGCAATGTCCTACTCTCAAAGCCAGCAACTCACAATTACAATACAAGAGGAAAACAGGACCTGATAATCCGAATACATAGACTATATAGGCAGTAAATTATTCACTTACCAATAAACTTTCATAATAATACTATATTCCCCAAGTTTAACACACATTAACCAAATTCCTTATTAATAAAGTGTATTACGGTATTGATGAGTTCCTAAATAACAAAATAGTATTTCAGTAGCTTCACTCTTTGGCATTGTCTTACCTGCATGTATGTGGATGATCTGACAAGTTCCCACTGGGTGCTTCTATATGTATTGTATCTATACTCTGTGCATAAGAGGTTAAAGGAGACGTAAACAAAGCACCGGTTTGTTTCACTCTGTGGCCTCATGCATTCGCAATGATGGAACACAGTTACTGCTAGGCGTAAGTATAATATGCATTTTACACCACTAAAAGGATATATTTACTCGATCTAAATAACATGCAGCACATGGAAATTAACTGTTACTTACATCATCTCTGTCCACAATAATACTTTTTTGTTTTCTGCTCACTAATTCGAAACCAATCTCTAGAAGCAGCTTATGGAGAGAAGTTCATTTTAAATCTGGAAGATCGGGATCACTGCCAACAGTACTTTGTTTAAGGTGGGGATTCACTGTTAACAAAGAACTGGCAAACTTTTTGATGGATTGCAGATCTCACAAATTCCCAGCACTTGCCTGGTGCGCGGTCAATTCTTGCCAGGAGTTCTGACTTCACCAACTGAGGTGTGCACTGTAAATACCTGAAACTGACACACCGGTAAACTCGGATGTTAATTTCATCATGTAATCGATAGCAGTTCGAGATTTTCTGCAGAACTTGTTAAACACGTTCAATATTATTGTCTTTTCACCACTTTGCAACGGTTTGCCGCGCTTATGTTTCAACACTCACTTGTTCCGTCATGTTACTTTCATACTGAATAATGCGCACGCCGAATGAGTTAGGCTGGTTACAGACTCACTTAACTGTGTATTCTTACACTTCCACTATGCTTAGTACGCTTAGTTTGTGCTTTAGCAAACATTAAGTGAGATTTCAGACCTCAGTATCAGTATTTTTTCAAGGGACTATATAGACGGAGAAAGCATCAAGCTGCAGTCAAAATGCACATGGCTTTGTTTACGTCTACTTTAATCTCTTGATGTACAGAGTATATATTTATTTACTTATTGTATGTTTATTTACTTATACATACTTTTGTACTTTAATATAAATGTTGACCATATTCTTAAACAATGTTTCAATTATTTCCATTGTATCATGTTACACAGGACAATAAAGATTTAATTAATTGATTGATTGAAAGCTTCTCGTAGGTCAGCATGACACTTGAGTTGCATTTCAGTGACAAGCACTGCAATTTTCATGTACGGTCGCTGTTCCAATCTGTTGTAGTGTGGCCAACCTCAGCGCCGGTACCTAGCCATCCTTGCTTACAGTTGCCACCTGTTGGTTCAATTGGCAATACAGTGATGCCACACGTTTGAAACATATCACATTGTTGCCAAGACATATGGAATGACCCTCACATGACACAATACCCCACCAAGTTGTTAACAGCTGGAAAATATTACATCTTGACCTCCCAAAGTTGAAGATCACAGCTTTGTTAGCCATCAAAGGATTGCCTCAAATATACAGATCTCATTGCTATAAATCATAATTACTTTACAATATACCAACACAATTTTCACTTAAACATTGTTTAGTTTCAGTAGTATTTATATATTCACTCCACTCATAGGCCCATGACGATATTATCATCCTACTGAATTATACATATTATTGTTATTATAATTAATAGTTTTATACTTTGATATTCATTTTTTAATTATTGTTTGAAGTTACATTTTGAATTGTAGATTAACATCATCATCATGATTATTGTGTACCAGGTGCAGCACACAACAAAGGATGGTTGGGACCAAGCCACTTCACACCGCATACCAGGTGTGGTGTGTATCAAAGCAGCTCGAGGTCAAGCTTCCCCACATCACTCACATGAGCAAACATGTGACAACAATCAGAGCAGCAGAACCACAAGGGGCTTTCTCCAGATGATTTGAAAAATGTCGGACAGTCGTCTTGTTTCAAGAAGTCCAAGAAACATTTAGCTAAATAACTGGCGGTATAAAAGCTTGTGCAGTGTATCAGGGCAAGCAGTTTTTGAGTTGGTCAGCGTGTCGGTGAGTGTGAGACAGTCATTAAAGATATATCGCATCAAAAGGAAGAAGTTTTAATGAGTGTTAAGTGAATGCATTGTCAAAGTCAACTGCGAGAGAACACAGAAAGTGAATACAGGCAGAAAAGAGTGTGCTAACAACGAGAGAACAGTTGTAAGTTGTAATATCATGTAAAACTACATTGTGTTAACATTAGTAACAGAGAACTATGTATTTGTGTAAAAGTTTTAGAAGAAAAATAGCAATAGAAAAGTAATTGGACTGGATTTTGTCATTTTGTTACATTGTAATCATCATTATTATTAAAATCATGTGGCACACAGTGAGCGACCAATAGGAGACGAGAGGTGCCCCTTCACCTACATATAGTTCAGGTGCTCCACTAAAGCGTAGTGGTACTGGTAGTAACCTTCTCTGAAGATGCCCAATGGAGTTATGGGCGAAATGACAGATGCTAAATCATCAAATCAAGCTTGGAAACATTCCATTAGATCAACACCGACTGTGAAAGCCTAAACATGTATAAAATTACTTTGTTAATTATCAAATTATTTGGAAAATATACATAGACTTCATTGCAATTGGTTGTTTCAAGTCCAGAGCCACCTATATTTGTTGCAGTCAAACAGAAGAAAGTGTTGTTGATCATATTGTTGGTAGTCATCTCACCAAATTTATGGGTATATTGAGTTGGAAACCAGCACACTAACCTCACATCATTACATCATGACCATTGCTCCCATCATTAGAAGTGACTCACTAGCTCATTGTGGCAATGTAAGTGTTGCAATTTATCTGTAAACATCACTGTTACTAGCTTATACAAATACGTATGGTGCTGCAGAGCTGTGTCAATTTCACACATTCTTCATCAGATGATGCCTTGCTGGTCACAACCAAACCTCCTTCCATGACTGTATTTCACCAACATATCAGAAATGCTTTATTTCAACATATTTTACGTATACAGTGAAAAACATTAAAAAAAAAGCACTATTAACAATAAAGATTTCTTCTTGTTTGCCTTTATTTTTATTAGTCACATTTTTTACACTCACCTTCAGTTGAAAGCACTGTAATGTTTTCAAGGTCATTTGATCTTGTCCTCGGGTGTTTGGGGAATGAAGCTTTCTTCCTCTGCTGCTGCCATCTGGTGTATGGGGCTAAAGTTTTACCGCTTCGCTCAATGCCCGGATTTCAACATTTATTAGTTTTTGATTATGTACATTTTTTCCAAACGTTTAATTCTACTGATGAAGTAAGTAAGTTTAACAATTTTATATTTTGGTCTAAGAGATCAGCATTAATGATATCAGCTGTGAGAAAAGCTTCATAGGCAAATCAAAAACAAACTTGGAAATTAGACTAAATGAACTCCAGAGAAACAAAACTAAAACAAACACAAAAGTCTGCAGTGTCATACCATTTTTGGATAGGAAACCATAACATGGCCATGATATGAAATTGTTAACCTGCTTTATATGTAACCCAGTTCTGAGTAATTCGTATTTATACGATTTTTGTAGGTCCCGGGCATGTACACTCATCAGTAACACAATGAAGTGTATGCACTTAATGCAAGAATGTCAAACAAACCAAATTAACTGATTACTTTAAAGGAGGACAAGTTCAAAATATTGTTTTCCAGAAATTGTCTTACTGCTCGTTTTCTTGCATGTGCAACGGGAATATGGGAATACAGTAGACTATGAGTTAGTGTTAGTGCAATGCAAGGATGTGCTCACCGTTGATGCGAAGATTTGACATATCAGGAGGAGGAGGAAGGTCTGGAGTCACTGTAACTGCATGTCGTACCTCGCCTACTGCAGCCAGTAGCTGAATATCAAACAAAAATGCTCCACATCACTCACCATTCTTATAATAAAAGCTAAGCAAACTACAAGTAGCAAACACAATTTCAATATCCCCTACTGCACAGCATTGTGCAGTTTGCAGGTTTAACCAAACTCCTCTCATCTCTTAGTAATAACAGAACTGGTAGCTATGATACTATTGTTGAAAGTGGACTTCTATTTTACAATTCGGTGACATAGAATGCAGCAAAATTATAACACAATTAATGTGAATAAAAGAGTAATATGAATATTACAAATAGAAGCACTATTAACAGTGAAGTATTCTTCATGCTTGAGGTCATTTTGAGTCACTTTTTTACACTCATGTTCACTTAAATTGTTTTAAAAACAGGAAACGTTTTCAGGACCATTTGGTCCCATCATCAGCCGTTGGGTGACTGATGCTATCCTCTTGTTCCCCCTCTCTGCTAGTATCATCCTGCTGCCATCTGGTGTTAGGGGCGCAGAGCTTTAATACTTCATTTAAAGCTGGGATTTCAAAGTCAAATAACAACTGGAAATTCAGAAAATTCCCCTACCATCCTTCAGGAAATTTGAAAGAATCTTCAAAAAGCTAAACATAAAACTGGCACCACAAACAAATACAGTTTAAAAAAACCTGCTGAACAGGCCACTTAACAATACCTTCCCTTAGAATCTAAAATCTGGAATTTACCAAATCAACTGCAATACTTGCGAAAAAAGCTATATAGGAAAAACAAAAAGAAATTTACATATCAGACTAAAGGAACATAAGAGGAACGTAAAATTAAACAAATGGAAAAGTCTGCTGGGGCACACCACTTTTGGAATGAAAACCACATTGGCCTCAGCATAAAATGTTTAAAATCTCTAAATTTACCAATAGAACTTCACACTTGGGAAAAAAAATTTACATAATCAAAAATAACAATAAAGTGATTAAGATAGCGTCAGTCACCCAACGGCTGATGATGAGACTGAACGGTCTTAAAAACGTTTCCTGTTTTTAAACAATTTAAGTGAAGGTGAGTGTAAAAAAGTGACTCAAAATGACCTAAAACAAAAAGAGTAATACTTCAATGAATACTTGTACATTGTGGAAACAGCTGAATTGCTGGCCAAAAAGGTAGCACAAGGCATATTTTTAAAGTACCAATGATTTTTTAAAAAATAACTCAATATTATTTCCTAAATGCTTTATTATAACTCATTTCCTTACACTATTTCTGTACCCAATGTTTCGTCTCCTATTACTCAGGCACCTGAATCAAGTTTGTACGTCTGTCAAGGAATGACGGTGCCGGTCATGTCTGCCCTTGTTTCACTTCTCCTCATTCAAAAGTTTTCCATTAACAAAGTTCTTGAGATGGAGAAACTGATCAAAATCACTTGGTACCACATCTAGACAGTGGAGGTTCCCAGACCTTGAGTTTGTTTGGCTGGACATTGTCACTCATAACCCTCACATTAATGTTTGCTGCTCTAACATTTCTTGCACACTCAAAAGACAAATCACTCATCTGACTTCATAAACATAAATGGCAACTTGTTCAATTGTTCTGAACATTTCAAAACTCTCTAACAATAGGAAAGCATAAAGATGATCATCACTGCTGCGTCTGGCTTCTTAATGAGTAGACAAAGTGATCGTACATGCTCAAAATAGTGACTGCAGCTGCAAAGTATTTAAATGGCACTTATATGAAAGCATGCCTTATAAAATTGCATTACGATGTCGACCAGCTGCAGCAGCACATCAAAGAGAGCCAACGTTAAGCTGCCTGAATACATGACAATTGACAATGAGCACAGCAGAACAAAGTGTTTCCAGACTGTTCATGAGACATCCAGACTTCAGCATGTTTGTGAGACGTACGTGTCACAAGAAACATTCATGTTACACCATTCTCACCAACAGAAGTGAGTGTGGCAGTAAGAGGAGTCAGCTGTTTTTGTGATGGATAGCTGTGAGTGTATACAGTCATCACTGAGAGAAATGTCAATGTGAATGCTGAAGTGCAGTTTGTGAGAATAGAATAGAATAGAATCTTTATTGTCACATAATGTTTACATAGTAAGCCTAGCTGGTAAACTGGTGAGTCGTCAAGTTATACATAAAACAAATTTAAACGAAAAAAACTAATTCTAATATATATGGTATACAAGATTAAGTATCAATTACAAATAATACAGTACCTATAATATTGTGTCATCCATGAATTCTTGTGTGGAGTAATATGTCTTGTGTAATAACAGCTCTTTTACACTTTTATTAAATAGTTTTAAAGTTTTTATTTCTTTGAGTCGTCGAGGTAATTTATTGTATATTTTTATACCCATGTAATAGGGTGTTTTTTCATATAATGTTAATCTATGCATGGGGTATTTTAAGCTGGACTCTTTCTGAGTGCCGTATTGATGACGATTTTGTTTTTGGATGAATTTCTCATAATTTTTATACACATAGGTGGATAACTCTAAAATATATACAGAGGGCATTGTTAGAATTTTTAATTTTTTGAATAATGGTTTGCATGAATCTTTAAAGCTAGCATGTGACATTATACGTATTATCTTTTTTTGAATTTTAAAAACAGTCTCCCATCCCGATGCGTTTCCCCACAATATTATACCATAGGCCAAGATCGAATAAAAATAGCTGTAATATACAATTTTTTTTGTTTCTATATTCATGATATTTGTCAGGCATAACATGTTGTAGCAGGCCGAATTCAATTTTTTGGTTATGTGTTCAATATGGATATTCCATTTTAAGCATTCATCTATGTGCATTCCTAATATCTTACTATAACCCTTTGTTGTAGTACTATTATTGTTGTCTAAATTATCTTGTTTCAGATTAGCATTAGCAGCAGTTTTAAATTGTATAATACTAGTTTTTGTTTTATTTAAGCTCATACCATTATCAGTGAACCATTTATCTAAGTTATTTAATGCATTCCTTATATCAGTTTGCAAACTATGATAACTTATATTTTGTAAAATAACTGATGTGTCATCTGCATACAATATTGGATTCCCACTTATACCTTGAGGTAAATCATTTGTGTAAAGTATATAAAGCAGAGGACCCAGCACAGAGCCTTGCGGTACACCACTGGTATTTGTTCTCCATTTTGATTTATAAATTCCAGAGCTACATTTAGTAATTACACTTTGTTTGCGATTGGACAGGTATGAATGAAACCACTTTAAGTTTTGATCTTTTATATTATAATATTCAAGTTTTTTTAAAAGAATTTGATGACTTACGCAGTCAAAAGCCTTCGAAATGTCACACATTATTGCAGCAGTATTTTTTTGTAAATCTAAATTTAGTGCTATTTCATTTACTATTGTGTTTACAGCTGTAATTGTCGATAAATTTTTTCTAAAACCATGTTGGCAATCATTTAATATTTTATTTTTTTCCAAAAAAGCTTTTAATCTAACATATACTAATTTTTCTAATATTATTGAAAAACTTGTCAAGACTGATATTGGGCGATAGTTTTTTGGTTCATATGTACCACCTTTGTGCAAAGGAGTTATTAATGCATATTTCATTCTTTCTGGAAAAGTGCCATAATGAAAAGATTGGTTAAATATTTTTGCAAGTGGCTCACTTATTGTATTCACAATTATTTTTACAAGCCTAGGTGGCAGATCATCCCATCCACTAGAATTTTTTGATTTCAAAGTTGAAATAATGTTTTTTACGTCATTCGTTGTTACATATCCAAGATCAAAAACCTGAGTATTGGGTGTACTCTTTTCCACATTTTTAAGAGCTTGAAGCATGCATGGGGGTGTTTTTTGAATTACATTTGGAATATTAGTAAAATATTTGTTCAATGATTCAGCCATATCTACTGTAATAGCTTTACTTAATGATTCATTATGTTGCTTGTTTCTTAGCCCTAATTCACTTTTAATTAACTGCCATGTGGCTTTACTTTTGTTATTAGCTTCTTTTATATAATTTTCCATGGCCATTTGTTTGGCTTTTTTTATAACTTTTTTATAAATTTTACTGTAACTCGAATAATAATTTTTTAACTGTACGTTATTGGATTCTTTGGTAAGTCTATACAATAATCTTTTCCTTGCACTCGATACTTTGATACCTGGGGTACACCAATTTAGCGAGAAGTTTTTATATTTTTGTTTGCATACTCTTTTAGGAAAACAATGATTATAAATAATAAAGAATTGATTTAAGAATGTATTGTAATTTTCATCAACAGTTTGTGATATGTCAAAGTGCCAATTTATATCTGAAATCTGATTTTTAAAATTAGTTATGTTTTCATCACTAAATACTCGCATTGTTTTATATTTTTCATTTGTTATGCATTCATTCGGAAAAGTAACAAATAAGGCTTTGTGATCAGAGAAACCAGTTTCGACTGTTCTGCAATTTTCACTTTCATATAAACTATTAGTTATTATATTGTCAATACAAGTATTAGTTGTGTTGGTTACTCTGGTTGGTTCTTTGCATTGAGGGCTAAACCCATACATTTCAATAACATTTAAGAATTTGTTTGCCATTCCCTTCTTTAATAAACAATGTGAGTTTAGGATGTCTATATTGCTATCGGTTGCAATTATAATGTGTTTACCCTTTTCTTTGTGTAGTTTCATTAATAGATTTTCAAATTTTTTTAAAAAGACTTCAAAGGTGTTGTAATAAGGCACTCTAGGTAAATCTGTGCGAGAGCGTCCTCACGTGATTCACTGACAGTTCTGTGATGTCATGGCGCTGCAAGGCACAAATATCTGTCGCCAACTTAACATTGTACAACTCGCTAAAACTAAACTTAACATTCAACAACTATAATATATTACTGCTATTAGTATATTAACCTCTTGTATTTAGCCAGAAAGGTAGAACATTTGCCAGAATAACGTCGAGAGCATTCCTTCTCGGTTTACCGCCTTCTCTTGTGCCTGTTGTGGTAATTTTCATTCGATGAGCAACAATATCTCTTCCTCAGTCCAATTTTTCATCTTCAAACGTATGTAGAATACAGATTAAAACCACAACCGCACCGCACAAGAACTTAAGTCACATCACTTAATTACAAAACAATAACTCTAAGTAACAACAACAAATAACGTTATAACGTTAACTATTTGGTTGGCAACATTCACATACTTCCGCTGATTTCAATTTTCCAGCGTTGGCAACACATACGTCACCAACGAGTTAAAGGGAATGAGTCACAAAACAAGTGACTATCACCCACGTGAGGACGCACTAACACAGAATAACCGGCACTCTATATATAGAGACAGCAATGATCTTCAGCTCAATTAGTTCAATTGCAGATACTTCAAATACATGGTCTTCTTGACATACTTTTAGATCTTCTCTTATTTTTATCGTTATATTTCTACTCAAACAACTTTTAACTAGTATACATGAACCTCCCCACTGTCCTGTTTTCCTAATGTAATAGTCAGCTATATTGTAACCTTGTAATTTGTTTAGTAAATTAATTTCTGAATTACCTAACCAATGTTCATTTAAACATATAACTGAGATGTTTGTAAAATATAATTCTTCCAGAAATATTTCCAATGGTTCAAATTTTGTTTTTATTCCTTGTATATTAAGATGCATTAACCAATTGGCCTGAGAGCATTGCTTACTCTTTACATTATTTGGTGTATCATGTTTTGAATTACTAACCTGACAAGATGTATTTACACCATCTGACTTTCTCACCAGTTTAGCTGTTTTTTACATATTATATTTACAGTGTCTTTTATAGCTTCACTCAATTTGTTTGATCCCTTTCTATTTAAGTGTAAACCATCTCTTCCTATGCACCACTCATTTATCTTCTTATCCAAATTCACAAACACGGATTTTAGAGCTTGGCAGGCCCATCTTATGTTTTTATTCACACTGTGTATATAGTTGCTAGGCACATCAAACCTTCTTACTATGCTGTTTACGGCAATAGTAGCGTTTGGAAAACGTTTTTTAGTAGAAAGAATAAGATTATAGACGTCACCAAGAACTTCTTCTGGACTATGTGAAGATTTTAAGTTATTTGTTCCCACGTGAAGCACAACCACTTTAACTTTTTCAGGATTGCTAGCTACTTTGACATCACTTAGCATTCGACACATTTGTTGAGCATTTATTCCTCTAAATGGTATCACTTTTGCACCCTCCACACTCACATGTTTTGTCATAGAATCACCGAGCACTAACACCGTGTTTTGATCACTTTCTGCTTTTTGGTTTTCCATCCTTTGCGCCGCGAGGTTAGGGTTCGTCCATTGGAATTTGGAGACATTGTGAACTTTTGTCCTCTCTTGTAACCCAGTCTCCGGTAATTTTATTTGATGCTCATCCTCTTGCAGTAGGTTCAATACTTCGTACTTATTTGAGATTTCAGTCTGTGGCGTCTTATCGGCTATGATTGGCCAAGATTTTCTACGGTTTCTCACTTCCGTGAAGCCCATGCTTGATTCTACCGCTTTTTCTTCCATAGATGCTGTTTCCTTATGTGAGTTTTTAAATTGCAGGGCTCTTTTCAATTCCTCATTCTCTTTTTGTAGCATTCTTACCTCTTCTTGCGACCGTTGTAGATACTTATTTAACATATCCACGATCAACTGAAGCGATGCTATTGTTTCGGCCTCACGTGAACTTTGACGCGTTCTTGGATTCTCAAGACTAGCTTCATCAAGCTTTTTTCCCATTTGTTTGGATTCCCCTTCTTTCCTTTCTTTTGAGCTATTTACTATTGTACCTAAGTATTCATTTTCACTTTTTTTAGCTGTTGTTTCCATGCCGTAACTATTGTTTACGCAATTTTTCCCTGCTTTACTACGCGTAACCATTGTACATGTCGCCATCTTGCTGTCGCCTGTGAGACGTACGTGTAGTGTTGCCAACTATAATTCAATAAAACAAGCTAAACCGGCTTGCCAAAAAGGCTAGAAAAGGCTAGATTATATTTTAATACCCTGTATAAACATTAGAAAACTACATTATTAAAAAAATACGCATGGATCACCTAGCAAAAATAAACGTGGTCTTCGTCATCCCCCTCTGCCTCATTTCTACTGCTGCAGTTGGGATTTCCCTTAGGCTCTTGCATGTATGCAGGATTTGTACCAACAACTTCAATATTTCGTCTGGAACTTTGCATGAAAAATCCGATGTATTGAGGCCACATGACTTTCTCTACTCTTGTACTAGCCATTCTTACAAACTGTTATTCCTATATCTTCTTCGCGTTAGTTGAGATAAACATTTGTACAAATTATCTTATTGCTTATTTCCTTGTAGGTACAAGGGGAATATTAGAATACAGTAGGCTTTGTGCGGTAGTCACATCTTTTAAAGCTTCCGTTCTCTTTGCAGGGTTAATGTAACAAATTGAATAACGATGTTCCATTTGACACAAATACAAATAACAAGGCGTATCTCCAAAATGCTACACTCTATAAAAAAATTATTCAGACATAAATTGTGTATTTTAGAAAGATCTACAGTTTTTCATACTAAGATTTGGTCTATCTCTAACGGCTTACCAGTTATGCAAAAGTCGTCCAGAGTAAATAGGAGTACAGAGGTTATAGCCAGAAAATTCAAAATATACATTTCATATGTCATAAAGATATTTCAAACCTATGGCATTTTAATCAAAATCTTTTTTTATTTTGATGTTTAACGACGCTGTCAATTGCTAGGATCACATCAGCGTCGTCGGTGTGCCAGAATTTTGTCCCTCAGGAGTTCTTTTACATGCCAGTAAATCTACTGACATGGAGCTGTCGTTTTTAAGCACACTTAAAAGCCATCGGTCTGGGCCGCATTTGAACCCACGACCTTGGGATCGGTAGGCCAGCGTCTAACCAACTGAGCCACCCAGACCGACGTCAAAATCGTTAGAGCCATTTTCAAGAAAATCGAAATTTTCCATGTAAAGTGTAGTTTAGGGTGGAACACACACACACACACACACACACGCACACACGCACGCACACACACACACACACGGTGTTTTCTTCAAAGTCTTCGTGTGGCATCCTTGAAAGACATTAAACTTAAATACCAACCAACTTTGGTTTCTAACCAACTTTTCGTTTTTGAGTTAATTTGTCCATAGGCTCGAAATACACTCACAGACCTTTTTCTAAAACGTGCCAAAGAATCTAACAACTTGATGGAATCCACATTCCCAGATTCAAAAGATTCGGGAATTCACCATAAGGATTGTATCATTACGTGCAATAGCTGCAGTAGTGAGATTAAATTATGTATTATTTTAAAGGTACCGGTAGATGAGTAAAAAATGAAAAAGGCTAGAAAAGGCTAATGAAGCTTAGAAAAAAGGCCAGGAAAGCTACTTGTAGCTTTTTGGAAAATTTATAGCTAGATAGGTTCTCAAAAAGGCCAGATCTAGCCATAAAAAGGCTAAGTTGGCAACACTGCGTACGTGTCACAAGAAACATTCATGTTACACCATTCTCACCAACAGAAGTGAGTGTGGCAGTAAGAGGAGACAGCTGTTTTTGTGATGGATAGCTGTGAGTGTATACAGTCATCACTGAGAGAAATGTCAATGTGAATGCTGAAGTGCAGTTTGTGAGACGTACGTGTCACAACAAACATTCATGTTACACCATTCTCACCAACAGAAGTGAGTGTGGCAGTAAGAGGAGACAGCTGTTTTTGTGATGGATAGCTGTGAGTGTATACAGTCATCACTGAGAGAAATGTCAATGTGAATGCTGAAGTGCAGTTTGTGAGACGTACGTGTCACAACAAACATTCATGTTACACCATTCTCACCAACAGAAGTGAGTGTGGCAGTAAGAGGAGACAGCTGTTTTTGTGATGGATAGCTGTGAGTGTATACAGTCATCACTGAGAGAAATGTCAATGTGAATGCTGAAGTGCAGTTTGTGAGACGTACGTTTGACAAGAAACATTCATGTTACACCATTCTCACCAACAGAAGTGAGTGTGGCAGTAAGAGGAGACAGCTGTTTTTGTGATGGATAGCTGTGAGTGTATACAGTCATCACTGAGAGAAATGTCAATGTGAATGCTGAAGTGCAGTTTGTGAGACGTACGTTTGACAAGAAACATTCATGTTACACCATTCTCACCAACAGAAGTGAGTGTGGCAGTAAGAGGAGACAGCTGTTTTTGTGATGGATAGCTGTGAGTGTATACAGTCATCACTGAGAGAAATGTCAATGTGAATGCTGAAGTGCAGTTTGTGAGACGTACGTTTGACAAGAAACATTCATGTTACACCATTCTCACCAACAGAAGTGAGTGTGGCAGTAAGAGGAGACAGCTGTTTTTGTGATGGATAGCTGTGAGTGTATACAGTCATCACTGAGAGAAATGTCAATGTGAATGCTGAAGTGCAGTTTGTGAGACGTACGTTTGTGTCACAACAAACATTCATGTTACACCATTCTCACCAACAGAAGTGAGTGTGGCAGTAAGAGGAGACAGCTGTTTTTGTGATGGATAGCTGTGAGTGTATACAGTCATCACTGAGAGAAATGTCAATGTGAATGCTGAAGTGCAGTTTGTGAGACGTACGTTTGACAAGAAACATTCATGTTACACCATTCTCACCAACAGAAGTGAGTGTGGCAGTAAGAGGAGACAGCTGTTTTTGTGATGGATAGCTGTGAGTGTATACAGTCATCACTGAGAGAAATGTCAATGTGAATGCTGAAGTGCAGTTTGTGAGACGTACGTTTGTGTCACAACAAACATTCATGTTACACCATTCTCACCAACAGAAGTGAGTGTGGCAGTAAGAGGAGACAGCTGTTTTTGTGATGGATAGCTGTGAGTGTATACAGTCATCACTGAGAGAAATGTCAATGTGAATGCTGAAGTGCAGTTTGTGAGACGTACGTTTGTGTCACAACAAACATTCATGTTACACCATTCTCACCAACAGAAGTGAGTGTGGCAGTAAGAGGAGACAGCTGTTTTTGTGATGGATAGCTGTGAGTGTATACAGTCATCACTGAGAGAAATGTCAATGTGAATGCTGAAGTGCAGTTTGTGAGACGTACGTTTGACAAGAAACATTCATGTTACACCATTCTCACCAACAGAAGTGAGTGTGGCAGTAAGAGGAGACAGCTGTTTTTGTGATGGATAGCTGTGAGTGTATACAGTCATCACTGAGAGAAATGTCAATGTGAATGCTGAAGTGCAGTTTGTGAGACGTACGTTTGTGTCACAACAAACATTCATGTTACACCATTCTCACCAACAGAAGTGAGTGTGGCAGTAAGAGGAGACAGCTGTTTTTGTGATGGATAGCTGTGAGTGTATACAGTCATCACTGAGAGAAATGTCAATGTGAATGCTGAAGTGCAGTTTGTGAGACGTACGTATCACAACAAACATTCATGTTACACCATTCTCACCAACAGAAGTGAGTGTGGCAGTAAGAGGAGACAGCTGTTTTTGTGATGGATAGCTGTGAGTGTATACAGTCATCACTGAGAGAAATGTCAATGTGAATGCTGAAGTGCAGTTTGTGAGACGTCTCACAAGAAACATTCATGTTACACCATTCTCATCAACAGAAGTGAGTGTGGCAGTAAGAGGAGACAGCTGTTTTTGTGATGGATAGCTGTGAGTGTATACAGTCATCACTGAGAGAAATGTCAATGTGAATGCTGAAGTGCAGTTTGTGAGACGTACGTATCACAACAAACATTCATGTTACACCATTCTCACCAACAGAAGTGAGTGTGGCAGTAAGAGGAGACAGCTGTTTTTGTGATGGATAGCTGTGAGTGTATACAGTCATCACTGAGAGAAATGTCAATGTGAATGCTGAAGTGCAGTTTGTGAGACGTACGTTTGACAAGAAACATTCATGTTACACCATTCTCACCAACAGAAGTGAGTGTGGCAGTAAGAGGAGACAGCTGTTTTTGTGATGGATAGCTGCGAGTGTATACAGTCATCACTGAGAGAAATGTCAATGTGAATGCTGAAGTGCAGTTTGTGAGACGTAGGTGTCACAACAAACATTCATGTTACACCATTCTCACCAACAGAAGTGAGTGTGGCAGTAAGAGGAGACAGCTGTTTTTGTGATGGATAGCTGTGAGTGTATACAGTCATCACTGAGAGAAATGTCAATGTGAATGCTGAAGTGCAGTTTGTGAGACGTACGTTTGACAAGAAACATTCATGTTACACCATTCTCACCAACAGAAGTGAGTGTGGCAGTAAGAGGAGACAGCTGTTTTTGTGATGGATAGCTGCGAGTGTATACAGTCATCACTGAGAGAAATGTCAATGTGAATGCTGAAGTGCAGTTTGTGAGACGTAGGTGTCACAACAAACATTCATGTTACACCATTCTCACCAACAGAAGTGAGTGTGGCAGTAAGAGGAGACAGCTGTTTTTGTGATGGATAGCTGTGAGTGTATACAGTCATCACTGAGAGAAATGTCAATGTGAATGCTGAAGTGCAGTTTGTGAGACGTACGTGTCACAACAAACATTCATGTTACACCATTCTCACCAACAGAAGTGAGTGTGGCAGTAAGAGGAGACAGCTGTTTTTGTGATGGATAGCTGTGAGTGTATACAGTCATCACTGAGAGAAATGTCAATGTGAATGCTGAAGTGCAGTTTGTGAGACGTACGTATCACAACAAACATTCATGTTACACCATTCTCACCAACAGAAGTGAGTGTGGCAGTAAGAGGAGACAGCTGTTTTTGTGATGGATAGCTGTGAGTGTATACAGTCATCACTGAGAGAAATGTCAATGTGAATGCTGAAGTGCAGTTTGTGAGACGTACGTATCACAACAAACATTCATGTTACACCATTCTCACCAACAGAAGTGAGTGTGGCAGTAAGAGGAGACAGCTGTTTTTGTGATGGATAGCTGTGAGTGTATACAGTCATCACTGAGAGAAATGTCAATGTGAATGCTGAAGTGCAGTTTGTGAGACGAGACGTACGTTTGACAAGAAACATTCATGTTACACCATTCTCACCAACAGAAGTGAGTGTGGCAGTAAGAGGAGACAGCTGTTTTTGTGATGGATAGCTGTGAGTGTATACAGTCATCACTGAGAGAAATGTCAATGTGAATGCTGAAGTGCAGTTTGTGAGACGAGACGTACGTTTGACAAGAAACATTCATGTTACACCATTCTCACCAACAGAAGTGAGTGTGGCAGTAAGAGGAGACAGCTGTTTTTGTGATGGATAGCTGTGAGTGTATACAGTCATCACTGAGAGAAATGTCAATGTGAATGCTGAAGTGCAGTTTGTGAGACGTTTGTGTCACAACAAACATTCATGTTACACCATTCTCACCAACAGAAGTGAGTGTGGCAGTAAGAGGAGACAGCTGTTTTTGTGATGGATAGCTGTGAGTGTATACAGTCATCACTGAGAGAAATGTCAATGTGAATGCTGAAGTGCAGTTTGTGAGACGTACGTATCACAACAAACATTCATGTTACACCATTCTCACCAACAGAAGTGAGTGTGGCAGTAAGAGGAGACAGCTGTTTTTGTGATGGATAGCTGTGAGTGTATACAGTCATCACTGAGAGAAATGTCAATGTGAATGCTGAAGTGCAGTTTGTGAGACGTACGTATCACAACAAACATTCATGTTACACCATTCTCACCAACAGAAGTGAGTGTGGCAGTAAGAGGAGACAGCTGTTTTTGTGATGGATAGCTGTGAGTGTATACAGTCATCACTGAGAGAAATGTCAATGTGAATGCTGAAGTGCAGTTTGTGAGACGTTTGTGTCACAACAAACATTCATGTTACACCATTCTCACCAACAGAAGTGAGTGTGGCAGTAAGAGGAGACAGCTGTTTTTGTGATGGATAGCTGTGAGTGTATACAGTCATCACTGAGAGAAATGTCAATGTGAATGCTGAAGTGCAGTTTGTGAGACGTACGTGTCACAAGAAACATTCATGTTACACCATTCTCACCAACAGAAGTGAGTGTGGCAGTAAGAGGAGTCAGCTGTTTTTGTGATGGATAGCTGCGAGTGTATACAGTCATCACTGAGAGAAATGTCAATGTGAATGCTGAAGTGCAGTTTGTGAGACGTACGTTTGTGTCACAACAAACATTCATGTTACACCATTCTCACCAACAGAAGTGAGTGTGGCAGTAAGAGGAGACAGCTGTTTTTGTGATGGATAGCTGTGAGTGTATACAGTCATCACTGAGAGAAATGTCAATGTGAATGCTGAAGTGCAGTTTGTGAGACGAGACGTACGTTTGACAAGAAACATTCATGTTACACCATTCTCACCAACAGAAGTGAGTGTGGCAGTAAGAGGAGACAGCTGTTTTTGTGATGGATAGCTGTGAGTGTATACAGTCATCACTGAGAGAAATGTCAATGTGAATGCTCAAGTGCAGTTTGTGAGACGTACGTACGTGTCACAACAAACATTCATGTTGCACCATTCTCACCAACAGAAGTGAGTGTGGCAGTAAGAGGAGACAGCTGTTTTTGTGATGGATAGCTGTGAGTGTATACAGTCATCACTGAGAGAAATGTCAATGTGAATGCTGAAGTGCAGTTTGTGAGACGAGACGTACGTTTGTGTCACAACAAACATTCATGTTACACCATTCTCACCAACAGAAGTGAGTGTGGCACTAAGAGGAGACAGCTGTTTTTGTGATGGATAGCTGTGAGTGTATACAGTCATCACTGAGAGAAATGTCAATGTGAATGCTGAAGTGCAGTTTGTGAGACGAGACGTACGTTTGTGTCACAACAAACATTCATGTTACACCATTCTCACCAACAGAAGTGAGTGTGGCAGTAAGAGGAGTCAGCTGTTTTTGTGATGGATAGCTGTGAGTGTATACAGTCATCACTGAGAGAAATGTCAATGTGAATGCTGAAGTGCAGTTTGTGAGACGTACGTGTCACAAGAAACATTCATGTTACACCATTCTCACCAACAGAAGTGAGTGTGGCACTAAGAGGAGACAGCTGTTTTTGTGATGGATAGCTGTGAGTGTATACAGTCATCACTGAGAGAAATGTCAATGTGAATGCTGAAGTGCAGTTTGTGAGACGTACGTACGTATCACAACAAACATTCATGTTACACCATTCTCATCAACAGAAGTGAGTGTGGCAGTAAGAGGAGTCAGCTGTTTTTGTGATGGATAGCTGTGAGTGTATACAGTCATCACTGAGAGAAATGTCAATGTGAATGCTGAAGTGCAGTTTGTGAGACGTACGTGTCACAAGAAACATTCATGTTACACCATTCTCACCAACAGAAGTGAGTGTGGCAGTAAGAGGAGACAGCTGTTTTTGTGATGGATAGCTGTGAGTGTATACAGTCATCACTGAGAGAAATGTCAATGTGAATGCTGAAGTGCAGTTTGTGAGACGTACGTGTCACAACAAACATTCATGTTACACCATTCTCACCAACAGAAGTGAGTGTGGCAGTAAGAGGAGACAGCTGTTTTTGTGATGGATAGCTGCGAGTGTATACAGTCATCACTGAGAGAAATGTCAATGTGAATGCTGAAGTGCAGTTTGTGAGACGTACGTGTCACAAGAAACATTCATGTTACACCATTCTCACCAACAGAAGTGAGTGTGGCAGTAAGAGGAGACAGCTGTTTTTGTGATGGATAGCTGTGAGTGTATACAGTCATCACTGAGAGAAATGTCAATGTGAATGCTGAAGTGCAGTTTGTGAGACGTACGTTTGACAAGAAACATTCATGTTACACCATTCTCACCAACAGAAGTGAGTGTGGCAGTAAGAGGAGTCAGCTGTTTTTGTGATGGATAGCTGTGAGTGTATACAGTCATCACTGAGAGAAATGTCAATGTGAATGCTGAAGTGCAGTTTGTGAGACGTACGTGTCACAACAAACATTCATGTTACACCATTCTCACCAACAGAAGTGAGTGTGGCAGTAAGAGGAGACAGCTGTTTTTGTGATGGATAGCTGTGAGTGTATACAGTCATCACTGAGAGAAATGTCAATGTGAATGCTGAAGTGCAGTTTGTGAGACGTACGTGTCACAAGAAACATTCATGTTACACCATTCTCACCAACAGAAGTGAGTGTGGCAGTAAGAGGAGTCAGCTGTTTTTGTGATGGATAGCTGTGAGTGTATACAGTCATCACTGAGAGAAATGTCAATGTGAATGCTGAAGTGCAGTTTGTGAGACGTACGTGTCACAACAAACATTCATGTTGCACCATTCTCATCAACAGAAGTGAGTGTGGCAGTAAGAGGAGACAGCTGTTTTTGTGATGGATAGCTGTGAGTGTATACAGTCATCACTGAGAGAAATGTCAATGTGAATGCTGAAGTGCAGTTTGTGAGACGTACGTTTGACAAGAAACATTCATGTTACACCATTCTCACCAACAGAAGTGAGTGTGGCAGTAAGAGGAGACAGCTGTTTTTGTGATGGATAGCTGTGAGTGTATACAGTCATCACTGAGAGAAATGTCAATGTGAATGCTCAAGTGCAGTTTGTGAGACGTACGTACGTGTCACAACAAACATTCATGTTGCACCATTCTCACCAACAGAAGTGAGTGTGGCAGTAAGAGGAGACAGCTGTTTTTGTGATGGATAGCTGTGAGTGTATACAGTCATCACTGAGAGAAATGTCAATGTGAATGCTGAAGTGCAGTTTGTGAGACGAGACGTACGTTTGACAAGAAACATTCATGTTACACCATTCTCACCAACAGAAGTGAGTGTGGCAGTAAGAGGAGTCAGCTGTTTTTGTGATGGATAGCTGCGAGTGTATACAGTCATCACTGAGAGAAATGTCAATGTGAATGCTGAAGTGCAGTTTGTGAGACGTACGTTTGACAAGAAACATTCATGTTACACCATTCTCACCAACAGAAGTGAGTGTGGCAGTAAGAGGAGACAGCTGTTTTTGTGATGGATAGCTGTGAGTGTATACAGTCATCACTGAGAGAAATGTCAATGTGAATGCTCAAGTGCAGTTTGTGAGACGTACGTACGTGTCACAACAAACATTCATGTTGCACCATTCTCACCAACAGAAGTGAGTGTGGCAGTAAGAGGAGACAGCTGTTTTTGTGATGGATAGCTGTGAGTGTATACAGTCATCACTGAGAGAAATGTCAATGTGAATGCTGAAGCGCAGTTTGTGAGACACAGTCAAGGTTACAATAAGACAGAACAGCTGTGAGTTGCAAGGTCACGACAAATTGTAAATTGTGGTAATGATAAAAGAGAACTGTTTTTGCAAGTCAGCTTTAGAAGACAAATAAAGTGACAGAAGAAGTAACTGGATGTTGTCATTTGTCACACTGGTGTCAGAAGTGCAATTTTTCACAATATCATCTGGTCCAGCATCTTTTTTTTTTTTTTTTTTTACTAATGTCGTCCAACGTACTGTCATATTGGACAATGAGTGAATGAAATAGGAGAAATGATGCTCAAATGAGATCGAGGTCCATGAAGCTTTAAGTTACCTAACATTCGTCTTCTCAGGATAAGGGAAAACCTCGGAAAAAGCCTTACACAGATAACTTACCCTAAGCGAGATTCGAACTCACAACCTCTTGAACATGAGGCAGATATGCTAGCCATCACGCTACAGAGGCAGGCATCCAGCATCTAATTGCTCTATCACAAAACAATCACATTCACATACAACAGAAAGATGAATATGTATGTAAGATTTGAGCTTATATGGCAATGATAGTTACCATGGTTACCAGCCATGGCTTTGTTCAGGAAGTGGTGAGTTACCGAGTCGGCCAATCAGCTGAGGATGGAGAGCAGCCTTTCCAAAACTAGTCCTGTTCAATATTCATATACTTTATTGTTGGAAGTATTTGCATATATAGTAGAACCCTGCTAATCCAAACCCCACAAGCCTGAAATTCCAGATAATTCGAACACAAACTCCATATAAACTAAAAAGGTGAGTTGATCAATAACACTACACAACACTTACTTATAATTCTAAAATAAGAACAAATTAGAAACTAAAAACTTCACTTATCTTAGTATGTTGATATCCTTTTTCTATTTTACTGACCCAGGGGTTTCAAGCTATATCCAGCTCATTCTCAAAGTCATATAAACAAAATCGTTGCCAAGCTACAATCTTTTATTTTTGTGAAAAACAATTATTCATATTCAATTTTTTATTTACCAATCTCTGAAAACAAAAATTTAAAAATACAATCCATAGAGGGCAATTCAAAGTTCATGACATGGTTCCTGTTTTTTAAAATAAAAATTTTTTCCAAACCATTAAATCTATCGGATTACTTAACTGTTTTAATAATTTAACCTCTGAATTAATTTCATGATTAAATGACCAAAAATGATCTGCCACAGCTGATTTATCAGTTTGTTTATATTTAATATTTCTAAAATGTTCTTTTATTCTGGTTTCTAGATGACGTTTAGTTTTACCAATATAAACTTTATCACAATCTAAACAGCTAAATTGATAAATGCCAGATTTTTTATAATTTGGTATTTTATCTTTTTTTGAAAAATTAAGTAAATTTTGTATATTAAATTTATTTTGAGGGACCAAATTTATTCCATATTCTTTAAAAATCCTTGTAAATTTTTTATTAGCCCATGGATGGTAAGTAAACTTTTTAAAAATATAATTATCTTTTATTTTTTTAAGGGTTGAAACTTCTTTGACAGCTTTTTGATATTTAAATTCCCCTATCCTTTTATGTATAAAATCTGTATTAAAACCATTAATTACTGCAGTGTTAATAATATGTTTATATTCTATGTCAAATTCATCTTTATTAAGGGGTATATTTATTAATCTATAAATTAAACTATTAAAAACAGCAAATTTATGTGCAAAAGGATTAAAACTTTTATATTTTATGTAATTATCAATGTGAGTAGATTTTCTGTAAATATCAAATTTCAATTTATTTTTATGTCTTTTAATTTTTAAGTCCAAAAATGAAAGGAATCCATTATTCTCAGTTTCCAAAGTGAATTGTATAGCTTTATCTTGTAAATTTAAAAGTTTTAAAGCATCATTTATCTGTTTATTAGGGACAACAGCAAAAATATCATCCACATATCTATGCCATATTTTAAAAATTAAAGGGAATGATTTTGTAATTTGAGTTTCAAAAAAACTCATGAAAAGATTAGCAAGAAATGGCGAAAGTGGACTACCCATTGCCAAGCCAGAAGTTTGTTGAAAAAAATTACCATTAAAACTAAAGAAATTTTGATCTAAACAAAGATTTGTAAGTTTTACAAAATCATCTACTAAGTCTTTATCTAATTCTAAAGAATTTAACCATTTTTTTAAAAAAATCAAAAGCTTTTTTCTAGGAATGCTAGGAAATAAAGAAACTACATCAAAAGAAACTAATTTATCATTTTCAGATAATTTTAGGTTATTAATCTTTTTTACTAGTTCAAAAGAATTTTTAATACTTAAACTCTCAAATGTTTCAAAATTACTAAATTTTTTGGTTAACCATTTAGCTAAATTATATGTAGGTGAATTAATTGAATTTATTATGGGTCTCATTTTATTTCCTGGTTTATGTATTTTTGGAAGTGCATATAACCTGGGTAAAACAGGATTATTGACTTTTAAAATACTTTTTTCTTTTTTAGGTATCATTTTTAATTCATTGAGAGTTTTATTAAAAGTTAAAATACATAATTTTAAAGGATCATTATCAATTTTTAAATAATCTTTACTTTCAAGCAAAAGTTCTACTCTATTAATATAATCAGCTTGATCTAAAATTACAATTTTGTTGCCTTTGTCGGCTTTAGTATAAATTACATCCTTTTCTTTCAATGATTTAATAACCTGATTATTATAATTACTTTTAGGATGATTTTTATTTATATCTTTCAAAATTTTAGTGCATCTCACTTTAATCAAAGATTTATTAATGTCATTTAAATCTTGACTGGCAATTTCAATATCTGCAACAAAATCATCTATGTTTTTTGAAAAACTTACACAAGTTTTCATACCTTTGTTTAGAAAATTTATTTCTTTCTCGTTAAAGTTACAATTTGATAAATTAATTACATTATTTTTTCGATAATTTGGTTCATTTATATTCAATTTCTGTTGTTTTTGGCACAATCTATTTAACTTATTTTTTAACCTATTAGTTTTTCTTTTCATGCTAAAATTTAGATACTCAAACAATTTTGATTCAAAATTAACCCAAATTAAGTTTCCTAAAATACTTGTTAATTTTAAAATTAACAAGTATTTTAGGAAACTTAATTTGGGTTAATTTTGAATCAAAATTGTTAATTTTAAAATTAACAAGTATTTTAGGAAACTTAATTTGGGTTAATTTTGAATCAAAATTGTTTGAGTATCTAAATTTTAGCATGAAAAGAAAAACTAATAGGTTAAAAAATAAGTTAAATAGATTGTGCCAAAAACAACAGAAATTGAATATAAATGAACCAAATAATCGAAAAAATAATGTAATTAATTTATCAAATTGTAACTTTAACGAGAAAGAAATAAATTTTCTAAACAAAGGTATGAAAACTTGTGTAAGTTTTTCAAAAAACATAGATGATTTTGTTGCAGATATTGAAATTGCCAGTCAAGATTTAAATGACATTAATAAATCTTTGATTAAAGTGAGATGCACTAAAATTTTGAAAGATATAAATAAAAATCATCCTAAAAGTAATTATAATAATCAGGTTATTAAATCATTGAAAGAAAAGGATGTAATTTATACTAAAGCCGACAAAGGCAACAAAATTGTAATTTTAGATCAAGCTGATTATATTAATAGAGTAGAACTTTTGCTTGAAAGTAAAGATTATTTAAAAATTGATAATGATCCTTTAAAATTATGTATTTTAACTTTTAATAAAACTCTCAATGAATTAAAAATGATACCTAAAAAAGAAAAAAGTATTTTAAAAGTCAATAATCCTGTTTTACCCAGGTTATATGCACTTCCAAAAATACATAAACCAGGAAATAAAATGAGACCCATAATAAATTCAATTAATTCACCTACATATAATTTAGCTAAATGGTTAACCAAAAAATTTAGTAATTTTGAAACATTTGAGAGTTTAAGTATTAAAAATTCTTTTGAACTAGTAAAAAAGATTAATAACCTAAAATTATCTGAAAATGATAAATTAGTTTCTTTTGATGTAGTTTCTTTATTTCCTAGCATTCCTAGAAAAAAGCTTTTGATTTTTTTAAAAAAATGGTTAAATTCTTTAGAATTAGATAAAGACTTAGTAGATGATTTTGTAAAACTTACAAATCTTTGTTTAGATCAAAATTTCTTTAGTTTTAATGGTAATTTTTTTCAACAAACTTCTGGCTTGGCAATGGGTAGTCCACTTTCGCCATTTCTTGCTAATCTTTTCATGAGTTTTTTTGAAACTCAAATTACAAAATCATTCCCTTTAATTTTTAAAATATGGCATAGATATGTGGATGATATTTTTGCTGTTGTCCCTAATAAACAGATAAATGATGCTTTAAAACTTTTAAATTTACAAGATAAAGCTATACAATTCACTTTGGAAACTGAGAATAATGGATTCCTTTCATTTTTGGACTTAAAAATTAAAAGACATAAAAATAAATTGAAATTTGATATTTACAGAAAATCTACTCACATTGATAATTACATAAAATATAAAAGTTTTAATCCTTTTGCACATAAATTTGCTGTTTTTAATAGTTTAATTTATAGATTAATAAATATACCCCTTAATAAAGATGAATTTGACATAGAATATAAACATATTATTAACACTGCAGTAATTAATGGTTTTAATACAGATTTTATACATAAAAGGATAGGGGAATTTAAATATCAAAAAGCTGTCAAAGAAGTTTCAACCCTTAAAAAAATAAAAGATAATTATATTTTTAAAAAGTTTACTTACCATCCATGGGCTAATAAAAAATTTACAAGGATTTTTAAAGAATATGGAATAAATTTGGTCCCTCAAAATAAATTTAATATACAAAATTTACTTAATTTTTCAAAAAAAGATAAAATACCAAATTATAAAAAATCTGGCATTTATCAATTTAGCTGTTTAGATTGTGATAAAGTTTATATTGGTAAAACTAAACGTCATCTAGAAACCAGAATAAAAGAACATTTTAGAAATATTAAATATAAACAAACTGATAAATCAGCTGTGGCAGATCATTTTTGGTCATTTAATCATGAAATTAATTCAGAGGTTAAATTATTAAAACAGTTAAGTAATCCGATAGATTTAATGGTTTGGAAAAAATTTTTATTTTAAAAAACAGGAACCATGTCATGAACTTTGAATTGCCCTCTATGGATTGTATTTTTAAATTTTTGTTTTCAGAGATTGGTAAATAAAAAATTGAATATGAATAATTGTTTTTCACAAAAATAAAAGATTGTAGCTTGGCAACGATTTTGTTTATATGACTTTGAGAATGAGCTGGATATAGCTTGAAACCCCTGGGTCAGTAAAATAGAAAAAGGATATCAACATACTAAGATAAGTGAAGTTTTTAGTTTCTAATTTGTTCTTATTTTAGAATCTTGTTGCTTCACTGTTAATAGCTTCAATTTTTACTTAACTTACTTATAATTTACTGGAACATGTTTTGAAGGCTGACTTTCCTCCGAAACATATTCTGGTAAATTATAAGTTAAGTCTGAGAGGTAGAACTGGAACTTAAAAATTCAATGCCACAACTGGGATTTGAACCACAGACCTTCCGCTTACCGGGCGGACGCTCTAACCACTGAGCTATTGTGACAAACTGCCAGAATGGCATTAAATTCTCAAACCAGTTCGTATTTCTGCCATTCTGGCAGTTTGTCACTGCGCTTCAGCCCGGTTCTTGGTGGGTAAAAAGTCTGGGTGGTAATGTGAGGAGCCTGACACATCAGCAAAAGCTCCTCCAAGGGCATCAGCGACAGCTCTGGGGATGCCAGTGGTAGTCCGAAGGCCAGGGACTGTAACACTGGAGACTTTGCCGTCCACGCGACGAAGCTTGTCCCAAACCACAGATGATGGTGTGAAGTGATTGAACGACTTCACAAAGCGGTGCCAGGATGTCTTCTTATTGTACTGTATGGTACGACGGGCCTTAGCGCGCAAGCGCTTGAAGGTGACCAGATTATCCAGAGTAGGGTGGCGCTGAAATACCCGCAGAGCAGCTCGCCGTGCACGAACTGATGCCCGGCATGTGTCAGTCCACCAAGGAACAGGTAAACACTGAGGGTGGACCGGCGACCGAGGTATAGCTCTCTCGGCTGCGGATATGATCATGGAAGTAAAGTGATCCACTATCTGGTCAACGTCTTCAAACACACGCTTGTCGAAAACAGTTAAGCTACTGAACAAAGGCCAGTTCGCTCTGCGTATCTGCCTGGTGGAAACACGTGATGAAGGTATGTAGTTGGAGAGCAGGCTGATCAGGCATGGGAGGTGATTGCTGGAGGTGTCCGAGACAACGTTCCACTGAAAACGATGTGCAAGTTGTGTTGAGCAAACAGATAAGTCCAGGTGAGAAAGAGTGCTTGTAGAGTCAGATATAAAATAGGTTCACCAGTGTTAAGGAGAGACAGCTGATTCTGATGGAAAAACTCGGCTAGGTGCTTCCCCAAGCCCGAGGTGTTAAAGTCTCCCAGCAACAGGTAGGGAGCTGGGACACGAGAACAGACAGGTCCGCAATGGCAAAGGAGGAAGTAGACGAGAGATAAACGGAACAGAAGGTAAAAGAAAAACCTGGTAACCGAAGAGTAATGGCTACAGCTTGCACAGTAGTAGTGAGTCTGAGTGGTTGGTAAAAAACGTTGTCACGAAGCAGCAACATGACACCCCCATGTGCAGGAGTACCAGGCTCCGATGGCAGATCAAAATGCACCGGAGTGAATCCAGGAAAGAGGAAAGTATCCTGCTGATGAAGTTTGGTCTCCTGCAGGCAGAAAACAGTGGGGGAAAGCGAGTTTGAAAGCAGTTGCAGTTCAGCTTTATGCCTGTAGGATGGACATCCTGGGATAAATGGGAAAAGCTAGTTACGAAGTTCATTTAACCAGCAGCTGTCGCTTCAACTTGTCCTTGTTGTTCCGCGTAGGACTCGGGCTTTGTGGAGTAGCTGGTTCCTGCTCCATGGGCTCCTCAGAGGGAAGAGGGTCAGGGTCAATGGATACCGAAGACAGAGTTATAAAACTGCTTCCGATACTAAGGGGTGGAGGGGAAACCCGCTTCACCCAACTACGCCCTCTATCATCTTGTGAGCATGATCGGCAAGGAGGTGAAGGGGAATTGGCCATGGAGGCACACTTTCCACGTGCAGAGGCCGTAAGATCTTTAAGGAAGTCCGTTCGCTTTGGAGTTACTTTGAATTTCCGGATTTCGCTACTTACAGAAACGGTCTTGGTAGCGGCAGGATCGGAGGTTGAAACTGCGACGCGAGAAGTAACTACAGTGGAAGTTACAGGGCAAGTTTGAGTGCCCATGACCCGCTTTGGTACTGGTGTAGAAAGAACAGAACTAAAAGTACCAAACTTCAGAAGAGAAGGCTGTCGAGCAAGATGGCGTTTGCGGGCTTCAGAGAACGATAGACGCTCTTTCACCCACAGCTCTTGAATGGCCTTCTCATCCTGGTATCGCAGGAAGTCGCTGGGTGTGCACCTTGGCAGTTCACACAGCTTGGTCATGACCGTCCTTACCGCAGTTGACACAAATAGTGACCGAAGCCTTGCAAGAGGTCTTGGTATGGCAATGGTAACATCGCATAGGCCGCAGAATATAGGGTCGAACCGGGATAACTTCATAGCCTGCTTTGATCTTCTGAGGCAGGTAAAGCCGATCAAAAGTAACGAACAGCGTGCGGGTATCCACCTGCACGCCATCGCGCTTGACTCGTACACGGTGAACTTCCGTGACACCCTGGTCCAACAGATATCCTAGGATCTCCTCCTCCGGCATATCATCTAGCAGAGGACTGGTAATGACACCCTTGGAGGAGTTCAGGCTTCGGTGCTTCTCCACACGGATAGGATATCCGTGCAGTAGTTTCGCCTTCAACAATCTGTCAAACTGTGTGGTAGTGTAGCTCTCAACCAAGCGGGAACCGGATCGCAGGACTTTACAGGGCCGGTGATTTTATCAAAACCCGATTGAATAATAAAAGGGTTGACCTTTAAGAAAGACTGACCCTCTTCCGTACGATGAACAACTAGGTAACGAGCTGAAGACAACACGTGTACCTCTTTTTCTTCCTGGACTTGTTTTCTGCGTTTTGGAGTGTTTGTAGCCATAAAAGAAGGCGATAAATTTCATCCCCCAGTGCTCCCTACCCACCACGGAGCCCAACAAGGGGTCATCCCACTGGGATGACAGGGCTACACAGGGGATATAGCAGGTGCGCCGTCCCACTCACCCTGGAGTTCGATGCATTACCTAGTCTTGGCCGATTGACATGGGGTGGGTTAGTCCCTAGTCTTCCATTTAGGTGAAGCAGAAACCAAAGCAGTGTGTTGGAAATGCGCACCCTCCCCGAATTCAGAAAGAAACTGGACCGAGCTCAGATACACATCCCTCAACCACCAGGATAAACCTTTCCACCGACACGGGTCTCCACGCACGGCCTACGCGTGGGTGGGCGATTTGACTGACTGCCTCACCACGAAGAGGAGCCCACACTGAGGGAGTCAGTTGGCTCGGGGCACCGGGTGCGCCAAACCTGGACCTACCGTAGTAGGTCCCCCTGGGGGGCCTACCACTTTAATCAGTGAAATGACTTCTTAGCAAACATTTAAAAAACAACAATGAATCAATATGTAAAAAATTAGAATAGAACAAACAGAATGAATACATTGGGACACATTCTTATGAAGAATAAGATACTAAACAAATCTTATGCAGATCCAAGGGACTGTACTTTTTAATGCTACATTTTTAAGTTGTCTATAATTTATAGCTATGTATACGTGAAGTGTTCAGAATCACAGTTAAATTCTATTCCTTCTTAAACTACTATATTATGACTATGCAAACTATCAATGAATTGATATTTTTTTCTAACTAAATAACAGTATGGGTCAGATTACTCACGGCATGATTTGCTTCCCGCCAGTGCGACACTGCTATTGGATCTTGTGGGTTCATCGCTACAGCCTTGGCATTTTGTACCATTGGAGTCACACCTGCAAAAAAAAGTTGTCAAACGTAAACTACAGGGTCACTGCAATCCTCCTCAAACACTTCTATTTAAATGCAACAAATGTAGCAGTGGTGGTGATAGTGCTATTGTTGATGTTATTGTTGATGTTATTGTTGGTGGTATAGCGCTACTGTTGTTTTAGTGGTGGTGGTCATGTTGATTGTGATTGTACTGCTGGTGATTGTGATGATGGTGACAAGGATGATGTTGGTTATGGTGATGGTTGTACAGTGTCTGGATGCTGCAAGTGCAGTGATGTGTGAGCGATACATCACAATGACCTGTAAATCTATTTTAATTTTCCAATATATTTTGGCTATTACCACGTGCAATTATATTTAGCTATAAAGAGACGATATACTTGAGTATACTTACTTGCCTGTACCTGGTCGGAAGCTGCATTCACACGAGCTATGAAATGGGGATCCTCAGAGTTGTCCAACTCTTGCTTGGCCACCATCAGCACACGATTGGCTAACCTGTAATATTCATGTATAATGGCAACATCAACATTTTTAATTTAACCAACTTCAGCCATAAAACAAGAAAACAGTTTTACCGCTCAAATTTTATAATTTTTACTATCTTGCTTTCATTAGTTCTTTCTTTGCCTGCTTTGTTTTCTTTTCAAAGAACACAGGTGAAGATAGTATTTGAGGCAATACTGAATTAGTGTCTCCACTACCTAGTTAGTGTTTGTTCAAGATGAAGTCAGAAAAACTGGTGTATACTTCTAATACTTGAAATTGGTCAAGATACACACACATCTTCCAATTTCTGTCTGGTTGATTTAACCACTCAACTACCATGGCAACATGCCAGTAACATTAAATTCTCCAACTTACTCACTTTTTCTGTAAATCACAAGATTTCCAATCCATATAAGATAACATTACCCTAAAAATGCTTTCTTGTTTTTTATTCGTAGAATTGTAAAACATGTATTTTCAGTGAAAAATGTGTGCTGAATTTCTGGGTGAGAAGCACTGTTTCCTCCACTTACCATATGTAAGGAGGACAGAAGGTAAAAACCCAAGCATTTACGAAATAATACCTACAGTTATAAAATGGTGACTATGCATCCACTGTCACTAGGAAAGTTAATGAAAGCTGTAAAACGTATACAATTGTTTTTGTTTCATACTTTGTGATGCTATTTACAAAAGCTATGCGGTTTCAAAATTTAAGTTTCCCACTAAACATCTCACAACATGTAACATACAGAGATAATATTATATATTTAAATGAGCAATTCTTGTATATATATATATATAAGTAATAAATAAATATATTTTGCGCATCTTGGAAACCATTAACGACTTCAATCAAATTTTGTATTTCGATAAGGTTTTGCTTCTAAGTTTACTATATAGGTGTCATTCCTGAAAAAATGCAATTTTACATAAAAAAAAAACATTTTTTATTCCCGCTTCTGCAGAGCAATTGAACCTTATTTTGGCTTTTCCTTCTCTTCTAATGGACCACTTTCAGCAAGCAAAGTAGCATTTTAAAGTCCTCTTCCAGAGCTATCAGAATGCAGTAAGAAAGCTGACTAGCTACCTATCTTAGTCTATGCGTAACAATCACAATTAGTCTAAACCTTATTTTGGTCGTAATTTCTCTGTTAATGGGCCAATTTCAACAAACAGGCCTGAATATTAAAGGTATCATCAAGAGCTTTCAGAAAACCTAAAGAAAGTTGACTTAGCTATCTAAATCTATGCGTAACAGTCACAATTACACTTAACCTCATTTTGGCCATAATGTCTTAATTGATTTCAGCAAACGAGCTAGTGTTTTAAAGTCCTCTTCCAGGGCTATCAGAATGCAGTAAGAAAGTTCACCAAGCTATATTAGTTTTAAGTGTTACAGCTCGTTCTGTCTAAATGTTTGAAATAGAAGCACAACATTTCATTTTATGGCTGAAATGATGATGCTTATGAAATATTTATATGTATCTCTACATCTCTTGTATCTCAGAAATGACTTAACAATTGCAACAACAATTTTTATTTGCTTAACGTTTTGCTATTCAAGTTTATCTCAATAAGTATCTTCTACCAAAAAACAAGATTTCACCAAAAGGGGGGAAAAATGCCGAGTGAAGCTCTGTCACCCAGGTACTGTAATTGTAACCCCCAAAATACAATATTTTGTTTTAATACATATTAACAAATATCAACATTTCCATACATATTGATGCTGTGTAGTTCAGTAGGCAACAGTTGTTGTTGTTCACCAACAGCACTGGGGATTAATTGACTTGCATCACTTTCCCCCTGGCTTCCCAATATAAAGCCTCAGGTTAAGACATTTGCATTTGACGAGATGCTGTTTGTTCACAGAGAGTGCATTTGGGTGTAGGTAGGCAGTGCAATCTCCTGTGAGGCAGTCCTGGCCAGTTGCCAGGGCCACTGCAGTTTTTCATGGCAATTTTTGTATGTCAACTCTAGCTCTAATATTCTTATAATCCTAATCTTTTAATTTATCTTCTTCATCTGCTGTGTTTTGAAATGTTGCTTAATGTTGTTTAATTGTTTGTTTATTTCTAATTGTCCTACGGGTTTTACTTGTTGTATTGCACCTTTCTTTACTAAGTGATCTGCATGTTCATTGCCCAAAGATCCGACATGAGCTGGGATCCATTGTAGAGTGCTCAACTGCTTTAATTAGGCTTCTTATTTCTTTGATGGGTATTTCTTGTTGTTTTATGGTTGTAATTTGTATCCCATCTATGGCTGATTTTGCACCTGGTAAGATGACTATTTTTGGTTTTATGTATGGTCTGTATAGCATGTTCTGTAGTGCTGATTTTAGAGCTGTTAATTCTCCTTCATAATGGTGTGAACTTTCATCTAGTGTTAGATACTGTGCAAAGTGTTTACAATATACTCCCGCACCGGCGTCTATTGATGAGGGATCCATCTGTATATATTCAGAGCCATTCTTTTTCTGGATATCTTTCATTTTCCGTGGCTATTGCTATGGCTCTCATTTCATCTGGTGTATTGTTTTGTTTGTGTATTGCATATATCAGCTCATTTCGATATCGTATGTTAATATACACTATTGGACTTGTTACCTCTTATTATATTTGTTGTAATTATGTTCTTGTGTTTTTAATTATTAAATTTTGAGGGTCAACAATTACCAGAAACAAAGGAAACAAAGTATTTACGAGTTACATTTGATACCAAACTTACATGGACCAAACAAATAGAAAATGTAATACAAAGAGCAGAAAGGCACCTTTCACTGTTAAAACGTCTAACAGGAATGAAGTGGGGATGTTCCAGAGCAACTCTTAACACAACATACAATGTATATATAAAGTCATTATTTACTTAGTGCAATGAAGTTCTTGTAACAGCAAATACAAAAAAAATTCAAATCTTTCAAAACCAAAGTCTGACATTAATTACAGGTGCTATCAAAACCACACCAATAGCAGCTATGGAAATACTAACCAACCAATACCCCATTGAATATGAAATAGAAAAAGCGGCTCTTATTCAACACAAAAAGTTGATCAGACTCCCATTCAATACATGGCACAAGAGAAATTTTACACATACACTAAAGACTCAGGAGAGCTTTCTTTCCAAAATTCAAGACATCAAGAAGAATGTAGACCTTCCTAATTCAAAGGAAAACTTCATATCTAAAATCAATCCGACACAAACATTAGACATCACATATTACTTACACCTGACAGAAGAAGTTAAGAAAAGTAATACTCCAACTAGTGTTCTAAAATTATTGGCATTAGAGACAATCCATACTAGATTTCCAGAACACGAATGGCTCCATATTTATACTGATGGATCATTGATATCAAACCAAGATAGAGCAGGTGCTGGAGTCACATGTCACCTCTTTTCCTATTACAAATCTTTAAGTTATGGAACTACTAACTTTGATGGAGAAATTGAAGCAATTCGAATGGCCCTACAAAATCTTTTGTACAGAATTTCACATTTTCAGCAAGCAGTTATTCTCTCAGATTCCAGGGCAGCAATTATAGCAATTACTTCCAAGTTGTCACCAAAAAACCAAACTATTATAGAATGTTGGAAGATGCTTAGCCATCTAACAGCACTTCAAAAACACCTAGTCTTCCAATGGATACCAGCTCACTGTGGACTGAGTGGTAATGACAAAGCTGATTTTCTTGTAAAAAAGGGTACCAGCGGTGTACAGAAATCTATAGTTAATCTACCATTTTATGCAGCCAAAAGATTAGTCAACTCTGAATTCAAAAAAATTATTGCACAATATTACTATGAAAAATCAAAGAATAAAAGCTGAGAACTACCAAACATTCAAACAGTAATTCCTGAGTATCCTCGAAAAACAGCAGTTGCAACCTTCAGGTTGATTACAGGACATGATTGTCTGGCAAAACATTTAAACAGAATTGGGATATATTCTTCACCACTCTGTCCTCTATGTGATCTGCAAGAGGAAATGAACCGAGACCACCTTCAAATATGCCTGGCCACTTCTAATGCCCTTCCCATCCATCAGTGAAAAATATTGGAGAGCAAGAGGATTAATGACTTCATTGTCAGAAATCCAGCATTAGCTAACAACAACAACAACACTTATTAATATATGTTCTGAAGCTTATCTGAGTTTTTCATTTACTTACAGTGTCTGCTGTGTGATACCACTTGTATCTGTCTCCATTGGCTTGCAGTTTTTGTGCTACGGTAGTTGCTTTCAGTTCATGTTCCAATTCTATGCCCATGTTTTTTGTGAAGCTCTGTAGTGCTGCAATTGGTGTTCATTTTACAACTCCTGTTATTATTCTTAGTCAATTATTTTGTGAAGTTTCTGGCAGTACTCCTCCATATAGTACGTTGGGTTTTATATAAGCAACAGTGAACTGCTTTTTACAGCAGGCACAGTTCCTGGGGTGGGGTTACAGCCTTTATCTCACTTGTTATAAACTGAGCTGGCATACATCTTAGTTGTGGTTTAAATGGCACCACAAAAGTTTACATTACAAAAAAGGATTTATCTTTTGCTGTGTGACATCAGAAACAGGAATTGTGGGAAAGTGCAACAATTCTGCAATTAAATTTCCTGATGCTAATCTTACAAGTACGATCACTATATTAATCCTTGTAAAAATATGGTTAGTTGAGAATAAACAGGGAAAGAGGAGCCTAAGGGTAATGAACTGGTGGGGCTGATAGGCTGCAGAGATTTTCAAGGAGACTGTTGTAAATTGATTCCGTTAAATTTCTTTTGCTGTCAATGGTTGGTAATATGATAAAACTCACCCAGCGTCTGTTTGATAGCAATCAGTATAAATAATTATGTATTTGGTGGGAAGATATCATTGAAGAATCATAAAAGTGAACTCAGCTGTATATTTGAACTACATAAGATAAGTGAAGCCTAGCCTCTATATTTATTTTATATTTGTTGAATCTTAAAATAAAGTTAAATTGAAATAGTTTTCCACATACAGACCTTGCAATACTAGCAGTGTTGTCTACCATCTTCTGGGCTTGGTTTTTCCTAATTGCTTCCTCACACAAAAACGTGTGCTTCTGGATTTGTTCCTCTGAAACAATCACACACAAAATGAACACTTTTATACAAATATAAAAACCTGCAGTCAGTGCTAACAGACAAATAAAAGAACTAATTAGGTGACTCAGTCCCTTGGCTGCATTGTTTGTTTACTAAAATACTTACTCATAAACTAATAAAAGTACGAGGTGTACTCAAAAAGAAACCAAACTATTGAAATACCGTGCCAACCAGCAAGAGAGCGCACTGCAGCTACTGAGTGCACCTAGCGGCAGGTTAGACAGCAAATTGCCATTTCAGACATTTTGCTTGGACAATTAGCAAGCGAACCACAGTCACTGAAGTAAGCACATGTACAGCCTGCTTGTCGGGTTAGTGACAAAGTAACAATGAAGGAGCTCAAAGAACAACATGGGTGTGTATGAAAACTTTCTTCAAACTTGGCAAAACTTTCACAGAGACATTACAAATGCTTAGCCAAGCATACACGGAGGACTGTATGAGTTGCAGGCAGTGCTATTAGTGGTTTAAACGTTTCCAACAGGGCAGAGTGTGGGTCTGTGACGATTCCACATCTGGACGTCCTTCTACGTCAACAGATGATGGCCATGTGAATAGAGTTTATGCTGTGATTTGCAGAAATTATCATTTAATTGTTCAGGAAGTTGCTGACAATGTGGGCATCAGTGTAGGATCATCCCATCAAATTTTGAGTGAAAAAATGTGTCATGTCAGGGCAAAATTCGTACCACGTTTGTTGACTAAAGATCAAAACAGACCTGTGCTGAAATGTGCGAGGAACTGCTTACCATTGCTAATGACAAAACTTTCTTAGGAACTCATACCAGGCAATGAGACGTGGGTGTATGAGTATGATGCTGAAACGAAGATGCAGGCATCGCAGTGGGCAGGCAAAGGGTCACTTTGTCCAAGAAAAGCATGCATGAGTCAAAGATCAAGGTGATGTTAGTTGTATTTTTAGACTACAAAGGCATTATTCAACATGAATTTGTGCCATGTGGAAACCATAGAGGAGATTCAGGACAATGCTACAAGAGACCTGCACGCCTGTGTTCCAGGAGGCATTCCAAAAATAGAAAAAATTATGGGAATGCTGTATTGGCAGTATAGGGGATTATTTTAAAGGAGACAGTGCTTAAAATGTACAATAAGCAACAAAGTTGATAAAGGAAAAGTTTGGTTTCTTTTCGAACACTCCTCATATGTATATAGGTATCAATATAAAAATAGATAACACAGCAACTGCGTTTGTGCAGAGAATATAATAATTTGTAGAACAGAAAAGAAATAAATGGTTCATTTGAAAAATGCAGAGCCAAGCACTTAAAAAATAGTTATGGATGAAATTCAAATTTACACCCTTTGTAAATAATGCAAAAGCAGGATTGGAACTTTGCCATTTTCAAAAGTACATTAAATTGAAGTACTGCCAACCTTACAATGGGATTTACTAGTATCAAACTACCTGGTCCTAACAAAAATACTGACATCAACATTTCCTCTTTATCCTCTCGACTGACAATTATGAAGCATCTCAAGCAATTTTATCTTGTGCCAACACCCTTCCTTGAAATGTTTACCCATTCAACTTTCAGTATTGCTCTTTGTTTCATCATAGAATGGTCTGTGAAAGAGAATCATATAGCTGGCATAGCATTACACCAGTGCAAGAAGGATACAAGGGCAATTTTCAATTTGTTAAAACCGCTTGGAATCTCACAGATTTGTTTACTGGACCATTAAAAGATTCATCCATGTTTCTGTGTTGATAACAAAGCAAGATCTGATCAGCCGTGCTGGGTTCAAATCCCAGATGTGATCAAGAAAGTCCAGGAATATATCAGAAGAAATCCTGTTACCAAACAAAAAATAATGGGGCAGCAGCTTCAAAAGTTAAGAATACTACATTAATAAATGAAGACCTAGGGCTTTGGGATTAGCACCAATGCCCAGAATATGTGCTCAACATTTATCTAAAGAACATTAGAAAAGAGAGATCATGTTATTTTCTTAGATGGCATATCAAAATCAAACTCACAGAATCCTTTTTTCAGATGAAAAAATGTTCACAATTGAGGAGAAATTCAACAGGCAGAATGACACGAGACATGAAGAAGCCTGTCAGATTGCTTGCCATCATTCAGTATCAGTGACGGTTTGGTTGGGAGTCTCATACCAAGGCTACCGAGGTAAAAACCAATGCAAATGTGAAACCTCTTAACCAAACAATGTTCAAAAGTGAACACTCAATCTTCTAGCAGGACAGTACTCCAGCTCACATGTTCCCAAGTATCTCCACATTCATTAACCCAGTGCATGTCAGCTGATGGTGCTTTACTCAACAACAATTAACAATCATTCATTGCAATCATGTTTCAGTGAGTAAGAATCAACAACAATTTGATCAAGAACTGTGCACATGGTCATGAAATACGAATAACAATACTCACATGATGTATTGTATTATGTTTATTATTTATGTGTTTGTTTCATTTATTACTTTCTTATATTAAATACATAATACACAATTATTTGGGTTATAATCTAATGAAATAGGTAAGTTCCAGAAAATTAACTTTTATGTTTTACGCATTGACAGATACAATAGAACCTGAGTTGTGACTTTCTAAAGGGAGATAGCTAATATCTCCGTTTGGAAAGTCACAACTTAGGTTCTACTGTATCTGTCAATTACCATTAGTATCCACATTTAAATGTTGCTTGTTCGTATACCTGACATCTTGATGAAGTCTGCAGAATCTGTGGCCTCGTCACACAGGGCTCGCGCTCGCTGTACAGAGTCTGAATACTGAGCTACAAGGTTCTGAAAATGCTCGTCTGCAGCTTTACTCTCAGGGTAGTTCATCCTTATCCTCCCAGCACTAACTAGTTGTGGTGTTAAACTCTCCACCTGCAACAACATACAAATGGCTCTTTACTTAAATATAGGTACTTGTGTTTAATGTATCATGTTTCCACATATCCAGACAGACTGGGCCAGACTGCTTCACACCACGTGTCCAGCTGGTGAGCAGGCAAATACATCCCGGGACAGGCTACCTTGTGCGACTGCTGTGTGTACATTACTATAACAATCAGGGTGGTAGAAACAAAAGGGGTGTCAAGAAAGTTCAAGACTTCTAGCCAAATCATTTCCAATGCGTACGTGTATAGAAGTCAAGAAAGGTCCATATGATGTCATCCTTGTATACAAGGAGGCAGTTTTAGAGTTGAATTAAGTTGAGTTACAGACATGAGCTGGTCAGTGAGCGTGAGACAGCTGTGCATGTGTTTGTTGTCGTGTTGGTATGCCCTGAATGATTGTAAGATTGTAATTAGTGCATGAGAGAAAGAGAAAGTGAAGAAAGACAGTCAAAGGACTGAGCAAGGTTATGAGAAGTGTAAGTTATGAGTTGTGATAGCAGTACAGACTGCACACTGAGTTAATGACGAGAAGAAAACTGTGTACTTCTTGTAGACAATAAAGTGATAGAAAAGTAATTGGAATGGACTTTGTCATTTTGTTACAATACGAGGTCTGTACAAAAAGTATCCGAACTTGTGCCGGGAAAAAAAATTATGTACCTGAGTGGATGGGACTCTTAATCCCCTTCAAAGTAGGCCCCTTCTGAAAGCACACACTTAGTCCAGCGGTCCTTCCATCGCTGGAAGCAGTTCTGGAAAGCTTCTTTTGAGGTGGTGCGCAGGCGTTCCGTCGCGTTGTGCATTATCTCCTCACGGGTCTCAAAACGGGACCCTTTGAGCGTTGTCTTTATCTTTGGGAACAACCAGAAATCACATGGGGCCATGTCAGGTGAGTAGGGAGCTTGACGAACCTGTGGAATGCCGTGCGAGGTCAGGAAATTCTGGATCAGGTGTGACGAATGAGCTGGAGCATTGTCGTGATGCAGCTGCCAGTTGCGTGCGGCCCACAGATCAGGTCTCTTGCGCCGAACTGCATCACGAAGATGACAAAGGACTTCTCGGTAGTACTCCTTATTGATGGTCTGTCCTTGTGGTGCGTACTCATGATGCACAATGCCCCAATAGTCGAAAAAAACAAGCAGCATCACCTTCACTTTGCTCCGAACCTGTCGTGCTTTTTTTGGTCTTGGGGAATGTGGGTGCTTCCACTGAGATGACTGGGCCTTTGTTTCTGGGTCGTGCCCGTACACCCAGCCCTCGTCGCCAGTGATCACAGTCTTCATGAACTCAGGATCGCTATTGGCGCATTCCAGCATGTCCTGTGCCACTGCAAGGCGGAGTTGTTGCTGCTCCGGTGAAAGCAGCTTGGGCACAAATTTTGCTGCCACTCTTCGCATGCCCAAATCCTCAGTCAAAATGCTATCTGCAGAACCAACGCTGATCCCAACCTCAGCAGCAATCTCCCGAACTGTCAAACGTCGGTCCTCCATGATCAGTGTCCGCACTTGCTCGATAACAACAGCATTTCGGCTCGTTGATGGTCTTCCGGTTCGTGGGTCACTCTCCGCCGACATGTGGCCATCTTTGAACCGGTTATACCACATTTTAATTTGAGTAATTTTCATTGCATCATCACCGAAAGCCTGCTGGATCTTGCAAATGGTTTCTGATTGGGTATCCCCAAGTTTCTGGCAGAACTTCATGCAATACCGTTGCTCCATGCGTTCCGTCATCTTCCAGAAAATGTGAATGCGACGAGCACGTGTTACACGGAGCCAATCACTGGTAGCTACTGACGTGACCGGTGGTGCTGCGGGGATATAAATATTCACGCATGCGCAGGAAGCTTCCTTCTACGAGTATGCGCAGTTGCCATACCTACCTCATTCTTTGTTAGCGAGAAAAAAAATAAGGTCGGATACTATTTGTACAGCCCTCGTATATGTGTATATTGTTGTGGCAGCTGCACACTGAGGGTTAGCTAACTCATAGCACTCCCTTTATAAACACTGACTGGACTGGCAAATACGCAGTTCACAACAAACACTGTTGTACTTAGAGCACTCCCTTTATAAACACTGACTGGACTGGCTAATACGCAGTTCACAACAAACACTGTTGCACACATTTCTACAATGTGCTGACAATGTGAAGGACTTTGTTTACGGTGCAAGGCAAGAAAGTTTTATTTCCAGAAAAGTCACTCATAATTCTTGACTACATAAGCAGTTAGCATAGACCAAGAAGTTTACCTTTTATGATGAAAGCTGAGTTATTGTTTGTGTCAAAGGCAGTTAAGACAGAACAGCTGAGAGTTGCAAGGTCACTTACTTGTCAACAGAACAGTTGTCATCTGTAACAGTCTTGACAACAAATAAAGTGGCATAAAAGTAAACAGACTTCTCATTCGTAACAATAACATATGCAGGAGTGAGTCTTGTACAAACTTGTTTGCTAATGGAAGTCATGTAGGTAAATTGGTGGTGCAGGCCAGCCCGGCCCGGCTACCTGGCTTGCCTCTTGGCTCAACAATAGCCACTGTGCACCACCCGGGTTTTGGGCTGCTCCAGTTGGGGTCTAAACCGGTGGAAGGGAAGTCATTACATTAATTTAAACCAGTGATAGATTTTGGTATTTGGAACACATTTTGTATGTTACATTTTTGTCTCTGACCATTTCCTACGGAGATATTTCAGTTTTGTCAAAAACAAGCTGGAACACTGCAGATTGTGTGGGTGTCACCTTCCCTAGGTCAGTGCATAAATAAATGTCTTGATAACATAAGCACATACCCTGCCATGTCCTTCCAAGTTTAGTGTGTGAGTGTACGCCAATTACAAGCGTTAACTCCCAAACATTACAACAAGAGACATGTTTACACCCACAAACGACTTCAATTGCCTGACAACCTCAATGCAACGTTGTCAATTTGCATCACTAATAAAAGAGCTTCTTGGAATATTCCTTCACGTCTTTTAAGTGATTAATTATTTTGAAATCCTGTGTGATGTTCCATAATTAATACTGAAGCTATGTCAGAAATAAGTTATTTTACACATCTTACAAATAATAAACTGTCACCTCCATACATCCTTGTGGAATTACACATCCAATTTGGATCAAAAGCCATTTATTTTTTCGAAATTGGCTAATAAAAGAAGAAAATACAGTTAGACTTTTTTGTTTATAATGCTGCTATGAAGCACATATTAGAAGGAATGTAATGACTTCCATTCCACCCTGTATAAGAGGTTGACCATCACTTCGCAGACAGTCTAGTTGAGTCAGAGTTCACAGTGCAGAGCACATTTCAGTTGTCAATTGTGATTGGATTTGACAGATTAGTGTGTGTGTCGCAACTTTGTGGTACAGTAAGCACCTAGGTATTCTATAGAGTAAGTTTAAGAGCAACTGCTATTTTCATTTGCTACAATATTTTTAAATTCGTTAATATGGAATGATTCCAATACTGGCAAGTATAATATTTAAGTCTTGGAATGAAATTATGGATAATATTTCGAAAATGAGAAAGACAAATAATAAAATTGTTCTGGAAAGAGGTATGATTATGATTTGAAGATATAGCGAAACAAAACCTAGTACGAGGTGCATCCAGAAAGCAAGTCCCGATCGCGTCCAGAGATGGCACCACCAGTCAGATAGGAATGCGCGTGCGCAGGATAAGAGAGGAAGTAGATGGTCTCATTGCAGTAAAGTTTCAGTTTTGTGACGGGCGGCAGTAGTTACTGCTCTGTGCTAGGAGAAAATGGCTGCTCCGATATTGTCTCCCGCCAAATGCGAGGTTCATGCAGTCATCCGATTTTTGCATGCTCAAAAGCAATCCCCAGCAGAGATCCATCGCCAATTGTGTCAAGTGTAAGGACAAGACATATGTGAAAGTAAGGTAAGACGATGGTGCAGGCAATTCACGGAAGGAAGAACCAATATTCACAACGAAGACCGTAATGGCCGACCGTCCCTGGTGACGCCAGAATTGTTGGAAAGTGTGCAGCAAGCAAGTGTGCAGAACTGGCGCTCCACAATTTCAGAATTCTCTTGTCAGTTTCCCCAGATGTCTCGCTCGCTTTTGCACGAAACTGTCTCCCGATGGTTTGCTTTTCACAAAGTGTGTGCAAGATATGTGCCTAGACAACTGATAGATGAACACAAAACCAAACGTCTGACCGCAGCAGTGACATTCCTAATTCGATACGCAGCGAAAGGTGACCAGTTTCTCGACAGTATTGTCACTGGGGATGAAATATTGGTGGCGCATGCCACACCAGAGACAAAACAACAATCAGTGCATTGGCGGCATAGTGTAAAAGCAAAAAGCAAGGTGTCAAAATGGTATGATGTGGCACGTGAAAGAGCCAAGCTGGGGAATGACAACACTGGACAGTAAGGGGCACAGCGATGTCAGTGAGGGTGGAGGGGAAAGGGAGAACTAGGCAGGAGAAAAAGAAAGGAATATTTCACAGAGTATTGAGGTTTAAAAAATGGTTGGGTAATACATAAATGAGGAAGTAGAGGGTTTTTACACACGGTGAAAGTGAGGTTATAGCGCAGTACTGAAATGAAAATTAATTAAGTGTTCAATGTAAACTGACGAATAAAAGTTATGAGTGAAGCTGATAAGAAAAGTTAAGAAAGTGGGAAAGGAATAGCAGTGGGAGATGAAAGAAAATAGAAACAAAATTTTAAGGGTGGGAGCAGGATAAGATTAGTTAAAAGGAAAACATGAGTAATGTATTATTTATTTATGCCAACAAACTTACTGTTGGTGTTTTTAAACACACAAGCCATGCAGAAGGTCTGTGGTTCAAATCCCAGTTGTGGCATTGAATTTTTAAGTTCCAGTTCTACCTCTTAAAAATGAGTAATGTATATTGGAGAAAGGGGAAGGGTTACCATACACAATATTATAACCACGGTGTTCAGCTGTATGGGACCCTAGGATAAATTCTAGGTACTCCAAATGGAGGCAAGTTGTAACATGTGTAATGTTTATGTAAACAAATGAAGTTAATAAATGCATTCATACATTCAACTTGCACGTAACATTTTCTATTCTTGCTATTATGCATATTAAAGTTTTCTAAGGGGTTATCAGTATCAAAGTTCTATAGTATAACCTTTTCGGTTTGGAACCACATCTAAGCTGAATTTGATCAAGTTTAGAAAGATGAAGCCAGTAGCAATGGAAAGTTCTGTTACACAACCCTAGAGTAAACATCAAGTCTATGATGGTCCTTAGATGAAGCACAGCCTTGTACACTTCCTCTTTAATATAATGCCACAAGTCTTAGGTCTGATGCTACACTCTAACTTCATTATGTGCACCGTCCTGGGCATGTTCATAGTTTACAATGTTTACAACAGACCAAACTTGAATCATACGACATGTTCACTTAGGTGCACGCAGGTGTGGAGATTTTAACGCTACGCCCGAAACATGGAAAATGTACTTGTCACTAAGTACTAGGGATGTAAAAAAACCATCAGTTTCCATGTGAGATGCATACTCTTGCAACACTTTAGCAACTCCAGCTTCTGCAATTGGTGCAGACAGAATTGCAAGTATCTTCGTTCTTGTAAGTTTGAAAACAGTGTTGTAATATTGAATTTAAACCAAAAAGATAAGTCGATTAATAACACTACACAACACACACAGCAGTGGGCTGAGGCTGTCTCACTGTTTCACCCCACTACAACAGTTCATCACATCAAAATGGTAGATCTAACTCAAATCTTTACTTTCATCCTTCTCCTTTGTTTCCATATATCTCCACCTACATGCCCTAAATCCTGGTCGTACTCAAGTTTTCTACTGTCAATATATCTCTTCTTTTCTCGTTGTGCACAATGAATGAATCTTGTGCATTACAGTATGGGTACCTAATAGTATCAGTTTTCCACAATTCTTAACCCTCCCATGTGTCACGAAATAATCAACATGATGCTTATGTTGCAATCACAATCTCACTTCTAGAATTATCCATTTATTCCACTGGGCTCCTATATTAGTTTCATCCTTATGCTTGCCATTCATTAAACACGTGTTCAATTACCTGTGATGCGGAACTGAGTAAAGACTCTGCCAACTTCTTGTTGCCAGAGCTACCTCCTGCAGCCACCATGCGCGCTGTTTTGGCTGCCCTAGTGCTGAACTGCTGTAGCTGTTGGGCTCGGTCATTGAAGTTCTGCTCTCGTCCTACTGTACCTAAACACACCACCTCAATTCACAATTCTGACAAGACCACTAACAATGCAATCAAATAATCATTCAAGCAGGTAGAAAGAAAAATTGAACATTTGTAATTCACAACTACAGTAGACATCAATTAATTGAGGAAGTTCTTGCAAAATAAACAAACTTTTACACCCTCTCAAAAATTAAAAATCAAGATTTTACCAAAAATATATGTTATGAGAAACCACAAATAAAAAAAGAAGCATTTTTTTAAAAAGTGGGTGTGTGTGGATACATGTGTCTAACAAAAAGTCCGTTACACACCAAACTTCATAAATTGAAAAATATGTTGATATTCATAAACACATTTTGCTCTAATTTGCAATAATATTAAACACAGTACGAGTGTCGACCAACAGCTGAATGATGGAGACGGTCCTCTCCGAAACTAATCCTGTGATTAATATTACAAGTAAGTTGGAGCACAATGTCTTTATAACCCTTTCATGCCTGAATTATTTTGCTACACATGCCGTTCTTCCTCTAATTCGAAACCGGTTTAGATTAGGCGGTCTGGGACACCTTCAGCCTGCTGGCTTGGATAGCCATGATCATTAAGGCAACACGTGGCGCACTGGCCATGCACTCAAAGCCTGAGGTCGTGAGTTCAAGTCTCGGCAACCGCAGTCAAATGAGCCTGTGGTAAAGGACGGGGAGGGCTCGCGTAAAATAATCGGTGTGATGGCACGTGTGGATGATGACGGGGTATCATTTTACTGCGGTTGCATGGATTTTGCTTCTTTTCTTTAAAAAACACTACAATATAAATTGTAAAATAAATAATTTTTTACAATTCAAACCGTCTCAAATATGTATTTTTAACTAGTGACAGACAGTATAACAAGAATATAGCAGAAAAAAAAGTCAAAACTAGTACAAGTAGGAAAAAAAGGCCTATGTGCCTTAAAAGACACACCAGGCAGGAAAGGGATAAATATCAACATATTTTTACTTTCTCTACCATGTATATTAAGCAGAGGAAGTAATGTATTCCACCCAAAAGTTTGATGTCCAGATTTCACTGGAAATACATGTTTTGAACCTCCTGAGTCCAATTTTTAGAAAAATGTCTGTGTGCATGTATGTGCATGCGTGTGTGTGTGTGTGTGTGTGTGTGTGTGTGTGTGTGTGTGTGTGTGTGTGTGTGTGTGTGTGTGTGTGTGTGTGTGTTTGTGTGTGTGTCAGTCTGTAGACAGCATAACTCAAAATGAAAAGTCAGTTCAAAACCAAAATTGGCATTTAAGTTTTATATCTTTCAAGGATGCAACATGAAGATTTTGAAGAAAATTCCTCCGTCCTAAACTACCCTTTACATGGAAAATTTTTCAAAAATTTTGATTTTCTCAAAAATGGCTCTAATGATTTTGATCAAAATGCCATATGTTTAACATATGTTTATGACAAATAAAATGCAACAAGATTCTAAAGTAAGAACAAATTAAAATAACCTACAACATTACTAAGATAAGTGAAGTGTTTAGTTTCCAATTTGTTCTTACTTTATAATAGTATTGATGTTTATAGTGTCCACCTACAAGATTGATGACCTCAATCAATATTACAACTTTAGTACTTATGTTTCTCGCACTATTCATCTGAAAGTTCATCTTGGTCAACTGTTGCAGCATTATATAAATTTCTTGTTGAGATAAACTTTAACATCTTCTCGGTGACTTGCAGATTTTTGCACCCACCACACTCTTTCATAAGCTGAGACAGCTGAATAAGTCCATTTACAATATCTAGCGCCAATCTATTTCTAACTTTGGTTTTTATTAAACACAGTTTAGAAAAAACTCTTTCACAAGAAGTGTTACCGTGGGGCAATGAAATCACTGATAATGCAACCTTCGCCAGTTCTCAGAAATGTATTCCCACCAAGGTAACACATGTGTTTAACAGCACTCCAGAAACTGTCAAGTTCAGGTATGTTCTTTATTTCACACGGAATATCATGTATTCCAAGTTGATCCATTGATCATCAATTTTTCTGAACAGTGCCTTCTTCATTGAGATTACCAGATCTGAACACACTGGCAACAAGAGGATAAAGGATAGAAGGATCAGCAGGATATGAAATGGTTGCCTTAGCGGGCTGGAGACAGGCCATGAGGGCAAAAGTGGGTTGCTATTTGTAATTAATTTCATTTCGCTGGTGTGACAAACCAGTGAAAATGATTTTGCCAGTATCAAAATTATCGTACACTCCCATAATTATCCTACAGGTTGACAACCCTGATCTCAACTAACACGAAGAAGATATAGGAATAAGAGTTTGTAAGAATGGTTAGTACAAGAGTAGAGAAAGTCATGTGAGTGTAACACATCAGATTTTTCAACTTATTAATGTGCTCCACTGTTTGAAACACTTCATTTTTTATATAAACTTTGTATATACATTTAGCATTTACAAGTACAGAACACAAAGACTAAAGAAAATGCCCCGAACCCAGACTACCCTTCATATGAAACATTTTTCAAAAATTTTGATTTTATAAGAAGTTAACACTTTTAAACTTTAAGAGATACATGAAATATTACTATAGAAAAAGTGTAGGTCTTGTTAAAACATGTAATTTATCTTAATTCTTTTTTTGGAAGTAACTATTTTTCAGATATTACCTCTTGTTAGTTTGAATTTTTCAATAGTTAAGGTTTTTTCAAATGTGGAGTTATTTAGTTTTTCCCTCTTGTTCATTCAAAGAGAACAGAATTTCAATGTCATCACATAAGAACCAGCTCTTAAAATATATGACTATTGCTTAAATCTGGTGTATTCTCCTATTACTGCTGCACATACAAAAATCAAATTGAGTTTTATTTATCAACACTTTTTAACTTGTGTGGTTCTTAGTGTCCCATTGTATACTGGACATGAAAGACTGCTTCACTTTGTTCAGAGCTCTCTTTATCAGGCTTGAGCTTCTTTAACGTGCTGTAAATCTACAATAACTTATCCACCAGGAAAATACAGATTATTTGGGGAATTTCTCATACTGGCAAGTTGCCATGGCAGCTCAGTGGTTAGAGCAGCCGTGTGCAAAGTGGGAGATACATGCTTCAAATCCTGGCAATAGCATTGAATTTTTTAGTGCTGACTCAACCTCTCATTGCCCACACAAAGCTTGTGTGTTTAAACACACCAGCAGTAAGTTCGTTGGTATATAAAAAAAATCTGATGTGTTGCACTCACATGACTTTCTCTACTCTTGTACTAAACATTCTTACAAACTCTTATTCCTATATCTTCTTTGTGTTAGTTGAGTTAAACATTTGTACAAATTATCTTATTGTTTATTTCCTTGTAGGTACAACGGGAATATGGGAATATAGTAGGCTTTGAGTGATAGTTCTTTTAAAGCTTTCAGATTCCGTTCTCTTTGCATGACTAACATATAAAAAATGAATAACTATGTCCCATTGGACAGAAGTGTAAGTTCTCCAAAACTCACACAAATAACAAGGCATATCTCCGAATTGGTTCAGTCTACAAAAAAATTTATTTGAACATGAATTGTGCATTTTAGTAAGATCTATATTTTTTATAGTAAGAATCAGTCTATCTCTTACAGTTTACCAGTTATGCAAAAGTCATCCAGAGCAAATAGGACTACACAGGCTATGTATTCAAAATGTACATTTCATTTGTTATAAAAATATCTCAAACATATGGTATTTTAATCAAAATCGTTAGAGCCATTTGGGGCTATTTTCTTCAAAATCTTTGGTCGCATCCTTGAAAGACATTAAACTTAAATACCAACTTTGGTTTCTAACCAACTATTTGTTTTTGAGTTATGATTGACTCACACACACAGACTCACCCGCCTGCACGCACACACACATACAGACGTTTTTCCAAAAATGCTTTTTATGGATTCCGAGAGTCTCAAAACATATATTTCCAGTGAAATTTCGACATCAAATTTTTGGGTGGAATACAATACTTCCTCTACCTACCAGTAGGGAAAGTAATAACATGTGTATATCCTTATTGATTTTCTTACGTTTTTCTACATGTGTGTTCTATGTCAGGTTGTTAGCTATGACTAGTCCAAAAGTCAATTAGTACAATTTGATTATTGTTTATTTTAAAGATATATTAGCTTGTGTCAAGTGAGAGAATAGTGTAAGGAAAGAAGTGGAGAAGGTTGGAGCTGAGAGTCTTACCTTCAGGCACGTGGACAGCATCTGTAAAGTGTTTAAGAGGAGAACTGATGTCAATGAAGTCCTCAACAACACGGCTGACAACTGCATTCTGGATCCTGTCCTTCAGCTCATACAGTTTCTGTGACAATGACCTGCCAACAGCATGTAATTCCATTCTACAGCCCATCTCTAGTGCAGGTTCTCACCTACTAAACTTATTGTTCTTAATGAGTTATTATACAACGGGCATCTAGAAATGATTTACAATTCCTTTATTTAAAAAATGCCATTCAATCTATAGGCATGTCTCCTTGTAGGACAGTAGTACACCATCAGATGCTAGATGGCACAAGTGTGTAGTGAAAGAACAGCACTTGTTTGTTGTTAAGTAGAGCAAGCCATGCACAAGATGCACTGCTTGGTTTTGTGGAAGGAAGGAAGGAGTCAATACCTGCTGGGTTTGCCAAGGAAAGGGAATCTGCACACAAGAACGTGAGTACTGGCCGTCCGAGAAACGTTGAGCTTCTATCTGAATTGATCATTGCTCATAGGCACATAAACTTGATGCACTGGAATGGCAATAGGTCGTGCAATCCTCCGCAACATTATTAATGACAATTCGGGTATGTAAGAGATGTGCGCACAGACCTAGAAGGAGAGCACAGTTCAAGTGTGTTGTCCAATGTTGGAAACGGAAAATAAACATCTGCATTTTTTGAAGAAACTGGTGTTGAATGGAGTCACTGAGAAGAAAGTCATTGTCTGATAACATGAAGGAACACACTGGGGCAATAAGGAACTACAGGCAGTGGGTGCATAGTACCACCAAACAATCATTTCCTCACACAATAATGAAGTTGCCAGAAAGGTGGCAGCACTGTGTTGACAATGGTGGGGAGTATGTTCCGACAGCCCATACACATTCAACCACTTTTATTAATGAGGTACAAAAGGGACTATTATTGTAAATCATTTCCAAATAACCTTAATAGTTAAAACTGTCTTAATTACATCTATTTCTATTTTTTCATTTCTACCTCAAGTGATTGTTTATTGCTGAAACAAACAAATTTCACAAATATTTACCAAACAAATCACTAATCATTGTTTTTTGGGTGATCAGCGGCATCAAATTTATAAAACTCAAGCTTTCGCCCATTGATTCTCCATGGTTTTCATCAGGAACAAATGCCAGGTTAAAAATATGCTGTTTTATATATATACACACACAAACAAGGTGAGCATCAGGAACAAATGCCAGGGTAAAACTCATGCTGGTATATATGTATACACAAACAAGGTGGGCAGAGCCAGGTAGGTCTTGGGCAATGAGAGTGGAAAGACCAGTTACTTTGCGTCCAGAGTCTCTAAGCATGGCTTGGGCACCAGCCATCAAACATACCATCCATCATAGACAATTCAAGCAGATCAGAACAGCTGACTGACAGTGCAGAAAAACCTTAAGCAAGCGGCCAATCACTGGTCTCTCCACTCTCATTGCCCAAGACCTACCTTGTTTGTGTACATATATCAGCATGAGTTTTACCCTGGCATTTGTTCCTGAAGAAGACCATGGAGGATCAAATGGTCAAAAGCTTGAGTTTTATAAATTTGACGTGGCTGATCACCTGAGAATCAATTATTAGTAACATTCGCCGTGAAAGTTTTAAATCTTATATAAACAAATCATTGATGATAAAATAACAAAATTGAGAAAACACAAATACATTAAGGATACTATAAAATTTACCCAGCCCAAGAACAGACTGATTTTCAGAAAGTTTACATTCCACCCGAGGACTGACTATAAATTCCACAATATATTCAACAAACAATATTTGTTTAGTTAAAACAAACAAGCAGAATTTATCAAATCAATTTCCTGGAATATGATTTATATTGGTAAAACTAAGCAATGTGCAATTTCACACCACTTTTGGACAACCGATCATATGACAGCAAACATAACACTCCTTTTTCTGCAGTGTTTAATGCCTGCTTTTACTACTACGGCACCGCAGGCGGTGACACTGATACATGGAATGAGATGGTGGGGAAACCGGAGAACCCGGAGGAAACCCACTCCAGTGCCACTTCATCCAACACGAATCCCACACGCGATTGCCTGGGATCGAACCCAGACCACTTTGTTGAGAAGCGAATGGTCTAACCACTCGGCTATGGCACGGCCCACATAACACTCGTGAAACACACACACTACTTGTTAAATTTTGAACTGCTGGCACCACACCAAATCCACTATCAAAGGTCATCACCCCACAGCTAGATGTCACCACACACTAAACAATGCCACAGGTCACTTCAGATGGGAGCAATTAGCTATGGAAACTGATCTGCCAAATCTCCCTTAGAAATTAAACTTTGCATGACATTTTAACATTAAATTCTGACTAAATTAATTTGAATTAAGGTAGAAATGCATCCCAGCAGTGTTCACACAATATTTGTGTGACAGCTAGTAAAATAATAACCATTTCTATCCATTCATCAAGAAGCTAGATGGTTCTTTATTACATCATGTAGAATCCCTGGTTAACGTATGGCTGAAGCAGCAATATTTCAAGTACCTGGTTTACGTGGCTGCTGTAATCAATACTGACGCATATCCATACAAAACACTCTATGAATTTAAACTCAAATTAAATGTATCATTTTGCTGTTTAATGACATTGTCAACTGCCAGGACCACATCAGCATGGCCAGTGTGCCAGAATTGCCAGTTCTATTGACATGGAGCTGCACTCTATACCATAACATGGACCAGGTCATTGGGAACCTGCTTTAACTGACCGGCCACTTGGAATGCAACAGCATCACGATAAAGATCTAAACAACCGTGCTCAGGATGGAGAAGAACAAACATTCCCATTATTGTGAACAGTTACATTATTTAACTTGGTCATTGTCCTCCTTGTTACTGAGAGCCAGTTTTGTCTTTTAGTAACCATGGAAAGAGATGAACAAGAGCCTTTACCTGGCCACCTCCTGCGCTTGTGGGGTGTCCCCATGACCTCTTCTACAAAGCTCGCTCAACTGGTGTGAAAGAATGTCTACTTCATCGCAGAGACCCAGTATTTCTGCCTTGTGCACCCCTGGCAGGCCATCTGCTACCTGAAACATCAAACAAGCTTTGTATCCACACAACTCAGTGAGTCACCTTCTTCCTTCATTTTGGGAATTTCTAAGGAATGAAAATTGACTCTAAACTACCAATAATGCTCTTACTGTAGGACTTACTTTCTAAAACCAGTTTCTAACCACATAACAAAACAAGCTAACATAGTAATGCACCGTTTTCTTTTCTTTCATAGTTTTAGTGAATATCTGAGATGTTCACACACTTATGCATTTAAAAATCCACAAGAAGGATTCAAATAATTATTTAGAACATTCTCTTTTCCCTTTAAGGCACTGCATCTGTCAAAATAAAAAAAGAATCCACAATTTTCTTCCAACTGCTTCATCTTATAACATATACTGCACACAAAACGTTAACAAATATATATAACCAAAGAGTATTGTGATTTATAATGGAAAAATAACTTGTTTGGAATTGTTAATGATGATTGTTTGAATATGGTTAATATTTATTTATATTGTATTAATTGGTAAACATTACTTGTTTAAGTCTGCTTACTGCCATCATATTTACAGGTGTCCAAAACTATAACCTCAATCAAAAGGAATAATAAAGCGTAATTGACATTATCAAGTGTAAGAAAACACATGGCCTGGGTCGATGTGATTACTTCTTATGTATATCAGGGAAGTATCACCAAGTAGATCGTATATATGTGTAAGAATCTCAAAAGTTGTTCATACTTCCATATACAGGAAGTCAGAAAGGCTACAAACAAAAAACTGTAATGGCATTTTGTTCTTTGATCAGCTGATTTCAAAAAAATAAATGTTTTTTTTTATCCAACTTGGATGTGCAATTCCACAGGAATGTATGAAGATAACAGTTTGGTACTGTAAGACGCATAGAGTAACTTATTTCTGACATAACTTCAGTAGTAATTATGGGACATCACACAGTGTTTCCAAATAACAATCACTTAAAAGATGTGAAGGAATACTCCAAGTAGCTTTTTCACACGTGCAGTAACTCGACAACATTGTGTTGAGGTTGGTCAGGGAATTGACCTGGTTTGTGAATGGAAACAGGTCTGGCACTTTCGCTTTCGTTGCAATGTTTTGGGAGCTAACGCTTGTAATTGGCTTACACTCACACAGTAAACACAGAAGGACACGGCAGTGTATTTGTTTGTGTTCTCAAGAAGCACCATATTGTGTTTATGTACTGAGCTAGGGAAAGTGACACCCACACAATCTGCAGTGTTGCCAGCTTGTTTTCAAGAAAAGTAAAATATCTCCGTAAGAAACGATCAGAGACAAAAACATAAGATACAAAATGTGTTCCAAATACTGAGATCTATCATTGGTTTGAATTAATGTCATGACTTCCCTTCCACCCGGTATATTCCACATAGAACAGTTTCAGACAGTCTCCATACAGGTTGTAATTAGGTGGTGAGTTCTTCATACTTATCTAATTAAATAAAAAACATTTACTTTGCTAAAATTGAATGTTGATTTAAGAAGAAATCCTTGCTCTTATAATTTTATCTAAACCCAATATGCCCTGAAGATTTAAAGTTGAATAAAAAGAACTGTTGCAGATCCTGCATTTCATTGTATTACTCCGGAATTCTTAATCTGACCTCAGTAGGCATATACATTCTTGTGCAGGGATTTCTTAATTTTAGTTTAAAGGAAAAGAATGTTCTTCTATTCATGTTATACAATTTTTCCACTTTTTTAATGTAACTCATAAAAAATAATTTTAAGTGAGTTATTTAATATTTTTTTAACTAATACACAAAAATTTATAAATCCATAATGGCAGAACCTGTTCTGAAAATTTCAAGGTAGTAAGTTTTAAACTGTGCTTCAAAGAACATTTTGAACATAGAAAAATGCTGAAGAAAGGAAACTGACAAAAATGAAGTTTAAAGTTCAATGTAATGTTTTATGCAAGCAATAAAGGATCAATTAAATAGACATTTGGGACTTTAAACTTACTAATTGCATGCAGGAAAATACAAGTTATACGAGGGTTGTTCAATATATAATGCCCCACATTTTTGCTCTGAACATATTTATTGTTAAAAGTCTAAATTTGGTGACAATATACTTCAATGTGTCTTGTACATGTCCTGTTTTTCTATGCAGTCTTCATCACATTCTACTGCCTTACGCCAACGTTGTGGGAGAGCATGTATTCACTGCTGGTAAAAGTTCTTGTCCTGTAGGCATAGCCATGTTGTCACTGCGTGAATGACACTCTCATCATCTTCAAAGTGTGTCCCTGTAGAGAAACTTTAAGTGGCCCAAAGAGATGGAAGTCCGAGGGTGCCAGGTCTGGTCTGTAGGGTGGATGAGGAAATGGTGTCCTGCCCAATTTGGCAATGTGTTACCGGGTTCTCAGACTTGTGTGTGGGCGTGCATTATCGTGTTGGAATAAGATTTCTGCTGGATTCTTGTCAGATTGAACACGTCGGAAACGTTTCTTGAGTTTATTCAGAGTCTTCACATATGCCTCTGAATTAATGGTTGACCCTCTTGGCATCACATACACAAGAATGACACCATCACAATCCCAGAAGACTGTCACCATGACTTTTCTGGCTGAGGGGTTTGTATTGAATTTCATCTTTTGCGGTGAATGAGGATGATGCCACTCCATGGACTGCCTTTTTGTTCCCAGCACAAAGTGGTGCACCTAGCTTTTTTCCCCTGTAATGATCCGAGACAGAAAATCCTCTCCGTCGGTCTCAAAATGCTCCTACAATTCAGATGAAAGGGCCTTTCTTTGAATCTTGTGGTCTGCTGTGAGCATTCGTGGAACCCATTATGAGCACATCTTCGAATATCTGAGAGCCTCAATCATTGCAGATGCACTTCCAATGCTGACCGACAACTGTAGAGTCAATTGTCAAGTTGTGATGCGCTGGTCAGCACGAATAATGGCATATGCACGATTCAGCATGTCTGGAGCAGTGGCTGTGATAGGACGTCCCGAGCGTGGCCGATCATGGAGCTCTGTTTCTGCATTTCCTGAGGTTTTAACTTTCTTTACCCATTGCCCAACAGTACTCCTATCAACTACAGCATTGTCATACACTGCACACAAACATTTATGGATGTTCACCACGGTTTCTTTTTCTGCACAGAAGAATTCAATAACAGCACACTGCTTGTCGTGTGTAGACGCCATTTTGACACTGTACTACAGCTGTGCCATCTACCGGAATGGTTCGAAACTCAACTGGCGCACAGAAGAAACATCAAACATGAAGCACTTACAAGGACGTTTGTCTATATATATTAATGGATTTTTAAACAAATGTGGGACATTATATATTCAACAACCCTCGTGCATATAATGCAAATAAACAAAGAAAACAGTTTTATATTTTTTTGCAAAATCTTACTGATGCATTGCCTTAATATATCTGTACAAAAATATGTTTTGAGAACTGCAAAGTGCACAAATTAGTTTTCATTTGCAGTAAGTGCAGTAGCTTTTCTGCATAGTTATAAGAGGTTCTGATACTGCAGTCACAGTCAGGTCAAATGGCATATTTGACAAATGAATGTGGCATTTACATTTGTTCTTTCTAATTGAAGCTTCTACAAAACTATTGCCCAAGTGTTTTATAAAATAACAAAATAAATCTTTATTCATATTTCTATTTACATACACATCCATCATCACAACAGAGCATACATAAAATAAACATGACAGAACAATTGGAAAGATAGAATCAGAATGAAAAATTCAATGGCATAGCCAAGACTTGAGCAAGGTATGTTTGTTGGTTAGGCAGTGGACTGCAGATTCAAACATGCCCCAGACCAATGACACCCCACATCAACATGGAGGATGATGATATTCTGCCACTGTTAACACGACCCTGGCATGCCCCAGACCAATGACACCCCACATCAACATGGAGGATGATGATATTCTGCCACTGTTAACATGACCCTGGCATGCTCCAGACCAATGACACCCCACATCAACATGGAGGATGATGATATTCTGCCACTGTTAACACGACCCTGGCATGCCCCAGACCAATGACACCCCACATCAACATGGAGGATGATGATATTCTGCCACTGTTAACATGACCCTGGCATGCCCCAGACCAATGACACCCCACATCAACATGGAGGATGATGATATTCTGCCACTGTTAACACGACCCTGGCATGCCCCAGACCAATGACACCCCACATCAACATGGAGGACGATGATATTCTGCCACTGTTAACACGACCCTGGCATGCCCCAGACCAATGACACCCCACATCAACATGGAGGATGATGATATTCTGCCACTGTTAACACGACCCTGGCATGCCCCAGACCAATGACACCCCACATCAACATGGAGGACGATGATATTCTGCCACTGTTATCACGACCCTGGCATGCCCCAGACCAATGACACCCCACATCAACATGGAGGATGATGATATTCTGCCACTGTTAACACGACCCTGGCATGCCCCAGACCAATGACACCCCACATCAACATGGAGGATGATGATATTCTGCCACTGTTAACACGACCCTGGCATGCCCCAGACCAATGACACCCCACATCAACATGGAGGACGATGATATTCTGCCACTGTTAACATGACCCTGGCATGCCCCATCTCCTAACTACAGTAAACTATTAGTAGGTAATCAATGATAATTATATTGTATTATCCAAAGGCTTTCTTGTATTATGTGTATACAGGGTGATTCAAAATATGCTTACAAACTTTGCACATGGATTCCTCACATCAAAAGAAGAAAAAATGTTGATATAACCATATATCCCATAAGGCCACACCGTGGTCGAGCGGTTAGACCCAGGTTTGATCCAGACGTTTGCATGTTGGATGTGTGTGGACACACTGGCGCAAGGGTGGGTTTTCTCATTTCACTTCACTACTCATTTGGTCTCTTTGTCAGCAGGTGTTAGGGTGCAGCATGGTGGGATGAATGACTCTGCCCCCTGTCATGGCAGCTGGCACTCTTTGCAAACCGGTGGGACCAGTGTACTGACTGGTGTCAGCGAGTTTCTAACTGGGGAAAATGTAGGGACCCTGCTCTCCTGTGGTCTGGTTGCCCTCTGTCTCCTCTCCCCTTTGGGGCATAGGCACAAAAAATCTCTGAGGTCTAAGTGCCACAGTTCCCCTCCTCATCTGTCCTTTTACCTTCTATATCACACGATCCTTTATTTCCTCGTTGTTAATGACAGTTTATGTTCAACAGTCTTCCAGGTCCCAACTCATAACTTAATTTGTGCCCTCATTCATAGAAAGTTTTGACCCATTTGATTCATTGTATCCTATACAGTGGCAAAGTGTCATTAGTCAGTAGTGAGATAAATGCATGTGTTTCATTTAACCATGGCAGGATATTCATTTTGTGAGTAGCGAAGTTACTCTGCTGTACTACGTGCCATAGCAATTGTCTCGTACTGATACCTGGATTGTCTTCAACACACTGTGCAATTTGTTCAGCAACTCTTGTCTTCCTGTGGTGCAATGATTTCTGACTCAGCAATACACAGTTTAAAAACAATATCTGATATGGCTATTTAGCCTTGCATGCATTACCATTTGTACAGCCATACATAAAAATAATGTCTGCCTGCTCACAAAATGAATATCCTGCTGTGGTTTAACAGAACGCATGCAGTTAACTTGCTACTGAGATGTGAAACATTAACAACAGACTAGTGTGTCCAGGGCAACTCTTTGCCACTATGTTACATACAATGAGTGGAATGGGTCAAAGCCTTCTACAAATGAAACTGCAAGATTGCACCTGGAAGACCATTCAACATAAACTGTGAGAACAATGAGAAAATAAAGGATTATACGACATATGTTCATATGAACCTTTTTTCTTCTTTTGACATAAGGAACTTGTGCGCTAAGTTTGTTAACATAAATTGAATCACTTGTATAATATGTCATGATGAAATCAAATAATTCTATCAATTTCAATGGTTAATAAATAAATTCATTAATTAATTGTTTTTCCTCACATGCTGTTGGAAAGGTAGAATCACACTGTGGTGCTAGCTACACGTCAAAGCTCAGTCATCTTGATCCACTACGTTGCTTCAATGTCAACTAACAACAAAGGCCATTTCTACACAGTTTGAGAAGTTCCGAGCGCACGGCTTGCTACAAGAACCTTCATAATGTGTTAATTTCCAGAGAAATTCTCTGCTATATAAGTGAGGGAAGTTAGTTTTAGTGAGTTTATCATCATGAGTTAGTGATTGAGTAGAATTGTCAGAGCGATTTCTGTATGGTTGAACATTAATATGATAGAACAAAACATCTGTGACTTGAAAGATCATAAGTTGTGAATTGTGAATTCAATATTAAGAGAAATAAAGTGACACCACAGATGTGCTGTTGTTGAACTCGACAGTATGATTCAATCTTCCCAACTAGAGCCAGTCTACATGCAGTGTGGGTGTTCCTGAATGCCCATCCACTTGACAGTTGCACACAGTTCAAATAACTCTAGTGATACTAACAATCATTTTGCAGCTTTTATATGTGGTCTTTGTTATATATGAACACCCCTTACATGGGCTCTCTCCACTGAACGAGAGAACCAAGCGTCGCCAGGAAAATTTTGCAATCAAAGGCACACTAAAAATCCTTATTGTACGGCCAGTGGATCTCTGGCCCTGACGTTCCACAGCTGTGCTGAGTTGGAGGGGAAACATTAACGTTGCCAATGTATAGTAATGAGTTTCAGAAAATGGATTATCTTAATTATCTTAACAATCAATGTACATTATATTTATTAAGTTTAAAACATTGAAATACAGGTTTCGGTTTTACTTTGACGCAATATCTTCGTGACTCCACTATTCTGTTCAAATATTACCTTTATATCTGTTACGGGCAGTAACTGTTACTTCTGGCAATACTGGAAGCGAGTAATGCACTGGATGTTAAAACTTTCTGCTAGCACCAATCAGCAGTCCCACTGCTAAGCGGGCTTCCAAATGTAGCACTGTGTTGTCAATTCCATTTTACAAGGACCACGTGGTTTCAATTGCTTTGATGTTTGTGCAGGTTTTTTTTTCTGTTGGTAAACAGTATAACAATTGTCTCCATATACTACTATTCTGTGATCATTTATATGTAAATTTACGAAGTAGCGATGCGATCTGTACATGTATGGATGTTTCAAATACCTTGTTTGAAATTCCCGCTAGAGAACTGGCAACACTGCGTCACAAGGCCTTGAGAAATGTCAGAGTCGGAGATCCACTGGCTGTACAATACCCCATTGTAGATGCTGTCTGCAAGCTCACACATTATTCTCCTACCCAGCACTCCATTGTTGTTACATTGTACGCAATAGGATTTGTCTGAGCAATAACTAGTTCCTGATTGAGCCACCTTCAGCACGGTCTGCTAGTTGGTTATACATGTTATGCACTATACAATTCATATGCACATGTCTGCAGAAGTTAGCTACATACGTTACAAATGTTGGGCATGTTGAGTGCAATACGAAAAACGAGAGAGCCAGTTAACATCTGTCATTTTACTCTGCTTACACATGCACATTGATGAAGCTTCAGACTTAGAAAAGTTTCTCCTCAATATCAGTTATGTCCTTGGAGAACTCAATGAATGGAAGTGGTTCTAACTGGACTGTAGCTTCTCTGATCCTCATTTGGAGCTCCTCATGAAATAGTTTCAATATCTACTTAACGTTTGGTGCTTGGACCAGTCATACAGTTCCATGCATCCTCACTTACAACAATGTACCCAGAGATATGACAAAGGCAAATTGTTGCAGAAACCATTGTTGGTACGTTGTTCATGCAGCAAAAAGGTTTCCTCCAGCTCCATCAATTTGCTTGTTTACCTGAATGGTATATTTTAGAAACATCTTTATCTAAGCTATGTAACAAATAACGTTACACTGTCTTCCGTGGTCGATGTTTTGAAGCCACACGATGAGGCAGCAGTATATTAACAAAATATGATTACCTTGCTACAAGTTGTGCTTGCCAGTTCGTAACAAATAATGTTACAAAGGTTGGTACATTGTCGAGTGATGATTACAAATTTTCTTGGACTTCATTCCTCGACAATGCACTGCTGGATCTTGTAGTTAATCTCCCTGGATAGATAGAGCAATTAAGATCTTAGCCTCAGGGTATGCGCAGGTTTTATGAAAGATGATGACCGATACACATTTTGAAATATTTTAATGGCATATCACTTTTACACTCTATGAGAAGAAATGCCCACTAATGCTCTTAAAGATGTTACTTCACTATTCATTGATAACACACATATATAAATGTACACTGTAATAAACCCTTTGGTTTACTTGTAAATTTTAACACACTTTAACTAACCAGCGACATAATTGACACATCCATTACATTAGACATACTGCAGCAAGTTTGTGTCCGTCACTCATGACGGATGGACAGAGAGTGCGTCTGACGCTAAGTTTAAAAATGACCATTGGCATTTGCTATTCTTCTTTCCAAACATACCCCTTATTTCAATATATTTATCCTTGCATTACTTGTATTAGCTTCAAATAATCACACTATTGTTATTATTTATTACTTTTATTTATTATTATTTATCATCATCATGATTATTATACTGTAGTGCATCATGAAACATTTCATTAGTATTTGTATTACAGACATAATACTATCTGAAGTGCAGAATTAATAATATGAGAGTAACCCCAAATGTAAGGCCTCCTATGTTTTTAAAAAATAAGGAAAAGTTTATTCTCAATACATGGTACAGCCATGGAAAAAATGATAGAGCGCATTGGGAGAGCAGAATATTTCTAAGTGCCACGTTGATATTTGCAACATGCAGCTGACTTTATTGCTAGTCCATTCCATCTGTCAGACGCACCAATAAGGTTGTGTCTTTGCATTTGTATTTGTGCGTCTGACAGATGATAACATACGGAATGAACTCAGCTACATGTTGGAAATATCGACTTGTGTGAACACAATGTGCTGTATCATTTCTTCCATGGCTGTACATGATTTTAAAGCTTGAACATTCAACTTCTACTTTTCCACATAGTCGGCAGTTTGTGGCAGCACCACCATGCTAATGAGGGAAACAAGTGGTAGTCACTGGGCGCCAAGTCCAGATCCACAGTGTGAAGGTACAACATTCCACTTCTTTGCTTCTCTTTCTTTTAGTGTATCAGCATATTGTTGTCCCAGGAGAAATGAAGTTCATCAATCCCAAAACACACTTGTCATGTCATGACTTTACACTTAGGTAAATCAGAATGTTGCTTGGTGTCTGCACCACTTCCACATGTTTTTCACATCCATACATTTCTCTCAAATGTCAATGAATTTTGATTGGCTTATCGCTTTTTCTATAAAAATCTGAATTACTATGTGAACTTTGCATCTTGTGCTAGCAGCAAACATGAGAGCCAAGGCTGAACACCCCTGCGGCTGCATGATGGTTTCTATAGATAGTGGAGGAAGCAACATACATCAGTGCAAGGTTTCCCTACAGCCTTACCCTCGTACACACATGCAGTTACTGCCAGTGTTAGCAACAAATCCTACTGATAACAGTCCCTGACGTTGTCAACTGGGTTGTCTCAACAGCAATTCAGGAACACCATGCATGTCTTATCATTACTAGGATAATAGTGATAATGAACAATATATTTTGTCTCCAAAAGAAGAGAAACAACATAGAAACATAAACTTACACCAGCTTTCTTCTGATCCTGGACAGCAGTCACAGAAAAGCATATGCTTGTTAAGTTATTTATTTGTGCACATTATTTTCATTATTTGTTAACTAATGTGAGAAAGCTCAATTTTTTTCACATACTGAAACAAAAACTTTAGCTATGCCCTCCCTTCACAGCTATATTCATGGTTAAAACTATGTAATCTTCTTGGTATATCTCTGTTTACCATAACTGAATGTTATTCCACACAGGCTTAGCTATTATATTATCTTGCCGTGGTTTTTCGATATGCTGGTTGTCCTGGGTTCAGGTCTCAGTGGCATCAATTCTGATGTGCTGCATTATTGATTCTGAATAAGATTTATTTTCTTGGAGTGATGAGATTCTTATGATCTTCCCAGGTGTGGCACTGGGAAGGTGATCATGGAATAAACTATTTCAATTATAATTTTGCTGTTTTGTTTAGAACTCCATATTTATTTTTACAATTAAGACCATAAGATTTTTAAAAGTATTTAAAAAATATGCCAGCCATTTAAACAGTATTGAAGTTATAGCATTATATTGTCTGAACACAGAGTGAATTTAGAATACTGCACAGGAACATGGAGATCTCACCAGTTTCATTGAAATTAATCCAACAATGCAGCACAACACAACTTTACAGCATTGACATTTAAGCCCAAAACAGCTATCAGTACCTACCTATATTAAAAACTCCCTGCAACTGGTGCCCAACATGGGACACAGAGAATATACAATTATTGAAATCAACCTCAATGAGCAAAAACCACCACAACCTTATGTACATACAAAGCTTGCATTCAAACTCTGTTTTGCTTTCTTAGCACTTGACTTTGTAACTTCTTATATTGAAATATTGAATTCACTTCAAGAATGACATTATAGGAAATTATTCCTCCTAAGCAGGAACATCCAAGGCTACAGAGTAACAACACATGCTCAGATTCAGCTAACCTTAAATTTGTGTAAAATTAATGATAAAATACAGAAAATATTATGAAATTCAATATGTTAAATAAACATATCAATGACATTAGACTGCACATTCAGAATTTGATTACTAAAAGGTTAATACACAAAGTTTTAGATATTGTGGTAGAGAATTTTATTCACAAATAACAAAGAGACTCACACTTCACTATAATAAATTGAATTACACAACGATCGTTTCGTCATCATTAGGCGACCTCACTTTATGCAATAGCTATTGAGTGCAACTCAATTTATTATAGTAAAGTGTGAGTCTCTAATTGCTTTGTGTTATTTGTGGATCAATTTGCTTCAGGTGTGTATATTTAAAGAATTGTATTGTTTAAAATGCACAGAATATATATTTAATTTTATTAGCTGATCAATATAGTTACTAAGGTGTTTCCAAAACTCTGAAACTAATATATTCCTCACTTAACATACGAGGGATGTTCAATAAAGACTGGCACTGATTTTTTTTCCCTTTCATTAAGTGTTTGATTGCGACATCTGTCCATGTGTCATTGAACTACGTATTCTAGTCACTAATCACTGAAAATCACACAGCGATAGCTCTGTCAGTTGATTGTTGATAGCCTGTGAGAGTGAACGTGTTTGATAATCGCCTCTAAATATCGTCACGAGTACAGAAGTCACCCAATAAGGGCATAGTCATTACTGTTTTTGATTACCAGAGGATAGTCTGCATTCTCACAGTTCCAAGACACTCTACAGACACTGCAGATTACTATAACACTATCCTGAAGCAATTGGTAAAGGATCACATCCCTAAAAGCTAAAGAATCTCATTCAGCAGTGCAAGCTTCGTCAAGACAATGCCAAGCCACATGTTGTTGATGCGGTTATCGAATTCCTGGCACAAAATCATATCTCCACGGTACCTCTTCCACCTTATAATCCTGAGCTAGCTCCATGTGACTTTTTTCTTAACCCGAGAGCCAACATGGAACTTAAGGGATGTTGGTTCGACAATGAGACCAAAGCAGTGAAAGCTTTAGAGGCAACCCTGAACAGGCTCTCAAACAATGGCTTTCTGCACGTTTTCCAGGAATGGCAAAGGAGGTGGGACAAGTACATTTTATTGAGGGAGAAGTTATTCTGAGGGGGGCAACAGTCTGTATGAGTGATTTTTTACAATACATTGTTGTATGAATATTAGTGCCAGTCTTTATTGAACACCCCTCGTATGTTGTGGAAATAAGATGGAGCATCAGAAAAACTTTCATTCTGCAAAAGAAATGTATCAGACTGACATATAACATCAACTATGTCCAAGGCACCAGGAACTAACGTACAGTTGGGAAAAATCAGAGAACAGCTCATTAAAATGGGTTACATGAGTTTTGGATTAAAACTGGATATTTTAGTAGAGGTCTGTGGAAATAAAAAAGAGAAGCTATGGACAGACAAATGTTATTTGCTGAAACAAGTGAAGAGCTCATTGAGTGAGTGACTGAGCAAATAACTGAGTGAGTGACTGCGTGAGTATGAGTGAGTGACTGACTGAGTGTGTATGAATGAATGAGTATGAGTTAGTGAGTGACTTGAGTGAGTATGAGTGACTGAGTATGAGTGAGTGACTGAGTGAGTGAATTTTACATGATGTTACCTTTAGATTTATTCATCCACTGATCATTTTACATGACATGGGATATATCATATATAGCACACTATAATTAATACATAATTATTATACAAAATACAATCAAGTATGAGTATGAGTAAGTGACTGAGTGAGTAGGTGAGTGAATGAGTGACCAGGTGACTGAGTGAGTATGAGAGAGTGAGTGACTGAGTGAGAGTGTGTGACTGAGTGAGTGACAGTGAGAGTGTGTGACTGAGAAAGTGACTGAGTGAGTATGAGAGAGTGAGTGACTGAGTGAGTATAAGAGAGTGAGTGACTGACTAAGTGAGTGAGAGAGTGAGTGACTGAGTGAGAACGAGTGAGTATGAATGAATATAAGTTAGTGACAGGGTGAGTGAGTATGAGTGAGTGAATGACTGAGTGAGTGAATGAGTGAGTGACTGAGTGAGTGAATAAATGAGTAACTGAGTGAGTAAGTGACTGAGTAAGTGAGTGACTGAGTGAGTGACTGAATGAGTGACTGAGTGAGTAAGTGAATGAATAGGTGAGTAAGTGAGTGAGTGACTGAGTGAGTAAGTGAATGAGTGAGTAAGTGAGTGAGTGAGTAAGTGAGTGACTGAGTGAGAAAGTGAGTGAATGAACGAGTGACTGAGTGAGTGAGTGACTGAGTGAGTAAGTGAGTGACTGAATGAGTATGAGTGAGTGAGTGACTGAGTGAGTGACTGAATGAGTATGAGTGGGTGACTGAGTGAGTGAGTAAGTGACTGAGTGAGTGAGTGACTGAATAAGTATGAGTGACTGAGTAAGTGACTGGGTAAGTGAGTGACTGAGTGAGTGACTGAATGAGTATGAGTGAGTGAATAAGTGACTGAGTAAGTGAGTGAGTGACTGAGTAAGTGAATGAGTGACTGAATGAGTATTTTTTTTTAACGATAGGGGAAAATCTTCAAAAAATGCCACTCTTTGTGACGAGTTGAGTTTGACCAACTAAAAACCCCTATCTATCCTGCTCACATTACGGAAACCGCCTTTCAGCATTACATCGTAAATGTGACATCAGTGTTCAACCCCTTGTGTAGTCCTTTTCCTTTTCTTTGAAGATGCTTGTTATCATATCCACAATCAGGTTCCATTTTTTGTCACTTTCTAACATTTGTGGTATAAACTGAATGAGTATGAGTGACTGAGTGACTGAGTAAGTGAGTGATTAAGTGAGTACGAGTGAGTGACTGAGTGAGTGACTTAGTGAGTACGAGTGAGTGACTGAGTAAGTGAGTGAGTATGAGTGAGTGAGTGACTGACTGAGTGAGTATGAATGATTGAGTGAGTGACTGAGTGTGTATGAGTGATTGAGTGAGTGACTTAGTGAGGAAATGAGTGAGTAAGTGTTTGAGTGAGTGAGTGAGTAAGTGTTTGAGTGAGTGAGTGAATGAGTGAGTGATTAAGTGAGTACGAGTGAGTGACTGAGTAAGTGAGTGACTTAGTGAGTACAAGTGAGTGACTGAGTAAGTGAGTGAGTATGGGTGAGTGAGTATGAGTGAGTATGAGTGATTGAGTGAGTGACTGAGTGTGTATGAGTGATTGAGTGACTTAGTGAGGAAATGAGTGAGTGAGTAAGTGTTTGAGTGAGTGAGTGTTGAGTGAGTGAGTAAGTGTTTGAGTGAGTGAGTGAGTGAGTGTTTGAGTGAGTGAGTGAGTGAGTGAGTGTTTGAGTGAGTGAGTGAGTGAGTGAGTGAGTGAGTGAGTGAGTGAGTGAGTGAGTGAGTGAGTGAGTGAGGTTTAAGGGCCAGTCAACAGCTAGGTCGTTTGACGAGCTGAGACATTATAGGGACATAAATGAGGTCTTAAGTATGTTTTAATTTGTAAGAAAGTGAAAGAGAGGGAAAGCCTGGTTTGGATTAGACATTTGGAAATGATGGCAAATGAGAAGGGATGTTGTGGAGACGAGATGAAAATGCATATATTTCTCTCCAGTGTAATGGTACAAATGGATGGAGGGAAAGTTTCATTAAGACAAAATGGTTTAACATTTTTGAAAATACTATGCAGACACAGACACATAGTTAGGGAAGTTTCTATGGAAGATAAGGGTGAAATGGAGATGGTCAGCTGAAAGCCATTAAATAGAGGTACAGAAAGCAAATTTAGAAAAATGCAAGGGTATCATGATTATTTAGGAAGATAAGGGTGAAATGGAGATGGTCAGCTGAAAGCCATTAAATAGAGGTACAGAAAGCAAATTTAGAAAAATGCAAGGGTATCATGATTATTTATCAAAGTCTTTGCGACTTTCTCATCTTTCTCTTTATTTACCTTTCTGCAATGACAACAGTATTCATGCTACTGACTGGCCACATTTATAACACGTCAGCATTGATTATTCCCGATGGCTCATTAAATCATTGCTCAACTGTCGCTTGATTCACACCAAGTCATATACATCAGAAACTACACGTGGCCAGAATATTGGTCTATAGTAACACAGTTCAACAAATTTCACAAACTGGCAAATTCACACACATGTAATTAAATTTTTGGGCCAGTAGAGAAAGGCGGCTTATTGATAGATATTAGAAGAAAACCTTTCAATCGAAAGCAGAAACTATATTATAACGTAATAGACAATCTTGTTTAGAGCTATTTCTATACAAATTTTAATTTAATTACAAATATTGGGGGAATTTGTAGTAGGTTTAAACGTTTTTATATTTTTCAATGTAATACTGTATTATGTTCACTGCAAAGCTTCATACATTTTTGTGATTCTAAGGACAAACTTGAAGATTTTCTTATAACACAAAATCGTTTAACTCAATAAATACTGCTTATTTCAAGCAATATTTGCAACCTTTTTCATAATAAGCATCAAGAATTTGGAGATAAATCTGGTTGACATTACAGTGCCATGCCTCTAGCCCATACAGTTTAAAACTGTCAGAAGTTACACCACATAAGATAAGAAACCACGAGATTCTCCCAAACAGTGCATTTCACTACATTTGTTTTGTGTGGACAACATCATAAAGCTCCTGGTAAAAGAAGCCACCAAATCTCCATGCAACTGTTTCTATGAATGACACAACAAATGTAATTCTTACCTTTTTGCCTTCATTAACTATTAAAGCAATTGCTTGTTGGCCAAGTCCTCTGTCATCGCGATCTGGATGGGCTAACCAACGGCGTGCCTGCTCCAGTCGTCCTGACACGGTGTGTGCAGGCTGCTGAACACCGGACTTCTCCACGCTCACCACCGCATGTAGCACCAGACCACACAGATCACTAAGTTTGTCCTGGATCCCACGGGCCAAGCACTCAGCCTGTTGGCAACCAATAAGCATGTCTTCATTTCTCTACACACACTTAATAATCAGCAAATCTACTATTAAATACTGTAATGCTTGTCTTGGAATATTTTTAGATATTGGAATTAACAACTGTTGGATAGCTTTATTTCACTGCTCTTTTTCTTTTTAAACAGTAAAATGCAACTTATGATTAATGAAACAAAAGAGAACAGCAAACAAATGTATAACATGTTTTGTTCTCCATTTCCTCCTTGTACTTTCCATTTTCAACTTATAGTACAAGCTTGTTGTTCAACAAACTGCATTTCTTTAACTGAATTTCTCAGTAAGTAAAAAGAAGTTTCCAGTTTGTTTACTGAACAAACCAAGAAATCAAAATTAGAAGCTATGAAGGCCAAGTCACATTTTAAATTAGTACTACACATTTGATGCTGAAAATGTTCTCCATCTGCTGGTACACACAGTTGACATCTTCTTACAAAAGAATGGACAATATTTTGAAGTTTCATTGCAGTGATGGCTTTGATTTCCCCTCTTATGTACTGCTTAAGTTCATCAATAGAATGCACATTTTTCATGTACATTTCTAATATTTTGTTTAGTACATTAATATTGCTTCAAGATCATTATACTGCCTCGTTTAACTACTTTGCAACTTTTATCTGTGGGGAACACTAAAAGTTAGAGTGTACATGAAAAATCCACATTCTATTGTTGAACTTAAGCAGTATACAAGAGAGGAAATCGAAGTCCAATCTTTCATAAGATGTCAACTGTGTGTAGCAGCAGATGGAGGACATTTTCATCTTTGAAAGTGAGAAATTTAAGTATACATTTTTTAACATGTTTTGATTAACTATAAGAGTGCGTGCCAACCACTGGTTGTAACATCTACCTGCTCCCGGCAATCAGCTCCACAAACACCGCTGCACTTTTGCCGTCTTCTTGCAAAATTCTAAAATAAGGACCCCATATATTAAACTCTTAATTTGAATTGCAGAACTATCTTCTCTATCCAGTTCATGTAAAACTAATGCAAATACTCCAAAATAACGTGTAATGGCTGACATATTCTGTGAAAGGGAAATTAGTCGACCTAAGACCCAGTATTGCTAATCTGCAGCAGCCTGGGTGGCAGTGTCACACACCTATAACAATGTTACTCTTTCACTTTTTTCTGAAAGACAGTTGCACGAGTAATATGATACTGGACGTTGACCTCTCTCCACTTGAAACAAGGCCGGTAGTTGACAATATGGACCAGAGATAGATATATCGCCACAACAACAATTCACACTTCTTCAACTGAAGCCAGATTAGAAATGCCAACAACTTGTTAATTACAATTTCACTTCTTGTATAAATAGCAGAGAAAATTGTTAAACAAGCAAACAGTTAACTGTTCGCATAGCAACATAACCATTTATATGACATGTTTCATAGTTTCATGCAACAATACCTGAAGATTTTGGTTCTTTTTTATAACATTTTCCTATCAAAAAATTAAATTTGAGAAAAATATCTGACCATTTTTAAAAAAAGAGTTAATTTTAGTTTTATTTGCAAGGAATCAGAATATGTGAGTCCCCAATTCGTCCACAATGCAGTCTAAATGAAGAAATGGACTATATCGTATTTAAAAATGTCCATCAGTTCTCAGTATACAGAATGATTATGAAAAATATTGGAGTATAAGAAGACTAATGACTTCATTGTCAACCATCGGGTACTAGAAAAAACAAGTTTTTGCGAGGTAGAACTGGAACTTAAAAATTCAGTGCCACAGCTAGGATTTGAACATCAGACCCTCCGGTTACCAGATGGGTGCTCTAACCATTAAGCTACTGTGACAACCTGTCAGAATGACATTGAATTCTCCAACCAGTTCGTATTTCTCCCAGTAAACCACAAAGGCAGTCTCACATCAGAAACAATTACCCCAATGGTGACTTACTATTGCAAGTACTTTATGTCCCGGGATTAATTAACCTTCAGATGGTAATTATTATTTATATAATAATTACCATCTGAAGCAGTGGCAGTTCCTGGATGATCGCATGCTCGCAAGCGCACACCCACTAATTTTTCCTGTATGTGAACGTGTACTTAGTTCTATAGGTATGTAAACGAGAAGGTAAAATGTCCAACTTTCTTCTATATAAACTTGCTCGTTTAATCTTCCTGTGCCATCTTTCACAGGGTCAGTGCATTCGGTCAACACTGTAGAGACACATAAACCAGATTTTGCAACTGGCAAAGGTTTGGCGAGAGGGCGCAGCTTGTATTGGGAGTACAGTGAGTTAATGCAGTACAATCAACAAACCCAAGCAATGCGATTCTTACCACACATGCACACTACGTTCCCCTACAAATCATATTCATTTCCTTCTTGACTTCCCCTGAATGACCATTTCCCTCCCTCTCGTTCTGCAGTAGTGCGATCAGCCTGCTACCAATCTAGCCAACTTTACATTTCAAAATACAATGTAGCAATTTTCTGTATTAGCCTGAGAGTTATGTTAATGTTGCAAACACATTCCATATCTTTTTATTAAACCATGATAAATGCGTACAATTGATATTTATAATTTACTAAGGCCAAATGTGTGTCCTGTGTAACGATCCAGCAGAAATGAATGAAGACCACTTGAAGACCTGTGAAGCATTAAGATCAGAAGAAACTACAGTTCAAAAGTATTGGAAAGCACGAATGCTAATGGCTTCATTGCCAGATGCAAGGCACTAGAAAACAACAACAACATTTACTAAGGCCAATACTTCAGTCTGGGACTGAAGTATTAGCCTTAGTAAATTATAACTGTGTTGTTACTGTGTTTATATTTTTTATTTGTTACGTTTGTGTTTTTGGTAGCAAACTGTATGCATTTGTGTCTGTCCTAGGCAGTAAATTTCAATTTGTACAATTGTGGAAATCTGTGCTTCCACTTCTCATAAGGTGAGTGTTCTGCGTGTGCAACTGTGGAAATGAATAGCGTTGCCAAACTAAAGGAGATAAATCTCTCCATTCTATCCTTGGAAAAGAAGCTGAAAATTAAAAACAAAGGCCGCTGCCACCAATCTATTTAATTCAGGTGACTAATTGTAAAGGAAAATTTAATGAACATTTAATGAAAGTGTGCATTCGACTTTTTTGTGGATATGTGCTTGTGAAGTAATCAACTGGCTCTTCTGTTTTCAGTGTTTATTATTTGCGAGCGACAGAAGCGCCACCTGGACAAATATCGGTCACTTAAACTGACAAAACATGAGAGCTCGATGGTCTATATGAATTGAAATTAGAACTAAATGTACTAGGAAAATGTATCTCAGCATTTAGATAGCGCTTTTAAGTGTAACACAGAAAAACACAATGGGGAAATTCCTAAGAGCAGAATGTCTTGCAGATAATTAACTGCATCAAATTCTGCAGAGCATGCGAGTTAGCACTCGGGAAAAGATTCTGGACATTTTAAAATTTTGATGGACAAATGCAAATGCTCTCTCCCAGTGTGTAAAAAATGCGCTGTAGTAGTATCCGAAAATGAAGAAAACGAAGTCGTGTCTCCTCCCAGGGAAGGAATTCTTCTTTGACGAGCCAGGAAAATTATTTAATGGGAGGGGAAAATCCTACCACCGTTAATTCGAACTCTACTGCACACACACTGTGAAAAGTCACAAGCCGCCACTGATCTGAAGGTTATTTAATCCCAGGACATAAAGTACTTGCAATAGTACTTGTCTCTGATGTGAGACTGCCTTTGTGCTTTACTGGGAGAAATACAAACTGGTTTGAGAATTCAATGTCATTCCGACAGATTGTCACAGAAGTTTAATGGTTAGAACACCCACCTGGTAACCGGAGGGTCTATGGTTCAAATCCCAGCTGTGGCATTGAAGTTTTAACTTCCAGTTCTACCTCTCAAACATTACCCACACACGGCTTGTGTGTTTAAAAACACCAACAGTAAGTTGTTGGCATAAATTAATAATAACAGTTTTATTGCATTATTCTTTAACCATAAAACACCTTGTTGTTACCCTTTGGCAGTTTGGCCAAATATTGTAGGAGGTAATAATAATAATACTAATAATAGTAGTAATAATGGTAGTAATAGTAGCAATAGTAATAATGATGATGATGATGGTGATGGTGATGTTGATGATGATGATGATCATGACCATGATCATAATAATAATAATAATAATAATAATAATAATAATAATAATAATAATAATAATAATAATAATAATAATAATAATAATAATAATAATAATAATAATAATAATAATAATAATAATAATAATAATAATAATAATAATAATAATAATAATAATAATAATAATAATAATAATAATAATAATAATAATAATAATAATAATAATAATAATAATAATAATAATAATAATAATAATAATAATAATAATAATAATAATAATAATAATAATAATAATAATAATAATAATAATAATAATAATAATAATAATAATAATAATAATAATAATAATAATAATAATAATAATAATAATAATAATAATAATAATAATAATAATAATAATAATAATAATAATAATAATAATAATAATAATAATAATAATAATAATAATAATAATAATAATAATAATAATAATAATAATAATAATAATAATAATAATAATAATAATAATAATAATAATAATAATAATAATAATAATAATAATAATAATAATAATAATAATAATAATAATAATAATAATAATAATAATAATAATAATAATAATAATAATAATAATAATAATAATAATAATAATAATAATAATAATAATAATAATAATAATAATAATAATAATAATAATAATAATAATAATAATAATAATAATAATAATAATAATAATAATAATAATTTCCCTAGGGCGTCTTCCCCTTATTCAGAGGTTACCCTCATCGCCCGGCCGCTGCGTCGTCCTGCTGCAGCCAAGGCCACGGAGGAGTGCAGATTGGGGGTGGCAGGGGTCAGCACGCCGACTCCCCCGACCGTAAGGCGACTACATTGAACCTTTTAGGGACGCTACCTTTCTATCAGGATAGCTCCTCAATTGGCCCCTCAGGGACCTAACGAGGCTGAGTGCACCCCTTACCAGACCTCCCAGCGGGGGAAAAATCCCATGCCAGTACCAGGGATCGAACCCGGGTCCTCCGCGCCAGAGGCAGGCGCGCTACCACTGCGCTACGGAGGCGGTCATAATAATAATAATGGTAATAATTAGGGCCCGGATTCTTAGTTTTTTAACTGTATTATTCCTTGACAGTTAACTGCAGTAGTTTAATTTAATTATCTGTTTCATGATCATTGAAGCCAAATACTTGAATCTTATAAAACCTAAAAATGGCTAAATGAGACTTTAAAACCTAAAAGAGGCTGAATCTCCTATTTATTTTAAAATGAAAAAAAAAAAACTTTATTTTAAAATGGGAAAATGAAATGTTTATGAAATTATGAATGGACTTTGACTGTTACATCTTTGCTATGTCTTTTCGCTTATGTATGCTTAGAGGAGTAGTGACAACACTGCAAGAGGCAACTGACTTGTATTTAGCTGTGTGGGACCAAGCTCTGTATTGTTGCAAGCAAGCAATGCGGGGATTGTTGTCGAGGGGAAAGGGGTCATTAGGAGAACCTGCCATAAACTCAAACCAATCAGTTTAAAAACAGTAGCCATTGTGTTCAGTCAACTATTGTGTATTATTAATGCATACAATTGCTACATTGTTAGAAGTTAGTTGTTCCTTAGATTAGGCAGTAATTTAAGGAGCCAGTGTCATGCCTAAAGTCAGCTCATCTCGAAGGTGGTTGATTCGTCAGTGATGATGATAGTGATGATGGTGATGGTGATGATGATGGTGATGATTTTACTAAATTAAAAATTATTTTCTTGTTTAACGACACTGTCAATTGCCAGGATCACATCAGCGACGCCGGTGTGCTGGAATTTTGTCCTGCGGGAGTTCTTTTACATGCCAGTAAATCTAAGCACACTTAAAAGCCATCGGCCTGGGCCGGGTTTGAACCCGCGAACTTGGCATCCGGAACATAGAAATTTTTGTAGCAGAATTGGACTACTTAGAGTCCGATTCAGCATGTTCACTTCACATATGAATCTTCTCATTGCCTTTCATCACTTCCTTTTTATTCCTCTAGAGGACACATCTCTCTCTGTTGATGATGATGATGGTGATGATGATAAATACTGGAAGTTGATCAACTCAAAATCCATATTTGACTAGAAGGAGGTGCCTAGAATTATGCCTGGAAAATAGAGATGGTCATGCTGGCAGAGGGTGGATTAAGCCGGTGTCCCATGCTCCAAGTTTTCCTATTCAATAGAATTGCACACTCTGATCCATTTTGGTGCAAAAACAAATCACAGTTTGTGTATCAAGCATGAGAAATAGACACAAATATTAATATAGCAACTGGTATATTGAATATAGGTTTGTGATATATTTCCAAGCGTAGGAGTACAGATGTTGTCATGGTTACAAACAAGAGAACAGAGCTCGGGCCGAGGTAAATTGGGTCTACTACAAAACAAATTGAGTTTAGAGGACCCAGAAAACTATTATAATATTCTATGAATTGACAAATATTTATTTCTCAACCTGTTGCATCCTGTTGAAGGCAAAATTACATGCTTAAGATTACAGAACTGTGAACAGCTAACTACTGCAATACAAACTGGTACATACTGTGACCTCAGATACAGCGAGCAACTGTGTGTACATTACCATAAACAATGATGGCTGTAAAATACAAAAAAAAGGAGTCAAGAACCTTCTCCGATTCTCAGGCAGGAGCTAGTTTTTGAGTTTGAGAGAGACAGACACGAGTTGGGTGTATGTAGTTAAGATATAGAAGATAGCCAAAAGTTACCAGAACAACAACTGTGATAGCTAAAACGACTATGACTGTGTTAACGACGACAAGAAAATTGTGCATTTGTAGTAAAATTTAGAGGACAATAAAGTGCTAGAAAAGTAACTGGACTGCAGTTTTGTTACAATATACAACAGCTCACTACATGTTGCATGTGGTTGCCTTACTGACGCTGATTGGGCGTTATAAACAAATGGGACGCCAGAACCACAGAACCACACTATGCACAGAGAGATGTCTGTTTACCTGTGGAGTAGCACCTTTTCCATCTTGTCTCAGCTCACAGAGAGCATCTGTCATAGTAGTAATATCGCCACATAACTTCTTGATAGCCTCCGAGTCTCCAGGCAGGGCACGTTCCGACACTCGTTGTGCATGTGACAAGATCTGGCGCACACTCTTCTCTCCTATACCACCACGCAAGGCTAATGGATCCTAAACAAACACAATACACACATTTCTACTTTCAAAGTGTCAAATGTTGCATGTTGTCACAAATTTTGCTTCACTGGCTCTCAGCTTAAGATAACTCAGTTAGCATAATGTTAAATAAAACTTCTGCTCTTATGAATTATCCAACACTGAAATGTATAAACATTATTAAGTAAAAATTGAAGCTAATAACAGTGAAGCAACAGAATGTAAATTAACAACAAATTAGAAACTAAAAGCTTCACTTATCTTATTAATATTGCAAGGTGGCATACTGCTGACTACAGTTTCAAGTTGCATCCAACTTATTCTCAAAGCTATCCAAACAAGTTACCAAAGAAAAATTTAAATATCAAAAGGCTGTAACAGAGGTTTCTACCCTCAAGAAAATAAAAGATAATTGTATTCTTAAAAAGTTTACTTACCATTAATGGACTAATAAAAAATTTACAAAAATGTTTAAAGAACATGGAATAACTTTAGTCCCTCAAAATAAATTTAATACACTAAATTTTTCTAAAAAGGATAAAATTCCAAATTATAAAAAATCTGGCATTTATCAATTTAGCTGTTTGGATTGTGATAGGATAGTTACTTTAGCATTTTATGTAACCTGATATATCCAACAACATGTATATGTTCTAAAAGGATGAATAAATAAATGAAGACAAAAAAAAAATAAAATAAATGAAGGGTTTATATTGGTAAAACTAAACGTCATTTAGAAACCAGAATAAAAGAGCATTTTAGAAATATTAAATATAAACAAATTGATAAATCAACTGTGGCAGATCATTTTTGGTCATTTAATCATGAAATAAATCCAGAAGCTAAATTATTAAAGCAATTAAATGGACCTATAGAGTTAATGGTTTTGGAAAAGGTATTCATTTTAAAAAACAAGAACCACATTAATTTTTTAATCCTTAACCAACTTACAGAGGTGGACCAAAGAAAATTTAATGACTGTTAATACAACAAAATCAAACTACCAAATCTTTTCACTAAGAAAAAAACCACTAAAAATAAAACTAAGTTTTGAGGGTCAACAATTATCAGAAACAAAGGAAGAAAAGTATTTAGGAGTTACATTTGATACCAAACTTACATGGACCAAACAAATAGAAAATGTAATACAAAGAGCAGAGAGGCGCCTTTCACTGTTAAAACGTCTAACAGGAATGAAGTGGGGATGTTCCAGAGCAACGCTTAACACAACATACAATGTATATATCAAACCATTATTTACTTACTGCAGCGAAGTTCTTGTAACAGCAAACATAAAAAAAATTCAAATCTTTCAAAACCAAAGTCTGAGATTAATTACAGGTGCTATCAAAACCACACCAATAGCAGCTATGGAAATATTAACCAACCAATACCCCATTGAATATGAAATAGAAAAAGCGGCTCTTATTCAACATGAAAAGTTGATCAGACTCCCATTCAATACATGGCACAAGAGAAATTTTACACATACACTAAAGACTCAGGAGAGCTTTCTTTCCAAAATTCAAGACATAAAGAAGGATGTACACCTTCCTAATTCAAAGGAAAACTTCATATCTAAAGTCAATCCGACACAAACATTAGACATCACATATTATTTACACCTGACAGAAGAAGTTAAAAAAAGTGATACTCCAACTAGTGTTCTAAAATTATTGGCATTAGAGACAATCCATACTAGATTTCCAGAACACGAATGGCTCCATATTTATACTGATGGATCATTAATATCAAACCAAGATGGAGCAGGTGCTGGAGTCACATGTCACCTCTTTTCCTATTACAAATCTTTAAGTTATGGAACTACTAACTTTGATGGAGAAATTGAAGCAATTCGAATGGCCCTACAAAATCTTTTGTACAGAATTTCACATTTTCAGCAAGCAGTTATTCTCTCAGATTCCGGGCAGCAACTATAGCAATTACTTCCAAGTTGTCACCAAAAAACCAAACAATTATAGAATGTTGGGAAATCCTTACCCATCTAACAACACTTCAAAAACACCTAGTTTTCCAATGGATACCGGCTCACTATGGACTGAGTGGTAATGAGAAAGCTGATTTTCTTTCAAAAAAGGGTACCAGCAGTGTACAAAAGTCTATAGTTAATTTACCATTTTATGCAGCTAAAAGATTAGTCAACTCTGAATTCAAAAAAATTATTGCAAAATATTACTATGAAAAATCAAAGAATAAAAGATGGGAACTACCAAACATTCAAACAGTGATTCCTGAGTATCCTCGAAAAACAGCAGTTGCAACCTTCAGGTTGATTACAGGACATGATTGTCTGGCAAAATATTTAAACAGAATTGGGATATATTCTTCACCACTCTGTCCTCTATGTGATCTGCAAGAGGAAATGGATCAAGACCACCTTCAAATATGCCCAGCCACTTCTAGTGCCCCATCCATCAGTGAAAAATATTGGAGAGCAAGAGGATTAATGACTTCATTGTCAGAAATCCAGCATTAGCTAACAACAATAAAAATCCCTCCTTGTGGTGTGTACTTTGTAGAAGGAAGGTTTCTAGATCAAGTAGTTTGGACTGTGAGTTGGATGAATAACCCAATTAGCATTATAATAGTTAAGCTTCTTTGAATCTCAATCCCCAAAAAATGGTGGATGATGGACAAATTCTGCTGCTGATGATTATATGTACACAAAAAGCCATTTTATTTTCAGGGGTAGCAAAAAAAACCTCTTTTCGCCAATCTTATTGTTTGTATAGTGTATTGTTATAACTGTGCAATATAACGTTACATGCGTGTGTAGCAAATATGCACTTTTCTGTTTTTATAATATTAGTGTGGAAGCAATGTGTGTAACTCACCTCTAACCAATCATGTGCAGCTCTCACTTTACCATCAATGGCGTTCTGTGCCTTTTTCATTACTGTCAGGTTATCTGCGTCCCATTCTTCTTCATCATACGTTGTCAGCTGCAACACTCTTATTATTTCATTCAGCTCATCTGTCATTCTCTGTGCTAAGTAATTCCTGTTTTCTGCAGCTTCTTCTGCACCTTTCCCACCTGTGGAGTCGAAAAAGCAACTCAGTTCACTCACATTCAACAAGTCCCTTCATGCCATTTAAATATCTGCAACATTGGTACTACCACACTTGAATCATTTCAATATTACTCCATTAACTTTACTCAAATCATTCACTTACTGCCCCATATAAAACCACCAAATTAAAGAAGACATTCAAAATGAGGAGCATATCATAAGCTATCTGAACAAAATTCCACATACTGTGACACCAACTGCCTATCCGTCAAAACCATGCTCACTCCACTACTTGTAAACACATGGCCAACAACAATGGAGCAGTCAGAATAAGGACGACTATGAGTGTGACTATTGGAGAAAGTTTCAACTGCCGGCTTGTTTCTGAGCAGTTCCAGAAAGGGTATATTTTCCAGAGAACCTGCAGTTAATACGCCTGGCCTATATAAGCAAGTTGCAAAGGAGTCAGATCTCACCTTCTCTAGAGGAACATTGTATTACACCAACAAATTTGATGTCGAGGTTACCAGAAATATGCTTTGAAACCCCTGAATCCGTGTGTGTGTGTCTGTGTGCATCTGTATGTGTGTGTGTCTGCGTGCATGTGTGTGTGTGTCTGCGTGCATGTGTGTGTCTGCGTGCATGTGTGTGTCTGCATGTGTGTGTGTGTGTGTCTGCGTGTATGTGTGTGTGTCTGTGTGCATGTGTGTGTCTGCGTGCATGTGTGTGCATGCATGTGTGTGTGTGTGTCTGCGTGTATGTGTGTGTGTCTGTGTGCATGTGTGTGTCTGCGTGCATGTATGTGTGTGTGTCTGCGTGCATGTGTGTGTCTGCGTGCATGTATGTGTGTGTGTCTGCGTGCATGTGTGTGTGTCTGCGTGCATGTATGTGTGTGTGTGTCTGCGTGCATGTGTGTGTGTGTCTGCGTGCATGTATGTGTGTGTGTGTCTGTGTGCATGTGTGTGTGTGTGTGCATGTGTGTGTGTGTGTCTGCGTGCATGTATGTGTGTGTGTCTGTGTGCATGTATGTGTGTGTGTGCATGTGTGTGTGTGTCTGCATGCATGTGTGTGTGTGTGTGTGTGTGTCTGCATGCATGTGTGTGTGTCTGCGTGCATGTGTGTGTGTCTGCGTGCATGTGTGTGTGTGTCTGCATGCATGTGTGTGTGTGTGTCTGCGTGCATGTGTGTGTGTGTGTGTCTGCGTGCATGTGTGTGTGTCTGCGTGCATGTGTGTGTGTGTCTGCATGCATGTGTGTGTGTGTGTCTGCGTGCATGTGTGTGTGTGTGTCTGCGTGCATGTATGTGTGTGTGTCTGCGTGCATGTGTGTGTGTGTCTGCGTGCATGTGTGTGTGTGTCTGCATGCATGTGTGTGTGTGTGTCTGCGTGCATGTGTGTGTGTGTGTCTGCGTGCATGTATGTGTGTGTGTCTGCGTGCATGTGTGTGTGTGTCTGCATGCATGTGTGTGTGTCTGCGTGCATGTATGTGTGTGTGTGTCTGTGTGCATGTGTGTGTGTCTGCGTGCATGTGTGTGTGTGTCTGCATGCATGTGTGTGTGTGTGTCTGCGTGCATGTATGTGTGTGTGTGTGTGTCTGTGTGCATGTGTGTGTGTGTGCATGTGTGTGTGTCTGCGTGCATGTATGTGTGTGTGTGTGTCTGCGTGCATGTATGTGTGTGTGTGTCTGCGTGCATGTGTGTGTGTGTGTCTGCGTGCATGTGTGTGTGTGTCTGCGTGCATGTATGTGTGTGTGTGTCTGCGTGCATGTATGTGTGTGTGTGTCTGCGTGCATGTGTGTGTGTCTGCGTGCATGTGTGTGTGTGTGTCTGCATGCATGTGTGTGTGTCTGCGTGCATGTATGTGTGTGTGTGTGTGTCTGTGTGCATGTGTGTGTGCATGTGTGTGTGTCTGCGTGCATGTATGTGTGTGTGTGTCTGCATGCATGTGTGTGTGTGTCTGCATGCATGTGTGTGTGTGTCTGTGTGCATGTGTGTGTGTGTCTGCATGCATGTATGTGTGTGTGTGTGTCTGCATGTATGTGTGTGTGTGTCTGCATGCATGTGTGTGTGTGTGTCTGCATGCATGTATGTGTGTGTGTCTGCATGCATGTGTGTGTGTGTCTGCATGCATGTGTGTGTGTGTCTGCGTGCATGTATGTGTGTGTGTCTGTGTGCATGTATGTGTGTGTGTCTGCATGTATGTGTGTGTGTGTCTGCGTGCATGTATGTGTGTGTGTCTGCATGTATGTGTGTGTGTGTCTGCGTGCATGTGTGTGTGTGTGTCTGCGTGCATGTGTGTGTGTGTCTGCGTGTATGTGTGTGTGTGTCTGCGTGTATGTGTGTGTGTCTGCGTGCATGTGTGTGTGTCTGCGTGCATGTATGTGTGTGTGTGTTTGCGTGCATGTATGTGTGTGTGTCTGCGTGCATGTGTGTGTGTCTGCGTGCATGTGTGTGTGTCTGCATGCATGTGTGTGTGTGCGTGTGTGTCTGTGTGTGTGCGTGTGTGTGTGTCAGTCTGTGGACAGCATAACTCAAAAATGAAAAGTCTGTTATAAACCAAAGTTGGTATTTAAGTTGAATGTCTTTCAAGGATGCGACACGAAGATTTTGAAGAAAATAACCCTACCCTAAACTACCCTTGACATGGAAAATTTTTAGGAAGTTTTTATTTTCTTGAAAATGGCTCTAACGATTTTGATTAAAATGTCATACGTTTAAGATATTTTGATGACAAATGAAATGTCTATTTTGAATGTTCTGGCTATAGCTCCTGTAGTCGTATTTACTCTGGACGACTTTTGAATAACTAGTAAACTGTAAGAGATAGACCAAGTCTTACTGTACTTGGCTCTGTGTGTACCTTGTGCTATGATGTGAATGAAGATCTTCATGCTGCAGATGAGAATGGGTGCTAAGGTCTTGACCTGATCCAGGCAGCGAACCAAGATCTCTCTGTGTACCTGATGAGTCAACTCCTTCTCACGAGCTCCAACTTCCCTCGACACCTGTCAAACACATTTTACACTAGAAACCTCACTTATCCATTAACTTATGTTCTCATTATTAACTGAAAAATGCTAAATATACATTAATATTTTACATTTGCATTTTATAATCACTTATTATTACTTAGGTGTTATTTGTAGCTCACAAGAGTCAAAAACAATCAACAATGTATGGAAATAACAATGCATTTTAATGGCTTTCTGCTATCCCAAGCATAGCCAGGCGTAGGTATAGGCCCCCCTGGCTCATTAGGCAGACAGAGATTCATACAACAAGAAAGTATGTTTGAAGATGCTATCTAGCGAGTATGTAACCACAGTCTGGCCAATGAAACTAACATGCCCACCCTCCTCCATGAGGATTCCACACAATATTATTTTTATGCAGACTACTCACATAAACTAACACCTCAAATCTTTAACAATCAGTAGAGCATGAAAAAACTGAAGCTATTAACAGTGAAACAACTTAGATGTATAAACATAATAACAACTTGCTTCACTTATCTTAATATCTGCTGCAACTTCTTCATACTAAGATAACTGAAGCTTTAGTTTCTAAGTTATTACATTTATAGATTTACATTGCTTCACTGTTAATAGCTTCGATTTTTTCATTATATAAGATGTTCAAAGATTATACAGTACATTCCCAGACTGACTGGACCATCGTACCGGGCGAGGACCTGCATGCTCTCTGCCAGTTAAGTGTAAAGGACAGGCAAGTCACGGATATGGAACACTAACTACTGTACTGACTCGCATTACACTTACCTGAATCACAACACATGTTGAAATTGATCACCTTCAACATGAACACATTTCCTATATCTCCAGAAACAATTCTGGTTTACTTGTAAAAGTTCATGTTGACTGATTCTCTGCATTTCTCTTGTGATATTGTCCTTCAATTCTTGTAACGTGTGTGGACTTGATGTGCACACTTTATTCTTTAACATTCACCATAAATAAAAATGACTAACATGTTTAGCACAAGCGATTAACATTTCCAAGACGTCAGAATTTGTGGCAGCGAAACTTCTGAAACTTAAATGTTCATGCTTTACAACCACAAAATCCTGTAAGTAGGGTTAATTATCACAATTGGTTTTAGCAGTCTGTTCATAATGGTGACGTGGACCCACCTTTAACATTCTTCACTGATGAAGTGTGGTTTTATCTTCAAGGCCGCATTTCTACTCAGAACAATTGACTCCTCACCATGCGTAAAATTATCAATCTCATATTTACAACACAACAATTGATGCACACTTTATGTAAATTCTATTTTAAATATCTTTTTCTGCAACTATCAAGAAATGAAAGATCGTGTGACCAGCTTCAACACGATTCAGTTACAGCGCATACTGCTGGTAATTCTATGCATGAATTGGGGACAATGATTAGTCAAGGACTGTGGCCGTCTCATTCCCCTAACCTATCTCCATGCAAGTTTTATGTATGGGGAACGTTAAAGAGTAAAGTGTGCACATCAAATCCACAAGAATTGAAGACAATATCACAAGAGAAATACAGGCAATCAGTCAACATGAACTTTTACAAGTAAACCACAATTGTTTTTGGAGATATGGGGAATGTGTTCACATTGAAGGTCATCAATTTCAACATCTGTTGTAATGCAGGTAAGTCTAATGCAAGTTAGTACAGCAGTTAGTTTTCCGTACCCGTGACTTGCCGCTCCTTTACGCGTAACTCTAGTGGAGAGCCCGCAAGTCCTCGCTAGATCCGTGCTGCCATGGAGCAGTTCAGTCGGTCTGAGAACACACAGTAATATAAAACTGGCTCCACAAAACAAACATAAAAATAAAGATAAAGAACAGCCTGAGTGATCCCATTGGACAAGGGCCTTCCTAGGGTGAGCTAGTTCCTGGAATTACCGGACACATTCTCTCTGTCTCTTGTCCAATGATCACCAATCACTTCACTAAATTCTGACACTGTTGTGGCATTGTCTCCATGGCTGCTAGTTTCCTAACTGATCGATCTGCATGACCAAGCCTGGCTATCACCATACACAAGTACTGGAATCACACACGTTGTACATTTTCCAATTTCAACCAAAACTCATCATTTTTCCCATTAATGTGTATTTCAGATACTAAAATTATCCACAGGCTAAATTTCTACTTCTCTCTAGCTCCACCGCGTGCAGTACTGAATAGGCGTATCTCTCTGAAATTTGTCACACTCCCATTTCCTTGCTTCTTGCATGTGTGACAGTAATACGTCACAACCTCAATTCAAGTTGTTTGTTGCATTTTAATTTTATTATATGATAATTTATGAGTTCTTAGTTAATAATTGGTGTTAAATTATGAGTAAGGTAAAACAGCTCTCCGTTATATATGGAATGCTACGGATACACAGCAATGTCCTGGCATTACAGCTTCTGTGGTTCAAACAACTGATGAACACAGACTGTTAGAAAATGTTCACTTAACAACACCTAGCAACAGATATCAAGCATACATAAAGAAGACAAACGCGCTAGTCAATATTTTCTGTGATGAAAATTAATAACAGGAAATCATATACTGGATAAATTGAGTCTTAACTATAAGCTATTACTGGAATCGACGAACATCATATAGATTGTAAAATATATGCAATAATTATTTGAAATATAATAGTTTAAGACAAAAATAATTATAGAATAACTTCAACAAAAATCGAGAGCTTTTATACTTTGCTTAATTGAAATAAAACCCAATATTATAAAGATCAGTGATTATAAAATGTAATCAACGTGAATAAAATAAATTTACAAGAGAAAACCACATTTTCGAATTACTTCCCTGCACCTGTAACATGCCTGCAAGTCCCATCAAGGAACCGATAGAGCAGGCCGAGAGGCAAACAAACATCGCACATGTCGTCTCTTGAACTTCTGCTGACATTTAGCACATAGCACCATGTCATCAGCAAATTGCCAGTTCATCAATCTTTTTCCATTAATGTTAATTCTAAGGAAACTTGTGAACAGCTTATGGTGCACCCGCCTGGTAAGTGGAAGGTCTGTGGTTCAAATCCCAGCTGTGGCATTAAATTTTTAAGTTCCAGTTCTACCTCTCAAACATTGCCCACACACGGCTTGCGTGTTTAAAAACACCAACAGTAGGTTTATTGGCATAGATAAAATAATAACTATAGTAAGTTTCTGAACCTATTTGATTTAATATCTTCCTGATTGTTGAATGTGCTAACTTCAACATAGCATCTCTCGTAAATATTATTTACGTTTTAGATACAGTCATGCTTGGCAAATAATATTGCGTTGTGCTTCATTCAATATCTCTTGGCAATGGAATCCACTATTGCTGATACGTAGTACCTTATATTTTATCACTCAAATATACATTTGTCTTACACGACATTTCAATCAACAGTACCTATAGGGTCTATTATTTATTTGTCCTAGATATGTGGCTAACTACGAGGGTGGATAAAAAGTAACGGCAAAAAATTTTTTTCGGACACCATTTTTTCCTTTTATTCAAATTTAATTACAAGCTTTCAAAATAATCTCATTATACACTGGTTCCAACGTTCTATCCACTTTTCAAAACACTCAGAGAAGCCCTTGTTTGACATCCTGTTCAGTATACCCAAAATAACACTGTTTAGTTCTGTATCAGTTTGAAAATGGTGCCCACAAAGATGTGTTTTCACTTGTGGAAACAGGTAGAAATCGCAGTGTGCTAGATCCGGCGAATATGGTGGGTGGGGCATGATTTCGATACCTAGTTGAGTGATTGCCTCTTGTGTTGCTATGGCTCGATGAGCAGGGGCGTTGTCCTGATGGACAATCCATCCACTGCCACAAGTTCTGGTCTCGGCAGCCATTTTCCTCTTGATTGGTCCTTTAAGGACGTTACTATAGTATTGAGCAGTTACTGTGGTGTGTTTAGGAACCATGTGGTCATAAATTACCCCAATTTTCTCGAAAAACACAAGAAGCATGACTTTCCCTGCACTTGGTTGCACCTTTGCTTTTTTTGGCCTTGGACTGTCGGGATGTTTCCATTGTGCACTTTGTTGTTTGGTTTCTGGATCATAGTGATGAAACCAGCTCCCATCACAAGTTACAACCTGGTCCAGAAAGTTGGGTTCCCTCTGAAGCCTTGTGATCATAGTGATGAAACCAGCTCCCATCACAAGTTACAACCTGGTCCAGAAAGTTGGGTTCCCTCCAAAGCCTTGTGATCATAGTGATGAAACCAGCTCTCATCACAAGTTCCAACCTGGTCCAGAAAGTTGGGTTCCCTCCGAAGCCTTGTGATTATAGTGATGAAACCAGCTCTCATCACAAGTTACAACCTGGTCCAGAAAGTGTTCCCTCCGAAGCCTTGTGATTATAGTGATGAAACCAGCTCTCATCACAAGTTACAACCTGGTCCAGAAAGTTGGGTTCCCTCCGAAGCCTTGTGATTATAGTGATGAAACCAGCTCTCATCACAAGTTACAACCTGGTCCAGAAAGTTGGGTTCCCTCTGAAGCCTTGTGATTATAGTGATGAAACCAGCTCTCATCACAAGTTACAACCTGGTCCAGAAAGTTGGGTTCCCTCCGAAGCCTTGTGATCATAGTGATGAAACCAGCTCTCATCACAAGTTACAACCAGGTCCAGAAAGTTGGGTTCCCTCCGAAGCCTTGTGATTATAGTGATGAAACCAGCTCTCATCACAAGTTACAACCTGGTCCAGAAAGTTGGGTTCCCTCTCAAGCTTTGTGATCATAGTGATGAAACCAGCTCCCATCACAAGTTACAACCTGGTCCAGAAAGTTGGGTTCCCTCTGAAGCCGTCCAGAAAGTTGGGTTCCCTCTGAAGCCTTGTGATTATAGTGATGAAACCAGCTCTCATCACAAGTTACAACCTGGTCCAGAAAGTTGGGTTCCCTCTGAAGCCGTCCAGAAAGTTGGGTTCCCTCCGAAGCCTTGTGATCATAGTGATGAAACCAGCTCTCATCACAAGTTGCAACCTGGTGCAGAAAGTTGGGTTCCCTCTGAAGCCGTCCAGAAAGTTGGGTTCCCTCCGAAGCCTTGTGATCATAGTGATGAAACCAGCTCTCATCACAAATTACAACCTGGTCCAGAAAGTTGGGTTCCCTCTGAAGCCTTGTGATTATAGTGATGAAACCAGCTCTCATCACAAGGTACAACCTGGTCCAGAAAATTGGGTTCCCTCTGAAGCCTTGTGATCATAGTGATGAAACCAGCTCTCATCACAAATTACAACCTGGTCCAGAAAGTTAGGTTCCCTCTGAAGCCTTGTGATCATAGTGATGAAACCAGCTCTCATCACAAGGTACAACCTGGTCCAGAAAGTTAGGTTCCCTCTGAAGCCTTGTGATCATAGTGATGAAACCAGCTCTCATCACAAGTTACAACCTGGTCCAGAAAGTTGGGTTCCCTCTGAAGCCTTGTGATCATAGTGATGAAACCAGCTCTCATCACAAGTTGCAACCTGGTCCAGAAAGTTAGGTTCCCTCTGAAGCCTTGTGATCATAGTGATGAAACCAGCTCTCATCACAAGTTACAACCTGGTCCAGAAAGTTGGGTTCCCTCTGAAGCCGTCCAGAAAGTTGGGTTCCCTCTGAAGCCTTGTGATTATAGTGATGAAACCAGCTCTCATCACAAGTTACAACCTGGTCCAGAAAGTTGGGTTCCCTCTGAAGCCGTCCAGAAAGTTGGGCTCCCTCCAAAGCCTTGTGATTATAGTGATGAAACCAGCTCTCATCACAAGTTACAACCTGGTGCAGAAAGTTGGGTTCCCTCTGAAGCCTTGTGATTATAGTGATGAAACCAGCTCTCATCACAAGTTACAACCTGGTGCAGAAAGTTGGGTTCCCTCTGAAGCCTTGTGATTATAGTGATGAAACCAGCTCTCATCACAAGTTACAACCTGGTCCAGAAAGTTGTGTTCGCTCTGAAGCCTTGTGATTATAGTGATGAAACCAGCTCTCATCACAAGTTACAACCAGGTCCAGAAAGTTGGGTTCCCTCTGAAGTCTTGTGATTATAGTGATGAAACCAGCTCTCATCACAAATTACAACCTGGTCCAGAAAGTTGGGTTCCCTCTGAAGTCTTGTGATTATAGTGATGAAACCAGCTCTCATCACAAGGTACAACCTGGTCCAGAAAGTTGGGTTCCCTCTGAAGTCTTGTGATTATAGTGATGAAACCAGCTCTCATCACAAATTACAACCTGGTCCAGAAAGTTGGGTTCCCTCTGAAGTCTTGTGATTATAGTGATGAAACCAGCTCTCATCACAAGGTACAACCTGGTCCAGAAAGTTGGGTTGCTGCTCGTTGTTCTAACTTGAAGTCCATGTTGGGTAACTGATATACAAGCTTACACAATGGTTCTCTCAGACAAACTGAACAGCGCACGGACAGTGTGGCGTCTATCCCAGCATCAGTCAAGGTCAGACCTCACTGTTACCACGGTTGGTGAATTTTGACGAGCACGTGTTTAAACAGAAAAAATAATTCCTGTTACTTTTTTATACACCCTCGTTCTTGCATGTTTTTATCCTTCGAATAGTTTCGGAATTTAAGTTATGAAATATAACCTCAATATTCACATTATACAGGAAATTTACACATATTAGGTGGAGACATCTTCACATATTAAATATTAACGTTAATTTTCTCATTAGTTCATTTGGACATATAATTCTTGGCACAGTACAATGTACTTTCCATACCCAAAACATCTACCCACTGCTGTGATATTACTTAGTGAATTTTACCTTACTGAGACAAGGTGACAAATCTTTGAGAAACTGCACAAGATCCTCCATTGTCTCGATCACCTCGGCTACTGCTAAATAGTCCAGGACTCGCTTGCATTCCCTAATGATCTTACGTACTTCAGACTCATCAAAACACAGCAGCAGGGCTGAGGTACCTTGTAAAATTCCACGAGAACCATCGATCAGCTTCTTCCTGTGGGCACAAAGACATGTCAACCATTACATAGTGCACGCATTCAACTAACATCATGCTGCTAATAAACAACAAGTTGACTCATTTCATCTACTTTTTGCCTTCTCTACTATGTATAATAAGTGCGGGAAGTATTATATTTCACTAAAAAATTCAATGTCAAGATTTTACCAGAAATATATGTTTTGATGCTCCCTGAATCCAAGAAAAAAGCATCTTTAGAAAAAGCTGTGTCTGTATCAGTCTGTAAACAGCATAAGTCAAAAACAAAAAGTTAAAAACTAAAGTTGGTATTTAAGTTTAATATCTTTCAACATTGCGACATGAAGATTTGGATGAAAATTCCTCCACCCTAAAACCCTTTACATGGAATATTTTTAAAAAACGTTGATTTTCTCCAAAATGGCTCTAATAATTTTGATTAAAATGCCATATGTTTAAGATGTTTTTATTGCAAATGAAATGTATATTTTGAATTTTCTGGCTATAGCCTATGTAGTTCTGTTTACTTCTGATGACTTTCTTATAACTGTAAACCGTAAGAGATAGATCAAGTCTTACTACACAAAAAATGTAGATCTCGTTAAAACACACGTTATGTCCAAATAAATGTTTTTGTAGAGTGAACCATTTCAGAGATATTCCTTGTTATTTATGTGAGATTTGCAATAAACTTTTATTTAAATGGAAGGTTGTTATTCACTTTTCTATCTCTTGGCCGTGTAAAGAGAACGGAATTTCAAAGCTTTAGAAGATCTTATCACTCAAAGTCTACTATATTCCCATATTCCCCTTGTGCCTACAAGAAAATTAATAACAACATAATTTCTGCAAAAGTTTATCTCTATTAGCTTGAAGAAGATATAAGAATAAGAGTTTGTAAGAGTGGTTAGTACAAAGTAGAGAAAGTTAGGTGAGTGTAACACATCAGCTTTTTACATAATGAATTAATACACATACAAACAAAAGTTATAACTACTCAACAGCTTTGGAATTAACATGCACCACATTTATTAATAATAGCAACATCAAAGAGGAACCATGTGAACCCAGAGCGATTTTGGAGCCTTGGCAGTGTGACTGGTATACACACAGGTAGGAGTATCTATTTGGAGTGGAGGTTACTCTTGATGTAAATGTGTCCATGGCATTTTCTCTGCATTCTTTAATTAAACTATTCATGTACAAGGTGTCCCAAACTTAGTATGTTGTGCAGGATGGCAAGAAGGAACCCTTGTCCTAAAATGCACAGTTTGACAACGAACAGTTGTGATAATTTGTGAAGATTTGTTTTGGTATCTTAACATGAAGGTATAAAACCCTTGAGTCAACTGTGTACCAGAATGCACAACCTGAGCTTAACAACATTCCTCCATAGAGTCCTTGGTGCGCATCCTACTGTGTTTGATTTGTTTGACTTGTTGTACAGTAATTTCCCTATGGCAAGTTAATGTTGTATTTTTTGACGATATTGTGGAATTTGTAGTGATTACTTGGATGTTAACTGAAGTTTTTGAAAAGCATATTGCTTTTTTGTTGAGAGAGTTTAGTGATCTCTTTCAAGTGTTTCTATTTTTTTAATATTGCTATTATTTTGTCAATGATTTGTTGAATCCATTATTAATTGCTGTGCTGACTATGTGTTTGTATTTTCCTTCTGATAATGGGGTAAAAACCAATCTGTAAGATAAATTGTTTAGGACCGCAAGTTTGTGTGCAACTGGGTTGAAGCTATTATTTTTATGCAGTTTTCTGAGTGGGTAGGCTTTTTGAAGATACCAAAACTGATTTTATTTTGGCATCTAATTATTTTGAAGTCCAAAAATGGCAAGTATCTTTCTCTTCCATTTCCATGGTGAATTGTATAGCTCTGTTTTGTAAGTTCAGAAGTTTTAGTGAATCCTGGATGAACTTATTAGGTATTATTGCAAAAATATTGTCTACATATTTGTACCAAACTTTGAACATGTGTGGAAAAGAGGTTGTTACGTGTGTTTCCAATTTACTCATAAAGAAATCTGCCAGGAATGGCGATAGAGGATTGGTCATGGCTAAGCTTGAAGTTTGTTGGTAGAATTTATTGTTAAAAGTGAAGCCATTTTGTGTGATGCAAATTTCTGTGAGATTCATAAGGTCATCTATTTCATCTTCAATTGGACTAACTGTTCATCTGCTGTGACATCAAAGGATACAAGTTTGTCTTCTGGATTTAATTCTAAGTGTTCTATTTTATTCACTAAGTCCTGAGAATTCCTGATGATTAGACTGTTGTATTTGGGTAGTGCTCTGAATTTCTGTGTAAGCCATCTTGCCAAATTATATGTATTATTATATTATAATATATTAATTATAATATTAATTAATTATTATATTAAGGAAATTGAAGCTATTAACAGTGAAGCAACAAGATTCTAAAGTAAGAACAAATTAGAAACTAAAAACTACACTTATCTTAGTAATGTTGCAAGTGTTTGAAAAAATAACTTGCAACATTACTAAGATAAATGAAGTTTTTAGTTTCTAATTTGTTCTTACTTTAGAATAATTATTATATTATTAAGCATTGTTGGTTTTTTGGGACTCCCTGTATATTATACATAAAAGTGGTGAAGTCTCACTCCTGTTTTACAGTTAATACGTCAACATGTTCAACATATGACATCCCTAAAACCCTGGAAGAGAACTCTGGAACATACAAGGAAGAGATGAGGAGAAAATCCTTTGTCAGACCGTAACGCCATCAGGTCTAAAGCTTGGAATGAGGATGGTTTTTCTTCTTCTTTCTCTGTTTACCCTTCTCGTATGGAGGACTTACATAGATACACAATGTACATCGAGTGTCACTACTGCCATACTTTGAGTGGAGAGAGACCACAACCTGGCAATGATGGGTGCACGTAAGCATGGAGTCCATATTTTTCCCAGTAGAGACGATCCAACAGCCCAACTCCAGCCTTTGCAAGTCTCTCATTCCCAGCAGTCCCCCTAAAAGCCAGCTGCAAGGGCAGACAGAAGATAACCCCCTCCCCCTCCCAGGACCTTCAAGTGGGTTCAAATCCCTATTGAGGAGCAAACAAACTTTGGATTAGGGAGAGTAGTCAGGATGGATGATTAGCCCAGAGAATGAGGAAGATGATATGAAAGGAAAGGAATGATGATAATGGAGCAGTTGCTGGAATGAATACAAGAGAAATTAGAAAACCTGCCCATCACAGATCCCACATGATCAAACTTGGTTGCCTTGGTGCTGCCCAGCAATGCACCTAACAACTTATTTCTGATGCTCACCTTGCAGGGCCACTGTAGGGGTCCACCTTCAGCATTGACGAAGCCTCCTCCAGCAACCGTGATGCCCCTTCAACTCGCACCAATGCTGCAGGCATATCCTGTTTGAGGATAGGATCCTCACTCGAGTTGATGGTTTCACGTCCAACCTGTAGCACACCATTAAGTTTCAATTGTTTCAATGTACAACAAATCAAATAACTGGCACCAACTTACAATAAGTGATACAGGTGAAATACAAGGGTCACTAGATATGTATTGAGACAACAAAATATGAATAGTCAGAGAAACGTTTTGTTTATCACAGTTTCTCAAAGTATTCTCCCTGATACTGTATGTAGTGTTCCATCTTCCTGAACCACTTCTGGAAGTATCCACGTCACTAGATATGTATTGAGACAACAAAATATGAATAGTCACAGAAACGTTTTGTTTATCACAGTTTCTCAAAGTATTCTCCCTGGTACTGTATGTAGTGTTCCATCTTCCTGAACCACTTCTGGAAGTATCCATGTCACTAGATATGTATTGAGACAACAAAATATGAATATTCACAGAAACGTTTTGTTTATCACAGTTTCTCAAAGTATTCTCCCTGGTACTGTATGTAGTGTTCCATCCTCCTGAACCACTTCTGGAAGTATCCATGTCACTAGATATGTATTGAGACAACAAAATATGAATATTCACAGAAACGTTTTGTTTATCACAGTTTCTCAAAGTATTCTCCCTGATACTGTATGTAGTGTTCCATCTTCCTGAACCACTTCTGGAAGTATCCACGTCACTAGATATGTATTGAGACAACAAAATATGAATAGTCACAGAAACGTTTTGTTTATCACAGTTTCTCAAAGTATTCTCCCTGGTACTGTATGTAGTGTTCCATCTTCCTGAACCACTTCTGGAAGTATCCACGTCACTAGATATGTATTGAGACAACAAAATATGAATAGTCACAGAAACGTTTTGTTTATCACAGTTTCTCAAAGTATTCTCCCTGATACTGTATGTAGTGTTCCATCTTCCTGAACCACTTCTGGAAGTATCCACGTCACTAGATATGTATTGAGACAACAAAATATGAATAGTCACAGAAACGTTTTGTTTATCACAGTTTCTCAAAGTATTCTCCCTGGTACTGTATGTAGTGTTCCATCTTCCTGAACCACTTCTGGAAGTATCCATGTCACTAGATATGTATTGAGACAACAAAATATGAATAGTCACAGAAACGTTTTGTTTATCACAGTTTCTCAAAGTATTCTCCCTGGTACTGTATGTAGTGTTCCATCTTCCTGAACCACTTCTGGAAGTATCCATGTCACTAGATATGTATTGAGACAACAAAATATGAATAGTCACAGAAACGTTTTGTTTATCACAGTTTCTCAAAGTATTCTCCCTGGTACTGTATGTAGTGTTCCATCTTCCTGAACCACTTCTGGAAGTATCCATGTCACTAGATATGTATTGAGACAACAAAATATGAATATTCACAGAAACGTTTTGTTTATCACAGTTTCTCAAAGTATTCTCCCTGGTACTGTATGTAGTGTTCCATCTTCCTGAACCACTTCTGGAAGTATCCACGTCACTAGATATGTATTGAGACAACAAAATATGAATAGTCACAGAAACATTTTGTTTATCACAGTTTCTCAAAGTATTCTCCCTGGTACTGTATGTAGTGTTCCATCCCCCTGAACCACTTCTGGAAGTATCCACGTCACTAGATATGTATTGAGACAACAAAATATGAATATTCACAGAAACGTTTTGTTTATCACAGTTTCTCAAAGTATTCTCCCTGATACTGTATGTAGTGTTTCATCTTCCTGAACCACTTCTGGAAGTATCCACGTCACTAGATATGTATTGAGACAACAAAATATGAATATTCACAGAAACGTTTTGTTTATCACAGTTTCTCAAAGTATTCTCCCTGATACTGTATGTAGTGTTCCATCTTCCTGAACCACTTCTGGAAGTATCCACGTCACTAGATATGTATTGAGACAACAAAATATGAATATTCACAGAAACGTTTTGTTTATCACAGTTTCTCAAAGTATTCTCCCTGATACTGTATGTAGTGTTCCATCTTCCTGAACCACCTCTGGAAGTATCCATGTCACTAGATATGTATTGAGACAACAAAATATGAATATTCACAGAAACGTTTTGTTTATCACAGTTTCTCAAAGTATTCTCCCTGATACTGTATGTAGTGTTCCATCCTTCTGAACCACTTCTGGAAGTATCCACGTCACTAGATATGTATTGAGACAACAAAATATGAATATTCACAGAAACGTTTTGTTTATCACAGTTTCTCAAAGTATTCTCCCTGATACTGTATGTAGTGTTCCATCTTCCTGAACCACTTCTGGAAGTATCCACGTCACTAGATATGTATTGAGACAACAAAATATGAATATTCACAGAAACGTTTTGTTTATCACAGTTTCTCAAAGTATTCTCCCTGATACTGTATGTAGTGTTCCATCCTCCTGAACCACTTCTGGAAGTATCCATGTCACTAGATATGTATTGAGACAACAAAATATGAATAGTCACAGAAACGTTTTGTTTATCACAGTTTCTCAAAGTATTCTCCCTGATACTGTATGTAGTGTTCCATCCTCCTGAACCACTTCTGGAAGTATCCATGTCACTAGATATGTATTGAGACAACAAAATATGAATATTCACAGAAACGTTTTGTTTATCACAGTTTCTCAAAGTATTCTCCCTGATACTGTATGTAGTGTTCCATCTTCCTGAACCACTTCTGGAAGTATCCATGTCACTAGATATGTATTGAGACAACAAAATATGAATATTCACAAAAACGTTTTGTTTATCACAGTTTCTCAAAGTATTCTCTCTGGTACTGTATGTAGTGTTCCATCTTCCTGAACCACTTCTGGAAGTATCCACATCACTAGATATGTGTTGTTGTTCACCAACAGCACTGGGGATTAATTGACTTGCATCACTTTCCCCCTGGCTTCCCAATATAAAGCCTCAGGTTAAGACATTTGCATTTGACGAGATGCTGTTTGTTCACAGAGAGTGCATTTGGGTGTAGGTAGGCAGTGCAATCTCCTGTGAGGCAGTCCTGGCCAGTTGCCAGGGCCACTGCAGTTTTTCATGGCAATTTTTATATGCCAACTCTAGCTCTAATATTCTTATAATCCTTATCTTTTAATTTATCTTCTTCATCTGCTGTCTTTTGAAATGTTGCTTAATGTTAATTGTTTGTTTATTTCTAATTGTCCTACGGGTTTTACTTGTTGTATTGCACCTTTCTTTGCTAAGTGATCTGCATGTTCATTGCCCAAAGATCCGACATGAGCTGGGATCCATTGTAGAGTGCTCAACTGCTTTAATTAGGCTTCTTATTTCTTTGATGGGTATTTCTTGTTGTTTTATGGTTGTAATTTACTATCCCAACTATGGCTGATTTTGCACCTGGTAAGATGACCATTTTTGGTTTTATGTATGGTCTGTATAGCATGTTCTGTAGTGCTGATTTTAGAGCTGTTAATTCTCCTTTATAAGGTGTGAACTTTCATCTAGTGTTAGATACTGTGGAAAGTGTTTACAATATACTCTTGCATCGGCGTCTATTGATGAGTGATCCATCTGTACATATTATTCTATTGGACTTGTTACCTCCGTTGTTATTATATTTGTTGTAATTATGTTCTTATGTTTTTAGTTATTAACATATGTTCTGAAGCTTATTTGAGTTTTTCAATTACTTACGTGTCTGCTGTGTGATACCACTTGTGTCTGTCTCCATTGACTTGCAGTTTTTGTGCTAGGGTAGTTGCTTTCAGTTCATGTTCCAATTCTATGCCCATGTTTTTTGTGAAGCTCTGTAGTACTGCAATTGGTGTTCATTTTACAACTCCTGTTATTATTCTTAGTCAATTATTTTGTGAAGTTTCTAGTTTACTGTTGCTAGCAGTACTCCTCCACATAATACGTTGGGTTTTATATGTATTATTAACCTCTTCAGCGATATGGACATGAAATCACGCCCATTTAAAATGACAGAAGAGCGATATGGGCGTGTATACATGTCCTGTGCATTTGAGCATTTAACCCTTATTTATCCCTTATCTAACTCAACTTATTTTAATTTTCCCTTTATGAAACATTTAAGTAAAGTCTATATACTTTACTGGCTTACCTTTATATGTTCCTTATGCATTGATATGCCTCAAAACAGGGATAAACACACAAGGGCACACACATTCGCGAATTCCCTTCTTGCAGCACACGAAACACTTTGGAGATGGGTGGGACTTCTTTACTGTTGGTGGTATCCTTTTAGGATAATGTTTTCCTTGAAGTCTGAGAAGTGCAGTGGTTCTGGATTTTCAACCCCCAACGTGGTATTGTTCAATTAGGCTGCGAGCTATTGATAGTCGGAAGTCCAGGTAGGTCATTGTCTTGTGTGGGTTTAGAGCTCTCCAAATTACCAAACAATTGTAAATGGTTATACCCAGTTGGTGCAAAAATACCTTTTTATACCACTTCTCACTTGAGCTACAAGCAGGAAAGTATATGTATGTATTTCAACAAAGAAAGAAACGGAGTCCACAAAGTTACGAAACACGCGTAAGAAAAAGTTGCAAACATGCTGTATTCTGTTGACTCAGAGACCACGCATACACAAGTGCTTTATGTCATATTATGCCTTGTTTTGCTGATGCATAAGCCACACATACAATGGGTCAACTACTGTTTCTTTCAGAGAACTTACATTAGATGCGTTCGACAGAGTAAAGTTAACTTTTCACCACAGTGAAACAAAATAGTGCCATTTCAACGATTTGTAAATGCAACTCAACTTTGCTGATGATGTACATGTATACTGCATATAACAAGTTTTATACCAGTTTTTGTTTCATTAAAATAACTTAATATTTACACAAAATACAGCTGTGTATATACGAAGCACTTTAAATGCCCTGCACTGGATATTGAGTAGCAGTTCTCGGCTTGCAGACGTTTTAAATGGCCATCGCTCAAGAGGTTAAGGAGGTTGCAGCTTTTTGTAATGTTTTCCAGATGTTATATTCTTTCCTGAAGTCCATATCAGCAAACATTTCTCCTCGTATGTTACCTGCTTTCTTTAGTGCATCTACTAATCATTTATACACATTTTCAACAGAATGGCACTTTGAGGTTGTCCGACTCTTGTGTTTCCATTTGGATGTGGCTGTTTTGTGTTGTGCTGCAAGCCATCTTTGGGATAGGAAAGCTTGAAACCAGTTTAGCATGCGACATATGCATAGTAGCATTTCTCGCCATACTGTGTAAACACACAAACAGTGCTAGAGTAGTCTTATTATTAGTATCCTGAGTGAGTCTTACAACCTGATATATTGCTGAGTTGTTCATTTCTTCCATTGAAATGGCATCTTTAACACCTAAGACCACGTCAACAGTCATCAATTAATGAATACATACATTTTGTATAGAATTAGGGATTAAGCAGCCCAGCACATGAGCATGGGGAGTAGTATTGGTAGTTACGAACAACAGGAACAAATGGAATAATTATGGAAACAATCTTCAAATATTGGTACAGCCGCCTACAAAGAGAAGAGCAACATGTATCGAAAATTTGTGTGAAGCAACAGATGATAAGTTCAGATAGAAATGGTTGGTGGGTAGGGATAGAAAAATATGAATGGTGGATATTTGACAATTATATAGTCATACTGAAAGCAGTTGTCAGCAATTTTTAAAAAATCTTACCTTTATTTATTTTAGATAAACCAAGCACATCATCATAATCAATTTTTCTCTCACTTTTCAACATAGTCTCCATTTCTTTGCACACATTTTCCCCATTGACCTGCACGTTTGAAAATACCCTTAAATAAGAACTCTGTTCCAGCAGCATGAAGACATCCAGCATCTTGTAGTGTTGGCCTGCTTCTACCAACAAGATGGTAGTCAGCACTGCAGGGAGGATGTGGAAGTTTGCCACTCAAATGCTCTCATCTTCTCCATTGTGAGGACACGCGTTCTCCTGTTGCAGGAAGAGCTTAACGTGCAATGCACAACAGAGCTTCCAGTGTCTGGATATAGCGAGCACCATTTATAGTTTGTCCAGGTTCAACAAAATCAACCAGAATGGAATGCAATCCGTGAATCAGAGAAGGTGCTACCCATAACCTTCCCAGCAGATGGTACTGTCTTTGCTTTCTTCTTTGACAGTGAATGCAAATGGTGCTATTTCATACTCTGGCATTTTATTTCAGGCTTGTAATGATGCAACCAGCTTTCACAAAAAGAACCATCACCTTCATTTTAAAGTATCTGAGGAAGGTCTTGGCTGATGGCTCTTTGCTGATGTTTGTGATCTTCAGTTAATAAACATGGAACCTTTGCACTGCACTATGTCCTGCTCTAATCATCTCATCAACTGTTTCCTTGTTGTGATCCGTGGAGGAGGCAGTGTGTGGGCGGCCATTATGATGCTAATCTTGGATGCTTGTTTTCCCATCTCCTAACACTGCTAGCACCCATACAGACATCTCCATAAACACGTTGAAGGCAGATTTTCTCTCTTTAACAAGGAATTCAATTACAGAATGTTGTTGAAACGAAACATTGATGTGCACCATTTTGGAAACACTAACTGTGGTCAAATGAAAGTAGCTAATGATGTCATAACATGATAACATGCAGTGTAAAGTCTATAGATTACAATACTACAGCTCTTTTTGTCACATTGTTGGATTTTGAATTTTAACAAATGTTGTTCATGGCTTTCAGACAACCTGCATGGAGAGAAATAATTATAAGTTTTGGAACATAGTGAGAAATACAAAATACTGAAAAATAAGAAATCTGGGGAAATGTGAAAAATAAAGTGGGAGAGAAGATTAAGTAGCAGACAGGAAAGTAAAGGTTTAGCTGGGGCAATGTCCCTTAGAGGGGAACATGAGTCAGTTGTAGGGTATAAGACACATTATATGGTACAGACATGATGTTTGGGATCCAAAAAGAACAAGGAACTAGTTGATATAAGAATATTAACAGCTAAGGACCCTTGGTAGTGACTTTTGTTTTCATGCTTTATATGAATCTACATATTTTGCACAAGGTACCCATACAAGGTTTTTGTGGGTTTGTACTTACATGTAGCTGTACGTATGGCAGCCAGGCTGTCACGCCCTTTTACACTGCACATTATCTTCTTTTGCCATTTACCGTAACTTGCTTTTTTAAACTTCAGCTACACTTTTCCAATACTACAATAGAAAAAGCTCTGATATTTTTGAGTATATGCAAAATGTACTGCTCTAAACAGCCGGTGAAAGTTTTTTAACTTATATTTTCATGAAATTATTCCAAAAATGATCTCATAAGTAAAAAGATTAAAAAAGTAAAGAATGCCTAATTATTTACTTTTTAAATTGCTGTTATTGATTAAAGTGTGTTAATCGTTCACCAGCTATGTTGAATAATATGTTCGTAAAGTGACTACAAAATTTCAATTGTGTCACTTTAATGTATGAAGAAAGTGCACCTAAAGAAGAAAATATATGAGAAATCTTGAACATTTTTTGTTCATTGGAATATCAATAAAATTTTCAAATCATAATAAAAATTATGATTTGATTGTAGTTTCTAGTCAGAAAAAGATGTTAAGTAGCAAAAGCTTCATTATGATAGATTGTATAGAAACACGAACATACACTGCATGGAAATTGCTATTCTGACATACCAAGTGTCTTTAACCACTTCACACTCCATTTATTTTCTGAGAAATAGTAAAAATACATTATATTTCTTTTTTTACACTTTGTAGTTACTGGTTATTACTTAGATGTTTTATGTAGGAAACAGACTAAAAACACACAACAATATATAGAAACGATAATGGGTTTTAATACCTTTCTATTATCCTGAGTATTCTCAGGTTTATTACATTCTTCTTTATTGTGTTAAAATATAAAGAAAAACACTCCTGGAACTTTTGAAAAGGTGTGGAAAAGAGTTTTCATGATCCTGTCGCTGTTGGCAAAGTGAATCTCCACGATACATTTTGGGGAAGTCCCAATTTCACGCCAAAAATCAATAAGTGGGGACTTGGCTCACCCAACAGAAACGCAAATGTTCTTTTGCGGCATGTAGTAGCCAACCACAGGAACTCTTCAGGTCGGGAAGGCACAATCCTTTTTATAGAGGTGTGAAGGTGAGATCAGGGGAGCTTTTTAAAATCTTTGACGTGTGTACATGTCAGAATTGCAGTGCAAGTACGCATCAAAATAAGTAGCAAACCGACAGTTTTTAGTGTTGAATATGCATACTTACATCATAGAAAAGAAAGTGTTTGTAGTGTTTAACGCCCGCTTTTACTACTATCGCACCGCAGGTGAAGATGGAGCACCGGTGGAATGAGATGGCAGAGGAAACCCGCCCCAGTGCTGCTTTCTCCACCACAAATCCCACATGCAGTTGCCCGGGATCGAGCCCGGGCCACTTTGGTCTAACCACTCGGCTACATCATAAGAAAGAAAGCACTAACATTCCATCTAGCGGCACGCACTAAACTAAAAGGTTCTGAACATGAATCGTTGGAATAAAACCACAGAAAAGTATGTTTGAAATTATACGACATAACTCAGGTTAGAAAATTCTTTACCATTTCTTAGTTATGAGGATTCTTGGGATAATAGGTAAAGTGGTTAAGACAAAAAAATAAGATACAAAGATATGAGGGAGTTTACAATGAAAATTATGGGGAAAAGGCTAAGGAAAGCAAAAAAAGCAAAGGGAAAGGACCAGCAAAACCAAGAGAAAGGGGAGTAATAAACTACATACTAGGGAAGAAAGAGAAAGGAAAAGAATATGTGCAAACTGAAATTCAAAGGATCAAAGTAGCATTTAATACAAGGACGGACACTGGACTGAATTTATACTACAATGTAAGTGGGTTTTACAATGTGGCATAAACGTACATATCAAAAAATTATATTTGTGTATATGTTCAGTGCAAATAAATGTTCTGTTCTACTAATGGCCAATTCTTTCCTATATTCAAATTGTTTATAAAAGATCAATTCTGGCTCTCCTTGTGATGGTAAATGAACAGCTTGTCCATGTGGGTCAGATGTAAACTTCAAGCATGTGACAGAGCCCGCTAGAGTCTACACATTGCACAACTTAGGAATTATAGACTCCACAGAAAACTGTCTGGAGAATCATACATAAACAATTTATATATCAGACACTGCAAGTACTAAGTCCCCAGGATAACAGTTTTGCTCATGAGTTCTACAAGAGCATGATTTTCAGTGACAAGGCCAACTTAATGAACCATCACACTGTTGGAATTTGGGGACTGAAAACCTGCATGTTATGGTGGAACATTGTGTTTTGTAAGCATAGGATAATGCCACAACTGCAGGACTTTATCATCAAGATGGGATGGATGGAGTTTAAGGGCCCGTCGACACCTAGGTCATTAGGTCAGCAAGATGGGGCTCCAACTCCTTTACATCAGTACCTCAATGCTACACTGACGTGATTCTCCTCTTCTCATCTGACCTAACGCCATGCCATGTTATGTTAAAAATCATATATTCATCCCCCCTTTGCCAAGCAATTTACAAGAGTTGAAATAGAAGATCCTGCATGCTGATGCCAGTATCAACCATGAGATGTTAGGGTGAGATGGACTACAGGATTGCAGGTATGTCCCAAAATGTCGAGAGATATAGTAGGCACAGCGTATTGAGATACCTACCCCAAAAAACAACCTTGACTTTTTCCCCCCATTATTGTGCATTCTGGTTATATTTGGTGATATTCCATCCGTTAGGTTGCATTAGTGCTGCCAACTGTTCGTAACATATAACCATGGTAAAGCTATGGCAATTGTTGGGTGTTATTGCGTCTGTTATGTTGCCACAGAAGCCCTTGTATATGAACGTATTGCAGAAAGGCCAACCGATAGATTTTAAAACAAGATTATGTTTAGATGCCATATTAATTAATTAATTAATCAATCAGTGGACGTAATGCTTGTGTTTGCGTGGTTTTGTCTTGAATTGTTTTAGAGCAGTATATACCATTATAGTTACTGTTGTTATTTTTGTATTCGCTACACAGTACATAGCCTATATATTACGATATTTATCACTCGGAAGTGATTTTATCCAAAAGTGTTCTTGCAGAACATGATTTGCCGAAGATGAGTAGGTTCATTATGTGTTGTGTGGTAACAATGTTCAAGCATTATTATAGTTGGAAAGTATGTTACTTTAACCCTGTGAATTTGAGGTTACAAATGCCTTCATTATGTACATGGCAGGACTGCCTTTTGCTGTTTAGTGTAATGTCGGCCATTTTGAACTCTTGGCGACTGCCGATAAGCTCTGTCCACTATACTCTTTTCTATGATACAATTCTTCGTGCCACATCTGCTGGTTACCGTTCTATACATTCATGAAACCCCGGAGACACTCCTGACTCACCCTTATGTTGCCGTCATAAATGTGACTGTTGATAACATTGTATTAAATAACTACAGTTTTTATACATACCTTGACGAGATTTGTGACTGCTCGGCTAACAGCCATGACTGGCCGCTCCAGATCTGGCATAGCGTTGCCATCCTCGGCTTCTTCATGAAGAATCACTAACCGTGATACCTGAAATAGAAATCACAATCCTTATAGAATATCCTTATTTGGTTAAGATTTCCTAAACATAGAAATGTAACAGGGATGTTTACATACAACATATCCGTATTCTTATATAAATACAACAAAACTCATTAAATCTATGACAATAAGTCTTAATGACATTAAAATAGCTACATATGTCTGTCTGTAACGGTATTTCACAATGTTGCATATAAAATATTACGCAATATTGCAGATATTACCTACTAAGCTTGCTTTATCATCACCATCTATTAATATGAAAGTTTGTTGTGCCTGACAAATAGAAACCAATCCCCAATATGAGATTCCACCTCCAGTGCCAAAAGCAGTGATTCACTGATACAAGCAATGAGTTGCAAACTACAACTTCATTAACTGAATGTTTTGGCCTTCTCTACAATTTTCTTCCATTCAATGCAATCTTTTGTCAGGTTTACCCAATTTCTTATCTTCATATTTTTTAAATCTTGGTATATGTCGTCACTCCAGCTGTTTTTAGGTCTGCCCCTTTTTCTAGAGTCGAGAAGCTTTCATGTGACACTTAACTGTTCTCTCATCTGACATTCTACACAAATGTCTGAACCATCTAAGTCTCTGTGCTGTAATGAGTTATTTGGGAGACTTGTACTACCGTAACAGTGTCAAGGACCGTTACAGAGAACAGCTCTGCATTACAAGGTCATCAATTGTAAATTGCATTTACCATGAAAGAACAGTTGTTTGTTAAGAAGAAGCAAAGTAACATTGTAACAAACTGCATTTGTCATTTGTCACACTAGTGCCAGGAGAACCACAATGGACGTGATACTGAAAGAAATATTAGTCAAGATGCAGCAGATGAAGACAAATCAATTGTGGTATGCAGCAGATGTAGAAGGAAATGTTGAACTGAAAACATAAACTCCAGAATGAACAAGATGGGAGATGAAATAACGATTGTGAATTCCATTATGGAAGAAATGAAGACAAATAAGTTCCAGAATGGAGAAGTCAGAGGCAAAGATTGAATCTGAGACGGAAAAGATATAGATGGAGCTATCAGCGAAGATTGACAAGCAACTGGCTGGGGTGAAGAAAGATGAAACAGAACTCAGGCAATGCATTAACGCATTAGAGGACGTCAGGAAGCGGTTTAGCACCCTGGAATGCGGAGTCAACAGCAGCGCCCAGGAAAACTGAACAGCACTGTAAAACAAGTGCTCAGTGAATAACTGCAAGATGTGATGGTCGTGTGCCAGGACAGGCTACAACTTACGCGTGCATCAAGCCAGAACATCGTCATCACCCACAATTATTGGTCAACAGAAGAGGTAGCTAGAGACATCGTATAGCTGTAGCCGACCGCAGCCAGGGGAGAGACTGCAGGAGTTCGCCTTGGTCACTGAACAAGACTCCAGCAGGCATCCAAGGAAGCTACCTACTGCTTCGTTGACGGGGTGCGCTACGCCGAGATAACTCAGAGTCTCATGATGGGCAACTAAAAGACCATTGAAGATGCACTAACGACGGACTGAACATGGAAGCCGCCCAGCAACAACAAACTCGACCTCGAAGGTGAAGAGTATCTGATATGGCGGGACAGAGGAACAAACCAAGACTATGGAGATTTTGCTGAGGGTGCGGCCAGTAGTGTGAGGAACTGTCAACACCAGTCCATACAGACACATCGAGTGACGCTGCACGCCTTGTGCAGAATGGACGAAAGCCTTATCGCGCATGGATGGATACCAGGGAAGAGGTGCCGACACTGGTGTACCGGTGATCTGACCTGACGTGGCGAAGGGCTTGCCGCTGAGGAAACCCAATCAACCTTACCAGCTGGTGACGGTATAGGGCGACTCCTTGTCTATGGAAGGGGCCTGGCTGCAGATGACTTTGGGGTAGAGCATCTAATCAGTCTGTTGTTTTTCGCTGGGTAGCTGAAGAAGACATTAGGACTGTCAATCAGTCTTTAGCCACGGGAACGGCGACTACGGCCGCACCGACAGAGCACTCCACCACTTCGACACTGGAGGAGCCCAATCTATCCAGCAACCACCAAGCAGTGGTATGGAACATCTGCAGGGCACAAGATCCAGAGGGATTATCGAAACTCCGAGCGCCCTTGGGCTGCCCTGTAGTTCTGGTAGAAAAGAACGGTGAACAACTTCGCTTCTGGGTGGATCGGCAATAGCTGAACCCGAATTGATGTCGTAGTTGAAATCCAGGTACTGGCAGGTGGCTCTAGATCCTTTGGCCAGGCACCTTCCAGCGCCTAAGGAGACGGTTATGAAGAGACTCACTTATGGCACCTGCCTGGTATACCTGGATGGCACCGTGACAGAAAGTACCTTCGAGGATCATCTCGAGAACCTAAGCAAGGTGTTACGGAGATTTAAAAACATCTAACAAGAAAATAATATATTTCCTAAAACGAACCAGCTTCATATTAGCTGGTTGTAATGAGTTGCTAAATAATCTTGTGCATCTAACCAAACCATTTGTATGTGACCGCAAGCAGTTCCTTACTCTACTGATGAACACCAAACACAATGCTTTATTTTTACTAGGAATACAAAAATACCTATTTTCCCATTTGGCTTTGAAGCATTGTTTTCCTTGAAGAATTGCAGTTGAATTGTTTTTCAAATAAGTGAAATAGAGAATCAGTGACATAACTTAAATGTTGCAAAGCATTTGCAGCACAGTAGAGTTGTAGATACTACAAGTAAACTGTTACAAATATGCGGCAGCATCAAACCCATTCAAAGAACAGGTAGAGTGAGTGTGTGATGTTTAAGGGTGGGCCCGTCGACAACTTGGTCATAAAGGACAGGTAGATATTCCCTCTCTTCCACACTGCAATGTTGAACATTGTCAGAGATAAAGAATCAACTTAAGTATGCCCCAGTAAGGAGCGAACAGCAATGAGTCCAGTTGATGGTATCTCTTCATTCAAAGTGGGGAAGTTTGCAATGATCTCAAGCCATTTATTGGCAGGAGTGTAATCACTGAACAGTTTAACTGCTTTTCATTTTAGTGGTTACTGCTCCAAAGATGAAATTCTCTTTCTCTAAAATGTCTTCTAAGTTTCCTTGCACCTGGGAGAAGAGTTACACAATCTCTGGTGTCACTGTGAGCAATGTTGTAAACAGATTTCAGTTTCCTAATCAAAATGTACATGAGACGCAGATTAGATCAAGGCCTTTATATTTCCTTTCAGTACACACTATATAGTCTGGAAAGTCTGTTGATAATCACACAATAGTTTTTTTAGAGTACATTTTAGATTTTGTCACCATTAATTAACAATTTCCTACATATTTTATCCATTGGGATAACTTGAAGAGGATAAATTAATGTTGTTGAGGTAGATGATTTTAGAATAACAAATTTCTGATCTGTCTGTAGAAGACGTGATTTCCAAAGTTTCAGTTTTCTAACCTAAAGAATCTCATAGCTTTACTACACTTCTTATTCACAGCTGCTAAAATCTGATTGAGTGCAGTCAAGGTATGTTCTTTTACAAGAAGTAGAGCGAAGCATTTGCAGCCCAAGGCAACGCCAATCCAGCAATCCAACATTGCACATACTCAGTTGCAGGTACTGTATTATTCAAAACATGTAGACCCTGCCCCATTCTGCTGCCAAAGACGATGTTACTTTCAGGTATGTGTTTTACAAGATTTGCAGTTTAAAAATATAAATGAACCAGAAGACGGCTACATTGCCTCTCGCCCTGTTTATGAGGGTTACCTTTTGTCATTGGTTATTACCCAGCAGCAGAAGAACCAGTCCTCCTTTGAGTGTGTTTATGATTTGCAAAAATGTATGAGATGGGTGTATTGGTTATGTAACCATTATTCTCCTATAAATGAAAACATTCTCAGGGGTCTCCGTCTAGCGAGCCACAAGGTACCCAAGCTGAGCAGAACATTACTTCCACTTACTGGTGTTTTGCTCCTCACTGTAACTTTTCTATCTGACCTTACCTTGGTCATCTCTTGTTCTCTTCCGACCCCGATGCTATTAGGGTTCCCGAAGGCTAGGGAGTCTTTATTTTTCCAACCTCTCCATTTCTCTAATTTCTCTATAAAACCTTAAGCCCTAACATGCTGACCTGTTATGGCATGTATACATCCTCTGATTGGTAATCAGACGATATGGTCAGTGAATTTATTTTGATAATTCTCCCGGTCAGGTCGGTGAGACCCGTAAACCAACGACAGGTGTGGTCCTCCAGACATTCTGGGGGTTGTGAGAGAGCGATGTGACCGCCAAAACTTAAAAATATGGTGCTCTCTAAAAAGCGGTTACATTTATTGCTAAGTCTCTTCAATATTTATGCAATATGACTCGAGGGGTAAAATGTTCCGGAGTTAAAATAGTCCCCCATTCGGATCTCCGGGCGGGGACTACTTCTCGAGAACCAAAACATTATATTAATAGAAGATCTAACATCAGACTTCAACAATGGAATGTGGGTGGTCTCACACAAACAAAAAGAGTAGAACTGAATAAAATTGTATTTAATTATAACATTGATATATTTGTAATACAAGAAGCAAATCTAACAAATGACCAACTTAAATACTTCAATTTTACTGGTTTTCTACTACACCTACTACCCAAAAATAGACAGATAAGTAGTGGAATATTAGTTGGAGTCAAAAAGGATATTAAATCCTCCTTTGAAATTGTTAAAGAAATGGATAACACAGATAAAAGTGAATTAATAAAGCTAAATTTTTGGGATAACAAAACACATCTACATTTATACAGTATTTACAATCCTCCCAGGAATGAACCAGATCTCTCTCTTATTGACCTATTAAATAAAACAATCGTAATTGGGGATTTCAATGCCCATTCCAAAAGATGGGGTTATGAAAAAGTGGATTCTACAGGGAAGATAGTGGAAGAATTTTTGAATACCACAACTTTTGAACTGATTTATAGTAAAGAAGATCCCACAACCTTCATACATTATTCTGGAGCGGGCAGTAACCCAGACCTCTTGTTAGCTACAACAGATATTGTTTCAAAAATTAAAAAACAAGTTATAGAAGATCCAAGTTCTGGTCACAGAGCAGTAATTGCTGAGATAAAACTAGATAATACAAATAACAGTCAACATCACACGAATCTGTATTGGAACTTCAAAAAAGCAGATTGGATCAAATATAAAACTGAACTGGAACATAAATTTAAAGAACAAACAAACTCACAGCTACATGACCAGCCAGATCATTTGAACAAAAATTTCTGTAAAGTCATCCTAGAAACCGCAAAAAAACATATTCCTCGGGGAAGAATTAAAAATTTCAAACCCTTTTGGAACCCCCAGTTAGAAGAACTGAAAAAGCAAAGGGATATAGCTAGAAATACAGCTGAACAAACAAAAAACATATCAGATACACAAATATGGCGGAAGAAATGTGCCTCACTAAAAAAAGGAATTAATACTGCTAAAAAGAATTACTTTAATAATTTCTTAGAAAAAATGGATTATAGGACAGATGGTAACAAAGCTCATAAGTTCATAAAAAATGTCAAGGACAGGAAAGAAAACAACAGCACACCTATCATACACAACAATAAAATATTAACTAATGATGCAGCCATAGCCGAAACATTCAATAAATGTTATGCTAATTCACATAAAGTAACAAGAAATAATAAAAAGGAACGTAAAGAATTTAAGAAAGATTTGAAACAAGAAAGAGAATGTAATCCTAACACTCAGTGCAATATCTTTTTTCAAAATTTTAATATGCAAGAACTGAACATTGCAATAAATAATCTAAAAAACAATAAGTCTCCTGGACCAGATCACATACATCCAGAGTTCATAAAAATCCTTGGAAAAACAGCAAAACAACAACTACTGAAACTCTACAATCTATCCTGGAAAACCACTGTACCTGCTGAATGGCGAAAAGCAATAATTGTCCCACTCTTGAAGAAAGACAAAACAGCATCAGAAATAAAAAATTATAGACCAATAGCTCTTACTAGCATAATAACAAAAGTGATGGAAAGAATGTTGTCAAACAGGTTAAATTGGTTTCTAGAATCACAAAATTTAATTTCCCCATGTCAAGCTGGATTCAGAGAGTTCCACTCTACAAATGAACAAGTCTTACTTCTCAGTCAAGAAATCGAAGACTCCTTCAATAGAAAAGAAGATAATTTATCAGTTTTTATTGATTTCCAAAGTGCACATGATTCTATATGCAGAACAAAACTACTAAAGAAAGTAAAAAAAATAGGGATACAAGGTCCAATGTTTTCATGGCTATGTCATTTCCTAACACAACGCTTTATTGCAACCAGATATGGAAGAAATATATCTAAATATAAACAAATACACCGTGGCTTGCCACAAGGTGCAGTGCTAAGCACAACACTTTTTAATATATTTATTAACGATCTGCTACAACAAATACAAGAATCAGGCGTGAAGTGTGCACTATTTGCTGATGACTTAGTAATATGGACTTCAAAACCAAAAAGCAAAAGTACAGAACTAGAAAAAACCATGCAACAATCCTTAACCAAATTACAAAGGTGGACCAAAGAAAATTTAATGACTGTTAATACAACAAAATTAAACTACCAAATCTTTTCACTAAGAAAAAAACCACTAAAAATAAAACTAAATTTTGAGGGTCAACAATTACCAGAAACAAAGGAAGCAAAGTATTTAGGAGTTACATTTGATACCAAACTTACATGGACCAAACAAATAGAAAATGTAATACAAAGAGCAGAGAGGCGCCTTTCACTGTTAAAACGTCTAACAGGAATGAAGTGGGGATGTTCGAGAGCAACGCTTAACACAACATATAATATATATATAAAACCATTGTTTACTTACTGCAGCGAAGTTCTTGTAACAGCAAACACAAAAAAAATTCAAATCTTTCAAAACCAAAGTCTGAGATTAATTACAGGTGCTATCAAAACCACACCAATAGCAGCTATGGAAATACTAACCAACCAATGCCCCATTGAATATGAAATAGAAAAAGCGGCTCTTATTCAACACGAAAAGTTGATCAGACTCCCATTCAATACATGGAACAAGAGAAATTTTACACATACACTAAAGACTCAGGAGAGCTTTCTTTCCAAAATTCAAGACATCAAGAAGGATGTACACCTTCCTAATTCAAAGGAAAACTTCATATCTAAAGTCAATCCGACACAAACATTAGACATCACATATTATTTACACCTGACAGAAGAAGTTAAGAAAAGTGATACTCCAACTAGTGTTCTAAAATTATTGGCATTAGAGACAATCCATACTAGATTTCCAGAACATGAGTGGCTCCATATTTATACTGATGGTTCATTGATATCAAACCAAGATGGAGCAAGTGCTGGAGTCACATGTCACCTCTTTTCCTGTTACAAATCTTTAAGTTATGGAACTACAAACTTTGATGGAGAAATTGAAGCAATTCGAATGGCCCTACAAAATCTTTTGTACAGAATTTCACATTTTCAGCAAGCAGTTATTCTCTCAGATTCCAGGGCAGCAATTATAGCAATTACTTCCAAGTTGACACCAAAAAACCAAACTATTATAGAATGTTAGAAAATCCTTACCCATCTAACCGCACTTCAAAAACACCTAGTCTTCCAATGGATACCGGCTCACTGTGGACTGAGTGCTAATGAGAAAACTGATTTTCTTGCAAAAAAGGGTACCAGTGGTGTACAAAAATCTATAGTTAATTTACCATTTTATGCAGCTAAAAGATTAGTCAACTCTGAATTCAAAAAAATTATTGCAAAATATTACTATGAAAAATCAAAGAATAAAAGATGGGAACTACCAAACATTCAAAGAGTAATTCCTGAGTATCCTCGAAAAACGGCAGTTGCAACCTTCAGGTTGATTACAGGACATGATTGTCTGGCAAAACATTTAAACAGAATTGGGATATATTCTTCACCACTCTGTCCTCTATGTGATCTGCAAGAGGAAATGGATCGAGACCACCTTCAAATATGCCCGGCCACTTCTAGTGCCCCATCCATCAGTGAAAAATATTGGAGAGCAAGAGGATTAATGACTTCATTGTCAGAAATCCAGCATTAGCTAACAACAACTTCATTCATTGAAGAACTGAGTTAGTCAAGAGAGACGGGGGGGGGATTAAATGATAAATTGAAAACAGAAAGCTAAGCAAACCATTGTTACTTGGAATATAAGGAATACAACTGATTCTACCTGTGCTATGGCTGTTATACCTGGTTTTCACTTGAAAGTTGTGAAATGTTAGTTTCTTCCTTTACAGTAGGCTATTTCTACTGGATAGAATGAAAAAATTAACTTTAAGTGATACATTCTAGATGCCGGAACTTATGCAAATTTTCTCTTTTAGTTCATAAGTTATGGTCATTTATGTGCAATGAATTTTATTATGGCTTCTAACTCATATTAGTTACACATTTATAAAAGCCTGTGACATGGGTTTCAACTTCCTAAAAATGCTAAACGAATTGATATAAAATGACCCCTAAAGGAAAATTTTCACGCCGAATTTTATATTGTTTTTAACCGTTGTAGATAAGAACTTTTCCGAAATGAAATCGCATCGGCTACAAATTAATCAAATTAAATAATCATACTACTACAAATTTCCTTCATTTTCCCTGGTAATGGGTGGGATAACGAAGGATATCATTACTGAAAACAGTGAAGGGCGTGGCATATAACATTTCGAAACACCCTATGCCAGAACTTCCTAACTTTAGCAATTTAGTTCAGGAAATCTCTGAAATCACCAGTCCTGGCTAAATATGGTAGTGCAGTACGAATGACGTCACATATCTTGGCGGTTTCTTACTCACATTATGACGTATCTCATCACGTGATCTGAACGCCAACTTGGTTTGTCAAAATACACAGGAGTCACGCCCATTTCATGATACTCATTTAAGTCAATCATTCCTTAATTCACTCTTAACAAATACAGTAAAAATATACATACATATACACTTCAATTACTATCTCTTATGCTTATACACTACATGAAGGAACAAGGTAGCTTTCCCTGTCAAACAGAAGAAAATTGGCATAAAATTAATAAAACCCAGTATGACAATGTTAAAATACCTGTTGTGCCACCGGTTCCAAAATGCTCTCTATCGTTTTCGTATGGAAGACAGGCATCCTGTAAAAATTCTATTCTCGTGAATATTGTCAATAAAGGTGTTAACCAGTACGGTTATTGTACACAAACACACACAAAAACACCAATTAACAAAAACACAACCTTAACCCAACGTCTGTAAATAAGAAAACCAAAATAGCCTTAGTTACATTATTAACCACAAGCGCTCACGTCGATTCGGACAGAATAGCCAACCGGCAACCAGAAATATACCTTACTGTAAACAATGTCGCCAACGGGCGAAGAGCGAAGTTAACAGTCCTCCATTCCCTTTACTAAACGTCTGAAGACGCACTAAATAATATAGTTGATGCTCCTTCGGTCAACAAACGCTTAGGGTTGGGAACGCGTACCTACCACCACAGAACACTCTATTAGCCTGCCACACACGAAGGTTGTGGACATACAACTTCAAAACAGAGCAATCGACAATTACATATATGAGATAGAGTACCTACCTACCGCTAAGCGAGGAGGATCTTGTAAGATCGTGTTTTTGTCTGATATTGACAGCAACGTTCAACAACAACTGGCTAGGACCAAAGGTGAAACGTGCCAGGGAGTCCAAAAAGATGTACTATTTAATGTGAAATCTCGGTAGCTAGTTGCAGAAATTGTTGGTGAAATACAATACTTGGGTTGGATTGTGCTCGCTAGTAGCCGCAAGGCCTGTGAATACTGAACGTTATTCCTCCCGTTACTTACTGTTTAGTACGTAGTAGAAAATATAAAACTGTAGGATACGCGGGCGTCGCGAAAGGGGGGGGGGGGGCGCACCCCTTGGAAAATAATAAATATAATATGCAATCAATTACTGTTAGACTGTTTCTTTAATGTTGATGTAAAGAACAATTTTATTTAGCATAAAGTAATATGCTTATTCGCAATGAATACCGTAGCTGACCTTTTACAGTTTTTGGCAACAGAATTAATTAATATTGTTTAATTGCAAATTTCCAACATGCGGTCCTCCCTGAAAAAAGTCTGACGCTCATAGTAGGATATAGGAAGCTATAATTCAATATTACAGGGATAAATGCCATCTCAACGCCATCCAAAAGATTGTCCTCATGGTCGGAGCTAAAGAGACGATGTCTCCCCAGCTGGCGCACTTTTGTAGGTAATTCAACCTGTATGTTTTATTTTTATAAATATAAAGGCAGCGATAAGACATAAATAAAATTAAGCATCTGTTATTGGAGATGGCACTGGGGCATTGTTCGAAATGAAACTGGTCCCTGGGAACATCTGACCAAGAAGCAAAACTGGAACAGCTTGAGAGCTTGGAGGCCATATATCTCGGAATTTTTAAATATACGCCCCTCATGAAAGATGTTTCTAGGATTTAGACTGTCCATGGAAAAGGCAACGAGGAACAACTGGCGAAGAGGACCGCGATATGTAATGAACTACTGAAGCCATGATCAACTGAGACTGGACTAGAGGAGAATATGAACTACGATACACGTTTATTATTATTATTATTATTATTTTGTGGTTTAACGACGCTGTCAATTGCCAGGATCACATCAGCGTCGCCGGTGTGCCGGAATTTTGTCCCGCAGTTCTTTTACATGCCAGTAAATCTACTGGCATGGAGCTGTCGCTTTTAAGCACACTTAAAAACCATCGGCCTGGGCCGGATTTGAACCCGCGACCTTAGAATCAGTAGGACAGCACTAACCAACTGAGTTACCCAGAGCGACTTCACTGCTTGTAAATACGTGGCCGACGACACTGGAGCGGTGAAAACAAAGTCGATAATGAGTGCAGCAGAACAAAGCGTTTCCAGACTGCCAGCTTATTTACGAGAAGATCGAGAAAAATCCGTGCTAAGTCATTCTCGCCTATATAAGCCAGTCAACAGCAAGAGCAGCACTTGGGATCGAACCTTCGAGTTAGTAGGAGCTGCTCTCTAAGATGGGAAGAAGAGCCAGAAGAAGCATTCACCGGTTGCCGATGAAGCGACTAGTTCGGAAGCTGAGACGGCGACTGAAGCTTGCAGCTCGGCCCCTGCGCTATCTTGTCGCACTAGTAAGGCTATACATCGGTCTCAACCGAAACTTCAATGCTATCCATCAGTCTCTCCTGGTAATGTGCGGGACCCGAACCATGGTGAAGACAGCGTCGTGTTTGTGGGATTACCTATGCACATGCCCAAAACTACGTAAAACAACGCTGACCTCCATTCAGAAGTCATGAAAGTAACCAGGACTTACCTCTGGGATGGACCTCCCAAAGTTAACTCCTGAGAATAGAGTTCTGCCGGACATCCTGGACGCCGACCTGCCGCCACTGCTGTCTTTACGGGCACACCGAGTTCAGGTGTACTTTACCGCCGAGGTGCCACTACTTTGGTGCACCGAACAAGACATCTACCTGCCAGCAGCACGACCTTAAACGACGATGCCGCTTCTGCGCGACCTGCTGGGGGTACGACCACTTCACCGGACAAGCTTGCTGCCTCGTACGTCACCGTCGCAGCCGAGGAGGACCACGCTCGACACGCGCCAGCTGCAGACTCGTAGCGTAAACCCAATTACATCACAGGATGCGCCGACAACTGCCGATGCCATCCATACCACACCTGAACCTGTGATCCTGGAGAAGCTTGAGGATGCACAGGCTGAGGTAGTTAACCTTTCCACCAAGATTGCTGCGCTCGAGGAGGCAGTGTGTAAAGTCAGTCACGATCTTACTATTCACTACACTAAGTATTTCCAACAATGCTGCACTTCGAACGCATAGCCATGCATGCAGCTGGATGGACATCTTCTCTCCATCCAAAGGCTCATCATGGAGGTGGCAGCTCTTCAGACGATGCTGGAGGAACAACTATCCCTACAGACTCAGCCTCCTTGGGGACACACTTGAGAAGCTCTTGTAAGTCCCACATAAGGGGAGGGTAATCACTTCCTCACTCTCATACTTGCAGGTGTTCACTCTGGTACATAGGTTCCTGTGTTCCCTGACAGACGTCTCACTCTAGACACTGTCTTGTAAGTCCTACATAAGGGGAGGGTAGTCACTTCCTCACTCTCATACTTGCAGGTGTTCACTCTGTCTGGTACATAGGTTCCTGTGTTCCCTGACAGACGTCTGACTCTAGACACTGACTTGTAAGTCCTACATAAGGGGAGGGTAATCACTTCCTCACTCTCATACTTGCAGGTGTTCACTCTGTCTGGTACATAGGTTCCTCTGCTTCCCTGACAGACGTCTGACTCTAGACACTGTCTTGTAAGTCCTACATAAGGGGAGGATAATCACTTCCTCACTCTCATACTTGCAGGTGTTCACTCTGTCTGGTACATAGGTTCCTGTGTTCCCTGACAGACGTCTGACTCTAGACACTGTCTTGTAAGTCCTACATAAGGGGAGGGTAATCACTTCCTCACTCTCATACTTGCAGGTGTTCACTCTGTCTGGTACATAGGTTCCTGTGTTCCCTGGCAGACGTCTGACTCTAGACACTGTCTTGTAAGTCCTACATAAGGGGAGGGTAATCACTTCCTCACTCTCATACTTGCAGGTGTTCACTCTGTCTGGTACATAGGTTCCTGTGTTCCCTGACAGACGTCTGACTCTAGACACTGTCTTGTAAGTCCTACATAAGGGGAGGGTAATCACTTCCTCACTCTCATACTTGCAGGTGTTCACTCTGTCTGGTACATAGGTTCCTGTGTTCCCTGTCAGACGTCTGACTCTAGACACTGACTTGTAAGTCCTACATAAGGGGAGGGTGATCACTTCCTCACTCTCATACTTGCAGGTGTTCACTCTGTCTGGTACATAGGTTCCTGTGTTCCCTGACAGACGTCTGACTCTAGACACTGACTTGTAAGTCCTACATAAGGGGAGGATAATCACTTCCTCACTCTCATACTTGCAGGTGTTCACTCTGGTACATAGGTTCCTGTGTTCCCTGACAGATGTCTGACTCTAGACACTGACTTGTAAGTCCTACATAAGGGGAGGATAATCACTTCCTCACTCTCATACTTGCAGGTGTTCACTCTGTCTGGTACATAGGTTCCTGTGTTCCCTGACAAACGTCTGACTCAAGGCACTGGCTTGTAAGTCCTACATAAGGGGAGGGTAATCACTTCCTCACTCTCATACATGCAGGCGTTCACTCTGTCTGGTACATAGGTTCCTGTGTTCCCTGACAGACGTCTGACTCTAGACACTGTCTTGTAAGTCCTACATAAGGGGAGGGTAATCACTTCCTCACTGTCATACTTACAGGCGTTCACTCTGTCTGGTACATAGGTTCCTGTGTTCCCTGGCAGACGTCAGACTCTAGACACTGTCTTGTAAGTCCTACATAAGGGGAGGGTAATCACTTCCTCACTCTCATACTTGCAGGTGTTCACTCTGTCTGGTACATAGGTTCCTGTGTTCCCTGACAGACGTCTGACTCTAGACACTGTCTTGTAAGTCCTACATAAGGGGAGGGTAATCACTTCCTCACTCTCATACTTGCAGGTGTTCACTCTGTCTGGTACATAGGTTCCTGTGTTCCCTGACAGACGTCTAACTCTAGACACTGACTTGTAAGTCCTACATAAGGGGAGGGTAATCACTTCCTCACTCTCATACTTGCAGGTGTTCACTCTGTCTGGTACATAGGTTCCTGTGTTCCCTGACAGACGTCTGGCTCTAGACACTGTCTTGTAAGTCCTACATAAGGGGAGGGTAATCACTTCCTCACTCTCATACTTGCAGGTGTTCACTCTGTCTGGTACATAGGTTCCTGTGTTCCCTGACAGACGTCTGACTCTAGACACTGTCTTGTAAGTCCTACATAAGGGGAGGGTAATCACTTCCTCACTCTCATACTTGCAGGTGTTCACTCTGTCTGGTACATAGGTTCCTGTGTTCCCTGACAGATGTCTGATTCTAGACACTGTCTTGTAAGTCCTACATAAGGGGAGGGTAATCACTTCCTCACTCTCATACTTGCAGGTGTTCACTCTGTCTGGTACATAGGTTCCTGTGTTCCCTGACAGACGTCTGACTCTAGACAGTGTCTTGTAAGTCCTACACAAGGGCAGGGTAATCACTTCCTCACTCTCATACTTGCAGGTGTTCACTCTGTCTGGTACATAGGTTCCTGTGTTCCCTGTCAGACGTCTGACTCTAGACACTGACTTGTAAGTCCTACATAAGGGGAGGGTGATCACTTCCTCACTCTCATACTTGCAGGTGTTCACTCTGTCTGGTACATAGGTTCCTGTGTTCCCTGACAGACGTCTGACTCTAGACACTGACTTGTAAGTCCTACATAAGGGGAGGATAATCACTTCCTCACTCTCATACTTGCAGGTGTTCACTCTGGTACATAGGTTCCTGTGTTCCCTGACAGATGTCTGACTCTAGACACTGACTTGTAAGTCCTACATAAGGGGAGGATAATCACTTCCTCACTCTCATACTTGCAGGTGTTCACTCTGTCTGGTACATAGGTTCCTGTGTTCCCTGACAAACGTCTGACTCAAGGCACTGGCTTGTAAGTCCTACATAAGGGGAGGGTAATCACTTCCTCACTCTCATACTTGCAGGTGTTCACTCTGTCTGGTACATAGGTTCCTGTGTTCCCTGACAGACGTCTGACTCTAGACACTGTCTTGTAAGTCCTACATAAGGGGAGGGTAATCACTTCCTCACTCTCATACTTGCAGGTGTTCACTCTGTCTGGTACATAGGTTCCTGTGTTCCCTGACAGATGTCTGATTCTAGACACTGTCTTGTAAGTCCTACATAAGGGGAGGGTAATCACTTCCTCACTCTCATACTTGCAGGTGTTCACTCTGTCTGGTACATAGGTTCCTGTGTTCCCTGACAGACGTCTGACTCTAGACAGTGTCTTGTAAGTCCTACACAAGGGCAGGGTAATCACTTCCTCACTCTCATACTTGCAGGTGTTCACTCTGTCTGATACATAGGTTCCTGTGTTCCCTGTCAGACGTCTGACTCTAGACACTGACTTGTAAGTCCTACATAAGGGGAGGGTGATCACTTCCTCACTCTCATACTTGCAGGTGTTCACTCTGTCTGGTACATAGGTTCCTGTGTTCCCTGACAGACGTCTGACTCTAGACACTGACTTGTAAGTCCTACATAAGGGGAGGATAATCACTTCCTCACTCTCATACTTGCAGGTGTTCACTCTGGTACATAGGTTCCTGTGTTCCCTGACAGATGTCTGACTCTAGACACTGACTTGTAAGTCCTACATAAGGGGAGGATAATCACTTCCTCACTCTCATACTTGCAGGTGTTCACTCTGTCTGGTACATAGGTTCCTGTGTTCCCTGACAAACGTCTGACTCAAGGCACTGGCTTGTAAGTCCTACATAAGGGGAGGGTAATCACTTCCTCACTCTCATACTTGCAGGTGTTCACTCTGTCTGGTACATAGGTTCCTGTGTTCCCTGACAGACGTCTTACTCTAGACACTGACTTGTAAGTCCTACATAAGGGGAGGGTAATCACTTCCTCACTCTCATACTTGCAGGTGTTCACTCTGTCTGATACATAGGTTCCTGTGTTCCCTGACAGACATCTGACTCTAGACACTGTCTTGTAAGTCCTACATAAGGGGAGGGTAATCACTTCCTCACTCTCATATTTGCAGGTGTTCACTCAGTCTGGTACATAGGTTGCTGTGTTCCCTGACAGACGTCTGACTCCAGACATTGTCTTGTAAGTTCTACATAAGGGGAAGGTATTCAGGCAAAGGAAAAAGGTTTAGATCTAGATGTAATCCTGGCAATTGACAGCGTCATTAAACAAGAAAATAATTTAAATAATCTCCCATCATCAGGATGAAGAATGAATAGCAAGAGCGAAGGGACCAGTATATGTATAAAGGTTTAAGATTGTGTATCAGACTGACACGCACACGCACATACAGACCTTTTTCTAAAAATGTTTTTTTTTGGATTCAGGGGGCCTCAAAACATATATTTGCGGTGAAATCTCGACATCGAATTTTTGGGTGAAATACAATACTTCCCCTACTTACCATTAGAGAAAGTTGTTGTTGTTGTTGTTTTCTAGTGCCTTGCATCTGGCAATGAAGCCATTAGCATTCGTGCTTTCCAATACTTTTGAACTGTAGTTTCTTCTGATCTTAATGCTTCACAGGCCTTCAAGTGGTCTTCATTCATTTCTGCTGGGTCGTTACACAGGACACATATTGGTGAGGCTGAGATACCTATTCTGTAGAGATGACTTGCTAAGCAGTCGTGATTTGTCAATAGTCGGAAGGCTGCAACCGCTGTTTTCCTTGGTCTCTGTGGGATTATATCTGCGTTGGAAAGTAGTGTAATCCATTTTTTATCTTTGGCATTTGTTTCTATTTCTTGTAGGTATGAATGAGAAAATTTTTTAATGATCAAGCGTTTTATTGAGGAATATGAGAAATTGAATTTAGATTTTTGTTTTATTGTTGTGCCTTTCTTTGCAAGTGAGTCTGCAGCTTCGTTCCCCATGACTCCACAGTGTGCTGGAATCCATTGGAGATGAACAGTCTTATTAACTTTTTGGAGTTGTGTTAACATTTTGTAGCATTCTCAAATTTTTGTTGACTTCTTTGTAGTATTTGAACATATTCCCTGAATTGCAGCTTTAGAATCTGAAAGAATTACTGCCTTGTTAAATTTATTTAAAGGAAGATTTAATAATTGTCGGAGAGCAACGTATATAGCCTCTATTTCTCCATCATAATTTGTTGTGTCTCTGCCAACAGAATGATAAAAGGAAAAATGTGAACACGTAACTCCAGCTCCAGTAAGGTTTTCCTTGGAGGATCCATCAGTATATAGGTGCAGCCATTCTTCTGTGGGATATCTAGTATGGATTGTTTCCAGAGCTAGAAGTTTTTGTATTTCTTTTGGTGTGTCTGATTTACTTATTTCCTCTATTAATTCCAAACTGAAGGTAGATTGCAATAATTTCAATGGATTTTCTCTTATAAGTAGATTTTCTCTGGTGTTAGGAATGTTCAATTTGGATTTAATCTGTGTTACCTTTTCTAGGAAACTACTATGAGTTTTAAGAATTGAAGGGGGGAGGTTCTCTTCTGTCCATTTAGAGTTTGGCAGTCGTAACATTTTCTCGTGTTGGAGCAATGCTTGTTCTTCTATTTTTGTTGTTATTGATGGGGTCCGTGTTAAGGCAAGCATGGCATCAACAGGTGTGGATTTAACTGCTCCAGTAATTAGGCGAAGAGCCTGATTTTGTATTTGTTCAAGTTTATTGATGTTAGTATTTGCTGCTGTTATTAAAGCTTCAGAACAGTACAAGAGGTTTGGTTTAACGTACATTTTGTATGTTGTGTTAAGGACTCTCCTTCAGCAGCCCCATTTAGCACCAGCTAACCGTTTCAGGATTTGCAGTTTCTTTTCAACCTTTTCTGAGATGTTTGTTATATGTTTTTTCCAACTTAGCTTTCTGTCGAAAGTGATGCCTAAGTATTTGGCATCATCAACTGCTTTGAGTGGTTTACCATTATAATTTATGTTAATATTAACTGGTTTGTATTTTAGTGTAAATAATTCATAATTTGTTTTTTCCACATTGATAGTCATGAGGTTTTGGGAGCTCCATTCATGTACTTTGTTTAGGGCTGTCTCTATTGTCTTTAATTAATTCAGGTTTTTTTGAAGAGCCTGGAGTCCAAATGACTACATCGTCAGCAAATAAAGCAATTTTGGTTTCTAAGGTTTTTATTATTGATGGAAGGTCATTTATATATATGTTAAAGAGTGTTGTGCTCAGAACAGCATCTTGTGGAAGTCCTCGGTGTGTTTGTTTATATTTGGAAATGTATGTATTATATTTTGTGGCACAAAATCTTTGTGAAACAAACTGAGTTATCCATTTAAGCATGTTACTTTTCACACCTATTGATTGCAACTTCTCAATTAATTTGTTTCTCCAGACTGAGTCATATGCTGATTTAAAATCAATGAATACTGCCAAGGTATCCTCCTTTCTATTGAAAGCTTCCTTGATGTCTTGGCTTAGTAGGAGTACATTTTCACTTGTACTATGATTCTGTCTGAAGCCGGTCTGTGAACTATTAATTAAGTTGTAATATTCTAGGAACCAGTTAAGTCTAGATGCCACCACTTTCCATCACTTTTGCAATAACACTGGTCAAAGATATTGGTCTGAAACTATTAATATTGTTTGAGGGTTTGTTTTTCTTTAAAATCGGGATGATAATGGCTTTTTTCCAGTCGGAAGGTACAGTCATTCTCCAACACGTGTTATACAGTTTAAGTAGGATTTCTTTTCCTTTCCTGCCAAGGTGTTTAATAAACTCTGGGTGGATCTTGTCAGGTCCTGGAGATTTTTTGTTCTGTAATTGTTCTATTGCTAAATCTAGTTCTGTTTCGTTAAAATCCTGAATAAAAATATCATTTCGTATATCTTTTGGCTTATTAGTTTCTCTGATAGTTTTTTGGATAGCTTTATCTTGTTTTTTATATGCTTGGGGTATTCTTTGTGACTGAGCATAAAACTTGTTAAGCTATTACCATTAGAGAAAGTAAAATTGCATTTTTATAAAAAAGGTGTGTGTGTCTGTAAACAGCATACCTCAAAAATGAAAAGTTAGTTAAAAACCAAAGTTGGTAATTAAGTTTAATATGCTTCAAGGATGCAACACAAAGATTATGAGGAAAATTCCGCATCTTCTTGTTTCAAATGCATGGGTGGGTATTAGTGAAAGATTGGACAACCCTACATATTACGGAAGAAAGGATCATTTGTATAAAATTAAAGGTAGAAGGCACAGAACCGACGTAGGAAAGTACTCCTTTGTCAATAGAACCATTGAGGAATGGAATGAATTACCTGTAGCAGTCTTTCAGGGCTGTCCTTTATCTGTGAAGAAATTTTCGAAAAATATCGTAAATCAAGTAAATGCTGTGTAATTTACTATAAAGTTTACGCACGTGCATTTTTGACATTTATTGAACTGATGGTGAATACTAATGCTAAATTTAATTTGGTTATAATTAATTAATGAGTGTTAATTAGTATTTAGTGCATTTCATCTATATTTTTATTATTGTTCTTTATTGTATTATGATTGTATTACTATTGTTTGTGCACTTTGTTTGTAACCTTAATTTGTACATTTAACTCTGCTACCGAGTAATACCCATTCGCAGAAAATATATACGAGGGCCGTTCAGAAAGTAACCTCCGATCGGTCACAGTGCGGGTAGTAGCGACTCCATCTGTGCATTCACGCACTCAGCAGGTCAGTCGGCATCAAGCCGTGGTCGAGTGAACGTCGTACCTGCGCTAGTTTAGTGTTTGTGGTCGTTTGAAATGTGTGCTGCAATAGAAAACCCCACCAAATGTGAAGTGCGTGCTGTTATAAAGTTTTTTACAGCCAAAGGATGTTCTGCAGCAGCTATTCATCGCGAGCTTTGTGCCGTGTACGAACAAAGAGTTATGAGTGAAGGAGTGGTCTGTGAATGGGTACGTTTATTTAAAAGTGGACGAGAAAACGTTCATGATGAAGAGAGGAGTGGTAGACCATCATTGTTGACGGATGAACTCGTTCAGACAGTTGATGCAAAAGTTCGTGAAAACCGACGTTTCACAATGTCGGAGTTGTCTACTGATTTTCCACAGATTTCTAAGACTCTCTTGTACGAGATAGTGACAGCAAGATTGGGTTACCGTAAGTTGATGACGACGAAGAGCTCAAAGATGCGGTCACAGGCTGGCTCCAGGCACAAGCGGGTGATTTTTATGCAGAAGGAACTTCAAAGCTTGTGAACAGATACGATAAGTGTCTCAATCGTTATGGAGACTATGTAGAAAAATAGTGCAAAGATGTAGTTGTAAGACGTATATATTAAAATATTTTTATTTAACTTGGTGAATTTTTTGCAATCAACCGGAGGTTACTTTCTGAACGGCCCTCGTACATACATACATTTTCAAAAGGCAGTTATAGTAAATGCAGTAAAAATAAAAAATGCTTCCCTGGCAGGGTTCTTTGATGAGCTGGGAAAATTATTTAATGAAGGGGAAATCCCACCCCCGTAAATTCGAACCCTGGGAGGAGGTATATATTGTAAATATTTTTCACATTATTTTACATTGCCTAGACAATCCACAAATTTTGGTGGTGAAGTGGTTGCAATACAACGAGCATTAGAACAGATATACTATAGGACTGGTATAAAACAAAATAAAGCAGTTGTTCTCACAGACTCAGTTTCTGCCATTCAATGATATGATGGTCCATATGAATGTTATAATATTAAAGATGTGATATCTTATTATAGATTACTCCAAACAAAATTTGAACAGATAATACAGTGGATACCAGCACATTTGGGTAATGAGACTGCAGACTTTCTGGCCAAAAAGGGCGCAGAGTTACACTCAAAACCTATAAAATCTTGTGGATAAGATGCGAAACTAAAAAATGTCAAAATTAATATAGAACAAAAATACCAACATAATATTCAAAAGGACATTGCTCGAACATAAAAAGGTTTTATGAATGACAACACATGTAAGATCTGCAATGCTAACAAGGTTTTAATTGGAGAACACTACTGCAATGTCCAGAATTGAGGAAAGCTGCACCAAATGGGAAGGTATGGGCTAGGGAAAAATTGACGGATCAAAATCCTGCACATAAGACCAGCAGCAGCAGCAGCAGCAATGAATTTGGAGCTATGCTGGCATGTTGCCATTGAAGCTCAATTGTGAAGAGTAGCAGCATATGGAGTGGAAGATCTGTGGTTCAAATCCCAGCTATGGCATTGAATTTTACATTTCTGGCCTACACAGGTTTTATGGTGCACAACTGCTAGGATCATTAGCAACAGTTAGTGTGTGTTAGATTAATCAATTGTATTGGTTGACCCGATAAATGGATTCTAATTTATATTTCTTCTTTCATAGTAGTATTTCTAATACAGTGAAAAATTGAAGCTATTAACAATGAAGCAATATAAATCAATAAATATAATAAATATTTTAGAGACTATAAACTTCACTTATCTTGGTATATTTGGTGCAAGTTCTTGAATTAAACTCAGACTGCAGCTTTTTTATATATCGGGTGGAAGCAAATATTACATTCCTTCTAATATATGCTTCACAGAACCATTACAAACAAAAAAGTCTAATAACACTTTGTTCTTTGATTAGGCGATTTTGCTAAAATAAATGGTTTTTGTTCCAAATTGGATGTGTAATCCCACAAAAATATACAAAGATAGCAGTTTGTTACTTGCAAGATGCGTAGAGTAACTTATTTCTGACATAGCTTCGGTAGTAATTATGGGACATTACACAGGATTTCAAAATAATTCATCACTTAAAACAATCAAAGACCGCCTTCGCAGCGCAGTTGTAGCACACTTGCCTATGGTGCAAAGGACCTGGGTTCGATCCCCGATACCGGCATGGGGATTTTTCCTCCACTAGAAGGTCTGGCATGGGGTGCACTCAGCCTCATTAGGTCCTTGGGGGGCGAATTGAGGAGCTACTTGATGGAGAAGTAGCAGCCCCAGGTCAAGAAGGCCGCATAACTGGCTGAGAGAGCTCGGGACGCTGACCACGTCCCACCCTCCAGTACTGCACTCCACCAATGACACCTGTAGTGGGCAGAGGTGGGGGAAGTAGCAGCTGTATGGCAAACCTTGGCCCTTCATGGGCTGTTGCACTAGGGTTTAACTAATTTAATTAATTTTAGTTTTAAAATAATTAAAGGAATATTCATTGCAGCTTTTTCAGATATGAAGTAACTTGGCAATGTTGTGTTGAGGTTGGTCAGGGAACTGAACCGGTTTCTGGATGTAAACAGATTAGTTGCTTGCAGGGTGATGTAATGATTCTGGTTGGCCTACACTTGCACAGCAAACGTGGAAGGAGATGGCATGGTATTTGTGTACGTTCACGAGACACCATGCTGCTGTGATTCTTTATGTACTGACACAGTGTTGCCAGCTTGACTTCAATAAAACTAAAATATCTCCACAGAAAATGGTCAGAGACAAAAACGTAAGATACAAAATGTGTTTACCTACACATAGTATCATTGAAATGACCTTGTATATGGAAAGGCATTCACTGTGTGTGCTATTGCATTGTTTGTCATGTCAAAGGTGACAAACATGTCAGCTCACTTGCTTCTTTTACACCAAATATACAGACTATAAGAGGCCAAAGGTTATTAATTGATAAATGTTGAATGTTATAAGTATGTAATAACGCAGAAGTGGTTCACAGTGAAGGATTTGAAATGAAAATAAACAAGGAGTACAAAAACTCATTTACATACTTCATTAAAATACACGAAACGTGGACATGTTTCAAGAGTCTGATAATCTCATCAGCTGTTGATTAGAGCTTGTTTGTCCAGTGTCTGCCTCCGGTGGAGAGTGAGTGAGTGAGTGAGTGAGTGAGTGAGTGAGTGAGTGGGCCCTTGACAACTACATTATTTGGGCCCAAAGTCAAATTTTAATGTCTAAAACACTCAACACTTATGTGGTTAAAAGGAGAAAGCTAAAATTCAAAATTAAAATGGTACACAGTTAAAACAGTAAAGAATTAAAATGCTAAAAACAAACAGTAAAGCAATACAAACGGGATGTAATATTCCCAAACTGTAAAGCTAAACTTAGCTTCGCAAACCCATAAACTGCAGCACCTTATCTACAGGTACCAGGTCGTCACCTACAACTACGCAGAGCAATATCCTGGCCAAGAAACTGCCATTTCCTAGCAATAGTATTGCACTCAAGAAACAATGCTTGCTTCCTTAAATTGTATCTGTTTTCTCCTTCCAACTGAAGCAGATATTGTGTATATAATAAATCTTTAAGTTGAACAATTGTTATGACAGGTTGATTTTGTTAATTCAATGTTTATTATTATTTAATCTATCAATTTGTGAAAATTAACATTATTATTAACATTGTATCAGTATTTCAATCATTTATGTAATTAGTATATCAACGACATCGGGGCTGGAACGTGCGGATATTGTATAGAATAGGAAGGGCCAGGTTGTAGTGATAAGGATTGGCGGACACTGACGCGGCATGGTAGTGTCCAAATGACTATACAGGGAGAATTACATATATCTTATGCATATGTACTTTATTAAATACTTAATGCAAACGTTAATTCACAATTTGCATATGGATTAATTGCAATGTCTATTTGTTGCAATGAATTACAACCCACATCTTCAGGTTTTCGAATGAAAATGACTGTCTTCTATCTGACAGAAAAGCTGCATTCCACATCTGCTGAAACCACAGGTGCATATGTAAAATGTTACACATTTTCTGTCTATATCTGGGCATTTTGAAGCACTGCTTTCGTCTTTAATTACGTTGGCAGTTTTACACAGTTTATGGTATCCTTTGTTTTTCTGTAAAAGAGTTTGCAGTTTCACAGCTATTCTTTTTCCCACGCTATCCACAGAATTCAGCTTGTCGGTAACTTCTCTCATCACTACCAGTTCTTCTCCAGACCTTTCTAAAGCTTGAATTGCAGAGGTAAGAAATCCAAAAATTGGGGTTATGTATGTCAACTGACGTTTAATATCAGGGTCACATAAAAGGATTTGGGCTGTTTTTATTGCGGTTGCAGGGTTAATATCAAACTCCTGCACCACGTGTTTAATGCCATCAAAATTCATATAATAGTATTTGCATGCTTCCAGCCATGTTCCCCATCGTGTTAGAACCGGTGCGGGAGGAAGAGCAATTCCTGGATAAAGATCTCAAAATATTGCCACACATGAAGGTGATTTTACAAATACCTTCTTGACAGTCCCTATAAGCTTATCAGTGGCAGGAAATTGAGATTGTACCTCTTCTGCTAGTTTGTGGCAGGCCTGGGCAAAGCACATGACGTGTATTACATGTGTGTAAGTGACTTGTCTGGTTATATTTGATGATATTCCATCCGTTAGGTTGCATTAGTGCTGCCAACTGTTGGTAACATATAACCATAGTAAAGCCAGAGCGAATAGAAAGAGAAAGTGTGATCACTCCAGTGCTGTTCCATATGATTATACAAGAGCTACCTGGCGCCTCCGTCAGGTGGCAGCAAAGGCGTTAGTGTGGCTATTTACAGTGCTTTTCGAGAGGCATTGCATTGGAGTATTGTTGTGTATGGTTGCTCTGTTTGTTACAGTGCGATGAATTGTTGTTAATTTTTATGAAACTGTGAATTTATAGAAATAATCGACATGCCTATGTGTTTCGTGCCTGGTTATAGATCTGGATATGACAAATCTAAGGGTAAACATTTCTTTACACCTCCAAAAGATAAACTACTGTTTTCTAAATGGGAGAGGGCCATACCAAGAAAGGACAAGTGCCTTTCTTCTAATATTTATGTGTGTGATTCACATTTTTCTTAAGAACTTTTGATAAAGGTACACAAATTTATAGTTAATGGAGAAAATATTGAGATTGCAAGGCAAAGATGGAAGTCAATACCTCATGCAGTTTCACATCGTTTTCCTAATCTTCCTAAAAACTTATCACGACCAATAGACTCCCGTAAACCTCCTTCACAGCGACTATCAAAAAGGGTTGGAAGAAATACCAATTTAGAAGACAGTGGGAATCAGGCAGAAGGCCTTCAAAATACGACATTTAATGTTCCCCTCGCAGGGGATACCAGTAGACATTTTAGTAATAAAGTAGGCTTACTAAAGAAAAGGTTAAAGCAACAACAGCGTGATATAATTAGACTAAAATGCCAATTGAAAGTAGCCAATGCAAAGATTCAAGTACTTGAAAGGAAAGTAAATGGAAGTAGTGGCAATATCGATGAATCTGATGGAACAAAATACCCAACTGAAAAACAAAAAATTGTTGTTGATACAATTTTGAAAAGATCAAAGGCAACTAAAAAGAAAGGTATGAGATATAATGAGATATATTCCGACCATCATCCATCTACAGTGGATTTTCTCCAGTTGCATATGTTACAGTCAATTATGTTCCAAATAAATTAGCAATATCATCTGAAAGCAATTGAGTATAGGCAAGAGCTGCCTTTAATATCATTCGTTAACCAAATTAAGTTATTAGCAAAGGAAATAGTGAGTCATAATAGTGGAATTACAAGAAATATAGAGAGCAAAATTAAGGACGAAATTGAGATTGAGGAACCTGATATACCAGAATGGAAAAACAATGTACCTGAAATTATTCAGAAGGATATGGCTAAAGAATGCCTGGTATATCACTTGAGTGGGTATATACTACACAATTTTTCAAAGCATGTGTTAATTTACTGCATGGCAAGTGTGCAAATTTTCCCTCCGTATCACTTTTAACTACAATTAAAGACCACAAAACTGGTACAATTTATGCCTTACTTACCCCTCTAAATCTGCATATAGCGTTCTGTCGCAAATAGAGACGGTTTTAGCAGGAACATTTACTGGATCTTGTCCCCAAATTAATTCTGCATTACATTAAGTGTCGCTTCTTTTTCCACACCAAGGAAATAAAGGAATTACAATCATCAAAGGCTGCAAAATCATCTCGGAAAATGTCAAAGGTTACTAACAGCTGATTTCAACATTCTTGAGTACATTCTTATCTGTAGAACAAAATACACATAGCTTGTACTATTCTTGCAGCAAAGTTAACTTTTCATTCACAGGAAATTATATTTTACTTTATTCCTTTAATGCCATTTTGCATCCTAGTGGTAACATTATTGTCTTGGATTTCTCTGAATGGCTGTCAGAATGTGTATGCGTGAGTTAGTCATTGTTAAACAACACTATTCTTCTCCTTTGCTACTTTTCCAGTGAATCTCCTGCTAAACGCTAGTGTTTGTATTAGCAGTGTACCGCACTAGCAGCTGCGCTGCCATCTGTGTGGCGGAACACATGAACTACAGCAGTGACACACTTCTCCTTCTATGCGCTCTGGTAAAGCTATGGCCGTAGTTAGTGTTATTGCATTTGTTATGCTGCCACAGAAGTCCTTGTTTATGCATGCATTGCAGAAAGGCCAACCAATAGATTTTAAAACATGATTCTGTTTAGATGCTGTATTAATTAATTAATCTGTGGATGTACTATTCATGTTTGCATCATTTTGCCTTGAATCCTCCTAGAGCAGTATATGCAGTAACACAGGGAGGAAGGAAAGTCATTACATTCCTTTTAACATGTGCTTCATGGAAACATTACAAACAAACAAAATCTAATGGTATCTTGTTCTTTGGTCAGTTGATTTCGAAAGAATAAATGGTTTTTTATCCAAATTGGATGCGTGATTCCACAAGAATATACGAAGATAACATTTTATTACTTGTAAAATGCGTAGAGTAACTTCTTTCTGAAATACCTTTGGTAGTAATTATGAGACATCACACGGGGTTTCAAAATAATTAATCACTTAAAAGACATGAAGGAATACTACGTTCAGCTCCTTCAGTCATGTAACATGTCGACAACGTTGCATTGAGGTTGGTCAGGGACTTGACCTGGTTTGTAGATGTAAACACTTTCACTTTTGCCTTGTGTTTTGGAAGCTAATGCTTGTGATTGGCTTACACATGCACAGTAAACACAGAAGGACAGGGCACGGTACGTGTTTGTGTTTTCAAGCTGCACCATTAGGAAGTTTATGTACTGAGCTAGGGAAAGTGACACCCACACAATCTACAGTGTTGCCAGCTTGTTTTTGACAAAACTAAAATATCTCCATAGGAAATGGCCAGAGACAAAAACGTAAGATACAAAATGTGTTCCAAATACCGAGATGTACCACTGGTTTAAATTAATGTAATGACTTCCCCTTCCCCTCCACCCGGCAGTTACTGTTGTTATTTTTGTGTTCGCTACACAGTAGTGCATTATGATATTTAGCGCTCAGAAGCGATTTTATGCAAAAGTGTTATAGCAGAACAAGATTTGCCTAAGGTATGTTCTCTGTTGTCTGCTAACGATGTTCAAGCGTGATCCTTTAACCCTGTGAAATGCCTTTATTATGTACGTTGGCAGGACTGCTGGATACTTTTGTCTGCTGTTTAGAGTAATGTTGGCCATGTTGTTGTTTTCTAGTGCCTTGCATCTGGCAATGAAGCCATCAGCATTCGTGCTCTCCAATACTTTTGAACTGTAGTTTCTTCTGATCTTAATGCTTCACAGGTCTTCAAGTGGTCTTCGTTCATTTCTACTGGATCGTTACACAGGACACATATTGGTGAGGCTGAGATACCTATTCTGTAGAGATGACTTGCTAAGCAGTCATGATTTGTCAATAGTCGGAAGGCTGCAACCGCTGTTTTCCTTGGTCTCTGGGGGATTATATCTGGGTTGGAAAGTAGTGTAATCCATTTTTTATCTTTGGCATTTGTTTCTATTTCTTGTAGGTATGAATGAGAAAATTTTTTAATGATCAAGCGTTTCATTGAGGAATATGAGAAATTGAATTTAGATTTTTGCTTTATTGTTGTGCCTTTCTTTGCAAGTGAGTCTGCAGCTTCATTCCCCATGACTCCACACTGTGCTGGAATCCATTGGAGATGAACAGTCTTATTAACTTTTTGGAGTTGTGTTAACATTTTGTAGCATTCTCTAATTTTTGTTGACTTCTTTGTATTTGAACATATTCCCTGAATTGCAGCTTTAGAATCTGAAAGAATTACTGCCTTGTTAAATTTATTTAAGGGAAGATTTAATAATTGTCGGAGAGCAATGTGTATAGCCTCTATTTCTCCATCATAATTTGTTGTGTCTCTGCCAACAGAATGATAAAAGGAAAAATGTGAACACGTATCTCCAGCTCCAGTAAGGTTTTCCGTGGAGGATCCATCAGTATATATGTGCAGCCATTCTTCTGTGGGATGCCTAGTATTGATTGTTTCCAGAGCTAGAAGTTTTTGTATTTCTTTTGGTGTGTCTGATTTACTTATTTCCTCTATTAATTCCAAACTGAAGGTAGGTTGTAATAATTCCAATGGATTTTCTCTTATAAGTAGATTTTCTCTGGTGTTAGGAATGTTCAATTTGGATTTAACCTGTGTTACCTTTTCTAGGAAACTACTATGAGTTTTAAGGATTGAAGGGGGGAGGTTCTCTTCTTTCCATTTAGAGTTTGGCAGTCGTAACATTTTCTCGTGTTGGAGCAATGCTTGTTCTTCTATTTTTGTTGTTATTGATGGGGTCCGTGTTAAGGCACACATGGCATCAATAGGTGTGGATTTAACTGCTCCAGTGATTAGGTGAAGAGCCTGATTTTGTATTTGTTCAAGTTTATTGATGTTAGCATTTGCTGCTGTTATTAAAGCTTCAGAACAGTACAAGAGGTTTGGTTTAACATACATTTTGTATGTTGTGTTAAGGACTCTCCTTGAGCAGCCCCATTTAGCACCAGCTAACCTTTTCAGGATTTGCAGTTTCTTTTCAACCTTTTCTGAGATGTTTGTTATATGTTTTTTCCAAGTTAGCTTTCTGTCGAAAGTGATGCCTAAGTATTTGGGATCATCAACTGCTTTGAGTGGTTTACTATTATAATTTATGTTAATATTAACTGGTTAGTATTTTAGTGTAAATAATTCATAATTTGTTTTTTCCACATTGATAGTCATGAGGTTTTTGGGGCTCCATTCATGTTGGCCATGTGCCCACTATACATCAGCTGATGCTGAGAGCAATGGACTCTATGTAATTAATGTTTCCCCACACAATAGCCACGTGCAGGACATGATTGAAAAGGGTAGAGTGAGATGGAAAAACTGAATGCCATGAGTGTGGTCTACTGGTTACTGTCTGGCTGCTCTAACCACTAAGCTATCATGGCCAGTATGCCAATTCACCAACTCATTCACACTATACCACACAAGGAGATCTCATACCTTAACCCTTTAATGCCGTGTGTGTTCGTATGATCACGGTTTACCGCTTTCCATTTAACAACGTTCCAATGCGTCGTCTGCTTCTGTAGAGTTCTGGTGATTTATATCAGCTACAGAATGGTGTGGTATCCCGGTCTACTCATATTGTCGGCTTCTGTAAACAAACATTGTCGTTGCACAACTTTTAGTTATCGCTAGCGTTGTCACAGCTGCAAGATGTCGGTGCGCTTCAAGTAAGTTTCCTATTTTGTTTACAATTAGACTTTGATCATGTGACAAATACTTTTAAAGGTCTTCGGCATGATTAGTTGTTGTTAGCTAATGCTGGATTTCTGACAATGAAGTCATTAATCCTCTTGCTCTCCAATATTTAATATATTGATAGAGCAATAGCAGTATAGTAACCGATTTTTAGAGAGCACCATATTTTTATGTTTTGGCGGTCACATCACTCTCTCACAACTAATCTTCGGCATGATTAGTGTTCCTGTTATTATGAAACAGAACAATAGGTTACTGCATATATTTGGTCTAGACCCTTGTAAAGTGAAGCGTGATCATATGAACACGCTAGGCGCATATATATGCAGTATATGACTTAGTCCATTTTCATGGTTGTGTTACCTTACACGGCTTAGACGTTGTGTTGCCATAAGAAAACTTATTATTTAGGAAACTATAAACTTGGTATACAAAATATAACTTTCCATATTATTTATTTATGCCAACAAACTTACTGTTGGTGTTTTTAAACACACAAGCCGTGTGTGGGCAAAGTTTGAGAGGTTAGAGCGTCCGCCCGGTAAGCGGAAGGTCTGTGGTTCAAATCCCAGTTGTGGCATTGAATTTTTAAGTTCCAGTTCTACCTCTCAAACTTTCCATATGTTTTTAACAGGGATATAACTCTCCGGGAAGCCTTGGATATTTTAGAATCAGATGAACCAATACGAGATTATGACATTATTTTTATAGAACCTCCAAATACTAATGTCTACTCTGACGAAGATTCTGGTGAAGAGGATGGTGGTGGTGAGATTGATAATCTTACAGGGTGCCAGCTTTATAGCCAAGCAGAAATTGTCCTCACCAACAATGAGCGTGTAGGTGGTGTAGTTGATGTCACTTCAGAAAACGCCAATGCTCCACCACAGAAGAAGAGCAAACATATGAAGAAAAGCTTCGTGTGGACTAAGGATGATAATAGAGGTTTGGTTGGTATATTCCCAGAAGCTGATTATTCATCATTATCCAACAAAACACCCGTGGAATGTTTCGAACTCATGTTTGACGATGAAATAATTAAATTTATGATAGAAGATCCAGGAAATATGCAATATTCAACAATTATGATGATCCTAAAATAGCAGTGTAGTGTTAGTGATGATATTCGTCTTGATGGGAAGAACCACCTTGTAGCTCCTTGCAATCGACGACACTGCGCTGGCAAAGAATGCACCAGCACTGTTTGCACAGAGTGTATAAGATGCAACGTTGGACTCTGTATCCCGTGTTTTGTCGAGTTTCACACCCTATAAAAGACTTGATTCTTGGACTTGGGACATAACTTTGTGCTCATGTGATCATGTTATATGTCTGCATGCATTTAATATTTATAATTCACCTTTAAAGTGCACCTCATTGTAATATATAATTGGCACTGTAACTTTGGCGTTTGTTGTTAAGTATGGCCACCTAGGCGTAAAATGCTTACACTAGCGCCTAGCGTGATCACATGGACACGGTCCATTGTGACAAAATGGTTCACTATAATGACTCATTATTTTGTATTAGAGTTCCACAAAACTGTACAAGTTGCTGATAAAAAAATGAAAGTGAATAAAAGAATTAATATTATTTTGGCGTTAAAGGGTTAATGGCGACTTACAATGTTGTAAGTACCGAAGTCCCCAGCTTCTGGTTTAACCAACTAAAAGGTCAATTAATGTAATCACACAATATCCGTATGCAGGACATCATGTGGTTAAAGCATGTGGACGGTAACCGGTAGATCCGTGGTTCAAATCCTGGTCATGGCGTTCAATTTTTCAGTCTCACTCTACTGTTTCCATGTATTGTATATTTTAGTGAAGTGTATAAATGTTTGCTACTCCTCATTTTCATGCTGGTGAAAGTTAACAATTGTTTCTGGCAGTTTGTGCTTCTGTTTCTGTATAATTTATATCAGGAACAGCAATTTTATTTACACAAGAAAATAAATTGTTACTTAAGACTGAATTTATTAAAAAATCTGTATTAGAATGTTGTCCATGAAACACACACAAGAGTGAACACTAACACTACTTTACTTCTTAGCAAATGAGATCTTCATTGCATGTGTTGGTGTGATCTTGAAGCTCTGCAGGGCGTCCTTTGCTGCAGCAGACTGTAGCTCATTCTCAAACTCAACAAACGCAATATCATGACGATTGGGTACCAACCGCACCTCCTTGAAGCCAGGAAACCTGAAACACAGTGTTAAGGGGATTCTTCTCTCTTTTATAAAACATTAATTTCTAGAATTGTTTGTAAATATTTACGAGTAGGGTCATTCCAAGCCAAAGCTATCAAAAAATAATTAACCTCAATCTGACCATCTTGGATTTTGATGAAACTTTCAGGAATCATTCTCCTTAAAGGTCTACGCAAGGAAATACTTCAGAAACAAATTATTGTTTTCTGTTTTGCAGTAATTAATTATTGAAATTTGGGAATAATGATAAGTTCTTTTGCACTGTTCCATCATATCTTTAATAATTCCAGTTCTATTAAACCTAGAGAAATGTTTCATATGTCATTTTAAAGATCATTTCATAGGCTTTAATCTGATATGTTACCTATTTTTGAAGCAAAAAATTAATTAAAATTTAAATTATAACTCAAAAAAGAAAAATCTGATGTGTTGCACTCACATGACTTTCTTTACTCTTAAACTATACATTCTTACAAACTCATATTCCCATGTCAAAAATTATCTTATTGCTTATTGCCTTGTAGGTACAAGTGAAATATTAGAATACAGTAGGCTTTGAGCGATAGTCAAATCTTTGAAAGCTTTGAGAATCCGTTCATTTTGCACTCTTAACCTATAAAAAAATGAACGATGTTACATTTGACACAAGATAAGTTTTCCAAAACTGACACAAATAACAAGCAATAACTCCAAAATGGCTCACTCTACAAATATTTTTATTTGGACATAAATTGTGTGTTTTAGCCAGATCTACATTTTTTGTACTCAGGGGTCTCCGTCTAGGGGATATGTGAATGGCAACCACAAGGTACCCAAGCTGAGCAGAACATTACTTCCACTTACTGGTGTTTTGCTCCTCACTGTAACTTTCCTATCTGACCTTACCTTGGTCATCTCTTGTTCTCTTCCGACCCCGATGCTATTAGGGTTCCTAAGGGCTAGGGAGTCTTTATTTTTCCAACCTCTCCATTTCTCTAATTTTCTATAAAACCTTAACCCCTAACATGCTGACCTGTCATGGCATGTAATACGTCTTCTGATTGGTAATCAGAGGATATGGTCGGTGAATTTATTTTGATAATTCTCCCGGTCAGGTCGGTGAGACCCGTAAACCAACGACAGGTGCGGTCCCCCAGACATTCTGGGGGTTGTGAGAGAGCGATGTGACCGCCAAAACATAAAAATATGGTGCTCTCTAAAAAACGGTTACTATTACTGCCATTGCTCTCTTTTTTATGAAATATGACTCGAGGGGTAAAATGTTCCGGAGTTAAAATAGTCCCCCATTCGGATCTCCGGGCCGGAACTGCTTCTCGAGAACCAAAACATTATATTAATAGAAGATCTAACATCAGACTTCTACAATGGAATGTGGGTGGTCTCACACAAACAAAAAGAGTAGAACTGAATAAAATTGTATTTGACTATAACATTGATATATTTGTAATACAAGAAGCAAATCTAACAAATGACCAACTTAAATACTTAAATTTTACTGGATTTTTACTGCACTTACTACCCAAAAATACACAGATAAGTAGTGGAATATTACTTGGAGTCAAAAAGGATATTAAAACCTCCTTTGAAATTGTTAAAGAAATGGATAACACAGATAAAAGCGAATTAATAAAGCTAAATTTTTGGGATAACAAAACACATCTACATTTATACAGTATTTACAATCCTCCCAGGAATGAACCAGATCTCTCACTTGTTGACCAATTAAATAAAACAATCGTAAATGGGGATTTCAATGCACATTCCAAAAGATGGGGTTATGAAAAAGTGGATTCTACAGGGAAGATAGTGGAAGAGTTTTTGAATACCACAACTTTTGAACTGATTTATAGTAAAGAAGATCCCACAACCTTCATACATTATTCTGGAGCGGGCAGTAACCCAGACCTCTTGTTAGCTACAACAGATATTGTTTCAAAAATTAAAAAGCAAGTTATGGAAGATCCAAGTTCTGGTCACAGAGCAGTAATTGCTGATATAAAACTAGAGAATACAAATAACAGTCAAGGTCTTACGAATCTGTATTGGAACTTCAAAAAAGCAGATTGGAACAAATATAAAACTGAATTAGAACATAAATTTAAAGAACAAACAAACTCACAGCTGCATGACCAACCAGATCATATGAACAAAGAATTCTGTAAAGTCATCCTAGAAACCGCAAAAAAACATATTCCTCGTGGAAGAATTAAAAATTTCAAACCCTTTTGGAACCCCCAGTTAGAAGAACTGAAAAAGCAAAGGGATATAGCTAGAAATACAGCTGAACAAACAAAAAACATATCAGATACACAAATATGGCGGAAGAAATGTGCCTCACTAAAAAAAGAAATTAATACTGCTAAAAGGAATCACTTTAATAATTTCTTAGAAAAAATGGATTATAGGACAGATGGTAACAAAGCTCATAAGTTCATAAAAAATGTCAAGGACAGGAAAGAAAACAACAGCACACCTATCATACACAACAATAAAATGTTAGTAAATGATGCAGTCATAGCCGAAACATTCAATAAATATTATGCTAATTCACACAAAGTAACAAGAAATAATAAAAAGGAACGTAAACAATTTAAGAAAGATTTGAAACAAGAAAGAGAATGTAATCCTAAGACTCAGTGCAATATCTTTTTTCAAAATTTTAATATGCAAGAATTGAACATTGCAATAAATAATCTAAAAAACAAAAAGTCTCCTGGACCAGATCACATACATCCAGAGTTCATAAAAAACCTTGGAAAAACAGCAAAGCAACAACTACTGAAACTCTACAATCTATCCTGGAAAACCACTGTACCTGCTGAATGGCGAAAAGCAATAATTGTCCCACTCTTGAAGAAAGACAAAACAGCATCAGAAATAAAAAATTATAGACCAATAGCTCTTACCAGCATAATAGCAAAAGTGATGGAAAGAATGGTGTCAAACAGGTTAAATTGGTTCCTAGAATCACAAAATTTAATATCCCCATGTCAAGCTGGATTCAGAGAGTTCCACTCTACAAATGAACAAGTCTTACTTCTCAGTCAAGAAATCAAAGACTCCTTCAATAGAAAAGAAGATAATTTATCAGTTTTTATTGATTTTCAAAGTGCATATGATTCTATATGCAGAACAAAACTACTAAAGAAAGTAAAAAAAATAGGGATACAAGGTCCAATGTTTTCATGGCTATGTCATTTCCTAACACAACGCTTTATTGCAACCAGATATGGAAGAAATATATCTAAATATAAACAAGTATAGGTCGCGCGTTACTTCTTGACGAATGAAAATTTTATATGAAAGGTTGAATGCGAGTCTCTACTCAGCTTTTGCGGGAACGAGAGAGAGGAGGTACAGTCTGCAGTGAGATGACGCGCATGCTTCTGAGCTGAAGTAGTACAACACTACAAATCAATTTATGACACTTGCAGTAATATCAGCCACACGTATTATACACTATACCTCTATAACTGTTTCCACTTAACTTTCTTGCATTTATTCTATTCCCGACATCTCTCCCTCGTCTGAATTGCTATTTTCGTTGCATGCATACATACATCCGTACCGCACAAAACTTCTGCAGTCGACTGTATACACAAACGCGACAGAGGAAAACAGAGGTGTCTGTTATCGTAGCATAAACATTTGCTGACCTGTTTATTAAGGGTAGGCTCACTCATTGGATTTCTGCTCAAGGTCATTCGTCAAGAACGAACGCGCAACCTATACACCGTGGCTTGCCACAAGGTGCAGTGCTCAGCACAACACTTTTTAATATATTTATTAACGATCTGCCACAACAAATACAAGAATCAGGCGTGAAGTGTGCACTATTTGCTGATGACTTGGTAATGTGGACTTCAAAACCAAAAAGCAAAAGTACAGAACTAGAAAAAAACCATGCAACAATCCTTAACCAACTTACAGAGGTGGACCAAAGAAAATTTAATGACTGTTAATACAACAAAATCAAACTACCAAATCTTTTCACTAAGAAAAAAACCACTAAAAATAAAACTAAATTTTGAGGGTCAACAATTACCAGAAACAAAGGAAGCAAAGTATTTAGGAGTTACATTTGATACCAAACTTACATGGACCAAACAAATAGAAAATGTAATACAAAGAGCAGAGAGGCGCCTTTCACTGTTAAAACGTCTAACAGGAATGAAGTGGGGATGTTCGAGAGCAACGCTTAACATAACATATAATGTATATATCAAACCATTATTTACTTACTGCAGCGAAGTTCATGTAACAGCAAACACAAAAAAGATTCAAATCTTTCAAAACCAAAGTCTGAGATTAATTACAGGTGCTATCAAAACCACACCAATAGCAGCTATGGAAATACTAACCAACCAATACCCCATTGAATATGAAATAGAAAAAGCGGCTCTTATTCAACACGAAAAGTTGATCAGACTCCCATTTAATACATGGCACAAGAGAAATTTTACACATACACTAAAGACTCAGGAGAGCTTTCTTTCCAAAATTCAAGACATCAAGAAGGATGCACACCTTCCTAATTCAAAGGAAAACTTCATATCTAAAGTCAATCCAACACATACATTAGACATCACATATTACTTCCACCTGACAGAAGAAGTTAAAAAAAGTGATACTCCAACTAGTGTTCTAAAATTATTGGCATTAGAGACAATCCATACTAGATTTCCAGAACATGAGTGGCTCCATATTTATACTGATGGATCATTGATATCAAACCGAGATGGAGCAGGTGCTGGAGTCACTTGTCACCTCTTTTCCTATTACAAATCTTTAAGTTATGGAACTACAAACTTTGATGGAGAAATTGAAGCAATTTGAATGGCCCTACAAAATCTTTTGTACAGAATTTCACATTTTCAGCAAGCAGTTATTCTCTCAGATTCCAGGGCAGCAATTATAGCAATTACTTCCAAGTTGTCACCAAAAAACCAAACTATTATAGAATGTTGAAAAATCCTTACCCATCTAACAACACTTCAAAAACACCTAGTCTTCCAATGGATACCGGCTCACTGTGGACTGAGTGGTAATGAGAAAGCTGATTTTCTTGCAAAAAAGGGTACCAGCGGTGTACAAAAATCTATAGTTAATCTACCATTTTATGCAGCTAAAAGATTAGTCAACTCTGAATTCAAAAAAATTGTTGCAAAATATTACTATGAAAAATCAAAAAATAAAAGATGGGAACTACCAAACATTCAAACAGTGATTCCTGAATATCCTCGAAAAACAGCAGTTGCAACCTTCAGGTTGATTACAGGACATGATTGTCTGGCAAAACATTTGAACAGAATTGGGATATATTCTTCACCACTCTGTCCTCTATGTGATCTGCAAGAGGAAATGGATCGAGACCACCTTCAAATATGCCCAGCCACTTCTAGTGCCCCATCCATCAGTGAAAAATATTGGAGAGCAAGAGGATTAATGACTTCATTGTCAGAAATCCAGCATTACCTAACAACAACAACATTTTTTGTATAGTAAGATTTTGTCTATCTCTTATGGTTTACGAGTTCAAGTCACCCAGAGTAAACAGGACTACATAGGCGTAGAACGAACCACTGTCACTCAGTGAACTCCCCTCCCATTGGAGGAGAAGGCAAATAGTGCTGTTATGTTTGTAACATGGTTCTGATATATGTAGTAGCTCAGTACAAACTGTGTCTATGTACAAACAAGTGTTACTGCCGCAACAAGGTAGCAATAAACTTCTTTTTAGGCTGCCTCAAATAACAAAGTAAGTCTGTATCAACATAGTAATGTGGTTGTACATTAACACTACTAGATACTCACTGGTTGAACAACATTGAAAGCATCATCTCACTTGTCTCATCAGGTAAGTTAGTCAAGAAGAGGATCTGGTTCGGTGGCTGTTCTGGCACTGCAGATGACACCAGAGGATTACCTGCAACAAATAACCACACCTACATAAATAAAAATGCTCACAGGGGAAAAAAACCTCATTTACATCACTTTTCCTACCCTCTTATTGCTTTATTGTACAAGAGTGCCTCTCACACCAAGTGCATGCATTGTGGACACTCAACTCGCGTACTGCAGAGCAAAGAGTCAAGCAAGCGTATGTTGATAGTGAAATAGATACACTTATACCTACTACGTACATCAAGTAAATAAAGTGGATGTAAACAAATCGCCAGTTTGTATCACTCCACAACCACGTTTTTTCGCAATTACACAACACAATTACTGCTGCACGTAAGTATAATATGCATTTTATGCTGCTAAAAGGATAAATTTACTCAATTTAAATAACATACAGCACATGGAAATTAATTGCTATTTATGTCATCTCTGTCCACAATAACACTTTTTCATTTTCTGTTCACAAACTCGAAACCAATCTCCAGAAGCAGTTTATGGAAGGAAGTTTGTTTTAAATCTGGAAAGTCAGGATCAGCACTATGTTTAAGGTGGGGGGTGCACTGCTAACAAACAACTGGTGAACTTTTGGACATATTGCAGATATCACAAATTCGTCAGTGTGTGGCATGTGGTCTCTTCTTGCCTAGAGTTCTCACTTCACCAATAAGGATTTTTCTTTGCATACACTGTAAATACTTGAAACTGATACACTGGTAAACTTGGATGTTAATTTCAGCACATCATCTATAGTAATTTCAGGATATTTCTTGCAGAACTTGTTAAACACATTCAATATTATTGTCTTTTCACCACTTCGTAACAGTTTTCATCGCTTGTTTCGCAATACTCACTTGTTCCACCATATTACTTTCACAGTGAATGATATGCGTGCTAAATGAGTTAGGCTGGTTACCAATTCACTTAACTGTGTATTCTTACAATTCAACTACGCTTAGTTCGTGCTTTAGCAAACGTTAAGTGACTATTTCAAGGGACTATTTAGATGGCGAGAGTGTCAAGATGCCGTGCTGCAGTCAAAATGCACACGGCTTTGTTTACGTCTAATTTATTCACTTGATGTACATACACACCTGGACAAAAGTATTCGTACAGAGGAAAATTATATGCATTTTTGTGGCAAAATTGCCTTTACTAGAATTATAAACTGTACATCAATGTACAATATTAACAAAAAAAATCCCATACAAGTATAATTATATAAAATAAAAATATATCTTCTCTATGAATAGGAATTTTTAGCCAGACATAAGTATTCCTACACATTCTATTATCAGTGTATAAATAATATGAAAGGAGTTATTTTCACATTGTTCAATAGCGAGTTTGCTTGCCTCTTCTGTGTATAATCTCTCTTAATCTATGTGGCATAAAATATACTAATCTTTTTGTTATTTCTGACCCAATAAGTTGTCATTCCATTTGAAGTAGCTGTTTCAGTTGAGTTTTGCTTGTAATATGATGTTTTCTAATCCTGGTCTCTAATTCATCCCACAGATGTTCGATTGGGTTAGTATCAGGAGACTGTGGAGGTGTTTTCAATGTGTGGGGGATGTTATATAACACCAACAAACGAACAATTTGTGCTGTATGTCTGGAGTCGTTCTGTTGAAAGTAATATCCCAGAGTAAGGCCTAATTTTCGGCGCTTTTCTTAAGATTTTCTTTTAGGATGTTCAAGTATAGTATTTGTCCATATTTCCTTCAATGAAAACCAACCTTCCTACACCTGAAGCAGCCATACACCCCCACACCATCACACCGGCAAGTTCCATGCTTTACTGTTGTCATAAGGTTCTTCTCCTCGAGCTCTGTATTAGGTTTTCTCCAAACCAAAATACGCCCATCATTGCGAAAAATATTAAACTTACTTTCGTCTGTAAACATGTTATCCCAAAACTATCTTTTTGCACAAACTCTTGCAAACTGCAACCTCTTCGTCCTATTAAGTCTACTAATGTAGGGTATTTTTCTTGGTACCCTTGCTCGGTATCCATCTCAACGAAGGATCCGTGTTACTGTACGTGAAGATACTGGATTGTGAAAATATGCAGTTAGTTGTGCTGTTATTTCTGATGAAGTTATTTTAGGAGCTCTTTTAATTAAATTAATCACATACCTCTGCTCTCTTGATGAAAGTTTCTGTGGACGTCCACTTCTTTTATTGTTAATCATCACTGTTATGCCTATGAACCTATTTACTATACTTTGTATAGTAGTTTGGCTTCTCCCAACTGAGTTTGCAATCTCGCAATATGATTTTCCTTGATTATGAAGTCTGAGAATAACTTTTCTCTCTTCAACAAATGTTTCCTTCTGTTTTCTTCCCATTTTGACTAAACTGTATCTATCAGTGCAACCAGTCTGTCTCTCGGGGTGTGTACTACTCAACTGAACCAGCCAAACAAGGCTCACTCTGTGTACTCGAGCGTCAAATAGGGTAGTAACTAACTGTACGAATACTTCTGTCCGGGTATTAATCCATGTAAACAAACAGAGGCTCTTCAAATACTTCTATTGTACACAATAGCAGAACATTTGCAATATGTCTGCATGGTGGGCATTCCAATATATCATCTAGAAATAAAATTGATACCCAATAAACATTATTATATATAACTGCTATGGTATTCTTAACATGGTTGTGTACGAATACTTTTGTCCATGTGTGTACATAGTATAAATATGTAGCAACCTGCTTCAAAGAAAGCAAAGCATGCCGAGAGTCCATTTAAACCAGAATGAAAACTTTATTATTTTTACTTTCTCACTAGGTACACTAACTACACGAACTATTGTATTCCACCTCAAAATTTCAATATCACAATCATCACAGATATATGTTTTGAGACCCTCTGAATAATAAAGAAGCATATTTAGAAAAAGGTCCATGTGTGTGTGTGTGAACAGCATAACTCAAAAACGAAAATTTGCTTAAAAACCAAAGTTGGTACTTAAGTTTAATAATTTTCAGGGATGTGACACGAAGATTTTGAAGACAATTCCTCCACCCTAAACTACCCTTTACATGGAAACATTTTCCAAAACGTTGTTGTTGTTGTTTTCTAGTGCCTTGCATCTGGCAATGAAGCCATTAGCATTCGTGCTTTCCAATACTTTTGAACTGTAGTTTCTTCTGATCTTAATGCTTGACAGGTCTTCAAGTGGTCTTCGTTCATTTCTACTGGATCGTTACACAGGACACATATTGGTGAGGCTGAGATACCTATTCTGTAGAGATGACTTGCTAAGCAGTCGTGATTTGTCAATAGTCGGAAGGCTGCAACCGCTGTTTTCCTTGGTCTCTGGGGGATTATATCTGCGTTGGAAAGTAGTGTAATCCATTTTTTATCTTTGGCATTTGTTTCTATTTCTTGTAGGTATGAATGAGAAAATTTTTTAATGATCAAGCGTTTTATTGAGGAATATGAGAAATTGAATTTAGACTTTTGTTTTATTGTTGTGCCTTTCTTTGCAAGTGAGTCTGCAGCTTCGTTCCCCATGACTCCACACTGTGCTGGAATCCATTGGAGATGAACAGTCTTATTAACTTTTTGGAGTTGTGTTAACATTTTGTAGCATTCTCTAATTTTTGTTGACTTCTTTGTAGTATTTGAACATATTCCCTGAATTGCAGCTTTAGAATCTGAAAGAATTACTGTCTTGTTAAATTTATTTAAGGGAAGATTTAATAATTGTCGGAGAGCAATGTGTATAGCCTCTATTTCTCCATCATAATTTGTTGTGTCTCTGCCAACAGAATGATAAAAGGAAAAATGTGAACACGTAACTCCAGCTCCAGTAAGGTTTTCCGTGGAGGATCCATCAGTATATATGTGCAGCCATTCTTCTGTGGGATACCTAGTATTGATTGTTTCCAGAGCTAGAAGTTTTTGTATTTCTTTTGGTGTGTCTGATTTACTTATTTCCTCTATTAATTCCAAATTGAAGGTAGGTTGCAATAATTCCAATGGATTTTCTCTTATAAGTAGATTTTCTCTGGTGTTAGGAATGTTCATTTTGGATTTAACCTGTGTTACCTTTTCTAGGAAACTACTATGAGTTTTAAGGATTGAAGGGTGGAGGTTCTCTTCTGTCCATTTAGAGTTTGGCAGTCGTAACATTTTCTCGTGTTGGAGCAATGCTTGTTCTTCTATTTTTGTTGTTATTGATGGGGTCCGTGTTAAGGCAAGCATGGCATCAACAGGTGTGGATTTAAGTGCTCCAGTAATTAGGCGAAGAGCCTGATTTTGTATTTGTTCAAGTTTATTGATGTTAGCATTTGCTGCTGTTATTAAAGCTTCAGAACAGTACAAGAGGTTTGGTTTAACATACATTTTGTATGTTGTGTAAAGGACTCTTCTTGAGCAGCCCCATTTAGCACCAACTAACCTTTTCAGGATTTGCAGTTTCTTTTCAACCTTTTCTGAGATGTTTGTTATATGTTTTTTCCAACTTAGCTTTCTGTCGAAAGTGATGCCTAAGTATTTGGCATCATCAACTGCTCTGAGTGGTTTACCATTATAATTTATGTTAATATTAACTGGTTAGTATTTTAGTGTAAATAATTCATAATTTAAGATTAAAAGGAGAAGCATTATATATAGTGATGTCCTGATCATTGTGAAGGTTTTTAGTTGCTTTTATATATTCAGGTAGACAATCACTTTAAGTGATTGTCTACCTGAATATATAAAAGCAACTAAAAACCTTCACAATTCATAATTTGTTTTTTCCACATTGATAGTCATGAGGTTTTTGGAGCTCCATTCATGTACTTTGTTTAGGGCTGTTTCTATTCTGTCTTTAATTAATTCAGGTTTTTTTGGAGAGCCTGAAGTCCAAATGACTACATCGTCAGCAAATAAAGCAATTTTGGTTTCTAAAGTTTTTATTATTGATGGAAAGTCATTTATATATATGTTAAAGAGTGTTGTGCTCAGAACAGCACCTTGTGGAAGTCCTCGGTGTGTTTGTTTATATTTGGAAATGTATGTATTATATTTTGTGGCACAAAATCTCTGTGAAATAAACTGAGTTATCCATTTAAGCATGTTACTTTTCACACCTATTGATTACAACTTCTCAATTAATTTGTTTATCCAGACTGAGTCATATGCTGATTTAAAATCAATGAATACTGCTAAGGCATCCTCCTTTCTATTGAAAACTTCCTTGATGTCTTGGCTTAGTAGGAGTACATTTTCACTTGTACTATGATTCTGTCTGAAGCCGGTCTGTGAACTATTAATTAAGTTGTAATATTCTAGGAACCAGTTAAGTCTAGATGCCACCATTCTTTCCATCACTTTTGCAATAACACTGGTCAAAGATATTGGTCTGAAACTATTAATATTGTTTGAGGGTTTGTTTTTCTTTAAAATCGGGATGATAATGGCTTTTTTCCAGTCGGAAGGTACAGTCATTCTCCAACACGTGTTATACAGTTTAAGTAGGATTTCTTTTCCTTTCCTGCCAAGGTGTTTAATAAACTCTGGGTGGATCTTGTCAGGTCCTGGAGATTTTTTGTTCTGTAATTGTTCTATTGCTAAATCCAGTTCTGTTTTGTTAAAATCCTGAATAAAAATATCTTTTCGTATACCTTTTGGCTTATTAGTTTCTCTGATAGTTTTTTGGATAGCCTTATCTTGTTTTTTATACGCTTGGGGTATTCTTTGTGACTGAGCATAAAACTTGTTAAGGGATTCTGCTATTTCCCTATCTGTAGTTAAGCTTTTGTTATTATGTTTTAATGGTTCAGTTGTATTTTTTGATAATTTTGTTTTATTAAGGAATTTGTGTATTTTATTACCATCTTTCCTATAGTCCATATGTTCTACAAAATTTGTGAAACTGGCCCTCTTTGCTGTAATTAATTGGATGGACCCGTTGACCAACGATAGGTGTGGTCCTCCTTGCAAAATGGGGGTTTAAGAAGGGTGATGTAACTGCCACATTGTAAAACTGGTGCCCGTTAAGAAAACAGTTACATGAAAGCCACATTCACGAATATTTTCCAAAATGTTGATTTCCTGAAAATGGTTCCAACAATTTTAATTAAAATGCCATATGTTTGAGATATTTTTAAGACAAATGAAATGTATATTTTGAGTTTTTTGGCTGTAGCCCATGTAGTCCTATTTACTCTGGATGACTTTTGCATAACTGGTAAACCGTAAGAGATTAACAAAATCTTACTATACAAAAAATGTAGATCTTGTTAAAATACACAGGTAGGTTATGTCTGAATGCATTTTTTTGTAACGTGAAATATTTCGGAGATATTCCTTGTTATTTGTATAACTTTTACAACACTTAAACTTTACTCAAATGGGAGGTCATTATTCATTATTTGATCTTTTGGTCATACCATTCCCTTTGTTATGGACTTCACTCATATCTAAAGCTTCTATTTTGTTTCTTTGTTTCTCCAGCTATTTCAACTTCTATTCTGATGTCATAATATTCCATTGGCAATTCGTAATCCTTTTTCTTTGTGCAGTCTTTGCTGTTTCATCTGTCCTGTTCCAAGACTTTCATTTATTCTCTTAATCTTAAGCTGCTTCAGAGTGGCGATTAGCCCAGCGCTAAAGACCCATTACCTTGGACAACTGGTCTCTGTCAGGAGCCCAGGTGGTGAACCAGTTATACCCCCAGACATTGGGTGCCCATTTTTAAGGCATCTTACGAATCCCATGAGCTACAGTGGGACCATTCTTACCCAGTCCCACACAGGTCTTTCTCGGAAACAGTTTTGAGGTAAAATACTGTATTTTGTAGTATTATCGTTGCACATTAACTTCTACACAAGCACTCGTAACCTGCAGGGTTCATGGTCGGGAGTACAGAGTATCCAGCACAAAAGATGTGATCATAGAGTTTCCGGAACAAAGAGACCAGCGTAACCCTCAGAGTTGACATACTTGTCCCCATGCTTTTGTCACTTGTAGAAGTCACCTTTTAAGACGCTCAGAGCCTTCTGCAATTCATAATCAGTAACATCATTATTTTCAAAACTGTGTCCTCCGAGCTGCATTTTAAGTCGCAGAAAGAGAAAATGGTTCAGTGGAGCCAAATGTGGAGGACAGACAGAAAGGACTTTGTGCACGGTGCATTGTCATTTGAAAGGAACCAGTACACCAACTTTGCAGCAATTCTTTTCTTATCCAAATCATCTTTTAAAATTATCTGAATGCTTCCAAAAGAGAGTGCTAATGAATCACAAAATTCTCTTATTGTAATATGTATATCCTTTAATACTATTTCCTACCTCATTGATACTTTTGTCGCTTCTGTCGGAAGAGGGTTGCCTCAAACGATCTAAATCCGTAAATGAAGTCACAACACTTTTAAATTTTTAAAACCACTATAATGGTAATTATTATTTATTTATGCCAACAAACTTACTGTTGGTGTTTTTAAACACACAAGCCGTGTGTGGGCAAAGTTTAAGAGGTAGAACTGGAACTTAAAAATTCAATGCCACAACTGGGATTTGAACCACAGACCTTCCGCTTGCCGGAAGTTTGTCACAATAGCTCAGTGGTAGAGCGTCCGCCCGGCAAGCGGAAGGTCTGTGGTTCAAATCCCAGTTGTGGCATTGAATTTTTAAGTTCCAGTTCTACCACTATAATGGTTTTGTCTTGCACATTACTTCCTCACCTTAAGCCATTCTTAACATTTCATTGGCTTCTATTTCAGTTTCACCGAGTTTGAAGCAAAACGTTTGTTCTTTATTATCTAGCATTTCTAATACACAGAAAAATTATAAAACAATTAACAAAAATAACCCCTAGTGCAACAGGCATTCGCAAGCCAAGGCTTAGAGTCTCTAGCTGTTGTATCTCCCACTTTAGTACACTACAGACATCATCAGTAGGGCGCAGAACTGGAAGGTGGAACATGGTCAGAGCCATGAGCCCTCCTGACCAGTTATGCAGCCTTTGCAACATGGGGGCGCTACTTCTTTATCAAGTAGATCCTCAATTGGTCCCTCCAGGACCTAACGAGGCTGAGTGCACTCCGTGCCAGAGGCAGGCATGCTGAGGCAATCACAGAAAGATGATAGTAGGTGCAGAACACCAATTCCACCTCTCACTGCAAGCTCGCAGAAAGTAATTTGTATCACAAGGAAGCACTGCACATACAGTTTTGGTAATAATTAAAGACAGCTTAATGACAAAATTGTTGTGAAGCTATATTGGAAATTAAGGAAATTGAAGCTATTAACAGTGAAGCACCAAGATTCTAAAGTAAGAACAAATTAGAAACTAAAAACTTCACTTATGTTAGTAATATTGCAAGTTCTTGGTGCAAAGCTGACTAAAGGTTCGAGTTGACTCCAACTCATTCTCAAAGCTTTGATAGTGGAAACTTTCTGATCACATCTTGTATTGTAATATATTTCTTATTGTTGATGCCATCAATTTGCTGACTAGCCCATCAATGAACCTGATTTCTTCAAGAACTAAAGTGTGGGAATTGGCAGATGTGAGTGATAAGCTAACAGAGCTGCGAGGGAAGTGAACAATTTGTTAAAACTTGCAAAGTCAATAACCTTCTTATTCTTCAATTGTGTTCATTTTATTTCTATTTACTGGAGTAGGTATTTACATTGCACTTTTGTTTCTCCTCCTTCTCCTGTACAAACAGGATAACACAGCTGTGCTCAGACCCATCTCTCTTCTGTTGTTGTGGAGTAAAACGTAACATAACGTAACCCCATGGCATCTGGACCAAGCCCTACCACCCGGCCGGTATATCCCCAGCTCTGCAGGTGGGACATGGTCCCTCACGGCTGGTTATGCAGTCTTGTCAACCAGGAGACACTACTTTTCAATCAAGTTGCTCCTCAGGGACCTAACAAGGCTGAGTGCACCCCGTGTCATACCTCCCAGTTCTGCACGTGGGACGTGGTCCCTCATGGCTGGTTATGCAGTCTTCTCGACCAGGAGACACTACTTTTCAATCAAGTTGCTCCTCAGGGACCTAACGAGGCTGAGTGCACCCCGTGTCATACCTCCCAGTGAAGGAAAAATTCCCCAAACCAGTACCAGGTTTTCCGTACCACTGCACTACGGGGATGGTAACTGAAAGTGTACATGGCCAGTGTTAAATAATTTATTCTTCATATAATGGTCATGCTGTATATTTTAACTTTATGAAGGAAGCATAAAATATGAGACAATGATAGAATTTAGTGAAATTTGTATATGTGCAATCACGTTACCTTGTTGTAGTGATGGGGCAGTTCCTCCGTATCCTCCTACAGGAGCCACATTCTGGACCATTGGTGCTGGATTCAGCTGGCGTGCTTGCTCTTTGGCAGCTTTCCTCTTAGACTTCTTTGAGTCAACCGTGGTATCTTCCAATGCAGCTGGCACACGCTTTATCTTCTTTGGTCGCTCAGCAAATGTTCCCTTCATTTTTGCAATGACATCTGAGTCTGTCTTTGAATATTGTATTCTCTGCAAGAGCACATACACATATGCACACAATTATTGTTCATCCTTATACAGGACTTCACTTGTCAATTTTCAAGTATAAATTCAAAAGGACATATTTCATAATCAATTAATTGTATCTTCAGCTCCTTTGTTGACTCTCTACTTATGGTTTGTGTCAATAGGAGACATTACTTGCTATCGAATTGCCAACTACTGCAAGTATCAGAAACTTGTTGACAAAATCAATTGGTGGTATTTCAAAATTCATCACCTTATTTCTATTCTTTAAAATAAACATTTTCTCCCATACCATTACATCTATGGATCCATTTAAATGTTTTTATACTTAAACCTGTCGATTTATTTCATGGCCAAAAATGACCTCCCACAGCTGATTTATCAGTTTATTTATATTGCTAAAATCTTCCTTAATTTCAAAATCCGAGCTTTAAATGAAGTGTTAAAGCTTTGCGCCCCTAACACCAGATGGCAGCAGGATGATACTAGCAGAGAGGGGGAACAAGAAGATAGCATCAGTCACCCAACGGCTGATGATGGGACCAAGCGGTCTTGAAAACGTTTCCTGGTTTTAAAACAATTTAAGTAAAGGTGAATGTAAAAATGTGACTCAAAATGACCTCAAACATGAAGAATACTTCACTGTTAATAGTGCTTCTATTTGTAATACTCAAGCTATTCCCTTTCAGCTTTTTATAAATAGTTGTATTGTCACAATATGACGTTCTAGCAATAAACATTTACAAAATTTACTGTTGTCGTTACTGAGTAATTATTGATGCACATTATTTAATTGCATTTTGAAACTTATTCTGATTATACAACATGGAAATAAATAATAGACACAAAATCAACTAATGTGGTTGTGCAAACTGTACATTTAGGTGCCCAAAACTATTCCAACAGATATATTTTATACATTTTTGTTAAGTTTAAATTTGTAGAACTTGGATATTTGGAATATAATTGTTCAAAGTCTAGACATGCAAGGTTGTGTTGGCATATGTGCAAGTCATGAAGCTGCTACTTCAGCTAGTATTGTATCTGACCTAGAAGCAGGTCAATTCCATGTGCTAACACCTTCCCCTCATATTATTGTAATGCACAGCTATGTAAAAAATCTGATGTGTTGCACTCACATGACTTTCTCTAACCATTCTTACAAACTCTTATTCCTATATCCTCTTCGTGTTAGTTGAGATAAACATTTGTACAAATTATCTTATTGCTTATTTCCTTGTAGGTACAAGGGGAATATTGGAATACAGTAGGCTTTGAGTGATAATCAAATCTTTTAAACCTTGGAAATCCCGTTCTCTTTGCAAGCTTAACATATATAAAAATGAACAACAATGTTCCATTTCACGAAAGTTGCAAGTCTTCTGAAACTGGCACACATAACAAGGAATATCTCCGAAATGGTTCACTCTACAAAAAATTTATTCAGACATAAATTGTCTGTTTTAGTGAAATCTACATTTTTTTTGTATATTAAGGTATTCAAAAGACATCCAGAGTAAACAGGACTACATAGACTATAGCCAGAAAATTCAAGATTATATTTCATTTGTCATACAAATATCTTAAACATATGGCACTTTAATCAAAATCATTAGCGGCATTTTCAAGAAAATCAAAACTTCCGAAAAATGTTATATGTAAAGGGAAGTTTAGGGTACGGCTATTTTCTTCAAAATTGTTGTGTCACATCTTTGAAGGACATTAAACTTAGGTACCAACTTTGGCTTTTAACCAACTTTTTGTTTTTGAGTTATGCTGTCCACAGACTGATACCAACACACGCTCTGACCTGTTACTAAAAATGCTTTTTGTTTGAGATTTATTTCCGGTGAAATCTCCACATTGAATTTTTGGGTGGAATACAATATTTCCTCTACTTACCAGTAGAGAAAGTAAAAATGATTGAATACATTAGGAGAGCACAATGTGGCAGTATTTTAATTGGGGGGCAGTGTAGCAATATTATTGGGGTTATACTGCAGCACCCTTTCTGTACATCACATCTGGTGGTAGGTGCCTTACATCTGGAAGAAGCATCTACACTGTCACATTTACTGTTCATGCTTGAACACCAAGGTTTTTTGGTACCTAATTGATAACTTTGGAGTCTATTTTAGACTCTAAAATTGGTTTTTAACGCTGTACAAATCCAAGGTCTAAAAGTAACAGAACATTCAGAGGCTGCACATCCAGTAAGAAATCCACAAGACCCTTGTTACGAGGGTTGTCCATAAAACAAGGTTCTCAATTTTTTTTCGAAATAGAAAACATTTATTGACATTGAATAATACATTTTTGGAAAGCTTAGACTTTTTCCTATTTTTCGACATAATCGCTGTTCTGATCAATGTATTTTGTTGGTCTGGGTGGCTTGATTGGTTAGATGCTAGCCTACTAATCTCAAGGTTGCAGGTTCAAATCTGGCCAGACCGATGGTTTTTAAGTGCGCTTAAAAACGACAGCTCCATGTCAGTAGATTTACTGGTAATTGACAGCGTCGTTAAACAACAAAATAATTTAATTTCAATGCATTTTTGCATGTGATGTACCATGTTTTGTATGTCTACATTGTAGAACACTCCTGCCATGCAGCAAAGATAGCTTAAAACAGTTTAAGTTCCCCTCCGGTTGTGAAATGCGTCCCACCCAAGTCTTTCTTTAAGTCAGGGAAGAGATGGTAGTCACCAGGGGCTAGGCCTGGGCTGTAGGGAGGGTGTGTGACAGTATCCCATCCAAATTTGTTGATGAGATTGGTGGGCAATGTGTGGACGAGTGTTCTCCTGATGGAAATGCACTCCCTTCCTGAGCATGCCTCCACCCACCTTGGTATACCCTAAATGATTGGTCAAAATTTTGTGAATGTAGGTCTTACTGACATCAGGGATCATCTCGCAGGTCTCCCGAACCGTCATCCTTTGATTTTAAAGCATTGCCTCTTTCACTTTCACAATCGTTCCGTCCGAAACCGATGGCTGCCCAGAATGCTGTTCATCCAGGACGTCAGTAAGTCCATCATTGAATTCTCTGCACCATTTGTGCATGTGTTACATGCTGATACACTGCTTTCTGTATGCTTCACTCAGTTGCAAATGAATGTCCACCAGTGCAGTCTTTTTGCACACAAAAAATGCCTCACAAAGCATAATTCGCACCCGGCAAGAGAAGTGGAAGCTCCATTTCTAACAGCTGCCAAGCCAAGACTGAGTATCACAGACAACTCACAGGGCAGGGTACTGGGAGAGGAAGAACCAAGCTACATGCCAGTGTTGCCTGATCTCCTGTAACTGTTCCTCATGACTGCAGATCCTTGGGAACCTTATTTTACAGACAACACTCGTATAAACAGCTGAGGCCCAAACTGCCGTTTACGTCTATGGGCCAAAGGTTTTCAGAAACAAAGTCAAATTTTAAGGAAAGTGTCAAAGATTTGCAAAATCTATTTGTATTCTAATGTATTTTCTTGTCATTATTTAATAATAATAATAATAATAATAATAATAATAATAATAATAATAATAATAATAATAATGATAATGATGTCTATACTTGCCATTGGCTTGTCGTAGAATGGAAATCCTTGCATGGAGCGAAGAGCGTTTGTTGCACTACCAATCTCCTTAAATATGACAAAGGCTTGGCCTCTCATCTTCAGGGTCTTCAGTGCTACTATATCCAGAATCTGACCAAATTGTGAGAAGATGGCATACAGCGACTTCTTCAATTCTGCAACAGTAACCAAATACACAACTAAATGAAAATGTCTTTAACACATAAATGTACAACAAATTTCTGACATTTTTTTACTAAAGGGGATCAGACACCAACATGAGACTAACAAAACAGCTATCTTTCTGCAAATACAAGTACACAGCATAGCCCAGGGCTTGCGGGCCATAAGCTGGGGGATGTGAAGCAATGACAAAGTGGCATTAAACTAGCCTTAGGTTGGCACTCCCCTTGGTCTGCTGTAGTAAACAATGTTCCAAGTTTTTAACCCTTATATTATAAACGGACATAGCACTTTGTTTATCTGTCTATTAACAAGTGTATTAAACCCTTAAAAATGAAAATGCACTGCTTTAATTTAACGGGCATATGCCTGTACCAGAACCCTGCAACTTTCATACATCCACCATCACCAAAGCAGTAATACTTGCACTTCAGTGCAATAGCAGTGTTTTGTCTTGCCTGTCATGGTGGGTCAGCCCATGAGGGAGTACCTTACAGATGGCCACAGATTCCTCATAGGTCCATCTGATCAATCAATCCCCTCTGGCCGATGACACGAGAATCGAACCTGTGACTTCCTGGATGCAGACCACATCCCACTTGGTGAAGTAACTATGTATAGAGAATGTGAGCTATTGGAATGCCATTCTTCATGCTCTCAGAGTAACATACTAGCCTCTGATTCTTGAGGTCATAGGTTCAAATCTGATGGGAGAGCAATGGGTGTTCTTGGGTGTAGAAAACCTTAGCATGGCTTTCTTTGGAAGGGAAGTATAGCCAGTGGTGCCGTGTTGTACATTTATGGCCCCTCAGGGACCTAATGAGGCTGAGTGCACCCCACAAATTAAACCTAGGTCTCCCACTTGTAAGCAGCAGTGTTACCACCATACCAAGGAGACAACTGCAATAAAAGCTAATAATAATATGAAAGTACCTTAAGAATGGCTTATGGAGTATGTCACCATGTCAGAGTCCTGTAAAACGCTTTTTATCTCATAGCAAGATCATGGTGTGCAGACATTAAACAATGCTATGTTTAGATGCCAGTACCAACCTAATGTAGGGAGTGAAATGCGCTAGTTTTGTGAGATTTTTGTGCTTCTTCCCTTTTGAAAAAAGCTACAAGTAACTTTCTAAAGTAAGAACAAATTAGAAACTAAAAACTTCACTTATTTTAGCAATGTTGCAACAAATTTGTTTGTATAGCTTTGAGAATGAGTTGGAGTCAACTCGAAACTTGAGTCGGTTTTGCAACAAGAACTTGCAACGTTACTAAGATAAGTGAAGTTTTTAGTTTCTAATTTGTTCTTACTTTAGAATCTTGTTGCTTTACTGTTAATAGCTTCAATTTCCTTAATTTACAAGTAACTTGTTGAAAGGTTAAAGTAACTGTTATTGTTTGAAGGTTAAGGATTGTGTATAGCATTCATCAAAATCCAATTTTCATCATAAATACTTATGTTAGTGAATGTTGGGTACCCTGATAAATAACCACTATATTATTGTTTTCAGATCACTACATTGCCTTATGAAACACTTAAAACCACACAAATAACTTTTTTTCAACCCTCGTTAGAAAGTGAAGGACCTATAGCAATAGAGCATAGAAGGTACATTAGTGTGGTAGGGGAAGGTAGGGAAAGTGGGACTGCCAACATATGAAATGCAGGAACTAGTCAGCAACATTGCAGGAAATGGCACACATGCTTCTGTGTTGAGTGCCCATGTTGGCAACATCTGGACAGGAGTAGGAAGGGTTGCGTTGCGTTGCGGCAGAGAGGAAGGCTACCATGATGCCTAGGGTGAAACGCATGTACATAACTTTGTCTCTTTCTGCACCTTGTCTCAATAAAGTACATTTACATAAATAAATTACATATTATGTGTGTCAATTATTATTCCTAAAGGTGTATTCTTTAATACTTGTGCAATAAAACAGTGCAATGTTGTGTTAAAAGTGTGGCAAGATGTATTTGAAGTGTTTTCGTCAATAGCATACATTATCCAAAGTTAAATTTTGTGTTACTACTAATAAATGTTATATGCAGTTCTTCTATATAAATGCTAAGAAAGTGTATTGTTGATAGTTCATTCCACAAAGGGTATGGATCAGAAATCTGTTGTTGTTTTCTAGTGCCTTGCATCAGGCAATGAAGCCATTAGCATTCGTGCTTTCCAATACTTTTGAACTGTAGTTTCTTCTGATCTTAATGCTTCACAGGCCTTCAAGTGGTCTTCGTTCATTTCTGCTGGATCGTTACACTGGACACATATTGGTGAGGCTGAGATACCTATTCTGTAGAGATGACTTGCCAAGCAGTCGTGATTTGTCAATAGTCGGAAGGCTGCAACCGCTGTTTTCCTTGGTCTCTGGGGGATTATATCTGGATTGGAAAGTAGTGTAATCCATTTTTTATCTTTGGCATTTGTTTCTATTTCTTGTAGGTATGAATGAGAAAATTTTTTAATGATCAAGCGTTTTATTGAGGAATATGAGAAATTGAATTTAGACTTTTGTTTTATTGTTGTGCCTTTCTTTGCAAGTGAGTCTGCAGCTTCATTCCCCATGACTCCACAGTGTGCTGGAATCCATTGGAGATGAACAGTCTTATTAACTTTTTGGAGTTGTGTTAACATTTTGTAGCATTCTCTAATTTTTGTTGACTTCTTTGTAGTATTTGAACATATTCCCTGAATTGCAGCTTTAGAATCTGAAAGGATTACTGCCTTGTTAAATTTATTTAAGGGAAGATTTAATAATTGTCGGAGAGCAATGTGTATAGCCTCTATTTCTCCATCATAATTTGTTGTGTCTCTGCCAACAGAATGATAAAAGGAAAAATGTGAACACACAACTCCAGCTCCAGTAAGGTTTTCTGTGGATCAGAAGTATCATTAATGAATGCCTCGCATTCATTGATGCAACCACTGGTGGTCTGCCTCTGTAGTCTGCCTCATGTTCAACAGGTCGCAAGTTCGAATCTCGCTTAGGCTAAGTTATCCAGATAAGGTTTTTTGCCAAGGTTTTCCCTTATCCTGAGAAGATGAATGTTGGGTAACTTAAAGCTCCATGGATCTCAGGCTCATTTGAACATCATTTCACCCATTTCAGTCATTCACCATCCGATATCACACTACGTTGGAGGATGTTAACAAAAAAAAAAGTAACCACTGGTTGTTAATGTTGTTGTTGTTAGCTAATGCTGGATTTCTGACAATGAAGTCATTAATCCTCTTGCTCTCCAATATTTTTCACTGATGGATGGGGCACTAGAAGTAGCCAGGCATATTTGAAGGTGGTCTCGATCCATTTCCTCTTGCAGATCACATAGAGGACAGAGTGGTGAAGAATATATCCCAATTCTGTTTAAATGTTTTGCCAGACAATCATGTCCTGTAATCAACCTGAAGAGATTGTTAATGTAAACTTATATAAAAGAAAACATAGACATAAGCAAACCTTCCATGAATCAGCTTATATAAATAGTGGATCATAAGCATTATTCAAAAATATACACTCGCATGTGTGTTGACAACTGTCTAGTTTCTGGTTCAGATAGCAGCGTTTGTCAGTCTTAAGTTGGCTGCCCTGCAGCTGTATTGTAGTAGTAATAGTAGCACTTTAGGGCATAAAACTACTGTGGTCATTAGCACCCAAACAAAGGCACTAAACTTGGTGTCTAACACCTTCAAATATAAAACATCACCAATACAGTGTCAGCAACTGTAGAAGCATGGACTCACAAGAGACACACATGAAAAGGGTAATTGTTTACAAAATCAGCCGCTCGAGAGAACATAGTGCAATGGATGTAGTTTTTATTGCTGATTCTATTTTGAAAGTTTTATTGGCCCGTGTTAGGTTTAGGGTGTGTATATGAGTGTGGTAACAGAGTCCTGTGTTATCGGAATATTTACAACTTGGGCAGTGTTTGTGCAACAATTTCAACGTAAATGTATTAATCAATCATTCTAGCATATATTATACTCGTTTATACACATTTATCTGTTAAATATCCGCCGCATAAGTGAAACAAAACCACTGCATTGCATGTATGAAATTTGCTCATAAATAAAAAACGAAGCTTGAGCGCAAAATAAAACTTTCAAAATTGTAATCAGCAATAAAAACTGCATCCATTGCATTGTGTTTCATTCGTTTTCTCGAGCGGCCGATTTTGTAAACATTTACCATAAAAAGCAAATCACATCAATACACACGACCAAAGATAACATAAACAAGTCAAACACAGCCACCCATTCTGTTAAGACAAGTAAAATGTAACACACGTGGTGTCTGCAGCACCCCGGCTACGGTCGCTGGGATATACACACAGCTGGTTTATAAACATGTCGCACTGCCAATATGTATAGAATGGCACAGTATCTGATAATAAAACAGGACTGTCTGACCCACTATCTAGGTAACGTGACTTCCTTGTGATGCCAGGCAGACGAGGAAGTCCTCTATGTCACAGGGAAGCGCTTCATCTCCCACAACTTGTTCCCCTGAATTTCCATCCAGTGAGCCCTCCAACACAAAAAGATACACTCACGCAAGCTGCTGTAGTGACATAGGCAACATTATTAACATGTCACTGTAAACAAGCTATACAGAAGTTGACCATTTTTTGTAGTGTTCAACGGCCGCTTTTACTACATGCGACATCGCAGACAGTAACACTAATGATATGTGGAATGAAGATGGAGCACCAATAGAATGAGATGGTGTGGGAAACTGGAGAACCAGGAGGAAACCAGATCCAGTGTCACCTCGTCCACCACAAATCCCACATGTAGTCGCCTGGGATCGAGTGTGGGCTGCTTTGGTTAGAGGCCAATGGCCCAACATTCGGCCACGGTGCAGCCATTAAGTTGACTAGATAGATCAAAGTGTTCATTTTCAGTTGGTGAGTACAAAGGCTTGTCAGAATTAAAATTAAGTCCATTAGAACTTGTTTCCTTGACACCAGAAGGTACAAGAGGATCGACTAAGTAGCTAAGTAGAAATTAATGCTAAATGTTTCTGTGCCTATGTTGCAGGTTTATAACTATGCATTTGCTTTTTATCTGGCCCAATCAGACCCACAAGTTTTGTTCAATTCTAAAGTCATTCTATTTTCGTACAGTCTAGTACCTGCATTTTATTTTGCTTAGTTGCAAATAATGACTCTTTCATATTAATAAACTTTGGTTAATGTTCTGTATAGAGTATGCTCCCAGAACCACTATGTAATGCACATATAAATTATTCCTTTGTTGCACAAGATATTCACTTATAACAACAATGTGAAATATACATGAGTACATGTACATTACTGTACCTTTTGTACCTTCTTTTGAACTTAATAAAAAAGGTTATTAGCGTTTTTCTACGAGTTGTGCTGAAATCGATATTTTGGCAAATACACAATATTTACGTGCAACTCTCTCCTGCCGTCACACTGTACTGGGTTACCATATACCATCCAGAAGCTTTTTACAGAACGTATTATTTAACAGTATTCATTTCTCAACGACAACACAACTGAAATAAGGTCAACGCGGCAGCAAAGTTAAACTTCCTTTATTTCCTTTAAATACAGTTTGAAAAATGCAAAAGGAATGAATTATGCATCTCAAATATTCACATCCCACATAGTTAAATTAGTTTTCACATTTCTGTAAGCACATACCGGCAAATTTTACACCGGTATGATATGAAAACAATTACTATTAACGTAAGGGGGACATATTTGGAGATTAAGTAATTAACTTACCATCCTTTTTTATCTTCTCGTTTAGGTTGTTGATATAGATAGTATGATTTGGCCGAATATCCATCATGGTCATTGATTTTATCAGCACAGAGCTTCTTTAAGGTTAGGTTGGTATAAGCGCTGCTATATCCCTAATTTTGACTTAAGTATATATTAACAACATAATATTACACAGTAACTGGTATGAGGTTTATACTTTACGACCTACAACCTTAAAAAGGTTAACTAAACAACGCTAAGGCACACGATCTGACGGTGGTCCTGGTGCACAACACACTTCTTCAAGACAAGACAAACGAATCTTCAAGTTTGCGGGCGCGCTTACACTCTGCAGAAAATGTTTGGTGCTGGACAGTGCAGGACGCTCTAGTTCCATAGAGTATACGATTCCTCTGTACTCTCTGTGAACTAGCCAGCTAATTAGAATAGAGAGAAGGTAAGCAGGAGTGCTGCCATTGGTTACAAGCAACATACGTTCTATGGAGGGTAGAACACGCGCGCAGTTCAAATAGCAATAATTGAGAGTCGACGTTTTAAACCCGTTTTAACATACACTACGAAGGGGAAGTCGTTACATTCATTTAAAGGAGTGATAGATCTGGCTATTTGGAACACATTTTGTGTGTTACGCTTTTGTCTCTGAATATGTCCTACGGAGATAATTTAGTTTTGTCGAAAAGAAGCTGGCAACACTGCCGATTGTGTGGATGTCAATTTAACTAGTGAGTACATAAAGAACCACAGCAGGGTAGTGTCTGGTGAACGTACACAAATATCTTGTCGTCTCCTTCCATTTTTGCTGTCGGAATGTAGGCCAATCATAATTGTTATACCCTGTGTGGTTTATTTTGTCTCGAGCCTAAAGAAAGAGATATGTTGAAAAAGGAAGCAAGTACTCACCCCTCTGGCGTTGGTATTATGGGGAGGGTGGGAGAGGCTCGATCCCTTCCATCCAAACAGTGGTGGATTGTGAACAAGTAGCAATAGCTCCATCATCTGCGCTCACACTGAAATGCTCCTACACTGAACACAACATCGGACTTTCGGCGTTTGTGACAGCAAAAGATGTTTTCTACCCCTGCCCCTATCTTGCTAGTGGGAACGACAAAACACTTTTTTGATCCTCGAGCCAAGTTAGCCCGCAGAAGGTATAGCTCCTAAATCATGACATAACAGTGCAAGCGACCGACGTGTTTACATTCAGAAAACGGTTCAATTCCCTCACGAACCTCAACCCAACGTTGTCGAGTTACTTCACGTCCGAAAAAGCTGCTCGGAGTATAACTTCAATTCTTTTAAGTGATTAATTATTCCGAAACCCTGTGTGATGTTCCATAATTATTACTGTCGAAGGTATGTCAGAAATAAGTTACTTTATGCATCTTACAAGCAACACACTATTATCTTCGTACATTCTTGTGGAATTACACATCCAATTTGGAGAACAAAATCCATTTATGCTTTTTTTTCCGAAATCGGCCGATCAAAGAATAAAATACCGTTAGGCATTTTAGTTTGCACATATTAGAAGTAATGTAAAGCATGGACTGAGACTTCAAATTACGTAAACGGTCAAGCAATAATTAAAGAACTGTAGCAGAATGCAATGATATACGGTAAGAAAGATACCCTAACTGAAAACACACAGGAAACTTTCGTCAACACGTTCTACTAATTACAAACAAATTTAACCACCAGCACTAAAACTACAATCAAAATAAGAAGCAACAAATTATTGTTTGATCTTAACAGAGACAAATTTTCATTACGCATTATAAAGAAGGACCCAGTAGGCGAAAGGATAGTCAAACATTCTCCTCCTCATTTTCCCCCCCCCTCTCTCTCTCCGTTTCAAAAATGAATTTTTGCGTTATTTATTCCATTTTGCTCGGAGTATTATTTTCACTTTGGTGGAACAGTGGCCACCCAGTTAATTTATAGAGGAGCAGCTACCTTAGTTAAGAAAGAAGATCATTCTCACATTCTATCTTCCTTTATTACATTATTAACTGCATTCCAATTATAACTGAAATGTTCAACGAGCGGTAAAGCAATGAGGAAAGCAAAATAGTGACAGAGAGGAAAAATGTAGAACAAGTAAACATTTTCAAATATTTAAGATGTAATATAAGAAACTGTCAAATAAATTTATATTTAACGGAAAACATACACAAATAAAACAGGACAAATGCATTTATAAGAAAATATTTTGGAAGAAACGTGATAATGATAATGATACTGGTGATGGTGAGGGTGAGCGTGATAATGATAATGAGTGAGTGAGTGTGTCAGGTTTAAGGGCCCGTCGACAACTTGGTCATTAGATAATGATAATGATCGTGTTGATGGTGATGATGACGATGACAATGACAATGGCGATAACGATAATGATAATGATGATGATGATAATAATAATAATAATAATAATAATAATAATAATAATAATAATAATAATAATAATAATAATAATAATAATAATAATAATAATAATAATAATAATAATAATAATAATAATAATAATAATAATAATAATAATAATAATAATAATAATAATAATAATAATAATAATAACAATAACAATAATAATTTTTAAATTAACATCCTCTCAACGTAATGTCATATTTGACGGTGAATGAATGAATGAATGCTCAAATAAGCCCGAGGTTCATAGAGCTTTAAGTTATCCGACATTCGTCTTCTCAGGATAAGGGAAAACCTCGGAAAAAAGCCTTGCCCGCATAACTTACCCTAAACTTATTCGAACTCACGACCTGTTGAACGTGAGGACTCGTATAAGAACACTACTAGATCCAGAATTTTCTATCATCTGTTTATGCTACTTAGAAGTGGGAAGAAAGTAGAACTTCTAAAAATATCTAAGTCTATCCAAAGTGTGAATGTGTCAGAAAGCAGGAAAGGATTAGGAATGGAAGTAGGTGGGTGGGGGGGGGGGGGGCAGAAATGCCTAGCGATGAAGTAGGAACAGGAAAAGGAATAGCAATGATGAAGGAAAATCAGAATTATGTGATGATCGAAAAATTAATGAAACCAAATATAGAGCTAGGGCAGAAAACGGAACAAAATATAAAGGCATTAGGAGAATTAAGGCAAGTAATAAAACGAAATACACAACGATTATCCCAAAAAGTGGGTGAATCGACGCTAGGTTCAATATAGGATTTAGAACTGAAACCAGACGTAAATAATAGTAACGTTAAATTAGAACAGGTTAGAAAAGTAGAAATTGATAAGAACAAAAATGAATCTGAAAATAATAGAAGCAGAGAAATAGTAGAATGTGAGATTTGCTTAGAAGGGGAAATAGGTAGCTCAGACACTCAGACCTAACTGAAAGACAATGAAGCACTGGTACCTACGAGGTGCATCCAGAAAGTAAGTCCCGATGACCGATAAAGGGAACAAAAACATCACTAAGTATGAAATATTTGCTGGAATAACTACATAGACTCACTGGCTACTTTTCAACATAGTCACCACCATTGTTGAGGCATTTATCGCAACGGTATACCATTAATTGTATGCCCAAGTCATAGGATTCTGCCGCCAATGTCCGCAGCCACGAAGTCACTTCATTCTGCACCCATGTCTATCCCAAAAGACAATGCACACGATTTTTTGACAGAGATTGTCTGCTTGAATTTGGTCTTGGCAGGTGAACCACTATGCCTCCAATGCATTGATTGTTGTTTTGGCTCTGGTGTGGCATTCGCCACCAATGTTTCATCTCCAGTGACAATATTGCCGAGAAACTGGTCACCTTCCGCTGCGTATCGCTGTAGGAATGTCACTGCTGCGGCCAGACGTTTGCTTTTGTGTTCATCTGTCAGTTGTCTGGACACTCATCTTGCATACACCAGGGACGGTCGGCCATTACGGTCTTCGTCGTGAATATTGGTTCTTCCTTCCGTGAATTGCCTGCACTATCGTCTTACCTTACTGTCATCGATGTCTTGTCCATACACGTGACACAATTGGCGATGGATTTCTGCTGGAGATTGCTTTTGAGCATGCAAAAATCGGATGACTGCATGAACCTCGCATTTGGCGGGAGACAATATCGGAGCAGCCATTTTCTCCTAGCACAGAGCAGTAACTACTGCCGTCAAAAAACTGAAACTTTACTGCAATGTTACAATATACTTCCTCTCTTCTCCTGTGCACGCGCATTCCTATCCGATTGGTGGTGTCATCTCTGGAAGCGATCGGGACCTACTTTCTGGATGCACCTCGTAATACAGACGATATAGTGCATAGAATGTAACAATGTCATTAAGGGAAATAAAATATACAGTATGGACAAAGCAGTAGTTACAACAGGAACTGACAGGATTATGAAATGCATGTATGACTTAAAAACTGAAATACGATCTGAAGTGGGAAGGATACCTACCAGAAGATAAAGATCTTCGACAGAAAGGCAATCTGCTCAGCTCTGTGGCCTTTCTCCTAAGGTACAGGCTACGCCAAGGTTTGCTAGACTAGGTACGCTATACAATCAAGATCCTCAGATGCGCCAGTTAGAGAACGCATTCACTACACACGTTACACTCTCCACTCGATTGACCGACAACTGCTGGATTCCTTCTGGCAGCTATCTTCGAGACTCTCAGGGTGGACCTCTGCACCTTTGCACAAGGCCACGCCACGCTTCTCCGGAGCACCAACTCCGAGAATTCTTCCAGTGACTGATATCGTCAGCGGGGTGGAATCCGCTATACAGGAGTTCGCGGTAGATAGCTCAGAGGAAATACGCACCTCGCTTCCTAAGCCCAATATCAACCGAGGCGAAAGCTTAGCGCTTAAGAGACTGCGGAATGACATGAACTTGGTCGTCTTGCCGGTGGACAAGGGGAATGCAACTGTGATCCTTCTCACAGCCCAGTACATAGAGAAAATGGAGCAGCTCTTAGGCGATCCAGGCTACAGAATCCTCGGGAAGGATCCTACCACCTCCATAGAGCGAGGACCACTCAATCATAAGATCCAGCCTAACTCCAGAAACTAAGCAGTTTCTGTCACCGTCAGCATCCAAGCTTTCCAGAATGTATGGGCTCCCATTATGGACGCCACAGGCAGCCCTACATGCCGGCTGGCACGCCATCTAGCGGATCTGTTGCAACCTCTGGTAGGGGGTTGGTTACACCACGTGACAAACTTCACACAGTACACACATTGGACATTACCATTGGCCCTTCTGATGTTCTCGTCAGCTTCGACGTGATATATTTTTTTTACAAGGGTAAAGCTGCAAGAAACCATCCAGCTTCTGATGGAACGCTTTCCGGCCGACATTACCGAGCTCTTCCGGCACACTCTGACGCCCATTTTCTACCTGTTTAGTGGAAGATTCTACGAAGAAGTAGACGGTGTTGCAATGGGTTCCCCATTGTCACCAGTAATAGCAAATTTCTACATGGAACACCTGGAACATGCAATACTTGCCACAGCTCCACTCGAGTCACCTCATTTCTACTGATATGTTGACAGTACGTTCGTTATATGGCCGCATGGACTAGACACTTTGCCGAGCTTCCTCACACACCTCAACAGCCTCCGATCCCAAATTCAGTTCACCATGGAAGTGGAGGACCGAACACTGCCATTTTTGGACATTCTGGTCTCTAGAAACAACGGTAGTCTGGGGCCTGCAGTGTACCGCAAACCAACACACACAGACCTCTATTTGAATGCTCGCAGTTACCATCACAAATCACGAGTCGGAACTCTGAACACTCTGACCCACAGCTGTGTCTATCTCCGATCCCAGGCACCTAGAGCAAGAACTACAGCACCTGAGGCACACTTTCCGCTAAAACGGCTACTCTGTATATGATATAGAATCCTCAATCACTAGAGCCAAGAAAGGAAAACCACAAACGCAACAAACATCAGACAAGTAGACTGCCACTACCTGCATCCCATATACCGGCAGAATCAGTAGAATTCTTGCCAAACACAATATCAGGACCATCCACAAACTGCCTTTGAACATCAAACATCTGGTGAGACCGGTAAAGGACAAACTAGACTTTCAGTGCAGGGGTATACTGCATCCCCTGTGAATTCGGGACCCCATAAATAGGGCAAACTGTCAGGACCATTACTACTAGAGTCAAGGAGCATGAACGGTCCATACGCTTAACGCAGCCTGAAAAGTCAGGGCTGGCAGAACACTGCTTTGAAAAAGACCATCGAGCTAACTTCAAAGAAATGACCATTGTGGCAAAATGTAGCAGCTTCTGGGAGCGGAGGGTTAAGGAGGCTCTGTCATCTTCTCCAAGAAGAGATGCTACTAACACTGAACCAGTACACCGGACTGCAGTTCAGTCCCTCCTGGAAACCAGCCTTAAAACTGGAGATCGGCCGACCCAGGAAACAGATTCTGCTGGAGTGTTTAACCACCTCCAGAATAGACTTTGGTGTTCTCTGCTAGCTCTGTACTAGCGGACAGTATATATACTGGTCCTTTCACTCTTGTTATTCACCATCCTGATGATGGGAGAGATGCACACTCCTGAAACGTCAATGCCTCATCACTACACCTGGCTCGAAGCCAGAGAATGTCTTCAATATGACTTAAAAACTGATTTGCATGTAGAGCTAAAAGTAACGTTAGGTAACGTAGCAATGGAAGTGAGGTTAGAGGCTAACCAACAGGATGCAATGAATCATATGAAACATAACTGTGAGATAGAAAGTGTGATGCGTAAAAAGAATAACCGTCTATAATTATAATGGGAAATTAGTTTACGAAACACAGAGCACGATTTCATAAGTACAGCAGCTGATAGAATTGTAAGTCCCGTAACACACACACAGAAAATACAATGCAACTGCAACAGAAACAAACTCAAGGTCACATACAATTGAGGCACAAACAAGTTCAAGAACACATACAATTGCAGCACAAACAAATTCAAGAATACAAAGATTATAAAAGATGTACAGTAAAACAAAAGAGGATAGGGGCATAATACACAGTTTCAGAACTTCAGGAAGAGGAAAAGGACATTTTTTTGGAGTGCATAATCAAGCACATAAGAAAAACTTGTAAAATACGTTCATAGGTTAATCGTTTGTTTCAAATACTTTGTCAGAGTGAAGTGTCACATGATCATGTGAAACAAATCAACAAGAGGAAGTGTTGTGATAAGTTTAAAGTTTTTATAAGTTATGTAACAACTTGAAACACAACACAAAGGGCATATGAGACGGTTATTATGTATAACCTCGGAGATGATCAAGCCAAACTGTCCATATCACTTTGTCCAGTATCATTCTTTTACTGTCTGGAACATTGCCAATTTGTTGATAAAATAATTCTTAGCTATTATATTTCAATTGTATTTGCATTATCAATACTTGTTTAATGTAAATGTCAAGTTAAAAATGTAAATTAGTTTTGTTTCCTTGGCATGCCTGAAATTATTACAATGCAAAATATGACATCATAAGACGTTACAAGAGAACATTCTGGTGCGAGACAATATAAACGCATTCCCATAGCAATGCAGTAACTTTCAATTCCTTCATCGATGATTGTGAAGGAGGCAGACATTTTCACGCCAAAGCTCGACTGCCACTCGGCTACGGTGTGGTCCACTATTCCAGACTAACCAGTGAACCTGGGAGGCTTTTACCTGGTGAGGAGTGATTGGTCTCACCACTCGGCTACAGTGTGGTCCACTATTTCAGACTAACCAGTAGGTGAACCTGGGAGACCTTTACCTGGTGAGGAGTGATTGGTCTCATCACTTGGCTACAGTGCGGTCCACTATTTCAGACTAACCAGTGAACCTGGGAGGCCTTTACCTGGTGAGGAGTGATTGGTCTCACCACTTGGCTACAGTGTGGTCCACTATTTCAGACTAACCAGTGAACCTGGGAGGCCTTTACCTGGTGAGGAGTGATTGGTCTCACCACTTGGCTACAGTGTGGTCCACTATTACAGACTAACCAGTGAACCTGGGGGGCCTTTACCTGGTGAGAAGTGATTGGTCTCACCACTTGGCTACAGTGTGGTCCACTATTTCAGACTAACCAGTGAACCTGGGAGGCCTTTACCTGGTGAGGAGTGATTGGTCTCACCACTTGGCTACAGTGTGGTCCACTATTACAGACTAACCAGTGAACCTGGGGGGGCCTTTACCTGGTGAGGAGTGATTGGTCTCATCACTTGGCTACAGTGTGGTCCACTATTACAGACTAACCAGTGAACCTGGGGGGCCTTTACCTGGTGAGAAGTGATTGGTCTCACCACTTGGCTACAGTGTGGTCCACTATTTCAGACTAACCAGTGAACCTGGGAGGCCTTTACCTGGTGAGGAGTGATTGGTCTCACCACTTGGCTACAGTGTGGTCCACTATTACAGACTAACCAGTGAACCTGGGGGGCCTTTACCTGGTGAGGAGTGATTGGTCTCATCACTTGGCTACAGTGCGGTCCACTATTTCAGACTAACCAGTGAACCTGGGAGGCCTTTACCTGGTGAGGAGTGATTGGTCTCACCACTTGGCTACAGTGTGGTCCACTATTTCAGACTAACCAGTGAACCTGGGAGGCCTTTACCTGGTGAGGAGTGATTGGTCTCACCACTTGGCTACAGTGTGGTCCACTATTACAGACTAACCAGTAAACCTGGGAGGTCTTTACCTGGTGAGGAGTGATTGGTCTCACCACCTGGCTACAGTGTGGTCCACCATTTCAGACTAACCAGTAAACCTGGGAGACCTTTACCTGGTGAGGAGTGATTGGACTCACCACTCGGCTACAGTGTGGTCCACTATTTCAGACTAACCAGTAAACCTGGGAGACCTTTACCTGGTGAGAAGTGATTGGTCTCACCACTTGGCTACAGTGTGGTCCACTATTTCAGACTAACCAGTAAACCTGGGAGGCCTTTACCTGGTGAGGAGTGATTGGTCTCATCACTTGGCTACAGTGTGGTCCACTATTTCAGACTAACCAGTAAACCTGGGAGGCCTTTACCTGGTGTGGAGTGATTGGTCTCATCACTTGGCTACAGTGTGGTCCACTATTTCAGGCTAACCAGTAAACCTGGGAGACCTTTACCTGGTGAGGAGTGATTGGTCTCACCACTTGGCTACAGTGTGGTCCACTATTACAGACTAACCAGTAAACCTGGGAGGTCTTTACCTGGTGAGGAGTGATTGGTCTCACCACCTGGCTACAGTGTGGTCCACCATTTCAGACTAACCAGTAAACCTGGGAGACCTTTACCTGGTGAGGAGTGATTGGACTCACCACTCGGCTACAGTGTGGTCCACTATTTCAGACTAACCAGTAAACCTGGGAGACCTTTACCTGGTGAGAAGTGATTGGTCTCACCACTTGGCTACAGTGTGGTCCACTATTTCAGACTAACCAGTAAACCTGGGAGGCCTTTACCTGGTGAGGAGTGATTGGTCTCATCACTTGGCTACAGTGTGGTCCACTATTTCAGACTAACCAGTAAACCTGGGAGGCCTTTACCTGGTGTGGAGTGATTGGTCTCATCACTTGGCTACAGTGTGGTCCACTATTTCAGGCTAACCAGTAAACCTGGGAGACCTTTACCTGGTGAGGAGTGATTGGTCTCACCACTTGGCTACAGTGTGGTCCACTATTTCAGACTAACCAGTAAACCTGGGAGACCTTTACCTGGTGCGGAGTGATTGGTCTCACCACTTGGCTACAGTGTGGTCCACTATTTCAGACTAACCAGTAAACCTGGGAGGCCTTTACCTGGTGCGGAGTGATTGGTCTCATCACTTGGCTACAGTGTGGTCCACTATTTCAGACTAACCAGTAAACCTGGGAGACCTTTACCTGGTGCGGAGTGATTGGTCTCACCACTTGGCTACAGTGTGGTCCACTATTTCAGACTAACCAGTAAACCTGGGAGGCCTTTACCTGGTGCGGAGTGATTGGTCTCATCACTTGGCTACAGTGTGGTCCACTATTTCAGGCTAACCAGTAAACCTGGGAGACCTTTACCTGGTGAGGAGTGATTGGTCTCACCACTTGGCTACAGTGTGGTCCACTATTTCAGACTAACCAGTAGGTGAACCTGGGAGGCCTTTACCTGGTGAGGAGTGATTGGTCTCATCACTCGGCTACAGTGTGGTCCACTATTTCAGACTAACCAGTGAACCTGGGAGGCCTTTACCTGGTGAGGAGTGATTGGTCTCACCACTCGGCTACAGTGTGGTCCACTATTTCAGACTAACCAGTAGGTGAACCTGGGAGGCCTTTACCTGGTGAGGAGTGATTGGTCTCACCACTTGGCTACAGTGTGGTCCACTATTTCAGGCTAACCAGTAAACCTGGGAGACCTTTACCTGGTGAGGAGTGATTGGACTCACCACTCGGCTACAGTGTGGTCCACTATTTCAGACTAACCAGTAAACCTGGGAGGCCTTTACCTGGTGAGGAGTGATTGGTCTCATCACCTGGCTACGGTGTGGTCCACCATTTCAGACTAACCAGTAAACCTGGGAGACCTTTACCTGGTGAGGAGTGATTGGACTCACCACTCGGCTACAGTGTGGTCCACTATTTCAGACTAACCAGTAAACCTGGGAGACCTTTACCTGGTGAGAAGTGATTGGTCTCACCACTTGGCTACAGTGTGGTCCACTATTTCAGACTAACCAGTAAACCTGGGAGGTCTTTACCTGGTGAGGAGTGATTGGTCTCATCACTTGGCTACAGTGTGGTCCACTATTTCAGGCTAACCAGTAAACCTGGGAGACCTTTACCTGGTGAGGAGTGATTGGACTCACCACTCGGCTACAGTGTGGTCCACTATTTCAGACTAACCAGTAAACCTGGGAGGCCTTTACCTGGTGAGGAGTGATTGGTCTCATCACCTGGCTACAGTGTGGTCCACCATTTCAGACTAACCAGTAAACCTGGGAGACCTTTACCTGGTGAGGAGTGATTGGACTCACCACTCGGCTACAGTGTGGTCCACTATTTCAGACTAACCAGTAAACCTGGGAGGTCTTTACCTGGTGAGGAGTGATTGGTCTCACCACTTGGCTACAGTGTGGTCCACTATTTCAGACTAACCAGTAAACCTGGGAGACCTTTACCTGGTGAGAAGTGATTGGTCTCACCACTTGGCTACAGTGTGGTCCACTATTTCAGACTAACCAGTAAACCTGGGAGGTCTTTACCTGGTGAGGAGTGATTGGTCTCACCACTTGGCTACAGTGTGGTCCACTATTTCAGACTAACCAGTAAACCTGGGAGACCTTTACCTGGTGAGGAGTGATTGGACTCACCACTCGGCTACAGTGTGGTCCACTATTTCAGACTAACCAGTAAATCTGGGAGACCTTTACCTGGTGAGAAGTGATTGGTCTCACCACTTGGCTACAGTGTGGTCCACTATTTCAGACTAACCAGTAAACCTGGGAGGTCTTTACCTGGTGAGGAGTGATTGGTCTCACCACCTGGCTACAGTGTGGTCCACCATTTCAGACTAACCAGTAAACCTGGGAGACCTTTACCTGGTGAGGAGTGATTGGACTCACCACTCGGCTACAGTGTGGTCCACTATTTCAGACTAACCAGTAAACCTGGGAGACCTTTACCTGGTGAGAAGTGATTGGTCTCACCACTTGGCTACAGTGTGGTCCACTATTTCAGACTAACCAGTAAACCTGGGAGGCCTTTACCTGGTGAGGAGTGATTGGTCTCATCACTTGGCTACAGTGTGGTCCACTATTTCAGACTAACCAGTAAACCTGGGAGGCCTTTACCTGGTGTGGAGTGATTGGTCTCATCACTTGGCTACAGTGTGGTCCACTATTTCAGGCTAACCAGTAAACCTGGGAGACCTTTACCTGGTGAGGAGTGATTGGTCTCACCACTTGGCTACAGTGTGGTCCACTATTTCAGACTAACCAGTAAACCTGGGAGACCTTTACCTGGTGCGGAGTGATTGGTCTCACCACTTGGCTACAGTGTGGTCCACTATTTCAGACTAACCAGTAAACCTGGGAGGCCTTTACCTGGTGAGGAGTGATTGGTCTCATCACTTGGCTACAGTGTGGTCCACTATTTCAGGCTAACCAGTAAACCTGGGAGACCTTTACCTGGTGAGGAGTGATTGGTCTCACCACTTGGCTACAGTGTGGTCCACTATTTCAGACTAACCAGTGAACCTGGGAGGCCTTTACCTGGTGTGGAGTGATTGGTCTCACCACTTGGCTACAGTGTGGTCCACTATTTGAGACTAACCAGTGAACCTGGGAGGCCTTTACCTGGTGAGGAGTGATTGGTGTCATCACTCGGCTACAGTGTGGTCCACTATTTCAGACTAACCAGTGAACCTGGGAGGCCTTTACCTGGTGACCAACCCATAACACTGACTTTTAACACATTTTATTTCACTAATAGCATGAACACCAAAAAGCCTGCCAGAAAATGTGTACTCTTAACACTGCCCTTGGCCAGAAAAATAGATGAGAGTTACGCATGTGCCAAATTCAATGTGAGTTTATATGTGCACCTCTGTTTCGAAACTTACCATACACAAACCAGATTTTCAAAATATTATGCAGAGGTAGTAAGTAATTTCTTACTGTGTATAATTTATAGCCATGTTTGCTTCATACTCATAGAAAAAATTCTAAATATGTTAGCATTTTGGATACCCCTGAATAGTTAAATTTCTGTTCATTAATATTTGGCAAAGTGTAGCTTAAAAAATGAAGACATAAAAATTTAGAACACTACACAGCAGCTTTTCACGGTTTTCTTTTTTGGCCCATGGACAACCCTTTGTGAAGCGTTGTATGGGGTATTTTTTCCTATTTTAAAACTTCTTATTTTTTAATTGTGATTCACCAGCAGTCATTTACAACAACTTTGATGAGTGTTTCAGCATATTCTAAGTGAATTCTGCATAATATTTTGAAGAATACATTAGTTAATGATTAGTTCAAATAACTCAGCAAGGAGGGTCTGTTAATGCTTCAGTGAAAGGGTTAACAATGATCTGACATACACAACCAGTCAAAAGTTTCTGCATACACAGTGTCATACATAAGCTCATTTTAAACAAAGTAGTAACAAAAGTAAACATACAAACACAAAAATGTTCACATGGCTTGTCTCAAAGTTTAATGTGATATTAATCAGTTTTTATTTTTTTTTCCATTAATTTATTCTAACAAATATATGGGAATCTTTGTGACATTGTGCCATTTCCAAGATATGTCATAACTGACTTCAACTGTTTAATTCTTTGTTATAGTGTGACACTGGGCACATCATACAACAGACGGTTGGGGCAAAGCTACTTCACACCACTTACTGGGCCAACAAGCAAAGGCACACAGGTCAGGATGCCTCATGAAACTGTTTTTACATACGTGCTGCGCTTAATAAAGGAATTGATGGAGCCTTCAAGAGACATCCAGCGGCTGACGCATTTGTAGAAATTCCACAAAAGTCAAGTGTCACATCATTGCACTATATAAAGAGGCGAGGCAACAACTTAAGGGTAGTAATGGTGTGTGTGTGTGGTATTCTCGTCATCAAAGATACGTCTCGTCGAAGTGAAGAAGCTTTAATGCATGTTGAGTGTATTGTCAGAGTTAGTGAAGGAAGACATTGAGAGGACTGAGTCAAAATGTATTACAATACTCTTTTTACTTTCTCTACTGGTAAGTAGGGCAAGTATTGTATTCCACCAAAAAATTTGATGTTGAGATTTCACCGGAAATATGTTTTGAGACCCCCTGAATCCAAAAAAACATTTTTAGAAAAAGATCCGTCTGTGTGTCTGTCTCTCTCTGTGTGTCTGTAGACAGCATAACTCAAAAACGAAAAGTTGGTTAGAAACCAAAGTTGGCATTTAAGTTTAATGTCTTTCAAGGATGCGAAATGAAGATTTTGAAGAAAATAGCCCCACTCTAAACTACCCTTTACATGGAACATTTTTCGAAAATTTTAATTTTCTTGAAAATGGCTCTAACGATTTTGATTAAAACGTCATATGTTTGAGATATTTTGATGACAAATGAAATGTATATCTTGAATTTCCTGGCTATAGCCCCTGTAGTCGTATTTACTCTGGACGACTTTTACATAATTGGTAAACTGTAGAGACAGATCAAATTATACTATACAAAAAATGTTGTTAGCTAATGCTGGATTTCTGACAGTGAAGTCATTAATCCTCTTGCTCTCCAATATTTTTCACTGATGAAATTGAAGAGAGCAATAGCAGTAATAGTAACCGCTTTTTAGAGAGCACCATATTTTTATGTTTTGGCAGTCACATCGCTCTCTCATAACCCCCAGAATGTCTGGACGACCACACCTGTTGTTGGTTTACGGGTCTCACCGACCTGACCGGGAGACTTATCAAAATAAATTCACCGACCATATCCTCTGATTACCAATCAGAGGACATATTACATGCCATGACAGGTCAGCATGTTAGGGGTTAAGATTTTATAGAGAAATTAGAGAAATGGAGAGATTGGAAAAATAAAGACTCCCTAGTCCTCGGGAACCCTAATAGCATCAGGGTCGGAAGAGAACAAGAGATGACCAAGGTAAGGTCAGATAGAAAAGTTACAGTGAGGAGCAAAACACCAGTAAGTGGAAGTAATGTTCTGCTCAGCTTGGGTACCTTGTGGTCGCTATTCACATATCCCCTAGACGGAGACCCCTGAGTCTATACAAAAAATGTAGATCTTGCTAAAATACACAATTTATGTCTCAATAAATTTTCTTGTAGGGTGAACCATTTCAGAGATATTCCTTGTTATGTGTGCGAGTTTCGGAAAACTTAAAAACTTTCATTAAATGGAAATCGCTGTTCCTTTGTTTTGCATGTTAAGTGTGCAAAGAGAATGGAATCTCAAAGCTTTAAAAGATTTGACTATCGCTTAAAGCCTACTGTATTCTAATATGCCCCTTGCACCTACAAGGAAATAAGCAATAAGAGAATTTGTACAAATGCTTATCTCAACTAACACAAAGAAGATATAGGAATAAGAGTTTGTAAGAATGGTTAGTACAAGAGTAGTGAAAGTCATGTGAGTGCAACACATCAGATTTTTAAAACATATATTGCATTATTTATTTATGCCAACAAGCTTACTGCTGGTAATTATTATTTATTTATGCCAACAAACTTACTGCTGGTGTTTTTCAACACACAAGCCGTGTATGGGCAATGTTTGAAAGATGGAATCAGAACTGAAAAATTCAATGCCACAGCTGGGATTTGAACCACAGACACTATGTTTACCAGGTCAGCACTCTAACCATTAAGCTACTGTGACAACCTGCCAGAATACACCAACAGTAATTCTAAAGTAAGAACAAATTATAAACTAAAAACTTCACTTATCTTAGTAATATTGCAGGTTCTTGGTGCAAAGCTGACTTAAGTTTCGAGTTGACTCCAACTCATTCTCAAAGCTACACAAACAAATTTGTTAACTCGAAACTTTAGTCAGCTTTGCACCCAGAACTTGCAACATTACTAAAATAAGTGAAGTTTTTAGTTTCTAATTTGTTCTTACTTTAGAATCTTGTTGCTTCACTGTTAATAGCTTCAATTTCCTTATTTAACACCAATAGTAAATTTGTTAGCATAAATAAATAATAATTATCGTCTAAAGGTTATTTAATCCTGGGACATAAGCACTTACGACAGTAAGTCACCATTGGGGTAGTTGTCTCTGATGTGAGACTGCCTTTGTGGTTTACCAGGAGAAATAAGAACTGGTTTGAGAATTGAATGTCATTTTGGCAGGCTGTCACAGTAGCTTAATGGTTAGAGCACCCACCTGGTAAATGGAGGGTCTATGGTTCAAATCCTAGCTGTGGCATTGAATTTTTCAGTTCTGATTCTATCTCTCAAATTGCTGCTGGTGTTTTTAAAGACACAAGCTGGTGTGGCCCATGTTTGGTTGGTCTATGGTTCAAATCTGGCTGTGGTATTGAATTTTTCATTTGCAATTCTATCTCTCTAATACTGCATTCTGAACAGTGGCTTTTGGTACATTGTACTTAAGTGAAAAAAATAAATTCATGCTAAATGCTGAATTGCATTACTTCCATTGGGTGCACAAAAACTTTTGACTGACTGTAGCTTGGTATTATTTTGTGTTCACTATGATTTATGTATACATTCTTAAACAAGAAGAAAGCGGTGTATTTCTTGATTTTCACAGATGCATTGCTTTATCAAATTGGTAATTCCTTGTGTAAAAATTGTAAATACAAACATAAGAGTATCAGATAAAATCAATCTCTATCATCAATATTTGATCTTTCAACACATTTAACACACGCTAAATTTTGCAAAATGGACATCAGTTGTACATTGCAGAATTACATCTACAAATCTCAACAAATTCAATTAATTATTTCTAAATACTGTTTATTATCACATGATTCAGATTGTCTACAGGAGCACCAGCTCGACGCACAGTGACCAACCAGACATCTTGGATGTCTGTCTTCATCATGTCCATGTGCTAGCCTTTGAGCACTGCCCCCTTTTTTGAGAAGATGAAGTCATTGGCTAGGTTGTTGTCATGGACGACCTCTGCATTGAGCTCATATCCCTGGTTCAGCATGTACTGGAGCACTGCATCCTTACCTTCAGGCACATGGATATATTCCACTGACATTGTCTGCAAACACAAAACCCCACTTGATAAAGGAGAGCTATTGGAATTCACCAACTGTGACATGGTGCTCTTTGTTCAACTGACATCAACGTCAGCAACTGTTCCTAGAAGATACAGCTGTAATTGGTGTTGTTAAGTTGGTGATACGGGCAGGTCAGTTTAAATGTTGCTGTATGTATATACAAGTAGAGATATGGTATTGTTTGTGCTGCATACTTCCTCACTGTCGGTTTTACACCACTATTCATATTAATAAATGCAGTATGAGATAGTATTGTTTCAAACCAAGATTTGTAAAGTAAGATTTAAAGACTAGAGAGGTAGAACTGGAACTTACAAATCAAAGATGTGGCATTGAATTTTTAAGTTCCAGTTCTACCTCTCAAACATTGCCCACACACTGCTTGTGTGTTTAAAAACACCAACAGTAAGTTTGTTGGTATAAATAAATAATAATTTACAGACTAGTTTGATACTACTAAATCATACTGTAATGTTGGCAGTACTTCTCGGCCATGCTAAACTGTTCCCCTATACAGCAGCACTATAAATGAGACCCAGATGTGAGCAAACTACCTTATTCAATGTTTGCATCATCAACAGCATATTCCTCAATTTTCTTTGCAGTACACAGTATTTTAATACAATTCGCAGGGTTTCATGGTTTTTCTAATAGGACAAGCTTTTCCTGTTAAATTAATAAAGTAAATTTATAATAATGTGTGATTTATTCACTTTAAACCTTGGAGAATATAAAAACACAGTGACTTCAGTTACATTAAAACATTTTCTATGTATGAAAGTCTTTTTACAATTTCTGTATCTTGTGTTAACTGATGAGAAGCTCAACCACAACATGTCCTCAGTAATGGCGTAAATGTGTGTCACTCTCTCTACTACATAGAGTGAGAGTATTGTATTCCATGTCCACATTTCATCATGTCTGTGTGTGTGGTGTGTGTGGTGTGTGTGTGTGTGTGTGGTGTGGTGTGTGTGTGGTGTGTGTGTGGTCTGTGTGTGTGTGTGTGGTGTGCGTGTGTGTGGTGTGTGTGGTGTGTGGTCTGTGTGTGTGGTGTGTGTGTGGTGTGTGGTCTGTGTGTGTGGTGTGTGTGTGGTGTGTGTGTGTGTGGTGTGTGGTGTGTATGTGTGGTGTCGTGTGGTGTGTGTGGTGTGTATGTGTGTGTGTGGTGTGTGTGTGTGGTGTGTGTGTGGTGTGTGTGTGTCTGGTGTGTGTGTGTGTGTGTATGTGTGTGTGTGTGTGGTGTGTGTGTGTCTGGTGTGTGTGTGTGTGTGGTGTGTGTGTGTGTGGTGTGTGTGTGGTGTGTGTGTGGTGTTGTGTGTGTGGTGTTGTGTATGTGTGTGTGGTGTTGTGTATGTGTGTCTGGTGTGTGTGTGGTGTGTGTGTCTGGTGTGTGTGTGGTGTGTGTGTGGTGTATGTGTGGTGTGTGTGTGTGTGTGTGTGGTGTGTGTGTGTGTGGTGTGTGTGTGGTGTGTGTGTGGTGTGTGTGTGTGGTGTGTGTGGTGTGTGTGTGTGGTGTGTGTATGTGTGTGGTGTGTGTGTGGTGGGTGTGTGTGTGTGGTGTGTGTCTGTGTGTGGTGTGTGTGTATGTGTGTGGTGTGTGTATGTGTGTGTGGTGTGTGTGTGTATGTGTGTGTGGTGTGTGTGTGGTGTGTGTGTGGTGTTGTGTGTGTGTGGTGTTGTGTGTGTGTGGTGTTGTGTATGTGTGTGGTGTTGTGTATGTGTGGTGTGTGGTGTTGTGTATGTGTGTGTAGTGTTGTGTATGTGTGTGTGGTGTTGTGTGTGTGTGGTGTTGTGTATGTGTGTGGTGTTGTGTATGTGTGGTGTGTGGTGTTGTGTGTGTGTGGTGTTGTGTATGTGTGGTGTGTGGTGTTGTGTATGTGTGTGTGGCGTTGTGTATGTGTGTGTAGTGTTGTGTGTGTGTGTGTGTGTGGTGTTGTGTATGTGTGTGTGTGGTGTTGTGTGTGTGTGTGGTGTTGTGTGTGTGGTGTTGTGTGTGTGGTGTTGTGTGTGTGGTGTTGTGTGTGTGGTGTTGTGTATGTGGTGTGTGGTGTGCATGTGTGTGGGGTGTGTGGTGATATGAGAATAGATTCACAATATGACCCAATAGAACATGTGTTTTTAATTAACTAGTGTGTTGTTGATATTTGTATGCTTTGGCTTCACAATTTGATCCATCAAGCAGCATTGCGATCGTGTTTTAGAATTTCCGGTATTTGGTGCTGTGTGCTTGTCACAGCTGAGTGTTAATAATATATTAAAAGTGCACGGTTATTGAGAACAAATAATTAACAAATATACATTGTGCAAATGTGTGAGGTGCAGTGTTAAAGTGAGTATTCCACACGCTTTTAGATAAATTCCAATGATCTATTACATTAATCTATCAGCTTAACCTGCAAATGTAATATATTAATATTTATTGAAGTAAGGTGTTGAAGTGTAGTTAAAGCATATACATTGTCCAAATGTGTAAGGTGCAGTATGGAGGTGAGTATTTTACATGATTTTCCATGAATTCCAATAATGTAATTTAAAAATATACATACTGCAAATTGTGCTGGAGCCTTTGTAGTACATTTTCTTATACAGGTATATAATCACATAACTACAACAAACATGACCATCTTCCAGCTACAGTGCATGCACAATAAGGTTGCCAACTCATGCGATAATTATGGGGGTGTACAATAATTTTGATACCAGTGAAATAACATTTTCAATGGTTTGTCACACCAGCGAAATGAAATTAATTACAAATAGCAACACCTTCATGGCCTGTCTCCACCCCCTCTAAGGCAACCATTTCATATCCTACTAATCCTTCTACCCTTTTGTCTTTCCAGTGTGCCTATCTCAATGAAAGCACTGTTCAGAAAGTTGATGATCAATGGAGAAAACTTTTAATACGTGATATTCCATGTGAAATAAGGAACATGCCTGACTGAACCTGGCAGTTTCTGGAGTGCTGTTAAACACATGTCACCTTGGTGGAAATACTGATTTCAAAGAACTGGCGGAGTTTGCATTATCATTCATTTCATTGCCCCACAGAAACACTTCTTGTGAAAGCTTTCTTTCAAACTAGGTTTAATAAAAACCAAAATTAGAAACAGATTGGTGGTAGATGTGGTAAACAGACTTATTCCGTTGTCTCAGCTTATGAAAGAATGTGGTGGGTCTGAAAGCCACCGAGATGCTAAAGTTTATCTCAACAACAAATTCGTATAATGCTGCAACATTGAAGATGATGAACTTTCAGATGAATAGTGCGAGAAACATACAAGTACTAAAGTTGTAATACTGATTGAGATCATCAATCTGTAAGTGGTGGATACCATAAACATCAATACAATTATATTTTCATAAATGTTATGCTGATAAATTTATTGTTGTAGCATTTGGTTTATGATGTACAATAATTTTACTTTTAAACATTGGCAATCCTGATGCACAATGGCAATTCGCATTATTAGCGATGTTTTGATTTCTATTCTTTTACAGTGAAATGTTGATACTGCATTAAACCGCAGAAAATAGATTATAACAGATTGTGCATCACTGGTATTTTAAGACTTGAACTGATATTGGTATTCTCATTTAGAATATGGCACTTGTTCATTTCGGCATGCCATCGCCTACCACCCAGCAGCAGAAATCATTAAGAGCGATGTTCAGCGCCAAAAACAATTCGATATAACATCTTTGGCTACTTCTGTTGCTAATAATGAGCAAATTGCTCACTGCTAAACAAAATAATATATATGATCAATTAATTTGTAAATTGCAGCACAACAAACCAATTGGTTTTTTTTCTTTTTGGATGCACCAGGTGGTACTGGTCAAACATTCCTCATCTCACCGATACTTGCACACATTAGATCACATAATCATATTGCATTGGCAATTCCTTCATCAGGAGTTGCAGTGATCTTGCTTGATGGTGGGCGGACTGCGCATTCAGCATTCAAGTTGCCGTTGAACATTCACACAAATCCAGATGCAATATGTAACAAAGAAGCATTCAGGCATATCTGAAATTTTGAGAAAATGCATTCTGTGATGAATGCACAATGGCCCACAAGCATTCACTTGAAGCTCTTGATAGAACGCTGAGAGATATCAATAATAACAGGCTTTTTGGTGGCACTCTTTTGCTGCTATCTGGTAATTTCAGTCAGACATTGCAAGTCATTCCGTGTGCTACATATGTGGGCGAAATCAGCGCATGTTTGAAAGAATCATACCCATGGCGAAGTGTCTGTAAATATGCCTTACCATAAATATACATCTTCAAATTCAAAATGGCAATGAAATATCGTTCCATCGACACTGTTGTCGATTCTGAGGAAGTTGTCAACTATCCTTGGAATTCTTGAATTCATTGGATTTACCTGGAATGCTACCACAGAATTTACAATTGAAGTTTGTTTCACCAATCATTTTGCTTCAAAATTTGAATGCACCAAAGTTATGCAATGGCATGCGATTGGTCATAGAAAAATCATGGACAGTGTTCTTGAAGCTACCATTTTAAATGGCAAATTTCAAGGTGAAGTTGTTCTACCATGGATTCCAATGATCCCTTCAGACTCGCCCATTCTATTCAAACATTTGCAATTACCAATTCGCTTGACATTCGCAATGACTATTAATAAGCTACAAGGCCAAAGAATGTCAATTTGTAGGTTAGATCTAGAAAATTTTTGCTTTTCACATGGCTAATTATGTTGCATGATCAAGGCTTGGGAAACCATCAAGTTTGTATGTTTATACCTCTCAAAGATTAACTAAAAATATTTTTCAGAAAATAGCAATAAGATTATTTATTTATGCCAACAAACTTACTGTTGGTGTTTTTAAACACACAAGCCGTGTGTGGGCAAAGTTTGAGAGGTAGAACTGGAACTTAAAAATTCAATGCCACAACTGGGATTTGAACCACAGACCTTCCGCTTACCGGGCGGCTGCTCTACCACTGAGCTATTGTGACAAACTGCCAGAATGGCATTAAATTCTCAAACCAGTTCGTATTTCTCCTGGTAAACCACAAAGGCAGTCTCACATCAGAGACAAATTACCCCAATGGTGACTTACTATTGTAAGTACTTTATATCCCAGGATTAAATAACCTTCAGATGGTAATTATTATTTATTTATGCCAACAAACTTACTGTTGGTGTTTTTAAACACACAAGCCGTGCATGTGTGGACAATGTTTGAGAGGTAGAACTGGAACTTACTGTTGGTGTTTTTAAACACACAAGCCGTGCATGTGTGGACAATGTTTGAGAGGTAGAACTGGAACTTAGTGTTGGTGTTTTCAACACACAAGCCGTGCATTTGTGGACAATGTTTGAGAGGTAGAACTGGTACTTAAAGATTAAATGCTGGGATTTGTTCTACCTCTCAAACATTGTCCACACATGCACGGCTTGTGTGTTTAAAAACACCAACAGTAAGTTCCAGTTCTACCTCTCAAACATTGCCCACAAATGCACGGCTTGTGTGTTGAAAACACCAAAAGTAAGTTTGTTGGCATAAATATATAATAATTACCATCTGAAGGTTATTTAATCCTGGGACATAAAATACTTACAAGTCACCATTGGGGTAATTGTCTCTAATGTGAGACTGTCTTTGTGGATTACCTGAAGAAATGCGAATTGGTTTGAGAATTCAATGTCATTCTGGCAGGTTGTCACAGTAGCTTAATGGTTAGAGCACCCACCTGGTAAACGGAGGGTCTAGGGTTCAAATCCTGGCTAAGGCATTGACTTTTTCAGTTCCGATTCTACCTCCCAAACAGCTAAAGTATTTTGATTTTTGTTAAAGCCTTCTTTGATCTCCTGACTAAGTTTGAGTATTTGTTGATTTGTTGAACAATTTTCCCTAAAACCTGCTTGGCAAAGAGACAAAAGGTTGTATTGTTTGAGGTACAAATTTAGGCGAGCTGAAATCACCCTTTCTAGGATTTTTGCTAGGAACTAGTTAAAGATATGTGTCTGTAACTCTTGATATTATCTGATGGTTTGCCTGGTTTTTGTATTGGAATTATAAGTTGAGTAATATGTTTTTTGCTTTATATTCCAAATTATTTTAGAAATTCTGGATGAATTTTATCATTAGATGAATTTGTAATTGCTGTATTAAGTTTAATAATTGTAAATTCATGGAAAAATATTTCATCTGTTGAAGATAAATATAAAATGTAATTGTTTTCGTTTCATTTAATTTCTTCCTTAAGGATTTTTTCCTTTTTTTTTTCATATAGTCAAGGAAGTTTTGGTGATGTAAAAGTTGAGTTAAACGCATTTGCAATTTTCAAATCACTTGTTAATTCTTTATCACCAGATTCAATTGGATGCTTTGGAACTGTTTCTTTTTTAATAATTGAAATAATACTTTGTTTAGTATCTTTTCTATAATCAATATTTTCAATAAATGTATTAAAGAAATTTCTTTTAGGAGTTAATATTGCTGTTATAGAACTTGCTACTTTGTTCTACCAGTTAAGGATACTCTTCTGGTCTTTTTTGTTTCAGCTGAATTTCTTGTTAACTCTCATTCATTTTTTAAGTTCTCAAGTCTTTGGTCCAAAAGGAGATTATAAAAGTCATTATTGATTTTGTTAGGTGTGTTATTATGAATTGTGATTGTTTGAGGCACTAGCTCTTCTAAAGCTATTTTATAGCCTTTCCAGTTTGCTTTTTGAAAATTGCATTAACTTTTATTAGAAGTTGATTTAGGAGTATACTTTTGGCTATTACTGCTTGATGACTAGAAGCCATACTTGCCGACACACATCCTTGAGTTCTGCTTTGTATACTTGATGTGGATTGTACGTGCCTTATTAGTGGTGTACAGCCATTCTTCTAATATTTTACCAGAGCATTAACATTATTATATCCCAGTATTTAGAGTGAGCATTAAAATCTATTACAGCAGTTTTTGAATATGTCCAATAGATTTAGATCTAGTGTATCAATTGGGGGGTTATGTTGTCATAGTAAGCTACCTTCATTCAACACTAAGACTAGTATCAAATGCCCCTCAAAATTCATCCTATATCTGTTTGCCCAAACTGTTTAAAATGGGCAAACCCGAAACACGCAAATACAATTTCTAAATCAAGTTTAAAAGCAGAAATAGCAAAAACAGGCAAGTTCAGTTAAAGGTGCTGACAAATATGTAGGAATAATCTTATGAAATATCCAACTGTGAATAGCAAATACTAGTGGCTAAATATGGCCCAAGGGGAAATCAGAAAGCTGGTAAGGGCTTTAAAAGCAGAAATAGCAAAAACAGGCAAGTTCTGTTAAAGGTGCTGACAAATATGTAGGAATAATCTTATGAAATATCCAACTGTGAATAGCAAATACTAGTGGCTAAATATGTAGTGGACCAAGACCACCTTCAAATATGCCCAGCCACTTCTAGCGCCCCATCCATCAGTGAAAAATATTGGAGAGCAAGAGGATTAACGACTTTATTGTCAGAAATCCAGCATTAGCTAACAACAACAGTTTTCAAATTGTCTTCCATATTTGTTTCCATCTGCCGCATTCCAGAATTCATTTCCTCTCCCATTATGTCCATTTTGAGTAACATTTGTTTCATCAACTGCTCCATGTCGTGGTTTTTGTTGCACTTCTGACACCAATTGACACAACTTTACTTTTTTACCTACTACTTTATTTTTTATTAAAACATCGGGACAACACTAAGCAAAAGCATGTTGAACAATAACAAATACTACAGGAAGAAAAGCTAGTTAATAAAGCCATGTGAATGGAATGTGCATTTCTGTTTTAATCATATAGAAAATTGTATGAATTGTTCGTCAAAGAGGGAGTAGTGAAAGAAATGTGATTGTGTTTAGTAAAAGAAAAATAAATATAAAAACTGTGTAAATGTTATACGTTGCACTTATATTTCAAATGTATGGAAAAATGTATGGATTGTTTGAGAAGAGAGAGTATATTAAGTAAAAGAAAAGGAAGTAGAGAAAACCATGTGAACATAATACGTTGCATAGTAAAATGGATTGCATAAAAACCTTCGCCATGGAAAAAAAACTTTATAAGCTAGTAACAGTGAAGTGAATCTAAATTATAAGATGTAAAAGACAAGCGAGTACAAAACCATTTGAAAGTAATATATTGTGTAGTAAAATAGTTACTATAAAAACTTTCTCCATGAAAAATACATATACATGCCAAATTTCACGGTGATTGGTTATGCGGTTTTCGAGATTAACAGTTACATATATACAAACATCCATTTTGTATATATAGATGATATGAATTGTTTGTAGAAGAGTGAGTAGAGAAAGAGATGTGAATGTGTTACCTAAAACTGAGAGGAGAAAATAGTGTGAATGTAATAGCATTTCTATTTCAAACATACAGAACATGGTATGACTTCTTTTAAAATGGGGGATAAAAATGGTTGTTTTTTTTCTTGTGTAAAATTCCGTTTTTTATGGAAAATTGTTTATAGAAGAGCGAGTACAGAAAGAGACATGAATGTGTTATCTAAAAGTGACTAGAGAAGACAGTGTGAATGTAATATGTAGCATTTCCATTTCAAACATACAGAAAATTGTATGACTTATTTGAAGAATAGTGAGTAGAGAGAGATGTGAATGTGTTACCTAAAACTGAGTAGAGAAAACAGTATGAATATAATATATAGCATTTCCATTTCAAACATACAGAACATGGTATGATTTATTTTAAAAGAGGGATAACATTTATTTTTTTAATGTAAAATCACATTTTTTATGGAAAGTTGTGTATAGAAGAATGAATAGAGAAGGAGATGTGAATGTAAATTAAGAACACATTAGAAACTAATGCAAATTATTCTTAAAGCTTTTTGGATGCAACTTGAAACTATAGTCAGCATTATACCACCTTGCAATATTAACAAGACAAGTGGAGCTTTTAGTTTCTAATTTGTTCTTCATTTAGATTCTGTTGATTCACTGTTATTAGCTTCAATTTTTCCTTAAGTGTGTTAGCTGAATTTGAGTAGAGAAAACAGTGTGAATGTAATACGTAGGATTTCTATTTCAGACATACAGAAACTTGTACAATTTGCAGAATAAGGGGGAATAAAAGCCTTCTTTTTACTTTCTCTACTGGTAAGTAGGGGAAGTATTGTATTCCACCCAAAAATTCGACTTCGAGATTTCATCGGAAATATGTGTTTTCAGACCCCCTGAATCCAAAAAAAAAAGCATTTTTAGAAAAAGGTCTGTGTGTGTGTGTGTGTGTGTGTGTGTGTGCGTGCGCGTGTGCATGCATGTGTGTGTGTGTGTGTGTGTATGTGTGTGTGTGTGCGTCTGTGTATCATTCTGTGTCTGTCAGTCTGTGGACAGCATAACTCAAAAAGGAAACGTCGGTTAAAAACCAAAGTTTAATGTCTCTCAAGGATGTGACACGAAGATTTTGAAAAAAAATAGCCCCACCCTAAACTACCCTTTACATGGAAAATTTTCAAAAATTTTGATTTTCTTGAAAATTGCTCTAACAATTTTGATTAAAATGTCATATGTTTGAGATATTTTGATGACAAATGAAATGTATATTTTGAATTTTCTGGCTATAGCCTATGTAGTCCTGTTTACTCTGGATGACTTTTAAATAACTCGTAAACCGTAAGAGATAGACAAAATCTTACTATACAAAAAATGTAGATCTTGCTAAAACACACAATATATCTCTAAATCAATTTTTTTTGTAGAGTGAACGATTTCGGAGATATTCCTTGTTATTTGTCAGTTTTGGAAAACAAAACTTCAAACTTTCACGAAGTGGAACATCGTTCATTTTTTTATATGTGAAGTGTTGATACCGAAATTTAGATTTCCGATCGAATGGGCTTTTGAAAAAGACACGTTTTAATTTAATTGCCGGATATGAGATTTGCGATAAATATTGAGTAATAACATAAATAGATAATATAGCAGGAAGTGTTGTAAGGTGAGCAAGATATGAGTAAATAATAGTCGTTAAATTTGTAGAATAAACGCATTATTGGTTTGAAATTAACGAGTCATGACGTCATACCACATAGTTTAAATACACGTTCGAAAGTCAGTTCTACAAACCTTAAAAGTCGCGTGAGATATCTAATAAAATATAAAGTAAACATCGTTTAATCCTAAAAAAGTAATTATATATTTGAAATTCATAAAAGAACATGTTATAATAGAAAGGGACATTTCTAAATTGCGGGAAAAGGAAATAGCATTTTGGATACGAGGCTTTCTTGGATGACGTCATGACATTCAAATGAACGAACGGTCTTCTTAGCGTGGGTAAGAGAGGAAGAGTCAGTACTCAACCAGAGACCAGTACGGGAGTTCGTGCTGCGCGGATGTGATTGCGATGCCTCTACAGATACAAATATTTTCGGCATAACTCCTGAAAATATTTAAAAAGAAAATAAACAATATAAAAAGTTGTTCTTGGGTTGTCCATTACACTTACGCAAACCCGAGATAAAGAGATCTTATGCAGAACTAGCCGGGGCGAGCTACATCGAAGGGCAACGTCACGTCACCAACGACTTCAGCTTCAAATGGCGAGGCAATAACTAGGACACGATTATACAGCTTCAAATTGGCGCCCAACGTGGGGCGCCGAAAGAATGGACCAACCCCCCAAGACGACCAGATCAGCATCGAACCAGCAGACAAGAAGGTGCCCAGCGTGTTAACATCTGTGAAACGTGTAGTGAACAAGTTTAAGTGCAGTTAAAGTGAAATAGTGAAAATATTGAAAATTTTGGTGAGTAGAAAAACACATGTAAATAGCTTAGAAATGGAAGACAGTGACACTGATTTTTTAGGTTTTGAAAGTCCGGAAATTGAGAAAAGTGTAAGTAGGATGGAAGAATTTAATCGGAATGTAATTGGTAGCAGAATATGCCAAGAAGTAGAAGATCAGAACGTTAGAGAAACACCTAGAGGTAGTTCAGAAATGTTTAGTAGTAATTTAGAAAGGCCAGCATTTATGTCAGAAATAGAGAATATGTTTCAAACGATAATGAAAAAGATGAGTACAGAGTTAAGTCAAAAGATAGATGAAAATAGTAAAGAATTAAGAACAGTGGAAAAGATGAGTACAGAGTTAAGTCGAAAGATAGATGAAAATAGTAAAGAATTAAGAACAGTGGAAAAGATGAATACAGAGTTAAGTAAAAAGATAGATGAAAATAGTAAAGAATTAAGAACAGAGTTAAGTCAAAAGATAGATGAAAATAGTAAAGAGTTAGGACAGAAAGTAGAGAAGGGACAACAGGAATTGGGAATGCAATTGGAAAATCAGAAGAGAGCTTTCGAAACCTTTAGGGAAGAAGTTAGGGAGGAAATTAATAAAGTTAGTAGTGAAGTAAAAGAAAATAGAGAACAGGTAGAACAGGTTAAGGGAGAATTAGAGACAATAAGGCAAGAAGTAAAGAATTCTGAAAAGAAATTAGGTCAACAAGTGAGTGAAAAATTAGATAAAGAAAGGGAAAAAGTAACATATAGATTAGACAAACAAAGGGAAGAAATTAGAGAAGAGTTACAGGGGTGTAAAGTTAGAATAGAAAGATCTGATGTAGAAAATGAAAGGCAGGCTAGAAATTTGGAGGATGTTACAGACCAAATAAAAGGGGTAGTAACAGAAATTACTCAGGTAAAAGAGGCCTTAGAAAATTTGAAATTAAATGAAAATGCATGTAATCACAACAATCTTAGTAATGAAGTTGCAAGAAACGAGGCAATACCAGGTGTATCAGCTGACATTTCGATGCAAAATAGAGGTAACAGTAATTCCCATTCTGATCTCGGAAATAGCTCAGGGATAGGTGACAATTCAAATTTACATTGGCCTAACCATGTCTTAAATGAAATGACACCTCCAGTTTTTGAAAATGAAGATTCAGATGATCCTAAAACCTTTTTAGAAGGGTTACAAGAGTACTTCACGGTGAAACGTATACCAGAGGAGTACAAGATGGTGATAGTAAGAAAATGTCTAAAGGGTAATGCTGCTAATTGGCTAGGCCTTTCTATGGGTAACAATAATGATTACAGGACCTTTAGAAACATCTTTTTAACCAGATATTGGGGAGCTAGTAGGCAGGCTAATATTAGAGTTGAATTAAGCAATGGAAAGTTTAATCCTAGATCGGAGGAATCGATGGTCAACTATTTTATGAGAATAGCGAGAAAATCGAAGATGTTGGATCCTCCCTTGGATGAAAAAGATCTAATAAATATAGTTACCCCACATTTTCCGGAAACGCTTCAACACTACCTAATCATAGCCCGACCCGATAGCATTGCAGCTATGATCGAATTATTATCAGCCTTAGAAGTCAATAAGCCAAAACACGCATTTGGAAATAAATATGAAGGAAAAGAAACTGTAAATTCTTTCGGGCAAGAGGCACAGTATTATCAGAATAGAAGTGAGATTAGGGAAAGATATAAAGGACCAATACCAAGGATGGAATCATTCCGGTGGGAAAATCAAGGTAGATATAACCAGGAAGGGCGTCACCAAAATAGAAATGGTAATCAAAGGGGAAGAAATATAAGGGTGAATTATATGAATACAAATAGATTTGATCGAGGTAGACGGGGACGTTATTTTGGACATAGTAGAAATTCAAATGATGGGTATTGGACAAATGGAGATAATGAGTTTAGACCGAGGTCACCAAGACAGGAAGAAAGGTATTCAAATGGACGAAATTCCCCCGAAAATGCGGAAATGGTTGAGGCCATTAACACGGTCAAAAACATGGTAGGAAGTAACCCCGATTTAATGCAGGAGAACAGAAGTAACAATTCGGGAAATAGTACAGGAGCCATACCTAAAAATCAGGGAAACGCCAGACCCGGTCAAACGCGCCTTCAGTGAGAACTGGGTATCCTAGTAATGATTGTGATAAGTACTCGGAAATAAATAGTCCTGGAAGGCAAATGATGATACAAAAGAAAAGAGAATGGAAAAATAGAAACGACGAAAACGAAAAAGTAGGAGATCCACCTAAAATCAAAATTGGAGTAAATGGAAAACAATACAATGCAATTATAGATACGGGATCAAATAGCACAGTATGCTCACAAAATTTTTATGATAATTTACAAAGTAGTGGCTTTAAAGTAATGTCTTTACCAGTTAATGGGATATATTGCTCGCTAGCTGTGGGAAAACGAAAAGAGAGAGTAAAATTTCAAGCAATGATAAATATTGAAATAAATGGGAGAATACTTGGAATTTTATTTCTGATTGTAGGAAGACTTGTGACAGATATTATAATAGGTTGTGATTGTCTTTATGCCTGGGAAGCTGTGGTGAATTTTAAAAACATGATTCTAGAAATGAAAGTTGAAGATGAGATCATTATAGTGCCTTTTGTGGAAGATAGTAGTTCAGAAACTATTGTAAGAGAAAAAGAGGAAGAAGAAATCCAAGGGGATACATTCTTTGTAGAATATGTTAAAGTAGGAGCTATGGAATTAACTGAAGTAAATGTCAAAGAGTACAGTGTCGATAATAAAGAAAATGTAGAATGGGATAAAAATGATTTCATAGACAATTTGAGGGTTTCTGATGCAACTAGGTACTATGATAGGGAGAGTAGTGAAGACTTAGAAGAATTGTTGAGAAAAAAAAGTAACTCAGGCTGATCAACTAAATGAACAACAGAGGGATAAACTGTTTGAAATATTAATCCGAAATAAAGAAGTATTCTCTGAGAAACCTGGTAAATGTAATATTTATACTCATTCGTTTGAGATGATACCCATCAAACCTTTTACACATAAAGCGAGAGCTATCCCTAGTACAATAAGAGAAGAGGTAGATGCAGTTATAAAGTCAATGTTAGAAGATGAGGTTATTGAGATTTCGAATTCAGAATTTGTGAATCCCCTATGTATTGTAAATAAGGCCAATGGAAAGATCAGGGTGACATTAGACTCGAGAAAACTAAATTATTGTTCATCATATTTTCCATCAGGGAATCCAACAGAACGTGTCCTCCGAGATGTAGGAATTTATTTACGTGTACTTACACATCATAATCACAAGGATTGGGTGAAATATTGTCCATTGATAGAAAAGATTATCAATCACACCATTAATGTAACTACTGGATTTGCACCAATAAAATTAATGTTAGGAATTGAACCAGAACCAATATTGATAGGGGAACCAAAAACACTGAAAATTAATGACATTCAGTTAAGTGAGGAAGAAAGAGCGAAAATTGCTTTTGAACGAATCAAGAAAAAGGCAGAGAAGCGAAAATTAAAGAAAAAGAGTAGAAAACATAAATGGGAACCTAAGATAGGCGATTGGGTACTAGTTAAAGACCATAAGTTATCAAGTGCCTTGCGAGGTAGGAACAAAAGGATGGAATTGTTATATAAAGGTCCTGCAGAAATTATATCAAAATTTGGTTATCATACCTATGAATTAAAAGATGTTAAAAATGAAAAATGTCTGGGAAGATGGCATAAACAACTCCTTCGACCATACAAGAAACCGTGTGGTGCCTTGGAACCTTGATTTAATGTAAAAGAAAAATTGGAAATGTCATTTGTCTATTGGCGCCCAATCAGCTTTGAGATAAAATGTAAATGTTAGCTTACTTGAAAATCATATATTGGTCAGGTACTTACATATTCATGAAAAATGCAGAATGTGAATTGCTATCTACTACAAAGAGCCTAAAAATATATTGTATAGAGCTCACAATAACAGCTTCAGAAAGATTGTTAAATTGTTCATCTCTGCATAGAGAGAAAACAGAATATTTACTTTGTAAACATTTGTTAAAATATTTAGATGTATAGATAGTTATCACAGCAAGACAAAGAAAGAATTTGTCTGAAGAGTGTAATGGATTTATATAAATATATGTGTTACAATAACAAAAGTGAAAAATCACAGTGCAAGTGATAGTGAGAGCGAAGTGAGCAAACATGAACTAAAAGAAGGAAGTATAAAGAAAGACTCTTGAAATTTAACCTTTATATAAAAGCTTCACAGAAGAAACCATAACATATTGTAATTAGTATTTAAGGATTAATGTTAAGTCAAGTGTATAATTGTTTGTCATGTTAAAAAGATTAATGAGAAAATGTGTTAATAACCAATTTCAAAAACAGTGTAATTGAAAATTGTATATAATGGGAGTGTTGCCGATTATTCAAAATACAGGAGTAATTTTTAATTTTTCTTTCGGGCAAGACATTTACATTATTTTATTATGAAATAATAAAATAATATAAATGGGGGCATTTGATACCGAAATTTAGATTTCCGATCGAATGGGCTTTTGAAAAAGACACGTTTTAATTTAATTGCCGGATATGAGATTTGCGATAAATATTGAGTAATAACATAAATAGATAATATAGCAGGAAGTGTTGTAAGGTGAGCAAGATATGAGTAAATAATAGTCGTTAAATTTGTAGAATAAACGCATTATTGGTTTGAAATTAACGAGTCATGACGTCATACCACATAGTTTAAATACACGTTCGAAAGTCAGTTCTACAAACCTTAAAAGTCGCGCGAGATATCTAATAAAATATAAAGTAAACATCGTTTAATCCTAAAAAAGTAATTATATATTTGAAATTCATAAAAGAACATGTTATAATAGAAAGGGACATTTCTAAATTGCGGGAAAAGGAAATAGCATTTTGGATACGAGGCTTTCTTGGATGACGTCATGACATTCAAATGAACGAACGGTCTTCTTAGCGTGGGTAAGAGAGGAAGAGTCAGTACTCAACCAGAGACCAGTACGGGAGTTCGTGCTGCGCGGATGTGATTGCGATGCCTCTACAGATACAAATATTTTCGGCATAACTCCTGAAAATATTTAAAAAGAAAATAAACAATATAAAAAGTTGTTCTTGGGTTGTCCATTACACTTACGCAAACCCGAGATAAAGAGATCTTATGCAGAACTAGCCGGGGCGAGCTACATCGAAGGGCAACGTCACGTCACCAACGACTTCAGCTTCAAATGGCGAGGCAATAACTAGGACACGATTATACAGCTTCAGTGTGCAAAGAGAACGGGATCTCAAAGCTTTAAAAGATTCGACAATCGCTCAAAGTCTACTGTATTTTAATATTCCCTTTGCACCTACAAGGAAATAAACAATAAGATAATTTGTACAAATGTTGTTGTTGTTAGCTAATGCCGGACTTCTGACAATGAAGTCATTAATCCTCTTGCTCTCCAATATATGATATTGAAGAGAGCAATAGCAGTAATAGTAACCGGTTTTTAGAGAGCACCATATTTTTATGTTTTGGCAGTCACATCGCTCTCTCACAACCCCCAGAATGTCTGGAGGACCACACCTGTCGTTGGTTTACGGGTCTCACCAACCTGGCCGGGAGAATTATCAAAATAAATTCACCGACCATATCCTCTGATTACCAATCAGAGGACGTATTACATGCCATGACAGGTCAGCATGTTAGGGGTTAAGATTTTATAGAGAAATTAGAGAAATGGAGGTTGGAAAAATAAAGACTCCCTAGCCCTCGGGAACCCTAATAGCATCGGGGTCGGAAGAGAACAAGAGATGACCAAGGTAAGGTCAGATAGAAAAGTTATAGTGATTAGCAAAACACCAGTAAGTGGAAGTAATGTTCTGCTCAGCTTGGGTACCTTGTGGTTGCTATTCACATATCCCCTAGACAGAGACCCCTGAGTATATTATATAAATAATATATTATATATATTTTATAAATATTGGCATTTGCAATATAAAAAGTCAAAAAACATTTTGAATTTATGGCCCCTTGGTATTTTTTTAACTTGAATATCAAGTTTGAGTTCGACCTTTTGAACACCCAAGTCACCCCCTCACAATCACCCCACCCTTAAAATGTTGAAAACAATTTGTACAAATGTTTATATCAACTAACGCGAAGAAGATAGAGAAAGTCATGTGAGTGCAACACATCAGATTTTTTATATAAAATCATGCTTTTTCAGGCAAGACATCAATGTAAATGAACTTAAGAAGCAAATTTAATCTAAAAGGTGAGTCAATTAATAACACTATACAACACTTACATTTATAATTTTCTGGAACGCGTTTCAGAGGTTAACTTTCCTCCATTATCAACTGGACAATAACTGGGTTTCCATGGTGCAGATGGCAATGCTTCTTCTGATGTTTTCTCTGGTGACGGTTCAAGGAACTTGCTGAAAATATCTTTCTGGGGAATGTCAAAATTAAATATTGAGTTCCTATTTCTTAAAATGAAGATTTGTTCCCATGTGGACAGTTCTTGTTTTCGGTTATGTGTTTGAGGAGTTTTGGTTCTAAGAAAGGAAGATAGTTAAGAAGCGAAGCCTTATCTGAACACAAATTGTTCAAAATCTATAGAACTGTTTCTGAGAGACACAATGCAAGAAATGCTCCGTATAAGAGGGAAGAAAAAATGTTACTTTTTGTACAAAACCACGTTTTTTCAGGAATGACACCTACATATATAGCCAAACTTAAGAACCAAATCTGAACACAGAATTTTATCAAAATCTATAAAACCATTTCTAAGAGACACATAACATATGCAAGAATTGCTCTGTACAAGAGGGAATAAAGGTTATTTTTGTGTGCAAAATTACATTTTTTTTAAGGAAAGACACCTATATATAAATAGGTAAACTTAAAAAGCAAGATCTTATATGTATTGAAAATTTTAACCAAATCTTTAGAGCTGTTTCTGAGATACGGGGAATATATATACAAGAATTGTTCTGTAGAAGCAGCAAGAAAAAGTGTCATTTTTTATGTAAAATCATGTTTTTTCAGGAATGACAACCTATATAGATAAACTTCAAAAGCAAAACCCTATCTGAATACAAAATTTGATTGAAATCGTTAGTCGTTTCCAAGATGCACGGAACATATATGTATACATACAGAAATCGTTAGTTGTTTCCAAGATGCACGGAACATATATGTATACATACAGAAATCGTTAGTTGTTCCCAAGATGCACGGAACATATATATATATATATATATATACATACAGAAATCGTTAGTCGTTTCCAAGATGTGTGGAACATATATATACATACAGAAATCGTTAGTCGTTTCCAAGATGCATGGAACATATATATATATATACATACAGAAATCGTTAGTCGTTTCCAAGATGTGTGGAACATATATGTATACATACAGAAATCGTTAGTTGTTTCCAAGATACGTGGAACATATATATACATACAGAAATCGTTTATCGTTTCTAAGATGCGCGGAACATATATATACATACAGAAATCGTTAGTCGTTTCCAAGATGCACGGAACATATATATACATACAGAAATCGTTAGTCGTTTCCAAGATGCACGGAACATATATATACATACAGAAATCGTTAGTCGTTTCCAAGATGCACGGAACATATATATACATACAGAAATCGTTAGTCGTTTCCAAGATGCACGGAACATATATATACATACAGAAATCGTTAGTCGTTTCCAAGATGCACACAACATATATATACATACAGAAATCGTAAGTCGTTTCCAAGATGCGTGGAACATATATATATATATACATACAGAAATCGTTAGTGGTTTCCAAGATGCATGGAACATATATATACATACAGAAATCGTTAGTCGTTTCCAAGATGCACGGAACATATATATACATACAGAAATCGTTAGTGGTTTCCAAGATGCACGGAACATATATATACATACAGAAATCGTTAGTGGTTTCCAAGATGCATGGAACATATATATACATACAGAAATCGTTAGTCGTTTCCAAGATGCACGGAACATATATATACATACAGAAATCGTTAGTCGTTTCCAAGATGCACAGAACATATATATACATACAGAAAACCACAACATAATGTCAGAACCGAAGTTCATCAAACACGCAACAGGAAAACAAGAGCTGTCCACATGTCATTTTGAAAAATAGAAACAAAGTATATTTCAATATCCCTGAGAAGGATATCTTCCGCAATTTCTGAACCACCACCAGAGGAGACCTCAGAGGAAACATCACCATCCACACCAGGGAGAACCAGTCGATGTCTGGTTGATAATGAAGGAAAGTCAGCCTCTGAAACACATTCCAGTAAATCATAAGTAAGTATTGTGTAGTGTTATTAATCGAACTCACCTTTTTGGTTTAACTTGATTATTACAACACTGTTTTCAAAGTTCCAAAGAAAGATGATACTTAAGTCAGTGTTGCACATAGTCACACGCACACAAACTTGTCATAGTCCACTGCACACTTTGTAACTTTTTCACTAGCACTCACTCAACTGACAGACTCTCCTATATTGCTTTGCTTGCCTGGCTAAGATTGGCCCCTCTGTGGTGAGTACCAGCTCGACTATGTAATCAATTCTCACATTTCTATTACTATATTTTTTACACAATACCTACCCTAATATTAAGATCCTTGAAAGGAATTGTTTTGAGGACTTCCAGCTCATTGCCCTCGACATCCAGGCTGAAGTAGTCGACCGTAGTGCGGTTCAGTGCAAGCAGAAGTGAGTAGAGCGGCAAACACTGCACATCCACGTAACCACGCTCTCTGTATCCTGCTGGGAAATCTGATATCTTCCCTACATTAAAGTTTTGCTTGAAGGATACCTGATCATTCAAACAGAAAAAACATTACATCACATATTAAACCACTATCATGTGTTTTATATACATAGTTTGCAAGGTATACTTCTGAAAGTTCATTTGAACTATTATGCACTATGTTGTAACTAAGAGGGCCACGCTGAAAGCTTTTATCAGATCCTAAACTGCAATTCTGCAAGACGACATTGGGATCACTCTAGTTTGAAAGAACAAAGCTTTTAGACCTTAGAGCATGCACATGGTGCAAGATGGATCTATCCCACCTCGACCAATCATACATTATACAGTGCAAATATCTGGAGACTCTGTCCCTTCTAGAGCCACTGCTGGAAATTCATTTAATGAATTTTCAAGAGGTCAGGAAGGTGACTCATCTAGCAATGGCAGTGACCGAAGAAACAATTGATGCTGTGAGGTAAATGATCAAAGATGATTCTCATCTTAAATTTTGAGACATTAAAGAGTTCATACATATAGGGTGAAGTGCGGTGCAGACCACTGTTCATGATTATTGAGGCCCAAGCAAGAAATATGCCACATTCTCTGACAGAAGCCCAAAGAATACAAGAGTATATTGTGTCCTTTTATAGTTGAGAAATTCGGCAAGAAACAATGCAAGAAAACTTTAGTGTAATGTTATCAGACAGTGTTCAGTATGGTGCTCTTCGAGCTACGAGTTAGCACGATTGGTCATCTCGCCTCTGTGACACACAGTCACATGGAGTAATGCACTTCTACAGCAATATTGGTCATCTTCAAAGGTGCCTTTTAGGATCAGGTAAAGGACAAACTGGACTTCAATGTACCAGGAGTATACCGCATCTCCTGTGAATGTGGAACACCTTACATAGGGCAAACTGGCAGGACCATTTCCACCAGAGTCATGCAGCATGAATGGTCCATACGCTTAATGGAGCCTGGAAAGTCGGGGCTGGCAGAACACTGCTTTGAAAAAGACCATAGAGCTAACTTCAAAGAAACCACCATTGTGGCAAAATGTTGTGGTTTCTAGGAACAGAGGGTTAAGGAGGCTCTGTCCAGATCCTCTGAGAAGAACATACTAAACTAGGATGCTGGATTTCAGTTCAGTCCCTCCTGGAAACCAGCCTTAAATTTGGAGATCAACTGGCTCAGAAAACACAGATTCCAATGGAGGGTTGAACCACCTCCAATTTAAATTTGGTGTTTTCTGCTAGGTCCGTACTATCTGACAGTATATCCACGATGTAAAAGAATAACACTGCATGAATTTTACTGGTCATAGATGGTTCATAGGCAGGGAATAAGCTTATTATGCAAATAAAAATATTTTCTCTAATGGAATAATAACCAGAAATACTAAACTAAAAGTTTAGGAACCACTAATAAGGCCAGTAGTAAACTTTGGGTCTGAGGCTTGGTGTACCACAATGAGCAATGAACAATGAACGATGTAAAGGCTTTGCGATCTTTCGACAGAAGAATACTCAGACAAATGTTTGGACCTCTACATTGTGGTACACAGAATTGGAGAGTGAGAAACAATCAGGAAATAAATTATTTAATAGAAGTAAACAATACTATGTGCACTGTATATGATGGTGCTATTTTGCTATTTTAAAAAATATGCACAACATTGCTCTCAAAATGGAAAAGAAATGGGAATAAAAAGTTTACACCTCTTCGGGTTTGAACTCGACTTCTCGGGCTCATTAGGTCCAGATCAGTCGGCATAACCGTGCAGCCAAGGCACACATTTTGAAACTACCCTATATTTCAGTAACCGCTCGTCACAACCTGTTATCCATTGCAGTGGTGTGCAGCCACATGTTAAGTCCAATTTAAGCAATTTTGGTAACACTACAATTTAGAAATGCTTCTTCAGAGAGACAGCAGATAGGCTTTGCTAAGTTCCTAATGAGCAAAATATCTTGGCTATCCGGTTGTTGCCGCGTCAAATTATAAAATCGGCGGTCGCGTTACATGCTTACGAAACCAAACACACAATACTGTTTGATCAGACCAAGATAGTAACCAGTGAAAACAGATGGCGACCCAGAAAAATTAAAGAGGCCTTAGAAATTTCCCGTTGTCCTAAGAATTTTAATAATAATGGTGACATGCACATTAACAAACTTTGGTTTACGGCCATGGGTAGAACAAAACACAAGAACACCACGTCATTTGTGCCGCAGTGTAATGATTCTATGGCAGTGCCGCAGTGTAATGATTCTATGGCAGTGACGTAGCAATGCAGAAGGACTGCCGCAATGCAGAGACTGCCCAGCCTATCAGGGCTCACCATTTACCCACCTTTCACCTGTTTGCCAGTATATAAGTTGACTAGCTGCTACATAGCGGCGCAGTTTGCCTGTGATAACGACCACGACAAGATGGTCGAAACGTCGGCATTTTATAATTTGACGCGGCAACAACCGGATAGCCAAGATATTTTAAACGATGGCCGTGGAAGCTTGAGAGAATACATTCCTAATGAGCACTATTTCGATTCCAGTGAATAATATTGACATATTTCTTTCTGTTTATGATTTATTGGTCACAATCTTTAATTACTTTGAATACGTATAACTGAACTTGACGTTGTAGACCATTGGTTTCCTATCTCAAATTGATTGTCTATGAACCTTCTACCACCAGTAAAATTAGTGCGATGTTATTCATTTACACCCTGTATACTGGTCCTTTCACTCTTGTTAGTCATCCATCATCCCGATGATGGGAGAGATGCACACTCCCGAAACGTCAATGGCTCATCACTACACCTGGCACCCGCCTTGGTAGTGTGATGGTTAGTGTGCCTGCCTCACGTTCAAGAGGTCGCGAGTTTGAATCTCGCTTAGGGTAAGTTATCCGGGTAAGGTTTTTTCCCAAGGTTTTCCCTATCCTGAGAAGACGATGTCGGGTAACTTAAAGCTCCATGGACCTCGGGCTCATTTGAGCATCATTTCACCCATTTCATTCATTTGTCCGATATGACGCAATGTTGGAAGATGCTAATTTAAAAAAAAAGAACTACACCTGGCTCAAAGCCCGAGAACATCTTGAATATGTTTGTCACCAGGAAAGCTTCAGATCGTATTTTATGCTTAGGTAATGTCCATGTCAATTGTAAGACTTGGAAATATTCATTGTATTTTGTTGTGGGCTGGTAAAATGTGTTAACGATATAAAGGTATGCCTCATCGTGTCAAAACAAAAACATATATTTCAGAACATTAGGCAAAGTTATTCTGTAAAGCGAAAAAGTGATATAGTGTAACAAAGGAGTTAGGAGAAGTGTTGTGTTATGTTTCAAGCTTGTAAAAATAGGTAACAACTTGAAAAATAACATAAGGAGCATATGGAACACTATATATAATTTGTCCCCAAATAGAATAAAATACATTGTGAACTTGACTTATTTCAAATATGTAACAGACTGAATAACATCATTCTTCCATTGTTAAGAAGATTACCCATTTTCGATATTGTAATGGTTAAATACCATATTTTAATTGTATGTAAAGAATTAAGGGTTATTTTGAATCTTTAATGCTAAAAATGTTAAAGAGATCAATTTAAATCGCTTTCTTAGCATCTTCGGGATTATAAAAGCATGTAGAAAATGACATCATTAATGCCGCTATGAAAGGCGTGCATGTGTGGATGGATACATGCACACTTAAACCAAAGGATGCGGCAATCTCCATCTTTCTCTTTGCCGATAACTTCGGAAGAGAACAGATGTATTATATATGTGTGCATCCAAAACTAGTGATAGTAAAGTGGCTAAGTGTTTAAACACTGTTAATTAGAGAAAAATAATACATCGATTGACTTGAACAAGTTAGCATCAAGCATACAATTTAGTGAAGGAATATAGGATCTATGAAATATAAAGTGATAAAAAAGGTGTTAGCCAAAGTATTGCTAAATCTTCAAGCATGAAAACTCAACGATACTTGAACCTTTAGTCAGCAATTTGTACAAAAAGCTTGCAACATTACTAAAATAAGTGAAGTTTTTAGTTTCTAATTTGTTCTTACTTTAGATACTAGGGAAGTTGATCTAGTAAAATAAAAGATTTCTTACAGTAACACGATTTAAAAACTGTGAAAGAGAAGGTGCAAATAAAATACTCAAAAGTTAAACCCCAAGCCCACTATTCATTTCACCCTGTACCATGACTCAAGATGGCAAAGATTAAAAGGCCCAGAGGCCCAAAAAACTACACATTCTTTTTAAAACTGCACCACTATGATATACTCTCTTGCATACCCTCTCTTCTGCCCCCAATTCTAACAATGCCTCTCTTCTGCCCCCAATTCTAACACACACTCTCTTCTGCCCCCAATTCTAACAATGCCTCTCTTCTCCCCCAATTCTAACAATGCCTCTCTTCTGCCCCCAATTCTAACACACCCTCTCTTCTGCCCCCAATTCTAACGATGCCTCTCTTCTGCCCCCAATTCTAACACACCCTCTCTTCTGCCCCCAATTCTAACAGTGCCTCTCTTCTGCCCCCAATTCTAAAACACCCTCTCTTCTAACAATGCCTCTCTTCTGCCCCATTCTAACAATGCCTTTCTTCTGCCCCCAATTCTAACAATGCCTCTCTTCTGCCTCCAATTCTAACACTGCCTCTCTTCTGCCCCCAATTCTAACAATGCCTCTCTTCTGCCCCCAATTCTAAAACACCCTCTCTTCTGCCCCCAATTCTAACAATGCCTCTCTTCTGCCCCCATTCTAACACTGCCTCTCTTCTGCCCCCAATTCTAACACACCCTCTCTTCCGCCCCAATTCTAACAATGCCTCTCTTCTGCCCCATTCTAACAATGCCTCTCTTCTGCCCCATATATAACAATGCCTCTCTTCTGCCCCCAATTCTAACAATGCCTCTCTTCTGCCCCCAATTCTAACACTGCTTCTCTTCTGCCCCCAATTCTAACAATGCCTCTCTTCTGCCCCCATTCTAACACTGCCTCTCTTCCGCCCCCAATTCTAACACACCCTCTCTTCTGCCCCCAATTCTAACACTGCCTCTCTTCTGCCCCCAATTCTAACAATGCCTCTCTTCTGCCCCCAATTCTAACACTGCCTCTCTTCTGTCCCCAATTCTAACAATGCCTCTCTTCTGCCCCCAATTCTAACACACCTTCTCTTCTGCCCCCAATTCTAACACTGCCTCTCTTCTGCCCCCAATTCTAACAATGCCTCTCCTCTGCCCCCATTCTAACACTACCTCTCTTCCGCCCCCAATTCTAACACACAGTCTCTTCTGCCCCCAATTCTAACAATGCCTCTCTTCTGCCCCCAATTCTAACACAACCTCTCTTCTACCCCCAATTCTAACACACCCTCTCTTCTGCCCCAATTCTAACACAAGCTCTCTCTTCTGCCCCCAATTCTAACACACCCTCTCTTCTGCCCCCAATTCTAACACAGCCTCTCTTCTGGCCCCAATTCTAACACACCCTCTCTTCTGCCCCCAATTCTAACAATTCCTCTCTTCTGCCCCCAATTCTAACAATGCCTCTCTTCTGCCCCCAATTCTAACAATGCCTCTCTTCTGCCCCCATTCTAACACTGCCTCTCTTCTGCCCCCAATTCTAACACTGCCTCTCTTCTGCCCCCAATTCTAACACTGCCTCTCTTCTGCCCCCAATTCTAACACACCCTCTCTTCTGCCCCCAATTCTAACACTGCCTCTCTTCTGCCCCCATTCTAACAATGCCTCTCTTCTACCCCCAATTCTAACAATGCCTCTCTTCTGCCCCCATTCTAACAATGCCTCTCTTCTGCCCCCATTCTAACAATGCCTCTCTTCTGTCCCCAATTCTAAAAATGCCTCTCTTCTGTCCCCAATTCTAACACTGCCTCCCTTCTGCCCCCATTCTAACACTCTCTCTTCTGCCCCCAATTCTAACATACCCTCTTTTCTGTTCCCATTCTAACAATGCCTCTCTTCTGCCCCATTCTAACAATGCCTCTCTTCTCTCCCCAATTCTAACAATGCCTCTCTTCTACCCCAATTCTAACACACCTTCTCTTCTGCCCCCAATTCTAACAATGCCTCTCTTCTGCCCCCATTCTAACACACCTTCTCTTCTGCCCCCAATTCTAACACACCTTCTCTTCTGCCCCCAATTCTAACAATGCCTCTCTTCTGTCCCCAATTCTAACAATGCCTCTCTTCTGCCCCCAATTCTAACACTGCCTCTCTTCTGCCCCCAATTCTAACACTGCCTCTCTTCTGCCCCCAATTCTAACAATGCCTCTCTTCTGCCCCCAATTCTAACACTGCCTCTCTTCTGCCCCCAATTCTAACACTGCCTCTCTTCTGCCCCCAATTCTAACAATGCCTCTCTTCTGCCCCCAATTCTAACACTGCCTCTCTTCTGTCCCCAATTCTAACAATGCCTTTCTTCTGCCCCCAATTCTAACACACCTTCTCTTCTGCCCCCAATTCTAACACTGCCTCTCTTCTGCCCCCAATTCTAACAATGCCTCTCTTCTGTCCCCAATTCTAACACTGCCTCTCTTCTGCCCCCATTCTAACACACCTTCTCTTCTGCCCCCAATTCTAACAATGGCTCTCTTCTGTCCCCAATTCTAACACACCCTCTCTTCTGTCCCCAATTCTAACACTGCCTCTCTGCTGCCCCCATTCTAACACACCTTCTCTTCCGCCCCCAATTCTAACACTGCCTCTCTTTTGCCCCCATTCTAACACACCTTCTCTTCTGCCCCCAATTCTAACACACCCTCTCTTCTGTCCCCAATTCTAACACTGCCTCTCTTCTGCCCCCATTCTAACACACCTTCTCTTCTGCCCCCATTCTAACAATGCCTCTCTTCTGTCCCCAATTCTAACACAGCCTCTCTTCTGTCCCCAATTCTAACACTGCCTCTCTTCTGTCCCCAATTCTAACACACCCTCTCTTCTGTCCCCAATTCTAACACTGCCTCTCTTCTGCCCCCATTCTAACACACCTTCTCTTCTGCCCCCAATTCTAACAATGCCTCTCTTCTGTCCCCAATTCTAACACACCCTCTCTTCTGTCCCCAATTCTAACACTGCCTCTCTTCTGCCCCCATTCTAACACACCTCTTCTGCCCCCAATTCTAACAATGCCTCTCTTCTTTCCCCAATTCTAACACTGCCTCTCTTCTGCCCCCATTCTAACACACCTTCTCTTCTGCCCCCAATTCTAACAATGCCTCTCTTCTTTCCCCAATTCTAACACACCCTCTCTTCTGCCCCCAATTCTAACAATGCCTCTCTTCTGTCCCCAATTCTAACAATGCCTCTCTTCTGCCCCCAATTCTAACACTGCCTCTCTTCTGCCCCCAATTCTAACACTGCCTCTCTTCTGCCCCCAATTCTAACAATGCCTCTCTTCTGCCCCCAATTCTAACACTGCCTCTCTTCTGTACCCAATTCTAACAATGCCTCTCTTCTGCCCCCAATTCTAACACACCCTCTCTTCTGCCCCCAATTCTAACACTGCCTCTCTTCTGCCCCCAATTCTAACACACCCTCTCTTCTGCCCCCAATTCTAACACAGCCTCTCTTCTGCCCCCAATTCTAACACACCCTCTCTTCTGCCCCCAATTCTAACACACCTTCTCATCTGCCCCCAATTCTAACACTGCCTCTCTTCTGCCCCCATTCTATCACACCTTCTCTTCTGCCCCCAATTCTAACACACCCTCTCTTCTGCCCCCATTCTATCAGACCTTCTCATCTGCCCCCAATTCTAACAATGCCTCTCTTCTGCCCCCATTCTATCACACCTTCTCTTCTGCCCCCAATTCTAACACACCCTCTCTTCTGCCCCCATTCTATCACACCTTCTCATCTGCCCCCAATTCTAACAATGCCTCTCTTCTGCCCCCATTCTATCACACCTTCTCTTCTGCCCCCAATTCTAACACACCCTCTCTTCTGCCCCCAATTCTAACACAGCCTCTCTTCTGCCCCCAATTCTAACACAGCCTCTCTTCTGCCCCCAATTCTAACACAGCCTCTCTTCTGCCCCCAATTCTAACACACCCTCTCTTCTGCCCCCAATTCTAACACACCTTCTCATCTGCCCCCAATTCTAACAATGCCTCTCTTCTGCCCCCAATTCTAACACACCTTCTCTTCTGCCCCCAATTCTAACAATGCCTCTCTTTTGCCCCCATTCTAACACACCTTCTCTTCTGCCCCCAATTCTAACACAGCCTCTCTTCTGTCCCCAATTCTAACACACCCTCTCTTCTGCCCCCAATTCTAACACACCCTCTCTTCTGTCCCCAATTCTAACACTGCCTCTCTTCTGCCCCCATTCTAACACACCTTCTCTTCTGCCCCCAATTCTAACAATGCCTCTCTTCTGTCCCCAATTCTAACACACCTTCTCTTCTGCCCCCAATTCTAACACTGCCTCTCTTCTGCCCCCATTCTAACACACCTTCTCTTCTGCCCCCAATTCTAACAATGCCTCTCTTCTGCCCCCATTCTAACACACCTCTTCTGCCCCCAATTCTAACACACCTTCTTTTCAGCCCCCAATTCTAACAATGCCTCTCTTCTGCCCCCATTCTAACACACCTTCTCTTCTGTCCCCAATTCTAACAATGCCTCTCTTCTGCCCCCAATTCTAACAATGCCTCTCTTCTGCCCCCATTCTAACACACCTCTTCTGCCCCCAATTCTAACACACCTTCTCTTCTGCCCCCAATTCTAACAATGCCTCTCTTCTGCCCCCAATTCTAACACTGCCTCTCTTCTTTCCCCAATTCTAACACACCTTCTCTTCTGTCCCCATTCTAACACACCCTCTCTTCTGTCCCCATTTTAACAATGCCTCTCTTCTGATCCCCACTCTAACACCCCTGTCCCTTCTGATGCTCACTCTAACACCACTGTTTCTTCTGATGCCCACTCTAACACCCCTGTCTCTTCTGATCCCCACTCTAACACCCCTGTCTCTTCTGATGCTCACTCTCACACCCCTGTCTCTTCTGATCCCCACTCTAACACCCCTGTCTCTTCTGAACCCCACTCCAGCACCCCTGTCTCTTCTGAACCCCACTCTAGCACCCCTGTCCCTTCTGATGCTCACTCTAACACCCCTGTCTCTTCTGAACCCCACTCTAGCACCCCTGTCTCTTCTGATGCTCACTCTAACACCCCTGTCTCTTCTGAACCCCACTCTACCACCCCTGTCTCTTCTGATCCCCACTCTAGCACCTCTGTCTCTTCTGATGCTCACTCTAACACCCCTGTCTCTTCTGATGCTCATTCTAACACCCCTGTCTCTTCTGAACCCCACTCTACCACCCCTGTCTCTTCTGATCCCCACTCTAGCTCCCCTGTCTCTTCTGATCCCCACTCTAGCTCCCCTGTCTCTTCTGATCCCCACTCTAGCACCCCTGTCTCTTCTGATGCTCACTCTAACACCCCTGTCTCTTCTGATGCTCACTCTAACACCCCTGTCTCTTCTGATCCCCACTCTAACACCCCTGTCTCTTCTGATCCCCACTCTAGCACCCCTGTCTCTTCTGATGCTCACTCTAACACCCCTGTCTCTTCTGATCCCCACTCTAACACTCCTGTCGCTTCTGATGCTCACTCTAACACCCCTGTCTCTTCTGATCCCCACTCTAGCTCCCCTGTCTCTTCTGATCCCCACTCTAGCTCCCCTGTCTCTTCTGATCCCCACTCTAGCTCCCCTGTCTCTTCTGATCCCCATTCTAGCACCCCTGTCTCTTCTGATCCCCACTCTAGCTCCCCTGTCTCTTCTGATCCCCACTCTAGCTCCCCTGTCTCTTCTGATCCCCACTCTAGCACCCCTGTCTCTTCTGATCCCCACTCTAGCACCCCTGTCTCTTCTGATGCTCACTCTAGCACCCCTGTCTCTTCTGATCCCCACTCTAGCTCCCCTGTCTCTTCTGATCCCCACTCTAGCACCCCTGTCTCTTCTGATCCCCACTCTAGCTCCCCTGTCTCTTCTGATCCCCACTCTAGCACCCCTGTCTCTTCTGATCCCCACTCTAGCTCCCCTGTCTCTTCTGATCCCCACTCTAGCACCCCTGTCTCTTCTGATCCCCACTCTAGCACCCCTGTCTCTTCTGATGCTCACTCTAGCACCCCTGTGTCTTCTGATCCCCACTCTAGCACCCCTGTCTCTTCTGATCCCCACTCTAGCTCCCCTGTCTCTTCTGATCCCCACTCTAGCTCCCCTGTCTCTTCTGATCCCCACTCTAACACACCTGTCTCTTCTGATCCCCACTCTAGCACCCCTGTCTCTTCTGATCCCCACTCTAGCACCCCTGTCTCTTCTGATCCCCACTCTAGCACCCCTGTCTCTTCTGATCCCCATTCTAGCACCCCTGTCTCTTCTGATCCCCATTCTAGCTCCCCTGTCTCTTCTGATCCCCACTCTAGCACCCCTGTCTCTTCTGATGCTCACTCTAGCTCCCGTCTCTTCTGATGCTCACTCTAGCTCCCCTGTCTCTTCTGATGCTCACTCTGGCACCCCTGTCTCTTCTGATGCTCACTCTAGCTCCCCTGTCTCTTCTGATGCTCACTCTAACACCCCTGTCTCTTCTGATGCTCACTCTAGCTCCCCTGTCTCTTCTGATGCTCACTCTGGCACCCCTGTCTCTTCTGATCCCCACTCTAACACCCCTGTCTCTTCTGATGCTCACTCTAACACCCCGGTCTCTTCTGATGCTCACTCTAGCTCCCCTGTCTCTTCTGATCCCCACTCTAGCACCCCTGTCTCTTCTGATCCCCACTCTAACACCCCTGTCTCTTCTGATGCTCACTCTAGCTCCCCTGTCTCTTCTGATCCCCACTCTAGCACCCCTGTCTCTTCTGATCCCCACTGTAACACCCCTGTCTCTTCTGATGCTCACTCTAACACCCCTGTCTCTTCTGATGCTCACTCTGGCACCCCTGTCTCTTCTGATGCTCACTCTAACACCCCTGTCTCTTCTGATGCTCACTCTAGCTCCCCTGTCTCTTCTGATCCCTACTCTAGCACCCCTGTCTCTTCTGATCCCCACTCTAACACCCCTGTCTCTTCTGATGCTCACTCTAACACCCCTGTCTCTTCTGATGCTCACTCTGGCACCCCTGTCTCTTCTGATGCTCACTCTAACACCCCTGTCTCTTCTGATGCTCACTCTAGCTCCCCTGTCTCTTCTGATCCCCACTCTAGCACCCCTGTCTCTTCTGATCCCCACTCTAACACCCCTGTCTCTTCTGATGCTCACTCTAGCTCCCGTCTCTTCTGATGCTCACTCTAGCACCCCTGTCTCTTCTGATGCTCACTCTAGCACCCCTGTCTCTTCTGATGCTCACTCTAGCTCCCCTGTCTCTTCCGATCCCCACTCTAGCACCACTGTCTCTTCTGATGCTCACTCTAACACCCCTGTCTCTTCTGATGCTCACTCTAGCACCCCTGTCTCTTCTGATGCTCACTCTAGCTCCCCTGTCTCTTCTGATGCTCACTCTAACACCCCTGTCTCTTCTGATCCCCACTCTAGCACCCCTGTCTCTTCTGATCCCCACTCTAGCACCCCTGTCTCTTGTGATCCCCACTCTAGCTCCCCTGTCTCTTCTGATCCCCACTCTAGCACCCCTGTCTCTTCTGATGCTCACTCTAGCTCCCCTGTCTCTTCTGATCCCCACTCTAACTCCCCTGTCTCTTCTGATCCCCACTCTAGCACCCCTGTCTCTTCTGATCCCCACTCTAGCACCCCTGTCTCTTCTGATCCCCACTCTAACACCCCTGTCTCTTCTGATGCTCACTCTAGCTCCCGTCTCTTCTGATGCTCACTCTAGCACCCCTGTCTCTTCTGATGCTCACTCTAGCACCCCTGTCTCTTCTGATGCTCACTCTAGCTCCCCTGTCTCTTCCGATCCCCACTCTAGCACCCCTGTCTCTTCTGATCCCCACTCTAACACCCCTGTCTCTTCTGATGCTCACTCTAGCTCCCGTCTCTTCTGATGCTCACTCTAACACCCCTGTCTCTTCTGATGCTCACTCTAGCACCCCTGTCTCTTCTGATGCTCACTCTAGCTCCCCTGTCTCTTCTGATGCTCACTCTAGCACCCCTGTCTCTTCTGATCCCCACTCTAGCACCGCTGTCTCTTCTGATCCCCACTCTAGCACCCCTGTCTCTTCTGATCCCCACTCTAGCACCCCTGTCTCCTCTGATCCCCACTCTAGCTCCCCTGTCTCTTCTGATCCCCACTCTAAACCACACGTTCTTTCTCCTTCTTTTCTACTACTTTTACCTTCTCTTCTTCCTCTCTCATAACCTCACCTTCTTTCTTTTCATTAAATCGGCAGAAATAATTGATGTTTTGAGTTTTATTGGTCCCTTATTATTTCTTTTACACTCACATTTAGTTTAAAATGTTAGAAAACTTAATATTTTTGAGGTCAATCAACCTCACTCTCAGCTGTTGGGTGTGTGAAGCTCTTTCGGTCTCAGCTGTAATGATCATGTTACCATCTGGTGCTAAGGGTGCAAAGATTTAACACTTTGTTTAATGACAAGAATTCAAAATATATTACATTATAACAGCTTTTGATGTATATTTTCCCCCAATAATCAATTCTATTGATGATGAAGTGACTTTGAGCAATGTTGTGGCATGAAACAGTGTACTGGCTAATGAACATGAAGAATACTTACCACATGGGGATGAGTGTGAACACTAAGGCATGATGGGGACAACCAAACTTTCCTCTTCTTCTCCACCATCTGGACAAAGTTTGAAGGGTCTGCTTCAACGAGCAGTCCGGTCCAGTTGAGGTATCTCTCCAACACAAGGGTATTACTGCGTGTTTCCCCATCTAGTGCTCCAGCTTCCACAAAGAAGCCAAACTTCTATAATCAAAAACAAATCAAACAGTTAAATATGAATTAACACCACAGAACTTATTTCTAAGCTAAATAAGAATGTCAAAGTATTCAACAATCAAATCATTAATATCCCAAAGATAGCTTATGCCACATAAGTTATTTGTAACAAATTTTGTGCTGATAATGGAGGAAAGTCAAGCCTTCGAAATATGTTCCTCTAAATTAATAGTGTTGTGTAGTGTTATTAATCAACTCACCTTTTTGGTTTAAATTGATTATTACAACACTTTTCAAACTTCCAAAGAAAGAAGATAGTTTTCATTCCCTCCTGCAGGATCAAAGAATGAGTATTAAAATTTCAGTCAGTGAATAGTATAGAAATTGCTCCTGCAAGAAGAGGTAATCAAAGTAAAAGAAGGCAGTAATACCTTTAAAAGCCTCTTTAGCCTGGTTTGATTCAATTCTGCTATGAAGCTCTGTTTTACACATAGAACTGTTACTCTGAACCCTTTGGTTCTACAACCACAATGTCATAGCAGATTTCACAGCACTCCTACGTGGAGGATTATCTGCTTCTACATTACTTCCGACATAAAACTATTGACAAGTATGATTTTACATCTGAAATTAAGAGAAATTAGCAGCGAGTAAACAAAATGCAAATAATGTTGGAGGTAAGTTGGCAACATGACCAGCAGAACGATTACGTGGATGTTCACAAAACTAAGGTTACATTGCATGGAATGTCTCTCCCCTGCCCCTCATTTCCCCTTAGACCATGACATGGTGAAAAGACAGTAGGTGATGTAGATACAAGAAAAAGGAAAACTGTTCTCCTTCAAAATGGTGAATTTGTGTAACTGCATGGCAGGAAACTATTTTACTTACATACTCACATTGCCCAATACAACCCACAAGACCTCGCAAATGTAAAACTGAGCACCAAAATCAAGGAATAAATGAGGATGTCTTCATGCTGCAATGAAACAACTTAAATCATGAATCACATAACCTGAAATAACTATGCAGTCATAAACACATGCAGTTGTGCAGCACTATATATATATAAAACAAATACAGAGTTGCCTTCTAGAGGCACAAAAATCTTAAAACTTGTAACGGTATATATAACTCATCCCCAAATTAAATGAAATATGTTGTAAATTTGACTTATTCCAAATTTGTAATTGACTTTGTGTGTAAACAATTAAGGGTTATTTTAAATATTTAACACCAAAAATGTTAAAAGGTTAGATCAAAATCGCTTTCTTAGCATTTTTGGGATTATAGAACTATATGGAAAAAGACATCATACGAGAATGATGCTACTAAATGCACATAACTCAAATGGTGTGGCAAGATCAATCTCTCTCCTTGTCAGTAGCGTTGGTACAGTATGGATGCATTTTTATATGTGCACATCATAAAATAGTGAAAGTAAAGTGATTAAGTGTTTAAAGACTGTTAATTACATGAAAATAAGTGAAACATTGGTTAACTTTAACATGTTAGTTAACACAAAGTGTACAATTAAATGAAAGAACATAAGATCAACGAAGTGTAAAGTGATGGAAAACGTGTTTTCAGACATTAAATCTCAGCGATGCTAAGGAAGTTAATCCACTGAAATAAAAGATTTGTTGCTTAATACGATTTAAATACTGTGAACGAGAAGGTGCAAATAAAATAAGTCACAAAAATTTAACGAGTCCACAATTTATTTCACTCTGTACCACAATCTGAGATAACAAAGATTCGAAAGCTCAAAGACGCACACACTTTATTTAAAACTGCACCAACCTCAAATAACCATGACTGAAATCAAATTCATGCAGTTTTACCGCAAGTAGATAAACATAAAATATGAATTTATTTTAATTTACATTTACAAAAAAATAGTTTTACATGTGGCAAATGGAATACTTTAAATATCACACTTGGAACGGGTTTTTATATGCAGGAGAAGAGGCTGGAGGTTCCACAATATTCATGACGATTCTTTAAATATTGGTCCATTTTCCCCGTGTAATCACCATTTTGTAGCTATGAAACTCAAATATTTTTATCAAGTTTCTCTATGTATCTCAGGGCGCGGTACGGATCAACACTTTACAAGAATGATTACATTCCGTTTCGCTAACTTCCTAATCAAAAGATGGTGTGGTTAAGTCACATAACAGGTAACTCATATTATAAGGGTGACCTTATCATATGCTGATGACACATCTATGATTTGTTGGGGAAAAGATCAAGACAACTTAGCTAATAATATACACTCAGGTACGGATGTATTACTTAAATTTTTTGTTAATAACAACCTAGTTAATCATTTAAACAACACAAGCATAATATATTTTAAAATTAGTAATTGCATGTACAACAATATGAAAATTAAAATTGGAAATGAAATAGATACAACAGATGATCACTTATTTCTAGGATTGCATATTGACAAAAACTTATCATGCACAAAACATGTAAATTATATATGCAAGAAAATGAGTAAGGGCATCTATCTATTAAATTGTGTGGCACACTATTTGGATAAACCTAATTTAAGATTGATTTATTATGGAACAATTCATTCTCATTTGAATTATGGTATTGAATTATGGGGTACAACGTGTAAAGAGAATTTAAAACGATTATTGGTATTACAGAAGAGATGTGTAAGGATTGTTTGTTCACAAAAATCAAGGGAGTCATGTAGAGAAATTTTTAAAAAAGAAAGAATTCTTACAGTGGTTGCATTATATATTTCTAGAGTTATTTTACTAGTTAGGAGAACTACAAATATAAGGAGTAACAGCAGTATACATAAATATGGCACAAGAACTAAAGAGAATATGTATAGGGAAGCGAAGAGTAAGAAATTCTTTGATAAAAATCCATTTGTAATTGGGAAAACTTTATACAATAAGCTGCCAGCCACAATTAAACAATCAACTGGTTCCAAGTTTAATAAATGCTTAAAAAATGTACTTAATTGAGAGGGCTTTTTATGACATAGATGAATATCTGCAATTGTGATTTTGAAGATTTTTTACCATTAAGATAGTTACTTTAGCATTTTATGTAACCTGATATATCCAACAACATGTATATGTTCTAAAAGGATGAATAAATAAAAATAAAACCTTGATTTGCTATATGATAGATTTTAGTCAAATCATTTTTCCGGAGGTTAACAATGTTACTAACATTGTCAGGTAAGTCAATATCTGTCACAATCTTAAGTTCATTTACTACTTGATTTTCATCAACATCATTTGCCTGCAATGCAATTACAACATTGCATTTTTCGCATATTAACTTTTACTTCACCACTCAACTTATTAGACTCCTTGTGTTGTAATTGTACTTCAGTACCCATAGTTTTAACATTACTTAGATTACTAATTTCATTACTATCCGCCTTTTGTGCTAAATTTGTCAAATTTCTATTTATCCCTTGAGGTAAGTCTAACTTCATCTCACTTTTTAACAACTCCCTTTCATTTTTAAACTTTAACAAACTACTATCCCATAAGTCTGACTTATAACTATCTATTTTTTTAGATAATTCCAAATTATTTCTATCCATTTTATTATTTAATTCCACCACATCATTTTTTAAACTCAAACTATTACTATCCATTTTCAGATTCATCTCCATCTTCTGTTTAGAGAATTGCTGCAAGAGTTCTTTCAATCCTAACTCTGTCCCACAAATCTCTTCCACTGATTTTTCCTCTTTACTATCACTTAACATTCTCCATCTTTCCTACTAATCTCCTATTCCTTAATATCATTCAATCTGTTATTCAAAATTAATTTTGTTTTAATTTTTTTTTTTTTTTTTTTTTTTTAAGATTTTACATATAATTAGAACAGTCTTACTTGTTAAACATTGAGCTTCACTGATTTCTTCCCTCTTCTTACGAGTTCCTCTGTCCTTGGATTCCCTCATTCTTTCTTTCCTCACTCTTCTCATCACTTCCGTTATCCTTGGGTTTCCTCGTTTCTTCTTTCTTCGTTTCTCATGTTGACCCAACTCGAAGCCTAGCGTTGTGGCGCCATTTGGAACGAGTTTTTATATGCAGGAGCAGGGGCTGGAGGTTCCCCAATATTCACGACTCTTTAAATATTGGTTCATTTGCCCTGCATAATCACCATTCTGTAGCTGTGAAACTCAAATATTTTTATCAACTTTCTCTATGTATCTCAGGGCGCGGTACGGATCAACAGTTTACAAGAATGATTAAATTCCGTTTCCTTATTAAAAATTTGTTTATTGTTCCTTTATATCATAAATAAATAACACAAATATTCTGGATTGGCATCCTTTCTCTAATGCGCTACGGGGTTCACACTATCCTAACATGGACTATGTGCATTAGTGAGTTCGTAATCTTCTTCTATTTTTACCCCACCTAACCATCTATATGTTTTTTCTCTGCGTTGTCAATTCTGTTATCTTTTACAACTCGATGTTTTTCCAATAAAACACTATACGTAGATAAATTTCCAGATTATACGCGGACTTCACGATTTCCATATGACGCCAATCCAAGCTGTTAAAGACGAAGACAATTGAACATCAATTTTTGCCGACTATAGTCACTGTTTATAATTTTAGGATGCCTTTCCACTGCCCCTATAATTTTGCATTTAATCATTCCAAGGGGGCTTACGCAGAAAGTGTCGCCTCACATTTCACTGGAAATAACTCTTACAAATTACTGGCAATTTCCACAGCTAAAGGGTACGAGGAAAAAGGAACTCTTCACTTCATAACACTTTCTGCTAATGTTACATCTCCTTTTTTTTTTTTGCGTGTGTATTCCATGTTTCATTTTTAGCTTCTGTTCCATTACCCATGTTCCTCTCTGGTTCGCAGTTGCCAACCTCTTTGTCTAGTAGTGTACTTCATGTCAAGTTGGCATGGTTCAGCAACATTGTGCATCAAGCAGCTCATATTCTGCAACATTATACAAAATTCCTCCCAAATGAAGTGCACTTCACAAACACTCCCCAAAAATTCAAGATATACATTTTATTTGGGTGTAAATGTATCAACCTTCAGGTTGATTACAGGACATGATTGTCTGGCAAAACATTTAAACAGAATTGGGATATATTCTTCACCACTCTGTCCTCTATGTGATCTGTAAGAGGAAATGGACCGTGACCACCTTCAAATATGCCCGGCCACTTCTAGCGCCCTTCCCATCCATCAGTGAGCAAGAGGATTAATGACTTCATTGTCAGAAATCCAGCATTAGCTAACAACAACAAAGATGTAAATGACAATAACAAGTGAAGTTACATTACCTTATGGCTTCTTAAACTGAATCACAAGTCTCACGTCACAACTTGTGATCTTGCTGTACTGTTCTACTGCTCAGCTCGATCTGACAATCCTATTCACAACTAACTTCTCTGTGCCTGCCATTTCCCTGCAAATCCACCTGGCACTCAAAGTCATGCATTGCCTAGCACTGAGTACCACAACATTGTGACAAATGACACTTTCAGCTACTTTTTCTGCCACCTTACTTCTCTTTTAAAACTGAATCACAAAACACAGTTCTCTGCAAATACAATTTACTTCACACTGTTCTGTCCTCTCATAACCTTGACATTTACTTCACTGTCTTTCAGTTCTGCTACTCTGTCTGGCTTCAACAATCACACTCATTAAAATTAATTCAATCAAACAACTTCAATGTGTACAACTGTCTCTGACAATACACACTCAAATTTCTCTAACACTGACAGCACACACACACTTCTCACAACTCTGCATTACGTCATATAGGTGACAATGACATGACTAGGCTTGGCACATGGACAGCTCACCCCAATGTTGTGTTCTTCACTTGCTGCACAGTGGTAGCTTGACCATGAGGGGACCAACAGGTGGCTGGTGTGACAATATAGGTAATAAACACTCAAAAACAACAGTTTAACCATTTACAAATGCAACACAGACCTGATCATGGAGAATATCTCGTATAACTTCTGCTTGTCCCATTGAAGTATCTATAAGCTCTGGATCTTTAAGTTTATATGGGACACTGCGAGCTTGTGGTGGCCTTAGGAACCTCTCTCTTATGGCAGCCAGCAGTCGTGGGTCATTCATTGGCACTCCTGGGCCATTCAGCTCTCCTATAACATAACACACTTGCACCTATACATGGGGATGTTCGAGAGCAACGCTTAACATAACATATAATGTATATATAAAGCCATTATTTACTTACTGCAGCGAAGTTCTTGTAACAGCAAACACAAAAAAAATTCAAATCTTTCAAAACCAAAGTCTGAGATTAATTACAGGTGCTATCAAAACCACACCAATAGCAGCTATGGAAATACTAACCAACCAATACCCCATTGAATATGAAATAGAAAAAGCGGCTCTTATTCAACATGAAAAGTTGATCAGACTCCCATTCAATACATGGCACAAGAGAAATTTTACACATACACTAAAGACTCAGAAGAGCTTTCTTTCCAAAATTCAAGACATCAAGAAGGATGTACACCTTCCTAATTCAAAGGAAAACTTCATATCTAAAGTCAATCCAACACAAACATTAGACATCACATATTATTTACACCTGACAGAAGAAGTTAAAAAAAGTGATACTCCAACTAGTGTTCTAAAATTATTGGCATTAGAGACAATCCATACTAGATTTCCAGAACATGAGTGGCTCCATATTTATACTGATGGATCATTTATATCAAACCAAGATGGAGCAGGTGCTGGAGTCACATGTCACCTCTTTTCCTATTACAAATCTTTAAGTTATGGAACTACAAACTTCAATGGGGAAATTGAAGCAATTCAAATGGCCCTACAAAATCTTTTGTATAGAATTATTTATTTATGCCAACTAACTTACTGGCTGTTTGTCACAATAGCTCAGTGGTAGAGCAGCCGCCCGATAAGGGGAAGGTCTGTGGTTCAAATCCCAGTTGTGGCATTGAATTTTTAAGTTCCAGTCCTACCTCTCAAATTGTGTATAGAATTTCACATTTTCATCAAGCAGTTATTCTCTCAGATTCCAGGGCAGCAATTATAGCAATTACTTCCAAGTTGTCCCCAAAAAACCAAACAATTATAGAATGTTGGAAAATCCTTACCCATCTAACAGCACTTCAAAAACACCTAGTCTTCCAATGGATACCAGCTCACTGTGGACTGAGTGGTAATGAGAAAGCTGATTTTCTTGCAAAAAAGGGTACCGGCAGTGTACAGAAATCTATAGTTAATCTACCATTTTATGCAGCTAAAAGATTAGTCAACTCTGAATTCAAAAAAATTATTGCAAAATATTACTATGAAAGATAAAAAAATTAAAAATGGGAACTACCAACATTCAAACAGTAATTCCTGAGTATCCTCGAAAAACGGCAGATGCAACCTTCAGGTTGATTACAGGACATGATTGTCTGGCAAAACATTTAAACAGAATTGGGATATATTCTTCACCACTCTGTCCTCTATGTGATCTGCAAGAGGAAATGGAGCAAGACCATCTTCAAATATGCCCGGCCACTTCTAGTGCCCTTCCCATCCATCAGTGAAAAATATTGGAGAGCAAGAGGATTAATGACTTCATTGTCAGAAATCATCCAGCATTAGCTAACAACAACATAAGCCATCACAAATACAATCTAAATCACAATCCTAAGTGTGTGTTATCACTGGCCCTTATATTCTACTTTAGCCACTATGTAATTTTGTGCCTTACCTAGATCCGTTATGTTATACTGGTAAGAGACGGGTTCTGCTTCTACATTATCCTGAGAACTGTGTTCACTGTGCACAATGTTTGAACTGTCTCTCAAGTTCTGTTGCAACACGAGCACTCCTCCACAGAAAATAACCACTAAAACCAGAAACATCAACTTTCGTCGTGGAGACATCATCACCATGTCACGACCCAACATTGTATACCTGCCAAAAATGAAACAAATACTGCTGTTAACAATCACTATAACAGAAGGGTGGGGTTGACACAGGCAATTACTCACACGAGTGAGTCCTGTCGTACATTTCTTGTGCATAATCATTGCACTCTGTGTCTTCTTCAAAAAGAAAAAATACATCGTGGAAACATTATCCCAAGAATAAATTATTTACCGTGAATATGACATTCACTATATCTCAAACATAAGGCATTTTAAGCCAAATTGTTATCCAAAAATGTTCTATGTAAAGTGTAGTTTAGGGTGGAGGAATGTTCTTTAAAATACTTGTGTTATCCCTAAAAGATGATGATGATGATGATAATAATAACAACAACAATAGTGATGATGATATAATAATAATAATAACAACAACAACAACAACAATAGTGATATAATAATAATACAAATAATAATAATAATAATAATAATAATAATAATAATAATAATAATAATAATAATAATAATAATAATAATAATAATGTGTATTTTCACATACTGATGTGTACTTGTTAGAATAACCATAGAAACTAGCAACTGAAGGTGCCGCTAACCAGGTGGTTCACATGGTGTCAGATGTTGGGAGTCTGCAAATGATGGCATCCCATGAGCCAAACAGGCTGCATGATGTTGATGTAGTGTTTAACGCCCGCTTTTACTACTACGGCACCGCAGGCGGTGACACTGATGATACATGGAATGAAGATGGAGCACCGGTGGAATGAGATGGCAGGGGAAACCGGAGCACCCAGAGAAAATCTGCCCTGACGGCGCTTCGTCCACCATGAATACCACATGCAGGTCCCTGGGATCGAACCCGGGCCACCTAGGTGGTAGGCAAGTGCGCTAACCGCTCGGCCGCGCCGCCGCCTCTGCATGCTAAGTTTAAATACTTCTCGATAGTGAACATGTGGAATATTAATGCAGTGATTGTTTGCCTGTAAATCAAACTATGACCTTTATGTAATGAAATACGGTATTTAGAAAAACGGCAATAACGGTGATTCCATAAAACCAATACAAATCCACCTGTACCATGGTTCACAAGCTGTGCACTTTAGACATTCAGACACCTGTTGTCATGGAGATGTGTGAGTTGATATTCAATGTTTTGTTCTATAAACAAGCCACTGTAGTCGAATGTGTGTACAAACCCTCAGTTTCTGCCACGCTTCGCTGTGGCACATTATGGTTGCATGGAGGAGAAATGAACAAACAAAGCATATGTTTCAAAAAAGTTTAATTTTGCAATGCTTGTGGGTATACAATATCTTTTGTTTTTCCATTGTTTGCATAGATATAAAGGCTATCTGGTTTGCCGACACAGGAACACACAACATACAATTGTCCATTTGAGAAACAATTCACACCTAAATCTAAACCACACAGTTCTATAAAGATTGACCTTGAGCTTTATTGATTGTGATTGCAAATGCCAATCGAATCGGGAATTGTAATCTTTTAAATTTAACTGGTGTATTGGTCGGGATCATGGGAATTCGAGGAATGAGGAGATCTTTGCCTTTGAAAGGCCCAGTTAATATTGTTGCTTCCACTACATTGTTCATCAGTTTCTAAACTGCGAGCCTCATGCCGTTACAAAGTTTTGGCTGATTAACATTATGCAACATGATAATTTTAATGTGTGTGGTGGCATTCCTGGCAGACCAAGAGAGTTCAAAAACTTCGATGGGTAATTAACTACTTCATCTGCTTCCACAATGGTGTATTGTCGATTTATATATAATTTCCTCGCTGGATTGTATAAAATTATTAAGTTGATAGACACAGCTCATTCACTGATCCAGTCATGATTCCTATAATTAATTTGAATATTAGGAAATACATTTTCGATAAGTTCTTCTTTCGATGTTACTAAATTACAAAAATTATTAGGAAATGATATTTGTGTTGTCCCATCTATTGGCAGCTGTCCGTTTCCAATGTCTAGTAACTGTCATGAAAATACCTCGGCTGATTTATCGCTTTGAAGCTGAACATGCATATTCGTAGTCAACTGTAATGTATGTACGTGTTGCCACGATGTTGAATATTTTATGCAAGCATTTATTTCTTCCACTGGTGTTGAGAAATTACAGGCAGTGTTCGTCTAAAATCTCCTGTGAGCAATATCAATGGTTCAACGTTTCCAAGCAAATCTTGTAACAATCTGTCCATATCTTCAAACAATTTTTTATGTACCATCGTGTATTCATCCCAAACAATGACTTTACATTTTTGTAATACTTTTCCCCTACCAGATGCTTTGGAGATATTGCACTTGGGAGTCGCGGTGGTTTGTATTTTCAATGGCAACTTCAGAGCTGAATGAGCAGTCCTTCCACCTGGTAACAATGTCACAACTATTCCAGACGAAGCAAGAGCTAAGGCTATGTCATTCTTTGACCAAACCGTTGCCAGAATCAATCTCATAAGAAACGTTTTCTGGTTCCTGCTGACATATAAGGCATGTTACTGACACAAGAAATAGATAAAAACAATGTTTGAAGTGGGTTGTATATTGTGTGAAAATTTGAGCTAAATCAATGCAGAACTTTGCAGTTTTTGAAGCGGACACAAACCAACATAACATTTTATATATATAGATTAAGTGGGGTTGTTACAATCACCTCAAAACATGTGACAAAGATTAGTTACATTGCAAATGTGATGAATATGTCTACGAGGTTATAAAATGGCTTAGAGACACTGGAATATACAAGACCAGGTACACGTTGTTGACAGTTCCTTGTAAGTGCAACACGCCAGCTTCACATTTATGGACGTGGGAGTACGAATCTAGCAGTGCAGAAAAGGAGTCAAGTGACACGGCAGCTTCACATTCATGGACGTGGGAGTACGAATCTAGCAGTGCAGAAAAGGAGTCAAGTGACACGGCAGCTTCACATTCATGGACGTGGGAGTACGAATCTAGCAGTGCAGAAAAGGAGTCAAGTGACACGGCAGCTTCACATTCATGGACGTGGGAGTACGAATCTAGCAGTGCAGAAAAGGAGTCAAGTGACACGGCAGCTTCACATTCATGGACGTGGGAGTGCGAATCTAGCAGTGCAGAAAAGGAGTCAAGTGACACGCCAGCTTCACATTTATGGACGTGGGAGTACGAATCTAGCAGTGCAGAAAAGGAGTCAAGTGACACGGCAGCTTCACATTTATGGACGTGGGAGTACGAATCTAGCAGTGCAGAAAAGGAGTCAAGTGACACGGCAGCTTCACATTCATGGACGTGGGAGTGCGAATCTAGCAGTGCAGAAAAGGAGTCAAGTGACACGCCAGCTTCACATTTATGGACGTGGGAGTACGAATCTAGCAGTGCAGAAAAGGAGTCAAGTGACACGGCAGCTTCACATTCATGGACGTGGGAGTACGAATCTAGCAGTGCAGAAAAGGAGTCAAGTGACACGGCAGCTTCACATTCATGGACGTGGGAGTACGAATCTAGCAGTGCAGAAAAGGAGTCAAGTGACACGCCAGCTTCACATTTATGGACGTGGGAGTACGAATCTAGCAGTGCAGAAAAGGAGTCAAGTGACACGGCAGCTAAAGAGCATATATACAACACAGTTCTAGTACGAGATAAACGACTCACACAGAGATTCAGAGAAGAGTGAATCAAATATGATAGGGGAAGCAAACAAATGGATATGCTAAAACTGGAAATTTAAAAACTAAAAAGAACACTGGAAAGAATGGAAGACAAAAGCAGAAAAAACAATGTAGTGATTTGATAAGTTGAGGAAAAACATGGAGTGTGAGTATAGATCTACTAGTCAACCTATTGGAAGTACATCTGCGAGACTATGTGATATGTAACACATTCACAATCTGCAAAATACCAGGGAAAAGAAATATTCCTGTGGAATTTGCAAATGGCTATAGAAGTACAAAAATTGAGAGGTCAACTATTTACACGAACAAAGACTTAACGTATACACAAAGGGTGCAAATGATCAGTGAAGACGAGCAAGAAATGAAGGAAGAGAGTATGGATTAAAAACTTTAAGCTGTACACAGTTGACCAGGCAGCAGAGAGGAAAAACGGACCAAGTGACACGCAAAGAAAGGAACAGCAGTCATTGCACCAAGAAAGGTAGGGAAATGTTCAAGCATCAGCAGGAAGTGAGTTCACACAACAGTGAAGCATTTTGCAACACGTGTTGTTCCAGTAACAAGTGTGAGCAAAAATCAATGTGAGGATATGATGGGATGTGGAGCATGAATCAAACAGTGGATAGCCAGGACCAAGCAAAGGATAGTGCGAATTCAATAATAGCTATACAAAAAGTGACATGAAATAACTAATGGATCAAAGAGGGTGAGTGGGAAAGGGAGAACTAAGCAGTAGAGAAAGAAAGAAAGGGATATTTTGCAGAGATTTACAAGTTTAAGAAAATGGTTGGATAATCCACAAATGAGGGAGCAGAGGGTTTGTATATGCGGTGAAAGTGAAGTTATAGTGAAGTGTGCAATGTAAACCGATTCATAAAATTCACAAGAGTGAAGCTGACAAGAAAAGTGAATAGGGTTGGGGGATGAAATAAACCAGGAAATAAAAATTAAAGGGTGGGAGCAGTATAAAATTAATGAAAAGGTAGGAAATAAACATTCACAAATTAAACATGTATAATGTGTATGTATTGAAGGGCAGAAGGGTTTTATACATAAAAAGTGCAACCTAAGTCTAAATGTTGTAGGGATAAATCATCAAACCACAGACAACGCTGGGTATTTCAGTTAGTAACAAAGAAACACAAGGCTATTGGACAAGTACAACCTAAGTCTTCAAGTTGAAGGGATACACTGTCAAGCCACGGACAATGCCGGGTATTTCAGCTAGTAACAAAGAAACAAGACTATTGGACAAGTACAACCTAAGTCTTCAAGTTGAAGGGATAAATCATCAAACCACGGACAACGTCGGGTATTTCAGCTAGTAACAAAGAAACACAAGGCTATTGGACAAGTACAACCTAAGTCTAAATGTTGTAGGGATAAATCATCAAACCACGGACAACGCCGGGTATTTCAGCTAGTAACAAAGAAACACATGGCTATTGGACAAGTACAACCTAAGTCTAAATGTTGTAGTGATAAATCATCAAACCACGGACAACGCCGGGTATTTCAGCTAGTAACAAAGAAACACAAGACTATTGGACAAGCGCAACCTAAGTCTTCAAGTTGAAGGGATAAATCATCAAACCACGGACAATGCCAGGTATTTCGCCTGCTACCTTATATATTGAGTTATATGATTGGTGAGCTGTGCTCAACACCCTCAATGAGACCAATAGTGTCTAAAAAACACATTCATGCTGAGAATAGAACGGTATAAATTTTTAAAAGCAGCAATAATACTTTATGTGAAGTAATTTAATAAGGTAGTTGGATTACACACTGCACAGCTCTACCTAAATCTCAAGTACACAGTGATTCCTGCAATTGGCATGTACACAGGGTTCTGGGGAACAGTATTACATACAGAGAGATCGAAATACATGTGAACCGCTATGCAGTGTTTTTCCACTGTGAATGGGGAAATACAATGACAGCAGCTGATATACGGAAGGTCACGAGCATCACTTGTTTTTCTCTGCTCTGCTCACAATCAGTATTGAGTTGACGCAATGTCGTGCAGCTGCATTGTTACCAGTGTGCTTTATTATTTAGTCCTGACTTAGTCACAAAGTGTATTATGGCTCAGCATTTGTTTTCTACTGCACAGCGTGTATTTATTATGATTTTTCAAGTCAACAGTTGTCACTCGTACATACATGAATACAATTTTGTGCCCTTCTTTTTAGAGAACTAACCAACAGGGAGCGTGATTTTGCCATTTTTCAACAAGATTCTGCAACAGCTCATACTGCCAATCTTTCGATGAGAACAATTGAAAGTGTGTTTAAAGGCGGAATTAGTAGAAATTTGTGGTCCCCTCGGTCCCCCGACCGAACTCCCTGCGATTGCTATCTCTGGGGCAACTTAAAGCATAAAGTGTACAAGACAAACCAACACAGCCTGGAAGAATTAAAACAAAACATCCATCAGGAAATTCCCAGCATTTCTCAAAGTGAACTACGGCGAGTGATGGATAATTTCCTAAAGAGGTGCCAAAAATAAATGGACGACAGTGGCCAGTTTCAGCATCTGCTTTAATTATATTGGTAAGTAAAGCCTTTAAAAGTAGTTTTAAAAATTCTGAATGGTTTCATTCGTGCTGTTCAATGACAGCGGCTGTCGGCGACTTCACTTGATGCTACAAACTACTAATGTATAGACTACAGTGACATTCACATGACTTTTAATAACTTTGGTGAAAGTGGTTCATCTTTAATAAAAAATGTATAACAATTGCTTTCATTCACCGTGTTAAGAAACTTAGCTAAAGTCAGATTTCTCTGCAATATTGATACTCGCCTTCAAACTGTGTGGTGCATTAAGCATTGTAAAGAAATGAAGGTGAGTTGTCAAGTCCACAGAGCGAGGTAGCTGACAAGTTTAAGCAAAATTATGTTGTGGGTATACAACACTGATTAAAACTGGCAACATTCTTTGTGGCAAAGAAGCAGAAGTCCATGAAAATGAACTAAAACTTGCAGCTAATGATTTTCCTTATTTCAAGTTTACTCCCATTATATTATGCGATTTAGAAAGAAGTTTCTCCAAGTATGAGACTACTTGCTGACAATCGAAGATCCTTCAAGTTAACGATCTGAAACTGATGTTATCCAGTGTAATTCTGCTAAAAATGAAGGTTAAGAAAGATATTAATTATTTCAGCTGTAGCTGTTAAAAGTAAATGTACTTTTTCTAGCCATGTCATTGTAACTAAACCCTAATAAACACCCAGACCAACTGTTCAATAGCAACAAAATGGCCGTGTCCATCATACTTATGTGATAACTTCCTTTAAAATAAGACTGTCTAAAAAGGGGGGGAGGGAGTGAGTGAGTGAATTACAGGTTTTCAAAGTGACATCTACTCCAAACATCAATAATGAGTCATTTATAACAAATTAATTTCACTTGGGGCAGCTAAAGTACACTAGCTTAGCCCAAAGTTATTTTGTAGGACTTGATTTACTCCACAATTCACCCCCCCCCCCTATCTTTTACTGAGAATAAACACTTGCCAACAAAGCTCAACCTGTTGTAGTTGGTGTCAACATTTGACTCCAATTGCACCTCTGAGTTGAATGCTTGTTGATAGGTACATTGTATCAATGCAATAAATATGTGACTTTCCATATCAATCACATTAATTTATTTGACTTAAACCCTTTAATTCGCCGTGCGGCGTGTTCGTTAGTCGCAAGCTCGGTTCACTATGATTTCTCAAGAAACGCACCACGCCCAAACCTAACCTACAATGTCATATTTACTTACTACATTTCGAAATAATCTTTAAAAATGTTCACCTTAACTGCACAAACAGTACTCTAAAAATGATCACCTTTGCTGAAGACTGCACTCAACTGCTGAATTATCCTCCTAAATCTTTTAAAAAGTTTCCAGAATGTGTGTCACTCATTCCGACAATAACATTGAACACTCGAGTTCTGTACAGCTGTTTCACTACGATAATACATTTTTAGCTATACACTTATATATGAAAATGCTTGCCATAAAAATCTGGTTGTATGTCACTATATAACTACGAAAGAAATTACGTTAAATACTTTTCCATGATGTAACTTCGTATCCGTTTATGCCATTACTGCCTTAAATGAAATTTAGGTTGGTGTTCTGCGTGTTCTGTCAGTGGTGCTGGTGGTGGTTGTGGCAATACCATCACAGAACAGAATGCCACTACAATCAGGTGATTACGCTATCACGTGGTGGCGTTTTCACTAGGCCAACCAAAGAGTTTCTATTAGAGAAACCAAACGTAAAAAGCCGTCACACCGCCTTCGTGATCCTTGCAAAACCAGGCCAGCAGCGTTCATAACGTCTCGTCATCAGTACACACACGCAAGCACTATGTATCAGGCATACATAATTATCTTCTGTGTATGGCCTGAAGACTTTTCATCTGTATGTCTGCCCAAGGAAAACTGAACGTACGGACTGACTTCTGGAAGTCGCGACTGAGTAGCGAAACTACACTATACGGTCAGAATTGAATCTATTGTTAGATCAAAACTATACAAACAAAAATTTACTCTTACTATAACTTGGGGTGTTTTAGCTATTACACATGCCCATTCAAATCTTATTTTCATACAAAAGTGCCAAGTTAAAGCTTGCTATTTGTGTACCATTGGCAGCATAGGGTTTGAAATCTGATAGAAACTTCTGAACTTTCTGACCATCACTGCCGATCGGTGTGAAGGGGTGATCTCCCCCGCCTGGGAGAACTTAAGCCATACCGGAAGGCGATTCCTTAGTGGCCAAGAGGAAACTGCTGGGTGGAGCCTGGTGAATTGGAATGGATTCATTTTTACTAAAAAGGTGCAACAAAGTGAGTCTTTGGGATGGTTAGGACGAGTGAAGTGGGGAAAATTTTTGTGAGTGTGTTAGTTGATGATGTAATTATTTTGCATTATTAGGAGCAAATTTTGAGAACAAGAAAATCACTTCATTCCTTCCGGCAATACTGAACCATGAACATGAGCGCTGCGAAGGGGGTTGAGGGGGGCCGTATCCCCCCTTGGAAATTAATGAATTTAATGTGCAATCAATTACTATTAGACTCAACAGATAGATTTCGGGCTTGTAGGCCGTGGTCCAGTCGATGAATTTTCTGACGTTTCGTCCAAGATTGCATTGGGCATCTTCAGAAAATAACTCATACTTGGTTGACAACTAGACATTGCTAGACAATACAAAACCAAAGCCCCAGAACCAATCATGCGGCAGTTCCCACAGCCACATAATAGTGATTGGCGTACGAACAATCAATAGGAGAAGATATAAGCCGGGCGCACCATCAATCGCCCTCTACCTCAGACTAACTGATGACGTAACAGAGCAATTTAACAATGGGGCTTCAACGTTGGCATTATTTCTGGACGTAGAAGCCGCGTTCAACCGGTTCTGGCACAATGGCCTCATTTACAAACTGCACCACAATTTCCTGACACTTCAAACTTATTTGTACTTGCTGCACAACTTCTTAGAAAACCGACACTTCTTCGTGCAAATGGGTCACTCCTCCTCTCGGGAGTGAGTGATGCGGGCTGGCGTCCCACAAGGGTCAATCATGTCACCATTCTTGTATATATTTTTTACAAATGATTTCCCAGTGGACGCCAGATGCTCTTTTCGGCCTTGCAGAAATGCAAAGATACACAAACAACTTCCTCTCATGGCTCTATGATTGGAAAATCAAAATAATTTTGACCCCAATAAATGCCAGCTAATACATTTTTCAAAGCTGCATCAAAATTTGGAAATGGACCTAACGGTCGGTGGTCAAGTATTGCACTGTCGCCAGTAAGTCAAATACCTTGGCGTCACCATGGACCACACGATGTGCTGGTCCACACACATAAAAAATACCGCCAACAAAGGCAGACAGCGGTTAAAGTTAGGCGTACACATCTTCCGCAGCAAACAGTTGCAACTTAAATTCAAGCTGATTTTATATAGATAATTTATACTTTCGGTGGTCCTGTAGGCATGTGTGGCCTGGGCAAACGCCTTCTCGTCACCTCGAAACCCAGATCCCCTCCATCCCAGAGGCAATAACAAAAAGAGCCTCGGCAACATGGACGTGCATTAGAAACCACGAGAACTACGTGATCACCAACATTGGCAAAGGCGAGCCGAAGCACCGCAAGCATACTAGAATAAAAATGTTCTAGACGCGGCACAGCTCGCCGACTAATATGCGCCCCTGCAACCCAGGCCCCAGGCCGCACACACAATACGGCAAAGCCCTACGCCTCGGGAACCACCCAAGGGCTGCAACCTGTTCGTGCAGGAAAACAGCGGAAAAATGTACATAGTGTGAATATTTCAGTGCGCGAACTGGGACGCATATTTTGGTGTGCCCAGTGAAGATATATATTCCGCGCAACTTGGAAACGGCTCTAACGATTTCGATCAAATTTTGTATTCAGATAGGGTATTGCTTTTTAAGTTCAACTATATAGGTGTAATTCCCGAAAAAGCTATTTTGCAACAACAACAACAAAAAATAACATCTTTTATTCCCACTTCTACTGCGCAATTCTTGTATATATATTCCCGGTATTTCAGAAACGACTCTAAAGATTTGATTAAATTTTTGTATACATGCATATTACTTTCACAGCGTTTTCTCTACTCACTTTTAGGTAACACATTCACATTTCTTTCTCTACTCACTCTTCTATAAACAAGTTTCCATAAAAAAAGGTGATTTTGCACCAAGAAACATTTTTATTCGCACTTTTAAAAGAAGTAATACCATGTTCTATATGTTTGAAATATAAATGCTATTACATTCACACTGTTTTCTCCTCTCACTTTTATGTAACACATTCATATCTCTTTCTCTACTCACTCTTCTACAAATAAATACACAATTTTCTGTATGTTTAAAATAGAGATACTGCATATTACATTCACAGTGTTATCTCTACTTACTTTTAGGTAACACATTCACATTTCTTTCTCTACTCACTCTTCTATAAACAATTTTCCATAAAAAACGTGATTTTGCACCAAAAAACACTTTTATCCCCACTTTTAACATAAGTCATACCATGTTCTGTATGCTTGAAATAGAAATGCTATTAAATTTACACTTTTTCCTCTCACTTTTAGGTAACACGTTCACATCTCTTTCTCTACTCACTCTTCTACAAATAGTCATGCAATTTTCTGTCTGTTTGAAATAGACATACTACATATTACATTCACAGTGGTTTCTCTACTTACTTTTAGCTATCACATTCACATCTCTTTCTCTATTATATTCACACTGTTTTCTCACTTTTTTCTCACTTTTAGGTAAGACATTCACATCTCTCTCTACTCACTCTTCTACAAACAATTCATATCATATATACAACTTGGTTGTTTATATATATCCAACTGTTAATCTCGAAAACCGCTTAACCGATCACCGCGAAATTCGGCACGTATATGTATTTTTTATGGGGAAATTTTTATGGCAACAATTTTACTACACAATATCTTACTTTAAAATGGCTTTCTACTCGTATTTCTTTCACATAGCACATTCATTATCCTCTGTTTGCCCTTCAACATACAATTAATATAATATTCTATGATTGAAATATAAATGCAACGTATTACATTCACACGACTTCCTCTACTAATTCTTCCTTTACGAGACATCATCAGTCTTCTTTCGCTATTCGCCCTTCAACGTATAATTCATACAATTTGATATGTTTGAAAAAGAAATACAATGTATTACATTCATACTATTTTCTCTACTCACTTTTGTTTTACGTAACAATTCACATGTTATTCCCTATCTTTTATCAACTTCATACATACCAACGCCTATACATATCTTATGTTGAAGAGTGAGTAAATTCCAAAACAGGTTGACCGATCGCCATGAAAAGTGACATATCTAATTGTTTTCATGGCGAAGGTTTTTATGCAATCCATTTTACCACGCAACGTATTACGTTCACATGGTTGTCTCTACTCCCTTTTCTTTTACCTAACACACTACTCCCTCTTCTACAAACAATCCATACATTTTTCCATACACTTGAAATATAAGTGCAACGTATAACATTCACACCTTTTTCTACTAATTTTTGTTTTACTAAACACAATCACATTTCTTTCACTACTCCCGCTTCGGCGAACAGTTACGAACAATTCATACAATTTTCTGTATGATTGAAACAGAAATGCGTAGTAAATTCACATGGCTTTATCAACCAGCTTTTCTTCCTGTAGTATTTGTTATTGTTCAACAGTGCTTTTGCTTAGTGTTGCTCCGGTGTTTTAATAAACAAATAAAGAAATAGTTAAAAAAGTAAAGTAATCACAATGGATGTCAGGAGTGCGCCGAAAAGCAAGATATGGAACAGTTGATGAAACAAATGTTAGCCAAGATGGACATAATGGGAAATGAAATCAATTCCGGAATGCGACAGAGGAAACAAATATGAAAACCAAATTGGAAAAATGTAAACTACTGAATAGAAAATATAGGAACAAAAATGGACAAAATGGAAACAAAAATGGAAGGCAAATTGAAAATGTAAACTCCAAAACAAAAGATGAAGACAGGAATGTGCAATATGAAGGTAGATCTATTGGAGAATACTAACGAGCGACTGGCCAGGGTAAAGGAAACCATGGAATAACTGGACGGAAAGACGAAGGACCTTGGCAAATTTGTTAATGCCCTGGAGTCAATTGCAGCAGCAAGGAACTGAACTCCTTAATGGAACAAATGCTCGACGAAAACGTCAAACTGGGCGGATATCTATGGGGGAGGTCTGCGTTCAGCAGTAGACGTTTTACAGCTGAAATGATGGTGTTTATGAAATATTTCTATCTCGGAAATGACTCTTCACAATTGCGACTAAAATTGTTATTTAGTTAACGTTTTGACTTTCAGTTTATCTAAATAAGTATGTTCTTCCACAAAAAACAAGATTTCACAAAAACAGAGGCGAAAAACGCCGAGCGAAGTAATACACAAAGATAAAGACAATACATATAGAAAAACCTACAACAGAAAACTGTTCTCGATGAGCTAAGGTTGGTCACCGTATGGGTTTGTACATAAAAACGAGAAATGTAAATATTGTACATTTCGCTAGTTATAAGACCATGTAAGCCGGGCCTATTGTACCTGCACCACGCCAAACTCCATTAATAAATTAAGTTCAAGTTCGCCCTCTAGTTGTCAACCAGCTATGAGTCATTCTCTAAAGATGCCCAACGCAGTTTAGGGCGAAACGTCAGAAAATTCATCGACTGGACCACGGCCTACAAGCCCGAAATCTACCATCTATTGGATTAACGCCGGCCGTGAAAGCTTCAGCATGTATACTATTAGTCTATTGTTTTAATTTTGATGTAAAGAACTATTTTTATTTAGCACATGATGACGGTTATCAGCAACAAGTACTATAATTTTTTACAATAGAATAAGGAATTAATATTGTTTGAAAACTTCCAACTTGCACTCCCCCTGAAGAAAGGTCTGCTGACGCCCATGGCCATGAACGAGGATTGTTTGGGGAAGATGGAGGATGTCTCTAGCCAGAACTGCTGCGAAATCCTTGCATGATGCTCAGGAATTGGGCATTCGGGACTAAGGGAGCTGGGTGTGGTAGATGGTGGTCGAAACTGTTGCCCTATAGCAGCAATCGAGATACCCCTGGATCCTCTGGAGGCAGTGATGGTAGTGGCGCTAAAATTCACTTTTTGTTTATGGACAGACACTCTAACTGCTGTGGTTTTCGACGTCCCATTCTATACTAGGCGTGAAGACCATTTAATTTTGCTCAAAGGCCTCACTATCAAGCTTAAGGTTCTTTTTCGTACCGTAAATTTACGACACGGTACCACCGGCCTTGCTTCTCTTCCGAAGAAAACCATGCTAATGACTTTTACGCCCCCCCCCCTATCGCTTTTCCGTCATGTTACACAGAAGAGGACATGCGGTGGCTATAGACGCACTCCACTCCTATTGTGGCAGACCGTAAGCTGCAGCTGGCTGTAACCTGACAACCTGGGTAGGTGCTCTTGAACGCTTCCTTGCAAAGTGCTATGGGACTGGCGATGTTGGGCGCCGTGCGCTGCCCATTCTTCTTGAGAAACATGTTGATCCAGGCCTCCTACCAAGCGCTGCAGTTGAAACAAATGCGTTTCCACAGTAGCAACACACAGTTCACTGTAGCGGTCGGGCAGATGGGTAGTAGGCGCTATTGAACATTCTCGTTTCTCGGTAGATATCTATTGCACGGCTTCTTTCCGGAGAGACACGCGGAAACAATACTTTACACATGTAGCCGCACTGGAAAACGAAATAGTGGGGGAGAAAAAAAATGAAAATAAAAATAAAAATGACGATTTTTTTCAGTTTTTCTGACCAGTAAAGCGACCACTTCACATCAGAATGTGGTGGTCTGGTGGTGGTCGTTGTGGTGTGGTGGTCGTTGTGGTGTGGTGGTCGTTGTGGTGTGGTGGTCTGGTGGTGGTGGTTGTGGTGGTGGTGGTTGTGGTGGTGTGGTGACGACGGTGGCTGTGGTGTGGTGGTCTGGTGGTGGTGGCTGTGGTGGTGGCTGTGGTGGTGACGGTGGTTGTGGTGGTGTGGTGGTGACGGTGGTTGTGGTGGTGTGGTGGTCTGGTGGTGGTGGTGGTGACGGTGGTTGTGGTGACGTGGTGGTCTGGTGGTGGTGGTTGTGGTAGTGTGGTGGTGACGGTGGTTGTGGTGACATGGTGGTCTGGTGGTGGTGACGGTGGTTGTGGTGGTGTGGTGGTGACGGTGGTTGTGGTGGTCTGGTGGTGGTGGTGGTTGTGGTGGTGTGGTGGTGACGGTGGTTGTGGTGACGGTGGTTGTGGTGACGGTGGTTGTGGTGACGTGGTGGTCTGGTGGTGGTGGTGGTGGTGGTTGTGGTGGTGTGGTGGTGACGGTGGTTGTGGTGACGCGGTGGTCTGGTGGTGGTGGTGGTTGTGGTGGTGTGGTGACGGTGGTTGTGGTGACGCTGGTTGTGGTGACGTGGTGGTCTGGTGGTGGTGGTTGTGGTGGTGTGGTGGTGACGCGGTGGTCTGGTGGTGGTGGTGGTTGTGGTGGTGGTGGTTGTGGTGGTTGTGGTGGTGGTGGTGGTTGTGGTGGTGTGGTGGTGACGGTGGTTGTGGTGACGCGGTGGTCTGGTGGTGGTGGTTGTGGTGGTGTGGTGGTGACGGTGGTTGTGGTGACGCGGTGGTCTGGTGGTGGTGGTTGTGGTGGTGTGGTGGTGACGGTGGTTGTGGTGACGCGGTGGTCTGGTGGTGGTGACGTGGTGGTCTGGTGGTGGTGGTGGTTGTGGTGGTTGTGGTGGTGGTGGTTGTGGTGGTGTGGTGGTCTGGTGGTGGTGACGTGGTGGTCTGGTGGTGGTGGTGGTTGTGGTGGTGGTGGTTGTGGTGGTTGTGGTGGTGGTGGTGGTTGTGGTGGTTGTGGTGGTGGTGGTGGTTGTGGTGGTGTGGTGGTGACGGTGGTTGTGGTGACGCGGTGGTCTGGTGGTGGTGGTTGTGGTGGTGTGGTGGTGACGGTGGTTGTGGTGACGCGGTGGTCTGGTGGTGGTTGTGGTGGTGTGGTGGTGACGGTGGTTGTGGTGACGCGGTGGTCTGGTGGTGGTGACGTGGTGGTCTGGTGGTGGTGGTTGTGGTGGTGTGGTGGTGCTGTGTTGACAGTTGTGGTGGTGGTGATGGCAATAATAATAATAATAATAATAATAATAATAATAATAATAATAATAATAATAATAATAATAATAATAATAATAATAATAATAATAATAATAATAACAATAATAATAATAATAATAATAATAATAATGATAATGATAATGATAATAAATAATAATAATATAAATAATAATAATAATAATAATAATAATAATAATAATAATAATAATAATAATAATAATAATAATAATAATAATAATAATAATAATCATGATGATGATAATGATAATGATAATGATGATAATGATAGTGATAGTGATAATGATAATAATAATAATGACAATGACAATAACAATGATCATGATGATGATAATAGTAATAAAATAGATAAACCGCTTCACATTTAAAGGGCGATGGACAGGAAAGTTTATGGGCAGAAGCTCGTAAGGGACAGGAGAAGCTCGTAAGGGACAGGAGAAGCTCGTAAGGGACAGGAGAAGCTCGTAAGGGACAGGAGAAGCTCGTAAGGGGCAGAAGCTCGTAAGGGACAGGAGAAGCTCGTAAGGGACAGGAGAAGCTCGTAAGGGACAGGAGAAGCTCGTAAGGGACAGGAGAAGCTCGTAAGTGACAGGAGAAGCTCGTAAGGGACAGCAGAAGCTCGTAAGGGACAGGAGAAGCTCGTAAGTGACAGGAGAAGCTCGTAAGTGACAGGAGAAGCTCGTAAGGGACAGGAGAAGCTCGTAAGGGACAGAAGAAGCTCGTAAGGGACAGGAGAAGCTCGTAAGGGGCAGGAGAAGCTCGTAAGGGACAGGAGAAGCTCGTAAGGGACAGGAGAAGCTCGTAAGGGACAGGAGAAGCTCGTAAGTGACAGGAGAAGCTCGTAAGGGACAGGAGAAGCTCGTAAGGGACAGGAGAAGCTCGTAAGGGACAGGAGAAGCTCGTAAGGGACAGGAGAAGCTCGTAAGGGACAGGAGAAGCTCGTAAGTGACAGGAGAAGCTCGTAAGGGACAGGAGAAGCTCGTAAGGGACAGGAGAAGCTCGTAAGGGACAGGAGAAGCTCGTAAGTGACAGGAGAAGCTCGTAAGGGACAGGAGAAGCTCGTAAGGGACAGGAGAAACTCGTAAGGGGCAGGAGAAGCTCGTAAGGGACAGGAAAAGCTCGTAAGGGACAGGAGAAGCTCGTAAGGGACAGGAGAAGCTCGTAAAGTGCAGGAGAAGCTCGTAAGGGACAGGAGAAGCTCGTAAGGGACAGGAGAAGCTCGTAAGGGACAGGAGAGGCTCGTAAGGGGCAGGAGAGGCTCGTAAGGGACAGGAGAGGCTCGTAAGGAACAGGAGAAGCTCGTAAAGGGCAGGAGAAGCTCGTAAGGGACAGGAGAAGCTCGTAAGGGGCAGGAGAAGCTCGTAAGGGACAGGAGAAGCTCGTAAGGGGCAGGAGGAGCTCGTAAGGGACAGGAGAAGCTCGTAAGGGACAGGAGAAGCTCGTAAGGGACAGGAGAAGCTCGTAAGGGGCAGGAGAAGCTCGTAAGGGACAGAAGCTCGTAAGGGACAGGAGAAGCTCGTAAGGGACAGGAGAAGCTCGTAAGGGACAGGAGAAGCTCGTAAGGGGCAGGAGAAGCTCGTAAGGGACAGGAGAAGCTCGTAAGGGACAGGAGAATCTCGTAAGGGACAGGAGAAGCTGGTAAAGGGCAGGAGAAGCTCGTAAGGGACAGGAGAAGCTCGTAAGGGATAGGAGAAGCTCGTAAGGGACAGGAGAATCTCGTAAGGGACAGGAGAAGCTGATAAGGGACAGGAGAAGCTCGTAAGGGACAGGAGAATCTCGTAAGGGACAGGAGAAGCTGGTAAAGGGCAGGAGAAGCTCGTAAGGGACAGGAGAAGCTGGTAAAGGGCAGGAGAAGCTCGTAAGGGACAGGAGAAACTCGTAAGGGACAGGAGAAGCTCGTAAGGGGCAGGAGAAGCTCGTAAGGGACAGGAGAAGCTGGTAAAGGGCAGGAGAAGCTCGTAAGGGACAGGAGAAGCTCGAAAGGGACAGGAGAAGCTCGTAAGGGACAGGAGAAGCTCGTAAGGGACAGGAGAAGCTCGTAAGGGACAGGAGAAGCTCGAAAGGGACAGGAGAAGCTCGTAAGGGACAGGAGAAACTCGTAAGGGGCAGGAGAAGCTCGTAAGGGACAGGAGAAGCTCGTAAGGGACAGGATAAGCTCGTAAGGGACAGGAGAAGCTCGTAAGGGACAGGGAAAGCTCGTAAGGGACAGGAGAAGCTCGTAAGGGACAGGAGAAGCTCGTAAGGGACAGGGAAAGCTCGTAAGGGACAGGATAAGCTCGTAAGGGACAGGAGAAGCTCGTAAGGGACAGGAGAAGCTCGAAAGGGACAGGAGAAGCTCGTAAGGGACAGGAGAAACTCGTAAGGGGCAGGAGAAGCTCGTAAGGGACAGGAGAAGCTCGTAAGGGACAGGATAAGCTCGTAAGGGACAGGAGAAGCTCGTAAGGGACAGGGAAAGCTCGTAAGGGACAGGAGAAGCTCGTAAGGGACAGGAGAAGCTCGTAAGGGACAGGGAAAGCTCGTAAGGGACAGGATAAGCTCGTAAGGGACAGGAGAAGCTCGTAAGGGACAGGGAAAGCTCGTAAGGGACAGGAGAAGCTCGTAAGGTAAAGATGTTGATGCCGCCTCGTAGTTTTTTAAACATGTTTTTTGGAGTTTGCGGTAGTTACATTACTTGTGTTACGCGAAACTTTCATTTTCCTTTGAAGTTCTGTTT